>JAMJFZ010003544.1:9970000-10570000 GCA_026225945.1 Cricetomys ansorgei | reverse complement strand
GATACTCACGGGAGATCAATACATGTAAGTTTTGTTCTAAGTCCCTGATGCATTATATACACTGCATGCACATGTTCTGTGAAAACAGCTTGAGCCAAACCATCTAAACAAGGAAGGATGGATGCAAAAACCATGTTCTAACATAAGGGGATCACACATCCAAACATAGGGACTAAGGTGGTTTTGCTCTTAAGTTCCCTGACATTTTCAGCACTGGGATTTCACCTTCAATCAAGTCTCTCTTCAAATCCCCACTGTGGGAACTGGCTGAACGCAGCACGACCGGACATTTAAATTTATTTTTAAAATTAGCCTACAAAGAAACGGGTTTCTATGTGGAATTTTCATACATATTTCACCTACGCCCATTCTTTCTATAAACCTATTACTAGCAACACAGACCTTTACTTTATCCTTCTGAAACTTGACATTTGCCATGTGTAAACCTCAATGGAGGCCCGGGGGAGATTTCTAAACCAATCTTAGATGTGTTTTAAGTCTCTTCAGCGTCTTAAATTAAACATAAGGACGGTTTTTGTTCTCACTGGCAGGTATCATGTATCCTACTTCAAGCTTTGACAAAAAAAAAAAAAAAAAAAAAAAAAAGAAGGATGTCATGGAATGAATTTTCAGACAAACTGTATAGTCTTAAACACACACACACAGACACACACACACATACATGAATACACAAACATGCAAACACACACATAAATACACACACAAACACACATGTGAATACACACATATGTGCATACACATACACAGACACACACACACATGCATGCACAGAGAGAGAGAGAGAGATCTTTCTACTCCAGCCCTGACTCAGAAAGCTTTAACACAGGTTGATGGGTTATAAGGTTTTCACCCTTGCAGATAAACTGCTTTCTGTAACACAGCTACTGTGGCCTTGCAGAGGAAGCGTCAGGAGAGTAGTCCTATTTTATAGAGCTGCTGATGTGCTTAATAAGATTCAAACTTTATTCTTTCCATTTTGATTTCCTATTCCTTAGGTCATACTCTCAATCAGTTTCAGTTTTTGCACTAAATTTTTGCCAAATGCACCATATTTTTCAGGGTTAAGTTACCCATGTTACCATTCCTGTCTGTATTCCCCATCATTGCACACTGAGTTTGCAAAGAACTTTGAAAATTATCAGTTTACATTCTGATAACACAATATCTAAACATGCTAGTCCTGTCAGTGGCTCCTTTAATGAATATTTAACTTATTGAAGTATTATACTTCAGACAAAATGAAAGACTAAAGTGACTAAGGGCCAAGAGGAGTGTGATGCTGAGAATTCTTGAGAGATAATCTCCAAAGGGAGAACTTGTGCAATGAAGGAAAAGGAAAGCAACGTGTCAACACGCATCATCTCCTGGTGTATCATCCAGTCAATATTTACTTATTGGCTAAAATATAATCTCTGATACATTAGGACCTTCCAGCATAAATACAATGAAGCCCAAGAAATGAGTGATATCAGCTCATTCTTTTTTGAGAGCGAAGGGAGATATAAGGAGATACTGTGCAAATAGAAGGTATCTAGAGAGCCTGTTATCAGATTGTAAAAGTGCTTTAATAATGCGGGGTCAGAAAGGCTCACTTCTGGAAGATAATTCATGAGGTTAGCAGAATTTAACATTCAAAATACTCTGAACAGGATGCCCAGGAGCCTTGCAAGTTTAGAACCCTGTAAACAAAACGCTTCGTGTAAATGATTTAATAATTTCCATTCAAGTATCTGGGAGGAACTTTTAATAAACTGCTAGCTACTCTTCTGGGTAAGCAATCATCGGTACTTTCAATTAGTCCTAAGGTGGGGTACCTCAGGGTCTAAAGAAGGCAACACTTTTTATTTTCCCAATTGTACCAGAAGTTTAAGCCATCATTTTCAGATTGGTTTTTTATTATATTGAGGCATAACTTGTATGTGATTAAGATTTATGAAATCCAATGTATCATACTTCAAACAAAATAACACACATGTAGTTAAAAAATAAAGTCAGAGAATGAGAAAAGATGATCAGCAGTGGAGAAAATAGATCCTGCTGTTTGCCTCCAGCCCCGCAGAAATCAGCTGGCAGAAACACAATGGACAGAAGTGCTTTTGCTTATAATTCCAGAATTACTTATCAAACAAGATTTTGCAGTCTTTTGTAAAGTGCAGAGAAACACTTAAGATACAGATATTTATTCTATGTGCCTCACACATCAAAGAATCTTATCTCAGTGGGGAAACTTAAAGGTTAACTAACAGTTAAACCCAAAAGCAACGTGACTCAGATATGAAAGAAGAGACCAACAGACAACATTTCCATACTTTTTTTTTCCCTCTAGGCCCAAACATTTTCGTTCTAGGATGGCTGCAATGTCCCTGACCTAGGGAAGTTATTTCAATTCAGCGTTAAAAGGTTCTTTACATATTTGGAGATGAAGGCCTGAGGTTTCTAGTAAAGTGCTCATGCTCTCTGATAGATAAAGATTGTTCTCACAAGACGAGGTAAGAATTTTGCCCTCGCAAGTTCCAACAGTGACAGAATGATAACAACACAGACAGAACAAAACCATTGCCCACAAGTATATTCCTCTAACTGTTGCCGTGACGAGTAGTTAAAGGTTAGTCCCGTAAGAATGATACAACTGTATACACAAGAGACCCTAAATCAGCAGTTCAGAGGGGTCACTTGAGACCACCTGCGTATCAGATATTTACATTATGATTCATAACAGTAGCCAAATCACAGTTATGAATTAGCAACAAAAATAATACTATTGTTTGGGTCACCACAACATAAGGAACTGCACCAAAGGGTTGCTGCATCAGGAAGGTTGAGAACCACTGCCTTAAAGTCTCCACCAGGAACCATCTATGGTGGATAAACACTTACAGCAAAGTAGCAGGATCCAACATTAACAAACAAAAATCAATACCCCTCCTAAGAAATCAGGGGGGCAAGTACATTTTACAATAGCTTCAAAAAATAAAATGACTTTGGGATAACTGTAACCAAGCAAGTAAAAAACATGTCTAATGAAAACATCAAGACATTGAAGAAAAATAGTTAAAGAATACAAAAGGAGATAGGACAGACCTCCCAGGCTCATGGATCAGTAGATCCAATGTTGTGACAGTGACCGTTCTACTATAACAATCTACAGATTCAATACAATCCTCAGCAAAACCCCTCCACAATTCTTCACTAAAGTGAAAAAATAATCTTAAACTAAATATGGAAACACAAACACACACATAGTATATATAATATATGTAAAACATAATAAAATAACTGATTGAGGTATCACCATCAGCTTTCAAGTTGTATCACGGAGTTATAAGAATAAGAACGGAATAGTATAGGGGTATCAACGGGGTAGAGTTGCCTGGACATAACTCCACACACCTATAGACACCTGATGTTTTACAAGCAGGTCAAAAATACACACTGGAGGGAACAATAACATCTTCAACAAGCTGGGCTGCTGAAACTGGATGGCTGTGTCAAGAAAAATGCAAACAGATCCATATTTATCATCCTTCTCAAAATTCAGCTCCAAGCAGATCAGGGGCTAAACACAAGACCCAATGTCCTGAATAAAATAGATGCGAACAAAGCTCATTTTTGTTGTTGTTGTTGTTAAATATTTAAACAGAAATCTGAGAGAAAATTAAAGTGTGGGATGCAATTTTAAGGAGATGAACACACCTCTAGACAAAAACCGCTCTGGCCCTCTTTCTTGAGGCCTTGGCTGCCATAAAAATGTGCTGCTCATTTTACCAAGATGACAATGCGAAACAAAAACAAATAATGGTGTGAGTCACTCTCAACCCAATTGTATTTCCATGTCTGTCTAATATGTGGAGAGGAGTATCATGTAATAAATGCGGAAATTATTGGCCGGTGCAAATCGTCAAAGAAGCATAGCAAACACCAGAGACTATTGCTTAAATTGTCTCTAACTCTTGCTTTGGACAAAGGAGTTGAGTCTCCTTAACAATAGCACTGTCACAGGTACAGAATCTGTAGATACAAGGAGTCAATAAGTAATAATTCTAAGTTTTGCTCAAAGAACACACAAAGAATCTTTTATACGCTTACGGAAATTGGAGAAATATACTCCCAGGAATGAGAGCTTCCGAAGCTTCCTTTTAGAAAATCAATAGCAATATCAAGCAGGGCCACACTAAGATGTTTCTAAGGCATTCGTGGAATCTTATGTCTTTCAACAGGAGGGCTTTGATTTTAAGCCCCTGTCTCAATGATGTAATGTATTGATTTTTTTTTCTTCCCATTGTTCAGGAGGTCAGTTTATTTTTATAAGAACACCACTACAATGAGTCCATTAACACAGGAAAAGGTGTATCTAGAAATTATTGCCCTGAAAAACTTCAATTTATAAAAAAAAAGAACATCATCTGTGTTATATCCATTCCATATATTTCTGACTCATAAAAATGATAGAAGGCTATAAATAAAAAGAAAATTTGTAAATAATCATCTCAACTGGAAATAATAATCCTAAATGACATATTAATATACTTTTCCTATTTGTTTACATTATGCATAGGTGGAAATCTATTTAATGTTGTTTGTGTTAATATAATTTTTGTAACTATCACCTATTTCTAGGTATGGTATTCTTGAGTTTTTACCTTAAAATAGTACTGCAATATATTTTGGTTTACATAAAATTTACCTATATTTTCTGAATATCTCAATGCTATCCTGACTAAAATATAATCTCTAAAATTCCTAATTTGAATGCTGATGGGCCAGGGGCTCCGACTCTCCCTTAGTCAAAAGTTGTAGGAAGAGAGGTCTCATCCCTCAGTGGTGTGGTCACTGATATAATGCCCCACTGAAACAAATAACTGCCACCCAATCATGCAAGCGACTCAACCTAAAAAAGACAGGAACTTAGCGGGGAGATTTGTGAAGAATGGATTTAGTGGAGGAGGAAGGGGGAGATGAGAGAGGACAGTGGGGAGGATTCTGTTTATGCATGTATGCACGTGTGCCTGTGTGTGTGCACGTGTGCATGCTTGTATGTGCATGCATGTGTGTGTACTTGTATGTGTATGTGTGAGTGCATGTGTGTCTGTGCACATGTGCGTGTATGTGTATATGTGTATGCATGTGTGTGTGCTTGCATGTGTATGTGTGAGTGTTTGCATGTGTGTCTGTGTCTCTGTGTGCATGTGTGCGTGTGGACTTGTATCCCTAAAAGAAGAAATAAGTAAAGACTAGAAGCTATGTCAGATCGAGTCACTGCACAGTATGGAAAACAGAGGAAACAGAAATGCTTTCTAATCCCTTCTATTATTTTTCCAGCAGCTACTTCCTCAGTCTTGAAATTGACTTGATCAACACAATAAACCTTCTCTACTCAAGAAGTTTCTCTCCCACCAGAGAGTGGATTCACTACTGTGACTGACATTTTTTCAAACACTGAAGGGTCATAGCTGCCAACCCAATCTAATATACCCAGAAAAACTATCTGTAATAATTGTAAGCAAAAGAAAAATTTCTGTTATAAAATCAAGCTAAAGAAATGTATGATCACCAAGCCATTCCTGGAAGAAATACCTAAGTTTGAACAGAAAGATAAACATATTCAATAGAGTACTGAAAGACAAAATTAATGATGCTGAGACATTCATTAAACAACACAAAAATGTACTAAGAATATCCTAAACTTTAAAAATTCAACAAAATAGCAGGGGGAAATAATAGGTTCTCAGCAATAATTCTGAATATTGATGGTCTCAATTCACTCATCAAAAGACACAGTCTAGCAGTTAGATTCGAATACAGAAACTTGGTCTTTGCTATCTCCAAGAAACACACTTTCTATCAAAGACAAACACTGTCCCAAGGTGAGAGGAAAGAAAAAGTATTCCAAGCATACGGAACTAGGAAATAACTAGGCTATTCTAATATCAGAAGAGATTAAAAAGGTTACTTTGTACTGTTCAAGGGAATAGTCCATTGAGAGAAATATATACATACATACATACATACATGTAACTATATATGTATGTATGTATTATATATTTGACATATTCCATGCGTATATGAGTAGCATAAATTGGACTGGTAGAGGAGGAAGAGAAGGAGAGGGAGGAGGAGGACGAGGAGAAGAGGTGAAGTTGGGAGGAGATTTGGGGTAGGAGTGGATGTAGAAGGAGTTAAGTGTAAGTCTGTGAGTGACTAAGATCAAAATATATTGTCTGAAAAAAATAACAAAATTATGTTAAAGGAGTAAGGTAATAAATGAATAAAATTTATGTATTGAAGAAACCAGAGTTTCTAAGACGTCAGTCTTACATTTCTAACCTCCAAAAGCATGAGAACACAGAGTGTGTACAAAGTCATCCACTCTTGGCAATTTGTTATAGCTCCTCTAGAAGACTAACATGTGTGGTGTCTAGAGCTGAAACCACTACTAAAGCTTATGAGCCCTTGAAACTTTGAGTTTGCACTGCAGTTTTGCTTTTCGGAAAGAGCTTTGTGATATCTGCTTTATTACATTTATTACCTACAAAAATAGGTAGTCAGTCACAGAGAAGGAAGGGAGGAAGGAAGGGGTGAGTGGGGAGAGGAGCAAAGATGATGTTTCAGACGATTTCTAAACGGACACGGGATGCTCTTAGGTGAACACCCTATCTTTCCTCTGATGTGTTTGTTCCATTTATAACGTGGCCCAATATAATTACTTTTCTAATTATAATGACATAGAATAGCTACTGGTTATTCACACACAGAACATAAAGCAAGCAACTGCAGATTTCCCTTCCAAATGATTACAAGATGCAGAATTCATAGAGAACTTCAAAAGGAGAACGTGTACTATGTGACTCTTGATAGAGATGTGAGCAGGTAAAGAAGCAAAGTGTGCCTGTCCCAGGATGTCCAGCAGTACAGGAATGCAAACAATGTGTCTTACTTTCTGCTAGATTCAACTTTGAGTAGCACTGTGGAAATATGAGTCAACTTCAGTTTTGCACAAAGCCCTATAATCTGGGTCAGCCAGATGGTAAAGAATGGGGACACATCCACCCACAAAAAGAACCACAGTGCTATAAGGAACTTCCAAATGTCTCTGTATTCGTTACTATTGCTGTGACTAAACACAATGACCAGGGCAACTTATAAAAGCAGCAGTTTATTTGGTCTTACGGTTCTAGCGGGAGAGTCCACAATGGCAGAGATGGCACAGCAGATGGCAGAAGGCATAGAGGCTGAAGCTGGAAGCTGAGAGTGCACATCTCAAACTGCAAGCAGGAAGTAGAAAGAGCAAACTCAAAAGGGCACAAGTCTTTAAGCTCTCAGTGCCCACCCCTTTTGACACACTTTCTCCAACAAGGCCATACATCCAAAGCCTCCCTAAACAGGGCCATCAACTGGGAATCAGGCATTCAAATGCCAGAGGCTATGTGGGGCATCTATCCCTCAAACCACTGCAGTTTCCCAGTTTGTCTCTTGAATGTCATCATGTCACAGGTTCAAACCAAACCTGGTAGCTAAGCATTGGGCAGCTACCACAATGTGACAGCTAATTTTTCTAAGTCAATGATACACACAGTTCAATTAGTTTGAAGTTCAGGAGGAGAACTCATGGGGAATATCTCTTTACAGGAAAAAAAAATCTATAAATTTTATTAAAGTACACCGTATGGAAAAAATGAGCTTGTGTTACACAGTGATAGATCCTGATGAACTTGAAGATGCTGTGTTATTTTCCACAGTAATCTTTAGACGCGTCGGTTACATGACTTGGTGTTTTTATAGAAGCATTAGTCAATTAATTTTGATTTTGTACTCAACAACTATATTCAAATGTGTTTCTTTATTTTAAAGTTGAACTATTTCCAAAGACAAGTGTACATTTACAATGTTATTGCTTTGTTTTATCATATTAGCTGTAATTCTGTGTGGTTCACAGTTAATAGAATCCAATTATTCCAATAGCTCTTTGTCTTTGTTGTCGGCTCAGAATATGCTCACAGTAAACTATACACTACACATTGCACACATACACTACATACATACAAGACCTTGTAACTAGGACAAACGTGATAGATGATGGACAGAACCAGTTTAATGATTGTCCTTTCTTTTTGAAGGAGTCTATAGAACTGTTAATGTGTCCTATGGAAGCAATGGTATTTTCAATCATTGCCAAGGACCAACATTGACAACAGTTAAGGTATTCAAACAAAATTCTGATCTTACTTAATTTACTCTATTCTAATACCCCAGTCCAAATGCACACACGCACATAAACATACACACACATACACAGACACAGAAAGACAGGGCGGGGAGAGAGAGAAAGAGAGAGACTTCTAATGACACTGCCTGAAACATTGCTCCAAATTCTGCAGACTGTGGTTCATTCTCATATCACTGTGTAGTCTCACCCTATGCCCTATTGGTCTTACTGCAGAGCTGTCACAGAAGTTCGTACTGCAATCAAAACATCCAAGAAATTGGGAGGCCTGCTTGGAAATCTCAGTATAGCATGTGACATCATCATAGCACAGCCCAAGCAGCAGCAGCAGATGTCCAAACCCTCAGGATCATCACTGTCCTGTGGTCCTCTACCATTTCCTAACCGTGAGATGGATTCTGATATCTTCATGATTTGGTACTGAAACATCTCTCTAGTTTCTGTATTTTACATGTTCACTGAGAGATGTCAGCCGGTGAAACCTTAATTTTTATTCCTCCTTTTGAATAACTTGGTTTTTTCAATGTCCCATTTTTAGTTTTTACCCAGGTGTTTATCACATACAGCACCACGGGTGGGGGTGGGGTGCCTCTTAGAACATTGCAGGAGTACAGGAACCAAGGAGTTTGATTTTACAGAAAAACCCGGTTTCTTCAAAGGACACCCAGTAAGGGACTTTGTTAGAATTTTATTTTATTTATTTTTACTAGTTATGTTGAAATAGCATTTCCTTCACCCTCATATCTCAATCTCACCTACTGCCCTCCCTAGGTACTGAGATGAGGTCACTATCAATAGAAGCCAGCTAAGTCTGAGCACTTCAAGTAGGAAAGGCTAGTGTTGGAAGTTGGGTACTGAGGCATCAACCAGCATGGAGTCATAACCATACAACTGGGATACTGGATGTTTACTGTGTGCGACACATCCCGACATACATGTGATATGCACTCATAAAAAACACATGTGGTATGAAATAAGGAGAACCTTAACCAAGAAAACAAAACACCATTCGATTTACTCCAGAGTATCCCCCAGTGCAGGGTCACACTCGCATAACCGCTTGCATTTTTAGCTTTCATTAAACTGCACAATAATGATAGAAAGGTGAACAAGTAGTTCCAGCATTCTTATAACCAACCAAAGCTGTGGCACCGCAGGAGTAGCTGAGGATATCCACAGAATGCTCGCTAGGACCGCAGACACCCAAAATCACAGGCGGGAAAGGATCATCTTCCCTGATTCCCTTATAAATTAAGTTGACATTCAAAACTGTGAACCTCAAAAAGGTAGCTTATTTGGAAAAGGGGTATATGTAGATACAATCAAGTTAAGGTGATGTCACTAGGGCAATCCAACATGATCCATGTAAAGAAACGTGGGATTACAGAGCACGGGGGGCGGGGGGGCGCGGTGGGCAGCACATGTTGAAGATGCAGATGCTCAGACGCTGCAGCTGGGTCTGAGAAATGCCAAGTTCTCCAAGTGACGCATTGGAACCTGGCCAGAAAGGAAGAGGAGAGGTTCAGGACACCCGGGCACAGCTGACATCTGGACTTCAGAGTTCTGTACTTACAAAACTATGAAAAAAATCTCAAATATTTTCCAGCTTAGTTTGGAATATTCAATTTTACTATCCATAGAAAAAGTAATCTAGAATCTTATATGAGGATGACAAAAATTTTCTGTATTCATTTAGATTATGACTTAACACTTAAAGTATCATTTAGGGTTTTCTGTGAAGATGGACATTCTGGTAAAAATAATGTAATCAGTGGAGCACAATTGATTCATTTGGCAATTTCTCATCACTATAGCTACTAAATTGTATTTTATTTTCAGAAAGGAGCAGCTTCACGAATATATGACCTTCGAGTCAGAAGAGGAGTCATTGCCTAGCACAAGACATGGAAAGCTCTCTCTGTGTTTCTTGCGTCTTTAGAGATTTTCAGGTTATCCGGTTTTAACGATGGTGTTACATTACAGTAACTGGGCTTATAGATTTCCTTTCTAATCTCATCACAGTCTTCCAGATGACCAATGTAGGTTTTTTCTTGTAATTGTATCATTATATGTCAACTAAAATTAGATGGACCACTCAGAGGGATCATCGTGTATCATCTTGTCTCTTTACCACTAAAGCACATACATCAAAATTATCAGCAAATGACGCATGAGTCCTGAGCTGGCTACCTTTCCTCCCGACTCCAGATTCCAAGATTCGGGCTTTGCTTGGTGCCCCTGGAATACCGAGATCACATCACACCATTCCGTTCTTTGGTTTATTTGGATCGTTTTTTCCTTGCATATAGACCTTTGTTTACCTTCATAGTCCTGATTATTCTTCTTCTTGATTTTTGAGGCAAATTTTCTGCCTTTGGAAATACTTAGTTCTATAACAGATATTTTGAATTTGAAGTTTGGAGTTTTTTTTTAACTATTTTAATTTGCTCTTGGCTATACTCCACAAAACAATTATCATGCATAGAATTAGTTTGATTCCATTTGTCAAAAACACTTTTAACATGATTGGTGTGAGCCTCAGACAGCCTTTAATTTATGGCTAATTGTCTCCCTTTCCTGCGAACTCTATTAGTTTGTGTCTGTTTCAACAATGTCAACATAACAAACGGCATACTACGCTGAAAGGGTCACAACAGAAATTCATTCTTTTTCAGTTAGGGAGAATAAAACGGTAAAAAGCAGATGTCACACGGCCCATCCCCTTGATAATGGTCAGGCTTTTTCATCACTGTGATGAATCCCTGTGCTTTTTAAGACCTCGCCTTACAGTACAGTTCAAGTAGATGATCTACAGAATCTCAATTCCATAAAGTGTCACATTCACAAGTACCGGAGGTCCTGTTTGGAGCATATATTTGCAGATCACTTAGTACCTCCCACATTACAGCTGCTCCATGAGCTGGAGGTCTGGATGATGTGGCCACCGAGTTATGGGCAGGGTCTGGGTGCTGTAGCCCTGCGTTACCAGCAGGATCTGTGCATTGATCTACCTCTTCCCTCCTCATGTTCTTTGGCTGGCGCTGGTTATTTCACTCACATACTTGTGTGGATCAGCACTTAGCAACAGGGCTAAGGGGATCCCTCTACACATAACCATTTGGCTTTGCATAGCTGCTTCTTTGTGCCTTCTCTGAAAAGTCATGCTTCCCGGGCTCCTGAAACTCCCATCTCTGCTCCTCTAATGCAGCAAGGTTTGCCAGACGCCACTGGCATTGGAAGCTTTCTCCATCGGTTGGCTGGTGCACTTGAACACAGGCAGTTCTTGTGTTTCTGCTCTGTCATGGATTGGTTGCTTTTCCTTCATGCTGCCAAAAGCCTCGAAGCCGTGCCTGCGTTTCTTCCAGGGGGTCTGATAGTTTAGGGCAGGAGGCCTATACTACGTTTATTGCCTTCTACGATATTTATACCTAACCTTACAAGTCACTTCTAATAAGTTTAGGCCAATGTGCTTGTGTTCTCTTATTACTTTGATATTTCCTGTTGGCTTTCCAGAAACATTTCATCTTACATAAATACACCCATGTTCTATAGTTACATGCTTTCATTTTTTGTGCTGGCAAGACAACAGAGAGCCTTGATCAAACCAGGTAAATCAAATCACTGAGCTTCAACCCATTCAGATGCTACTTTCTGGTAGAAAATAACTTACTGCTACTTTATAATAACATCAGTAAGAGAATGGAATACCAACATATGACAACACTTGGTAATTTATTATTAATAAATTTCCAATATACTTATTCATTGTGTTGCATTTTGCAGGGGACCAAACCTATGGCTTCATGCACACTATGCAAATGCTTTAAGACTTAGCTCCAACCCTGCCAAACCAATCTCATATTTAACATGATAGTATTTATGAATTACAGACTCTCAGAACCACCAATATAAAAATGTAAGTAACATCTCATATCACTAAGAGATGAAGGCAATAAATCTCTTATCACATAAGCTTATAACCATAGTCCAATGAATTTGTATCATGCTATATGGCTAAGCAATTATAAAACATGGGATTGAGATGGTTTGAATGAGATGTTCCCTAGAAGGCAATGGAATTTGTGTCTTTGGTCTCCACGTGGTGGTGATTTTGGAATGATTATGAGGTATGGCCTTGTTGGAAGATATGTGTCATTGAGGGCGGACTTTGAGGTTTCAAAAGACTTGCCAGTCCCAGTGTGTGGCTCTGCCTCCTGCTTCAAGGTGTTAGCTCTCAGCTATTCCTGCCACCAGGCTTTCACTTCTCCACAAGGACCGCTAACCCTCTGGAACTGGAAGCCCAATTAAATGCTTTCTTTTATAAGTTGCCTCGGTTACAGTGTTCCATCACAGCAAGAGAGCAGTGGCTAGTTCACAGTACTGGGATAAATGGGCAATGCCAAACTGCCTCTCAGTAAGTGTATGGTGACGTCTCCTTCATCTAAAACATAGGCAGGCATGCTTGCAATTCTTCTAATTTTCTCCTGGAAAAAACGTTTGGATCAGATGGGCCTTTGCTGAAATATTTTCACGTGCACTTCATTGATTACACTGGCATTCCTCTTTAGTACTGCTGATTTCATCTGTGATGTCACGAAGGGGTAGTCCTCAGCACTACAGACCACAGACTGGGCAGTCTTTAGGTTTTCTGTAAGAGCTCTTATGTCCGATGCCTGTAAGAAAGTCTGACCCAATTAGGAGGGATGCATCTTCTCAAGTTGATGTTCCTCTGTTTACTGTGGCCTCTGGGTGGTTCCTGGAAGCCTTTGATAGGCTGGGCGGGTGTAGAAGACCTAACCAAACTTGAACCTGAGTGGTCAGCTTCTCCACAGTCGTGATACTGGGGCACTGGTTGTCATCACCAACTGTTTCAGGAGTTAGTTCCTGGAGGCAGCTGATCGTGGTAAGTGGGGTAGGCATGGAACTGGCCTTTTTGGCACCAATCCTCAGATGTAAAACTTTGATCTCACTGGAGCTGAACTTGGGGCATGGAAGTGGGCGACGGCGATAGACCTGTGTTCAGGACAACCAAAGAAAGCTGTAGCTTGGCACTCTAAGCCAGAAATCAGAGGTTAAATCCAAGACATATTAATCTCAGAATATTTTTCGACCCTATAAGACAACATTAATGGAAAAAGTGTTTTTTGGTTTGTTCGGGTTTTTTTTTTTTTTTTTTTAAGTAAAACAAAGGATTTTTTTTTTAATCGGATGCTGACTTCTCCTTCCCTGGTTTCACTAAATTAAAGCAATGTGGCCTTTGCAACAAGAGAGAAACTGAAGAATGTACAATGTGATTTGTGAGAGCAAAAGAAGACTACAACTCTGTACAACACTAACAGAAGAATAATGTGTGGCCCAAACCTGTTTAGTATAGGTTCAAAAAAATTGGGCCCATCAACTTTGAAGATATGACTTATTTATTACTGTTGTAAAAGACTGCTAAAAAGCCTATATGTACATGACAATTGCCCATAAACATAACCGTAAAGATGTCGAGAAACTGATGGCCCTCTTAGTCTCCTTAAAAGGCCGTTAACTGCTTTAGAAAGAGTCCTACCACCATCTGGCAGAAAAGGCAAGCTGTAACATTTACCTGCATGCCATTATTATGGAATTAAAGAAAAACAGAAATATATATGTACTTGTTGTTATAAAGGAAAAAGTTTAGAAAAGGAAGATCTGGACACCAATGCTGGCGTCAGAATACAGCTAAGCTGTTTCCCATGCTATTGCCACAACTTTCTTGGTAAAGTTATTATTAAAATTATTAATTACTTTATGTCATGGAAATACATGGGAAATAACAAATAATATCCAAGGTCACCCATGAACTCTGTGTCTGTATAGTATTTCTGATGATCAAATTGCAGAAGTGGACAGCTACTCATTTCCAGGTAGAAAAATCAGCTTCCAAATACTGGAGTCAACATATAATGTCTCCTGAATTTTGGGATCATCTGATATTCTTTGATTTTTAAATAGCACAATTGAGTGATATGCAAGGTACCTGTAAAGATTCAGTCATTTGAGTCTGATGAATTGAGATGACATTTTTATTACAGACTGATTTTCATATTCCAGTTTCTATTTTTAGATATCCAATCTATTTTCATTGGTAACTTACAGTGTGATGGTCAGAAACATTCACATTTCTTTTTAAGCTACTCATCACTCAGATGCTGAATTCACAGTTTCTTGAATTTATTTATATTTCTCATTCTATACCTCTCAGTGAATAGTTCTACATACAAATATTATAAACTCCAGAAGCAGGAATAAAGTTTAAAATAGAAGAAAAATACTGAAAATTCTGTTGAAATATTCAGCTTTTCCAGGCTTCCTGGAATTTACCACCAATACGGAAATCAGTATAGGTAACATTTACAGATCCTTTGTTCTTATGCTGGGGAAAAACCATCTATTTTGTTTTTCAACCTCGATAAACAATAAGTTTCAAATTTAACAATCTTTCTTCAAGCTGTCACAGAAACCCAGGACTGTGTCTTTACAGAGGCTCTGCTAATGAGTGCCTGCCTGCTCCAGCTGCCTGCTCTGACTTCCTAATCTAACAATGAAACCCTGTGATGGTTCACTACGGTACACTGACACATGCGCAAATCAGGCATGAACCATACGCACCTCCCTCTCACCCATGCCATTCTCCCCAGTCTCAAATGTTCTTCATTAGAATCCTCACAAATTGTAATTGTAAGAACCACCACCACCACCACCACCACCACAACAACAACAACAACAACACAGAATAACTTGATGGGGAAGTTTATTTTAGTTATGTTTAAAATGTTTTTATGCACTGTTGGGTGAGGGACTATCCTAGGTCTAGGGAATTCTGTATCGTTTGCAGGTGTTGGATTTCTGTAGGAGATGTTTAATTGCTAATGATCTGCATGTGCTATCAGTAGAATACTTGAGGAGTTCTGAAAGAATAAATACACCTGAGCTCAGATGCTCAGGGTTCCACTGTCAATTGAGTATGGCACTGGCCAGGTTGGTGGTTTCCTCTGCTGAGGTCTGGCAGAGTTTGAGTCTATTAAAACGACTCCTGTCCTTCATGGCTGAACCACCAAAGCAGCGAACCACGACAATAACTTTCAGCTGATGCATTACATCTTGCAATTTGTTTTCTGACAATAAAACATCACTTAATCCTGTATTTTATAAGCAATGTTGTTCAGCATCTCAGACCTTATCTTCTGTATCACATGGCAGGACAGCATTAATTATGACAAGTTTGAAATGCTGTGGATTCATAACATACCATCTTCAGGGCATGTTGATTAGATGTTGGCTAAAGGGTCATAGTCCTGTAAGCTCCCCATGGCTGTCCTTGTTTACTTACTTAGAGTTCATTTGGTTCTTTATTTTTCAAAGCTGTTATTTGCTAATCTGTGTTGTAGTTCACCTTTGCACCCTACTCTCATCTTACAATCAGAGATACAATCACATTGGACTCTGCTGCAAAGCCTTCAACTGCAGAAAGGGCCAGTCTTGATTATTTAGACATGATCTGGAGGACTTTCCAGAGTTTGCTACGAATGCAAGCCTTTGAATGCTGGTTCTTTGGCTCAGAACCTAAACCATGAAGTTTCAGTTCCACACCAGGTTAAGCTAGTTGATTCTAGAATAGGAGCTGATGCCACAGGGTGAGGAGAAAGCCCACTCACACAACACACTGGCTCAGCATGGCCTGCCAACCCATTCTCATTAACATTAGCAAAGTTAGTCGAGTATATTTGCAAAGAGATTAGAATATGACAGAGAGGGACAGCAATTTCTCAACTCTGTGCTCAGTGAGACAGAAATAATGTAGATAGCCTTAGGGATCACACAGAGACAGACACATATACCCACAAACACCCCCCAACACAGGGAGAGAGAGAGAAAGAGAGAGAGAGAGAGAGAGAGAGAGAGAGAGAGAGAGAGAGGGAGGAAAGCTGGCTGGAAATGAATGTGGTTGCTTAATAGCCATTCCCCACCTCTTGTCTTAATGGCAGGCCTGGTTTTCATCTCTCATTAGCAGCAGGATCAAGAGGAGTCAGTGCTGATCACTGGACTCTCACGAGCTAGTCTCACCATCTGAGAATAAGTGCCATGAAAGTCAAGATTCAGCAAATGTCGGAATTAAAGTTTCCTTCTGAGTGACTCGAGGGAAGTACAATGATCACTCCAAGCATGAGTTCATGATTGTTTTTCCTATTTGATGGTCTAATCTCAGCAGAGGTCACTAGTGTGCAATCTTCAGCACACTCCTACCTCCACGTGCTGAATGTTTCCCTCATTGTATACCCCTTGTAGAGTGGACTATACAGTGGTCCTAGGGTTGTGCATGTCCTTCCCCCACAATCTACGAATGTCTTACCTTAGACAGTCAAGGAAACTTTGTAGACAGATGTACTTGATGACACTGAGAAGAAACAATTGCCCTGGATTACATGGGTGGATTCAACGCCCTAAGAAGAATCTTTATCCTCACAAAACTGATGCAGTGCATGTTCTGGCAAGAACAACACAAGATGGTTCATCAGCAGAAGAACGTGATAGCCCTCTAGAAACCAGGAAAAACAAGCATACAGCAGCCTTGGAAGAAATGAAGCCTGACCGACCGCTTATTAGAACTCTAAACTCAAAAACGGTAACAGTGAATGTGTATTGCTTTAAGCTATTGTTACTACCTACTTGAGTAAAATGTTAAACTACCTATCAGAAACGAACACACTGCACTAATTCATGTTGTGCATGCCTTTATCGTATGTTGTTATTTTCTTTCGTGTCTGAGGCTCCACTCACTCCGAGCTACTCTATTTGGGTATTTTACCATAGGTGACACACTTCATGCTACAAGGTAGTCCCAGTGCTGTACTTTCAGCAACAGAGCAGTAAATTATTATTGCTTATTTGGTAGGATAAGGCTTTCCTGGAGAAGTACTATTGAATTGGTACAGAGGTGGATAACTAAATGGGAAGTATAAGCAGTACATTACATAACACCTGTAAGCCACAGTAACTGCAACAGGAGGGCTGATGTAAGGGAATCCCTCATTTTCTCTATAGAATATCTACTTAAAACTCCAGTAGTCTCTCTACCTGGGATGATTCTGAGAAAGTTGAAGTATAAAAAAGACTGAATAAAAGAGAAACACATAAAGAAGTACTGTTCTTGTCTAGTTTTTTTGATGGACTCCTTCAAGTTTTCAGTGTAATTATTAATCAAAAAATAGCATCCATGAATAGACAGAAAGGTAAAATTACAGAAACCACAATATTGGCTAGCACCTGTCTCCCACTAAAGGCATATGAGACTCATCCATCTGATTGAGGAGAATTACCTAAATTTGTTGAAATCCAAATATTGCACTGGTTCCCACTTCAAAGCATGGTATAACTAATCTGTGTGGGACACTGGCATTCAGGATGAGAAGAACCCTCTCTCTTTAATAAAAATAATATCTTTGGGTGTCTATGCAATTCTGAATTATATCATTAAATAATGTGCATCCCTGCTCAGTTTTACTTTGAAATAAGCAGTGTTGAAAACAAATGAATTCTGTTACGGTTATTTGAGACAGGACCTCACGGTGTAGCCCAGACTTGTCCAGAATTTATGAGAATCCTCCTGCCACAGCCTCTGGTGTGTTGAGACTATAGGGATGTGCCATCATATTCAGCTACTGAGATTTTTATTTCACAAGTCTGTAAAATTCCATAGTAGATAAAATGAGGCACAGAAACATACAATGCAAAGATATAGAAAGAGAAATGCAGAAAGTCACTGAGAAAAAGGTATAGAAGCAAGACAGGCACAGAGGCAAAGAGCAACCAAAACAGACTAAAGCAGGGACAGAGAGAAAGAAATGTTCCAAAATGTAAAAGCCCTTTCTAGGGATCACTGATATGCAGGAAAGTGTAGAAACGTACATTGTGCATGAAATACAGAATTTTAAAAAACAGAGCTATTAAACACATTGTAAAGTCATTGAATTTTTAAATATTATTTAAGCATAGCCATTTCTCCCCAACGTTGAAATTAACATATGATGTCTTATAATCATGTCTGTTTCCATTTTCAAGAGAGAAAGCAGATGGCTGCAGAGAAGGCTCAGCAGTTAAGAGCACTGATGATCATCCAGAGGACACAGGTTTGGTTCCCAGCACTGTATCGATAGTGGCTCACAGTCACCCGAAACTACAGTTCCAGGTGATCCAGCGCCCTCATTTGGATTTTGAGGCCACAGGTACCCACATAGTGCATAGACTTATATGCAGGCAACACCCCCCATACATAAAATAAAGCAGTAGTAATGAGGAGACAGACAGACAGAGAAAGAGAGCAAGAGCAAGAGTGAGAGAGAGAGGGGGAGGGAGAGAGAGAGAGACAAGAGAGAGAGAGAATGCTAAAAGCCCTAAAATGTAGGTATCATAAGAATGACTCTACAGCAGATCACTCAAAGGGAGCACCCTCCGCCTTTGAGTTTTGTCTGGTGCTGTAAATGGAAGTTTGGGAAAGAAAGCATCTAGCATGTTCTGACTGCTTATTATTTGTCCTTACATCATCTAAGATTCCTCTGTAAACTCCGTAAGTGTAATTATCTTATTTCTAAGTTTATGTCATATCATAAGCATCCTTTTGATGTTTTCATTGTGCTCTTTACTGGAATAAAATTATAACTTTCAAAACTAGGCTTTCATGTAATATTGAATGCAAAGCAACCATTAATATCTTATAAAGATCTAAATTGCGATATCCTACAAAAATATTTTTACAGCTGTGATGGTTTGAATATAAAACGTCCCCAACTGGCTCCTGTTTGGAACACGTGCTCCCCGCTGGTGGCGCTTTTGGGGGAGGACATTGAACTGTTATGTGGTGTGCTCGAGGCAGGTCACTGGGACATGCCTTTGCAGGTAATGACCTGGGCTCCAATTCCAGCCACTGTCTTGTAGCTTGCGGTAATGTGAGGTGCCTTTGACTCATGCCCCCATGGCTTTCTCACTAAGATGGACTGAAGTCCTCTGAGAGCAAGTTCCAAAACAAATCTCCCCTTTCTCAAATCGCCCCTCTCAGACATTTTGTTACAGTGAAGCAAAATAACTACACATAATAGCAGTTATATAACGTTAATTAAAAGGGTAAACCTAAACATATAGAGAACTAAAATAATTGTCAGTGAATATGTGCATGAAGTTCCAGGAATATAGCTATACTTTTTTTTTTTTTGAGATTCCATCTACTTTGTTTTAAAGGTTGCATAATTTCCAATTTTTATTGCCTATAATATTAGCTATCCATGTATAGCCACAGAACACCAATTCCCAGGAGCCCTGGAATACAAACTCTGCTGCTGTCAGGTCTCTGTATAAGAACGAATGGTATTTGCACATTGCCTACAAAAACATCCTACTAATCATCATCTACTCATCTGTTTTAACAAAAAACACAATGATTAATGCTGTGAAGTAGCCTGCATAGTATTGCTGGATAAATAATGACACAAGTTTTTTTTTTTTAATTTATATTCCCAGTACAGTACAGTTGCAATTTTTTAAAAATTATTTGCATTTCCCCACTGGTTGAATTTGAAGTTGCTAATGCAGAACTTAAGAGTGATGACTGTCTGTTCTTGCATTAAAAAAAATATTAGAGAGTATATCAATGGTAAGGTATTTTTATATAATGAAATGCAATGCTTATTTTTTCAATAGCAAAGACAAACATAAATGCACATGAATGGGAGAGGAAGGTTTGTGGGAATTGAGAAGCAGACAGCGATGTCAGGAGGTGAGAGGTAAGAGTGGTTGGTATGTATTCTGTATGTGTAACTAAACACAGTTTTTCTTAAAAATTGTGTCTTAACCAGAAGGATGGTGTATGCCTATGATCCCAGCCCTCAGGAGGCTGAGGCATCAGGGGGTGTCTACAAGTTCAAGGCCAGCTTGGACCAACTAGTGATTTGAAGGCTAGCCTTGTCTACATAAAGTGAGACTCTGTCTCCAGAACAAAAGAAAACAACAACAAATATAACCTGGTGTAAGAAGTGGGTAGTATTAATAGAAAAATAGAGTTTCTCTTGGGAAGTGACAGGACTTTTGTACAACGAAGAAGCAACATTTGTACTGAAGGCCTTTGGTAAGACGCATAGCCTAGATAATTTTCCAGGCCCTTTCTGTTACCATCCCAGGGAATAATGAGTCAGACTGGAGCGTTATCTTTAAAGAGAACTCCTGGCATCACACTATCACTAAACAGAATTATCCTGTTTTCTATCTAATAGTGAGGAGCCTGAAGAAAATGGGCTTTCCTGGCACTTTGTGTAGTGGAGATAGTCTTGGAACATAGAAATAGAGCCTTTCCTTAAGGAACTAGTCAGTACAGATAGCACTCAGCTGATTACAGTTGCAAATCATTGAAAGCCCTTCGATCAGAATCTGAAGCAACTGGCAGTAACCATCAGCACTATGTATAACCTATTTAAAGAAACGGAGTAGGCCTTTCTCAGTTTAGGAGATACTGGCATCTCACTGTGTTGCGTGCGGCAAATAAGGTATTCATAACATAATTAGTTTATGGATGAGTCAGAAACACACCCTGGTCATTCTGACACACAAAATCATTACGTGGATGTGATTTGTCTTTTTCATTTTAATGACTCTTATATAAATACAATGTACTGAATGGCCATTGTAATTAATTCATATATCCTTAATGAATTTACCATCCAGACATGCCCAGTTAATTATTCCCCCGACTGTTTACCTTTTATCATTGATCGGTTTCAATCATCCATTTTAGATAAAAATTCTTATCTAGACATGATTTCCTAACTTTTCTTCTTGTCTTTGGTGATAGGTTCTTACTCATATAATATTATCTTTCATAAAGCAGTTCATCAGTCAACAGATGGCAAGGATGTGGCGGGTGACAAAACCTTTAGCCATGCTGATGGGAATATAAGTTTGCCCAGCCACAATGGAAACCAATATAGAGGTTCCTTAAACACCTAAAAATATAACTACCGTATGACCCAGCGGTACCACCTCTGGGCATATATCAAAGACTTTGAGTCCCTACAACACAGAGGTACCCACACATCTGTGTTTATTGCAGCATCGTTCACAATAATCAGCTTAGGTGTGTATCATTAAGTGATTTTATAGAGAAAATATCGTATACAAATGAGATGGAATTTTATTCAGCCATAAAGAAGGGTAAAATTGGGTCATTTCTCCAGGAAATGATGTAGTTAGAAATAATCATATTAAGAACTCCTTATAGATACATAAAATGTGTGTGTGTGTGTGTGTGTGTGTGTGTGTACACATGTTGAGTTATTCTATAATAGCATTAAGGTACGGTAGGCAGTGACTGATGATATGAACAGTACTCTGGTTGTTTCTTGATTACTTGATCAACTGGTGCCAAGATTCCAACATGTCTCATTGAGGAATGAGTGCTGTATTTATGGCACATCATTTCCTAAGGCACAAGAAACACGTTATAGTTGGCCTCCGTGTAAACTCACAGGATTATGAGTCCTCATGGAGAGCTTGGGAAGTTCAGTGTATCAGCTGCTAGAATGCTTTGATAGTCCCGGCTAAGCATCAGCTCAGACACAGTAATGAAAGATTTTCACCCTTTTCTTTCTTCAGTAAGATGTAATGGAAAGAAAGTCATATTCCTACCAGACAGAAATGAGGTGCTGGGAATGTTTTCAAAACAGCTAATGCTCTAGTTATTTTAAGTGCATATATGACTTTTATAGACTATCTAGGAAGGATAACATTTAAGGAGAAACAAATACGAACTACCAGTTTGATCACTATGTTGTATTGAAATTCAATATTCTACATCACGAAAAGCTAGACATGGCTGCACATGCTAATAACCCCAGAACCAGACAGGCAGACACAGGAAGATCCTTGGGACCCAGCCTGATTTGTGAGCTACAAGCCAAAGGAAGTAGACAGCCTTCCTAAGGAGGACACAGGTTTGTCCTCTGACTTCCACATGCATACGTACATATACATGTAAATACATACATTTAAATAAGAAGGCAAATATTATTGTCAATTAAAAAAAATCAACCTTGATTCATCATTCACATTAGGTCACATGACATATAACACTGGAACAGGTGTGGAATCAAGATATCAGACTCTAATTTTATGTTAAAAAAAATCACAAGAATAAGAGGGTAGATAAAAATACTCATCATAAATCATCAATCTTAGCTCATTTCTCAGTCTTAGGTCTCAACTTTCCTCCCTAATAAAATCAGTAACTTAGTAACTTATATTAACTTCCATTGAAATTAATGCAATGCTTTTATAAAAAAATATTTCATTGATATTATTTAATTTTTATGGACTTTTTTCCTGCATGCAAGTGTACTATATGCATGGCTAGAACCTGCAGAATCAGAAAAGGAGACTAGATCTTCTGGTACTGGAGTTATGGATGGTTGTGAGCTGTCTTGTGGGTGTCAGGAATCAAATCTGGGTCATCTGAAAAATGGGAACTTTTAAGTTAAATTTAAATCCTTGGTGTAGTGTTGTCACAAATGAGAGACACATTACCTTACTTACCAAGTCTGTTGAAGTTTTAATTGGAAAAACTACTTTGCAGTTGTTTTAAATCTATTGGTCACCAGAGCTCACTTGAGCAGTCTAGCTCTCAACATCATAATATTGGAGCAACTCTTAACTCCGTTACCATAGTGATAGCTTTGCGTGCACAGTGATGCCTTAAATATCCAGGGTATTGTGTTTCTGCTGTTTGTGACAGCTAGGGTTGCCTTTTGAACAAAGCATGCATCTGAAGCACTTGAGCTTTTATTTAAGGATCTATACATCACCTTGTTTTAAAAACCTATTATTCTGATTGCAAATATGGCAAATTATACACAGTTTTTTGTGTTGATGTTATGTGTATCTGAAATATAGTCAGGATCAGTAAACTGCCTACAAAATGGAATTAAAGACTAAGGGAATTAGTGCAAATAAAAAGTATACTACAGATGTTAAGATCAGAATGAACCACTTCAAGACAAACCTGTTTGGAAAGAAAGTGAAGATGAAAACGCACGATGTGCCCTACAAATGGTTAACCCCATGAAAGGTTAACCTGCATCTTCAGGCCTCCCATCACCAGTGGAATTGCCTGTCCTAAAATCGGAAAGGTGGGCTCCTTCAGAACCTCTATCAGTGGAATCACAGTCTGAGTATGATGGTCATGTCTAAGAGACTGTGTGAATGAATACCTGTCAGTAACCTCAATGTTGAGAAAATGGAAGATACAGTATGGATTTGAAGCTATGAAAAACTTTAGCTGGTAAGTATTACTATCTTCCTCTAGGGACAAAAATACAATCAGTCTACCATGCATGAAAACAATTTTCACAACCTAATTAACTGTGATTGCTTTTCCAGTATGATCATTCCACATTAAACACTGCTTCAGTTTTAACATTAAATAATGTAGCAGTCCCATAATATACATTTCTTTATATGGGAAGGGTATGTGTAGAGAGGGAAAGTAACTTCCACAAAGACACACAGCTCTCGCAACCGAAGAAGTCTGCACAATTTGGATTGTGGTACTTCTATGGTAGCACACAGCTCCCCTACATATGCCCTTACACTCTGAAGAATGCTATGTAAAGGTAACAGTTTTATTTCCCTTCTGAATCTGTAGTAAGAAAATCTTCCGGCAAAACTACTTTACCACCTAATCTTAGTTATTTGAAAATATATTCTAAGAATACACATGAAATATATGGATTTAAAAAAATAATTGTGTCTTCATATACAGGGCCCCATCACTTGCAAGTGGCGAACTGGGATGGATGAGGACCATTAGACAGCTTAACTTTTGAGATGATGATTTTAGAGTTAAGGAATAAGCAATCTTTTTTCAATATAATGAATATGTGTTTGTTTCTAAATTGAACCTTTCTAAAACAATTACTTTTTGTTTTTGTTTTGTTTTTCAAAACAGGGTTTCACTTCCGTAACTCTGGCTGTCATGGAACTCACACTGTAGACCAGGCTGGCCTCGAATTCACAGAGATCGGCTTGCCTCCCCCGGCCCCCCACCAGTAGCTGGGATTAAAGGTATGCACCACCACCACCTGGCTAACAGTTTCTAATATGGATTTTATTTTCTTGTTTTCTAGGTAACAAAACTTATCTGCCTGTTTGTTTCAATTTGTAGTGTTAATAACTGCCATTCTTCATCAATGATTTATAGAAATTTTCTGTCTATAGTTTGTCAAATATATGAGAATATAATAAAGTCTCAAGCCAATGCAACATACATACATATGTACCTTCCAAGGTCCCTGTCTTTCCTTAAATTCACTGCTACACATTTTATAATGAGTGAGTGTGTGCTGTGTGTGTGTGTGTGTGTGTGTGCGCACATGCATAAATCAGGACCATGAAAGCCACCTAACCATTCATCCATCTTTATACCACTTATCCTTCCATTCTTTCAAAGCCTTGGGGAACTGTAAGGATCTCTGAAGATACAAAGATGAAAGTCACCAAGAGAGCTCCTGCCTTTCCCATACAGCCATTCGTTCTGTTAAAGTAGAGCCTTCTGTGTTTTCAAATATGACAACTGTATTTCAGTTACACAGATCACACAGCTTTTTTCATAATTTTGAACGCGCATTCATTCACCATGAGTTTTAATGAATACTACTTTGTATGTTTACCACCATTAATTCTTTAATGTTGAGTGCTGTTGTGTAGACTGGAAAAGAATCTTCTGGCAGCATGATGGGAAATGCATATGCAGATGAGTGTGACTTGGGAGCTGATTCACTTAGTCCATAACATATTTCCAAAGGAACTCAAAGGGTATCTTCAAAAATCCTGCTGGAGTTTTACTGTAGCACAAAATACTGAGATTACTAAGGGGGGGGGACTGGGGGGCAGAGTTGCATTTGTTGCTCATTTTTAGAATTAGACACATCGCTAGTCACTTAGAGAAGGGAAGAACCGATTCGTAAGTGTCAGTACTTGAAACAGAAATCCATGTTTTCAGGAAGAAACATATTCAATAGACATATATACCATTTATTGAAGGAGGTTTCTGTTAGAATTGCTTCTATTGTCAACCCATGCCATCTGGATGCACTAGAAGGGCCCAGCACAATGATGATAATGATGGTGATGGTGGCGATGATGCAGAGGGGGTTTTGGTACCTGTGGAGGAGGAGCAGAGGCAGCAGCAGCAACAGCAAGTATATAATGCCACCCATTTTTCTAGCTTCTTATACAAAGCAGTACCTCTGAGAAGAAAACCTTTGGTTTGGGTCCTCACTATGGAACAGTGAGCTAAAGATCAATGATTATTACCTTACGAATGAGCAGCTTATCTACTGGATTCTAAATGATGTGTCTTTCTAAATTTAAAGTGAAAAACAAAACAGGTCAATTCCACCAAAGGGCTGTGCAGCTTTCTGAAGATTTTTTTTTCCTTAAGCCATAATCATTAGTTCCCATATCCCAAAGCTACTCACAGTCCATAAATTCACTGTGTAGAAAATTTAGAAAGTCACCAGTTTTTTGGTAATTTAAATAGGAAAAAAAGAAAAAGAAAGGAAGGAAGCAGTCTTTTCTTTGTGCAGATCGCCTTCAACCTGCACAAGTGGCTTGGATTTAGAGTTGCAGTCCTGGCTCAGCCTTCATCCCTCTCTAGGGAACGTTTATGGAATAGTTTGATTTCAAACTTCTACATTTAACTGCTTCCTAAAGATCCCCAGCTAAAGGTCTGATGTATTATGTAGAATATACCAGCGCCCTCTTTATCTTTGGCCTTCAACATCTATACAGTCTCTTCATGTAAGTGATTTTCAAACCAGATGTGAGGCCATCAACCACCAAAACAAACAAACAAACAAAATAAATGGAGATCCACGGGACAATGAAAACAAGAAAAGAAGAGAAAGAAAAAAATAGGACTGACTTACATGGGGCTCTATACTGTTCGAAATGTTTTCCCTTTGAATAATATGAACATTGCAACAGAGAGTCAAGGAAAGCAACCAAAAGTCTCAAAGAGAAATGAAAATCCATGAAGATTGGAGGCACTGACTCACAACTTGAAAGAGACAAAAGTCTAGTAAAGTTAATGATATCCCAAGGCACAGGCAATGTACTGTGTCAGAAAAGCAGAGCAGTTAGGGAATAGAAATGTAAATTCTATTTTATTAGGCGTGTACACAGGCAGTCTTGGGAGATAAAGGTTGAAATTAGGTGAATTTGGGTCATGATGTATAATGCTTTTTGGAACAAGTAGGGAAATCTATAATTAATTCTGAGAGAAGTCAGGAAAAATTACTTTGCATAGTTTTGAGGCCTAATTAAATCTCTGTTTAAGAACATAAACTTTTCCCAGTAATCAAAAATTAGACTCCCCAATATCTAATCTTCCAAATATACCTCCAAGTAAGAGTATTTCAAATTATGTCTGTAATGAAAATAGAAAAAGAATCATGCGCCCTGTTAGCTTCATTAATAAATTATAAGCATCTTCGGAAACCTTTCTTCCAAGTCACCTAGAATGCTTCCTTAGGGGACAGATCCAGTAAGTGTTAACTATACTGCATATGTGCTAGCTCTCAGACACAGCAGAGCTCACAGAACTCTGAAAGCAACTCTTGGCTTTGTGTTCCTCTCCTCCTTGAAGTCTTACAAGGTTCCTTCAAGTCTATTTAAGAAACAGTTTCAGGGCTGGAGAGATGGCTCAGCAGTTAAGAGCAGTGACTGCTCTTCCAGAGGACCCGGGTTCAATTCTCAGCAACCACATGGCAGCTCATAGCTGTCTTTGACTCTTGTGCCTGGAGTCTCAACACTCCCACACAGACATACATGTAGAAAAAACACCAATGCACATGAAATAAAATAAAAATAAAATAGTTCCTATAGGCTAATTTCTCTAACCCCTGCAGATATTTTAGTTCTGTATCTACCTTTGGGAACTGATGCTATTGCAGGCCAGAATGATAAGTTCGTGAATGAAAACAATGCAGGCAAGTTGCTGTTTCTGCTTTACAGATAAGGTAATCATTGCTCTTGTTCCAAAATTCCTGTCCTACATGAAGCAAGAATGGGGGTGCCAGGAACATCATCACACAACCGGGTCAGACGTACCCCATTTGATACTTCAAATGAAGCCTAAATCTGAAACACCAAGAAAGATCATGTACTTGTATAGAATGGCCCAAGTGCTGCCTCATCAATTTCCTTCATTAACAAAAATGCTGTTAGCACCTAATTAAATTTATAAAAATGAAAATTTCTTGAGCATTTTTACTGTGTAAAACACATTTCTGGGCAGAATAGGAAAAGAAATATATATATATTAATATAATATATAATAATATAAAATATAAAAAGTATAAAAATATAAAATATGTAATATTAATAAATCATATTATATATATAATGAAAATATAGCTGTACAGTATAAATAAATGTAGCCATATAGTACAAATACTTTGTTATTATAAGTGGATACTATTTTCAAATGGACAACATTCTGTTTGTAAAGTGGGTTTTCTTTTGTTTTGGATTGGCTTGTTTTGTTTTTCCTTTTTCTACCTTTATGTTTTCTCTGGTGAAAGCCTGGATATTTGGGGACTGAGTTTAGGCTCCACAGATGTAAAGTAGAAGAGAAAGTCGCCTAGTAGACATTTTGGTTTTGTGTCTATTCTCCATGACTTCTCCCGCACGGTATTTCAGGAATCTGCTAAGGAAATATGCTCTGCAGAGAACGAACCAGGCCTGGGAAAACACAGTAAAAGTAGATGAAGTCATTCATGCCCTTAAGGTACCTGCACATAATCTGACGGTTACTCCTTACTCTTTGGAACTAGACCAGAATTTTTACTTGAGGTAACTCATTACATACTTAAGCTATGTGCCTTTTGACACAATATCTTCATTTAAAAGGAAGTAAAACACTCAGAAGAAAAAGGAGAAAATGGGAAGTTAGCCAATAGCTAAGTGCTGACCACACAGACATTAAATTAGGTGCCTGGTATCTAGATATATGTTGACTTTCCACATGATATGTCTACTAAGTGTAACTTGGAAGAAGTCGGCAGTGAATGCCCACAAGCTCAACATGCCCAGAAAGAATATATTGGAGATGAGGGAGACTATGGATAAAAAAAGCACACATACATCCATCCCTCTGACCCCAAAACTTCATTCTTGACCAACTCAAAATGAAAGAACTCCAGGAAAATCAAAAGTCAACTTGTGTCTTGGTAGAGTTTTTATTGCTGTGATGAAACACCATGACCAAAAGCAACTTGAGTTGGAAAACATTTATTTCATCTTATAGATTGAAGTCCTTCATCCAGGGAAGTCAGGGAAGGAAGTCAAAGCAGGAAACTGAAGGAAGAAATTGATGCAGACGCCATGGAGGAGTGCTGCTTTACTGAATAGCTCCTCATGGATTGCTCAGCCTTTCTTGTAGCACACAGGACAGCCTGCCCATTGGGGGCAGCAGCTCCCATGGTGAGCTGTCCCTTCCTGTAAAAATCTTCCATCAAGACAATGCACTATAGGCATGAACAAAAGCCAATCTATTGGGAGCATTTCCTCACCCGAGGTTCCCTCATCTAAAATGATTCTAGTTTGTTGACATGAAACTAGCTAATAGAATTGGCCCCTTGTCAAGTTGGCACGCAAACATATCACTATTAAACTATAACCTTTCCTTTCTTGCTGTTCCCAAGACGCCATGTTAACAAATATCACAAAGTAAAACATATTATAAACTTGAAGGTCCCACAGTCTTTAGAAATTCAACTTAAAAATTCGGTCTCTTTAAAATACCCAGTCTCCAAATAGCCTGTCCCTCTAAAGTCCAAATAGTCCTTAAAAGTTCAAAGTCTCTTAACTATGGGCTCCTGTAAGATCAAAATAAGTTAAAATATTTTATTTCAATAGAGAAGAACCAGGGCATAGTCACAATCAAATCAAAGAAACAAAGTCCAAGCTCAGTGTCAGGCTTCTGGAACTCATTCACGGTCTTCTGGGTTCCTCCAAAGGGGTTAGGCCACTCCTCTGGCTCCATCCTGTGTGTTTTCCTAGGTTCAGGCCAGCTCCACTCTATGGCTGTTGCAAGCCTTGGCAGAAGTCCTACAGCACTGGTAACTCTGCAATGCTCTAGTCTCCATTGTAGTCGGGCTGCACTCTCACCAGCAGTCTCTCCTGGGCTCTCTCCAGGGCTTGTAACCTTTTATATATAACGCAAAGCCTCAGTCACTCTCCACGACCCCTTTAATCCTAGGCCTTTTACTGTAACTGAGGCTGCACATCCACCAGTGGCCTCTCCCAGACTCTGCAGGGACTGCAGCTCTGAAGACCACATAGTGCCAAGCCTCAACTTCTCTGTATGAAACCTTCGTGCCTTTAAAACAAGTGCTACTCAGGTGACTCCTAGACTATCAAGGTTGGCTGCTAGCACAAGGTATAGCCTTGCCCAACTCTGAATGGAAGCCTCCACGTGCTGACCCTCAAGAAACACTTCCCAAAAGACTCTGCCTCTGTGATGCTAGTCTCTTCTTAATCATAGCTAATTGTCTAGTCCCAGCTGAATAGCATCCATTGTCCCAGCACAGCAAAGGTTTTACTTCAGTGGTGCCAGGTTCTTTTTAATCACAGTTGATTAAGCTCCAAGTGACCAGACATAAACATAAACATAAAACATTACACAAATGGCTTAGAGGGATTCTAAAAACTTCCCTCTGAAACTTTACAAACCACCACTGTCTCAATGTTCCTCCAACTACCACAGAATACCACTGATCTCTGAGCACCCAGTGGCTTTGGCAATGTTCCAAAATCCCTCCACAATCCAGCCACAAATGGTCAGTCTGTCACAGCAACATTTCAATCTCTGATTCCACTTTTTGTCTCAGTGAGAGTTTCTACTGCATTGTAAAACAAAAGGAACTTGGGAAGGATAGTGTTTGTCTCATCTTATGGCTTGTAGTTCATCATCCTGGTGAGTCAAGGCAGGAACCCAAGCCAGGAACTGATGTAGAGGCCATGGAGGAATGCTGCTTACTGGCTTGTTCCTTATGGTTTGCTCAGCCTGACTTCTTAAAGCACCCAGGTCCAGCTGGCCAAGCTCACACTTACCCCTGTAAGCTGTGCCCCTCCACCTGGCCCCCATCAATCTCCAATCAAAAAAAAAAATCATGGGCTTGCCCAGTCTAAGCTAGAGAGTGGGCATTTTCTCATCTGAAGTTTTACTGCTAAAGAGATTCTAACTTGTGGCAAGCTGACCTAAAACTACCCAGCACACCTTTCTGACTGAAAAGCTATGGACAAAACAGTACAGACTGAAGCATGTGGAGTGGGTCTATAGTTCTCTTGGTCATCCAGCAGCTACAGTGATATGCTTATGAGATGTATGGGAGTCTAGGTGGCATTCAGTTTAAGCTTAATAAAATGAACTTTTTGAAGTAACTTTCCTGTCATGTTTAGAAGCCCAACGGATGACAGCGTGATGCGAACAGCTAGGGTAGCTGGCTGGTAGGAGGGTTCTGTGCTGAGTTAACGTATTGCCATCATCTGCTTCCTAAACTCATTTGTGGCTCCAGCTGCCAAGGGAGGTTTTGCATCTAGCCACGGGAAGCTTGCATCTGGACACCAGATTTCTTAGTTTTTTTTTTTTTTTTTTTTTTATATACATCTATCATATCCACTTAGGAAGGCCATGAATCCATTCAGCTTTAGCTGTAGCCCTGTTTCAGAGTAGTTATATGTGTTATGTGAATATTTTCTATATGTGTGTATACCCATATGTGGATCCCTATGATTTATTTTGAGTCACTCTTCTGTCAAATAATTCATTTGTATTTTAATTCTATAGAAGAGTTACAGGAGTTTAAATAAAATAGAGACTACTATAATAGAGTGCCTATTTAAAAGGAGACACTCTAAAAGTAATACGCTCTAATGGGTACAACATGCTAAGAGGACACTGGGTAATCTGACAGCCATGTGTGTTATTTCAATTTTAATTAAATGACATTTTCCTATCCTGTCAATGAGCAGTTATCAAGTATTTATTAGGACAGTTCCTAAAACTTTATTACACAATAGTTAAGAGATTGAGTTCACAGTCAAACAGACATGCGTTCAGATTCTGAATTCAGTATTCAGTAACTAGCCCTGAAAAGGTTAAGCTCCACAGTCAGATTTCAGAGGCAATGGAGCATGTGCTACTTTTCTCATCTCCTCTGACAAAGCATCTTAAAGGAGGAAATACTGACTTTGGTTTGGTTTTTCTCTGGTTTTTGTTGTTGTAGACTGTTTTGCAGACAGGTCCTGCTAGACAGTCCTGGCTGGCCTGGAACTCCCTAAACAGAGCTGACTGGCCAGAAATGTGTGGTGATCCTCTGCTTTCTGAGTGTTGGGGAAGGACCTACTTTGGCTCATTATTTCAGAGGGATTTTGGCCCATCATAGTGATGAAGGTATGGATGCTTTCATCATGGAACACAGATGAGAGGATTGTTTTGGGAGATGCTACTTAACAAACTGCAAGTGTTTATAAAGGCCTTGATGTATTATAAATACTGTGAACTATTATTTGCTCGCCATGATTTCCAGTCCAGTATGTCAAATTACAGTGATTACAGAAGTTAGTTTTAAAAAGAGTCAGTAAGCCAAGTGGTGGTGGCACACGCCTTTAATCCCAGCACTTGGTAGGCAGAGGCAGGTGGATTTCTGTGAGTTAGAGGTCACTCTGGTCTACAGAGTGAGTTCTAGGACAGCCAGTGTTACAATAGGAAAACCCTGTCTCAAAACAACCCTCCCCCACAAAAAAAAACAAAAAAAAATTAGTAAAGGATTCTGATCATGAAAAATATTTTATCCTTCACCATGTGTCACCAGAATCAGTAATACAGCACCACCTCCATCATTTTGCCCTAGTAATGTGCTATTGGTAATCTTATATTTTAAGAGATCTCAATTAAAAAAAAAGTTGGTCTGTCTGTTTTAACTTTCTTTTGTGTAACATTTTAATTCTTGTTCTTACAGAGGCACCAGCGATGCCACTCAATATTGCAGTCAATACTAATCCAAAATTCTCTTGTCAAATTGAATTCAACCACCTATAACTTTCCACCTACCCTCCTTTGCCGAAGTTTGCAATTACAATATAATCTTTAATTATCTTTTGTTTCAATTTGCTTTGTTTTGAGACAGGGTCTTCCTCTGTACCCCAAGATGGCTTTGAAGAGATCCTCTTGCCTCGGCCTCTTGAACAACAAAATCACAGGATCTGGGTCAGCATGTTTCTTTGCTTGTGCCCCCATCCCAACCCTGCCATCATTCTACATGAGAAGCAGAGCACAGTGGTTCACACCTAAATCCCAGTACTTGCCAGGCTGGGAGGTAGGCGGATCAGGACGCCAAGGTTAGCCCTAACATGTATTAGAGTCCCAGCCTGGGATTTATGAGATGCTGTCTCCAGAAAAATTTACATTTGAAGATGATCGTTAACTAAACCAGAATATATTTACTTATTTTATGTACTTGAAGATTCATCTTTCTGTTGGAATTGTTAATTCTCAAAGTAGGGATGCCTTTCCTCTAATCCCCCCCACCCCGAGGAGTGCTTGACAAGGTAATCCCCACACTGACTGAGCTTCCCGATACTGTCACTTCAGACAAAACTTGGCCACGTGAGAGCTGCTGGTGTCCTGGTACTTCGCTGCTACTTTTGTGACTGCAGTACATTTACAATACACAGTGGACATTCAACAGTCTTGGAAGTCAGGTAGTCCTGGGTGATTCCCAGGTGAAGCAGTCACTACGCGTGTGTAGTTTAGAGGAGGAGCCTGTCAGGATTAGCAAACCCTGGGTAGCAGGCTACTCAGCGCAGCTGCTTCTGAAAGGCAATCATGATTTCTCACTTTTACTCTAAATAAACCGTGCAGCTAACCCTCAGCTCCCTTGTAGGACACAATCCCTGCCTAAGATATCACAGCACATCTCTTCAATTTAGACTCACACTAATTGTGTGGCTAGTTGGATTCTGGCTCTATAGTACACCGCAATCTCACTGTGGTGTAAACCACCTACTAAGAACCATGACTGCCAATCCTACCAGTGTTGAAGTGAAACCTCAGTTCTTGCGACTTATTAAAGAATCAAACTCTTACTTTCCTCATGTCAACAAAAGAGACATTTATAAACTCAATGGGTTGTTCTAAGATCTGCCACCCAAACCTGAAACAATGTCAATCAGATCTTGAGTCTAAAGTTATGATTACACATATATGTGGTATTACATGAATATTAGACAATCCCTAAATCAAATTCAGGCTCCTTATACTCCTAGCTTCCCTGAGCCCTAAGTGACTTAGCAACCATGTCTAGTTTTCCTTAAACAGTTACTGTACTTAGCTTTACATCTTGCTCCATTTTACAAATACTTTTTGCAGAAACTTCCAGAACACAGGACACAGTCATTTATCCTAACTAAGCCATGCACCTGCACATTCAGGAGCATGTTGCAGTTCCAGTGGAATGACAGACAGACAGCTCACAGGATGCACAACATGCATGGAGTGATCTGAATGCATTAAAATAAGTTCACAATTCTAAATCCTGCATTAGGGTCTACAACAAATTGATCTTATATTTTTGAATTTCTTTTTAAAATTTGAGAATGCAGTTAGATCATTGCCCACTTTCTTTTCTTTCCTCCCAACATTTGCATATATTCCACTTCCCTTGCTAAATTCCTAATGTATGGCTTTTAAAAAATTTAACTGTTGGTGTGAGTGTGTGTACATAAATACACAAATGCAAATTGATCTATACATGTAATATTGCTTGTATGCATGTCTTCAGGATTGGCAACTTGGCTTTGGATAACCAATTTGTGTGCTCTTCCCCAGGGAAGACAATATTTCTCCAACTACCAGCACTCCCCACTTTTCTAGGGTTGAGGCCTCCTGAGCTTTTCTGTCCCCATTAGCATGTGGTATCCTCCAGGAGCTACATCTTATTTTAAGTTTAAATTACACAAAGGCCTTGGAGTATTCAGTCAATGAATTCTAAAACATTCACCTCCACATATCAAATGTTCTGTACTTTTGTAACTGACTCGAGTTCCTAAAGAAATCACTCTGAGAGAATGTAGAGATGTGACGGCCTCTGTATATGTGGTTCTTTGATGAGGATAACAGTGAAATATCTGAATTATTTTAGTGTTGCCTCCCACAACTGCTTGGATTCTGAAAGAAATGGGACATCCTTTAATCAGTTTTATGCTTCTCTCTGACAGGATGCTTGATCACATGGTGTCAGGTCTTCTTCAAAAGCCAAGCTGTACTGACAAGGAAGAACTGAAATTAAATGCAGAGTAGAACTTGTTCCTCCTGGAGGGCATGTTCTCATGACCGTGTTTCTAGTGCACTAATTAGGTTATCAATCTAGGATTGCAGCCAGAGAATGAAACAATAATACAACTTACACCCAACGGTATTCAAAGTGATGAAAGCAATTGTCTAATGTATATCTTCACATGCCTTTCCCCCACCACAGTTAGGTTTCAAATTAAAAAGTTAAAAGCTAGGAAATTATTTATCTATAGCACTAAGCAAGATCCTATTAAAGTTCCACTGCTTTATGAGCTAGTGTCGACTTATAATGGACTCAAGACTATATTGATCAGCGTTTATCACCTACACTGAAGCTTGTATAGAAATCAACTCAGTTACTGAGATGTACAGTGCACTAGTATTTTATGCCAATATAATTATATCAATTTGCTACGACATGATTTTGACACTGATATAAGTTTTCCTAATATGGACGACTGCATGATGACAAGTCACACCAATTAAGGGATTCTGGCAATGAGAATGGAATTGCAATTGACATTGACACTGTTGTTACATCACTGGCACCCACGTAACAAGACTTGATTAATGCACAGTATTCTTAGTGCAGTGTCATAATAACAATATTTTAAGTGATGGTAACTATCACTGTTTGAATGAGAATGGCCCCCAGAGGCTCATATGTTTGAGTGTTTGCTTCTCAGTTAGTAGAACTGTTTGAGGATTAGGAGGTGTGGCTTTGATGGAGGAGTTGTGTCACTGGGGGTGAGCTTTGAGGTTTCCAAAACCCTTGCTGGGTACAGTCCCCTCTGTGCCTGCTGCCTGTGGAGAGGATATAAAGTTCTCAGCTACTGCTCCAGCACCAGGCCTGCTTTTTGCCATGACAAACTGTTATCTGTTGCCTCTGAAACTGTTATCAAGCCCCCATCAAATGCTTTCTTTTAAGTTACCTTGCTCATAGTGCCTACCTAAACAAGTAAGTTTTCAGAATATTCTTATGTAACTTTTCTTTTATATTAAGTATCCATACTACCTCTTGTACATGTAGCATATTTTTTATGTTTACCCAGTTATATTCTATAAAAAATATTTGTTAAAAATCTAGCCTTCAGTGACTCTTTCTGACTTCATTTGGAAATGGGGCTTTATAACAAGAATCAAGTTAAAATGAAATCATTAGGCTGAGTACCAATTCAGTATCACTTCTATCTTAAAAAAAAAAAATTAAGACAAAAATTTTATCACACTGATAGATGACGAGATACAGAAGAAAGGGAGGCAAATGGGAAGCTAGATCTCTCAATGTGGACTACCAGAAATCATCATCATGAAGACAATGAAAGCATTCATTACTTCTGTGACTCGACCTCCTCCAACTAGCTCCTTCCGTAGCCCTCCCAAGGACTGGCCTCCTTTTGGACAACATGGGCTTCCTAGAATTATGCATTATTAAAAAAAAAAAAATCCACCGAAACCTAAGAGTTAATATGAGAAAACAAAAATAAAAAACTTAGTGAATAACTTGAACACACATAGCTAATTGTACTTACACCTGTAAAAACTCTTCCCCAGAATAAGTAGGTGGATGGGAAACTAGGCTCTCTTCATAATCTGCTCGTGACTGTGCCATGCTTGAGAGACATGTGCAGTCACTCCGGCATGAAGTTTTTAACAAGCATGCATAATTAATCTATCCAAATTTTATTACGAGAATTTTTAAATTAGAAATGTAGTGTGCATACCTTTAGGTAAATGGAAATAAGCAAATTGTCTTTTTTAATAAGACTATAGTGGGAGAAGTTTTGGGGTTCAGATCAATATCAAACAAAAATAGGACAAAGATTTTTATTTTTTTAAATAAAACAACAACAACAAAACATGGCATATTTCTGCAACTGTCTACAAGTGTTACCAATTGTGTGATCATTGGGTTTTGTGTCCCCTGGCTCAATTTCTGGTCCACCACTTCTCCCCCACAATTTTAGCAACTTAACTCACATACGATAGCATTTCTCCAACTTATCTTCATGTTCCTCTTGTCTCAAATGTTGTTCGTATGATCCTGCATGACCCCGTTCCCCATAAACATCCCCAACAATGTAAGATTTCCCCAGAAGTCCATCACCACATAGAGGGTCAGCATTCCAGACCACTGAGTGTTGTTACAAGTTCTTCAGCAGCAAGTCAGGTTGGCTGCACTTCGTTATGTACATCCTCAAGATCTGCTAACGGGCTTTGCAAGCAGCTGTCAATCGTACACATCATTTCTTCATTCTCAGTGGATAAGGTGTTCCATGCCAAACCAGTATTTTCCTTTGCTCCTTGTAAAATACAAACGCGTAGGATATAACGATGTTAAAGAGCTGATGATTTCAGTCCTACCTTTACATGTTGCCATACTTCTGCTTTTGTGTTCTGAGCCACTTCACCCTATGAGATGCATCCACACAGGCATCAAAGCTACAGTCTGATCTCTGGTAACCACATATAACTGCAATGGTCTAAGTCTGCCACTTGAATGGATGGGCACTGAAAACCCAGGATATCTACTGCTAAGATCTGGTTCCTGGACAAGGTAGCCCTGTCCATAGTTAATGTCAGCATAGAACTGGATCTTACCAGTTCAGAATAAAGGAGTGTTAAGTTTCTCTGACATATCTTTCAAACAGTTAGTGTCCAATCAGTGAGGTAGAGCTACAGAGACCCTCAAACTATCCATAATCACAATTTAACAGTTTTCTGCCAATACCTGGCCTAGACTTTAGTCATTTTTCAACCTTGCTAAATTCATTCACAAATTCTAAATAATTGTACTTCAAACATATTATCTCCAGTCGAATCTGTACAGAGAAGACAAAGTGGTCCTAGCAAATATAAATCAGATTTTTATATGCAAATCTTATTGACATGGTTCTCTCAGAATAGCTCAAAGTCAGTGCCCTATAACCTTTGTTATCAAGGTCCATCTATTACTTCTCTCTATGCTTTTTTTCTTTACATATACTGACTCTCATGCTATTTCTTTAATAACCCCTTTCTGTAGATTCCTTTATAGAATCTGGTCAGGTCAATCCCGTGTAATGCTTAGGGCTCAGTCCTCACTCTATGGCTTTTTGTTGTTTCTGTCTTGGTGTATAAACTACCTTCCATTTCTTAATGTATTTTAATAACAAACGCCATCCCATGACAATTCCCCTCCCCCTTGGAACACTGTTTCTTCCCTGCTGCATGCTCACCCAATACTTTCGTTGCTTTATTTACTTCACTATCTGTGCTAGATGTCAATGGTATGATACTGGGGAGGAAGGTAGGAAATTCATAATATGTGACTATCACTTAGAAAGTTGTGGTTAATGAGCTCTTAGTATTAGGAGATGAAATATGAGGAGACAAGGCAAGAGAACATGGCAATAAAAGGGAAAAGCACGTTTTGTAATATTTTGGCCAAGATTTGTCTACTGGAATTCATCTTTTATGTTACAAATTATATACAGAAGTTAGAAAAGTTGGCCTCCTTTTCTCAGTATTTATTTTGGGGAAAGATTTCTGATACTATAAAAATGAATGTGAGTTTGAGGGAGAGAAAATATTTTCTTATACGACTTGATTAACACTTGTGAAAATATTCTTTCACCTGAATCATTTTTACAAATTGCAAACTGGAAAAAGCATTTGCTAAAAAGAATTTACCATTCTGTATATGACTGGCAAGCAAGCACATCCCTACCTCTGTACTAATGGGCAGGTTTAGTATGAATCAGCCGAGGAGGTCTGCATTCATGCAGAGAAACACAGCCAATGACTTGCTGCTGAGACCTCGCATCCCTACACACCTGGCTTTTGTTAATAAGCTAGACCGTCTCCAGCAGACTGTGGCTGGCCAAGTGTCGCAGGGCTGTTGTTAGTGGGTGGGTTATCTTCGGTGTTTATGAAGGAGTTTCATATCCTTCATCACTGGGTGGTTTGATGGCCCTGGTTTTTTTTTTTTTTTTTTTTTTTTTTTTAATCTAAATGCAGTGAAAAAGGGCAAAATCCACTCAAGTTAGTGTTTTCCACTTTAGGGTTAGGGTTAGAGTTAGTAATTATAGAGGAAAGTATTTTCAATTGTGATAGTTTCCAAGCAGATCCCACATCAGTGGGGAACCACCTCCTGTCCTGACATATCACACCTCACAGATTTTCAGAACTCTGAGGGCAATTCAAGTAACTGCCTGCGGTCAAGTAAGCCATTCTATACTGAGCCTTCATTGTGGAGCATGTTCCAGAGCCTTTTGTTCTTTCAGTGTGTGTGTGGGGGGGGGCAATCCATGCTTATGAAAGGATCTCACTCTATATCTCAGGCTGACCTGGTATTTACTGCAGAATTCAGGTAAGCCTTAAATTCACAGTGATTCTCCTGCCTCAGCTTTCCAAGAACAATGATTTTGGATGTACACCATCACACCTATTATTTTTAAGGAAGTTCAAGGCACATTCAAGAGTGGGGACTTGATTCCTCTAACACAAATGATGAGTGCTGAGGTTAATGTGAGAACAATGTATAATGGACTTTACTTCACAAAATAAGACACAATGGGACCTTTGGGAAAGTCATCGTATTACTCTTACTCAACTTAGTAAATTACATAACTGACAAATACTCACTCGGCTTTGCCAACAGTGTTTTCTTTCAGTGTGGTCAATTTAAACAGGAAGCTGGAGTCAGAGTTTTGCATCTAAAACCCCACATTATGACTTCCCTTGCCATTTTGAAGAGATTGCTCAATATCTGAGTACCAGTCTAGCTATCTTTAACATAAATTACCTTAAATGTTTACTTATTAGCAGATGAAAATGAATGTAATGTGTCAGCACAATAGTTCACAGAAATTGGTATCTGAGAAGGCTGCTGTACACATGAGTGACATTGAAGATTCTCATTGTAACTTGCAGTGTTAAGATGAGCACAGCACACAACAGAGGTCCGTGCTACTTTATGGATCAGTGTCTTAGGCTGACACACGTAAAGTAAGAAGGAACTAATAGGGAGCCATCGGGCAGCTTACACAGGAGCATTCATGAACACTATGTACAAGCTCACCACGATCTTAACTTCCAGCATCTGTGTCAGCATTTACAAGTAAGTCCCTTTAAGCATGGGGCTAGTTATTGGCCTTATTTGTAAAAATATTACTTTTACAATTGATTTTCCCAAAAGCCTAATATCAAATATACAATTTTAAAAAATGCATTATTATTGGTTGCAAACAAAAAAGTACAACTGAAAGTCTCACTTGAGTCACTCATGATATGACCCCAAGAAGCTGCATGGCGACTCGACAACTGAGTGAGCAGTAACAGAACGCTCAGAAGATGGAGAAATCCCAGCACGATTGCTTCCTTCACAACACACTTAGGAAGCAGCCTCTGGGGTGTTTGTATCGAAGCTCAGGAATCACGGCCAGGACACAAATGCTCTTCAGAGTTTGGGGAAATTATACTTCTGCAATTATTCCTTTCTCTTCTCAGAACACACTAACAAAGAAATATGGACTAGCAAGCATCCTATCCAGTATCATTGATGTGCAAATGCCCTTCACATCCCAACCCGACATGTGTCCCACCCCTCACGGTCCCCTCAGAATGATTTATAACAGGTGTGGTTTCTTCCAGTCACGTCCCAGAAAGAAGTCTTGATATTTGGAAATATGTATTTGTGTGTGTGTGTGTGTGTGTGTGTGTGTGTGTGTATGCACATATATATGTTTGTGTGTGTGTGTGTGTGTGTGTGTGTGTGTGTGTGTGTGTGTATGTGTGTGTAGATTCCAACAACTCATATGCACAGGCCCACAGAAAGACAGATGTACATACACACATAATTCAAAGCACATTTTTAAAAAAGATGGAATTCAATGTTCAAGTTCTTTATTTAAAATCTTGCTTCATTAAATTATCCTAAATTAGATTAACTCTTGAAGCAATCAACTGCTCTGAAGGTATGACTGGGTCCCAAATGCCTCTGCCTAGTGTCTAGAAAGGGACTACCTTTGATATTTACAGACTAGTGCTCTTTATTTAAAATAAAATAATCCTTAAACTATTTCTTTGCACCAAAATCTTAGTATTTTCTCATTCTAAGCACTAGAACCACTGAGTATCAACAAGGACAAACATCCCTTGAGGAGTGTAACATGTCAGGGAGAGCAGCTGCCTCCACACTGAGACGTGCAGATGTGGGGAGACGACCTCCATCTGGAGGTTCAGCAGGGCCTCTCCCCAACAGAGCCCCATCTACAAGACTGACTGTTTGCATTCCCCACTAACCTCCCGTAGCAAACTTGAATACCAAGGTCAAAGACACGCGGTATCACTCCCACAAGCAAGTCCTCTGTCAGCAACCAAGACGAGTGGATTTCTAGGAAAGCAAGAGAGGTAGCTTGACCGCAGCAGCCTGAGGCTGTCCTAGGCTACATCGGTTCTTATTTAGGAGACTGTATGCTGGTTCCTGCTGTTAGCTTTGATTGTTCCATTGTAGTTTCTCTTTGGATACACTTAGGAAGTGTTAAAGTCCATCAAGACCCTGCCTGGATAAATCTTGTCAAGCAAGACAGGTCATAGCTGGCTTTCAATTTGCCATACAATATTAATTACGACTATTTTTACAATAGGAATCTGGAAGGTGCACATTTGTTAGCTCCCTTTTAAAGATGTATCCACATCTCACTGCTTATCACTCCCTGCAAAGGCACTACTCTGATCCAATCAGCTATCACCTTTTGCCTCGTCTTACGTTTTTTTCCTCCACATAGCAGCGTGAAGTTCTTTTAAATAACATACACATCACTGTCTTGTTTAAAGTCTTTGCTAGCTCCTTAACTTAATCAGAGTAAAACCTGACCTCCCAACCACAGTCTGCAGAGCCCCCCACGGCACCTGGCTCTGAGCTTTCCAGGCATTATTTTGTGCTCTTCACCTCTTTATTCTGCTTCACCCTTGACCTTCTAGCCACTGCCCTGAAGACATGAAGAACTCTCCTGTCTCCAGTCTATTGCCTTCATATCACCACCACCTTACTGGAAGGTACTCTGGCATCACTGATTCAGGTTGTACCGTGTTGTGTCCTGGTCTGTTTTCAAATATCACTGTATCCATGCTATGCGCCTGCCTACCACACATGCCTTACACGTTGGCTGGCCTCTGGGCATGTATACACAGTGCTCCTCCCTACACCCACCCACACACCAACACACCCCAACACACTCGCACCGGAAATGAGAATGAATTTAGAAACAGATGCAGTAAAGACCTCTCTTACTAAGTAGAGTTTTCCCTGCATGTGCACTTCTAAGGTATTTCTATGGCAACTCAATTATTTTGAGAAATTCAGAAATGACACTCAAACACTGTACTATCAAAAATCAACATCTTCACTTTAATTATTAATCATACCTTTAGCAGACATTACACTTGGGATGTTTATAGGTAAATAAAACCTTCCGGATCACAGAGTTCAGGAATGAGGAAAATGAGGAAAGCTTTCTGTGAACATCACCTGACATTCTCAATTTAGGGAGGGGATGAGTGGGAAGGAAGAAGGGAGACTGGACAGAGATGGCAGACAGGACTGAGAGCAGAGACTCATCACAAAGCAAATACTAAGGGGCTGGAGAGACAGATGAGCAGTCAAGAGCATTGGCTGCTCTTGTAGAAGACCCAGGTTCAGTTCTTAGCACCCAGTTCAGTACCGCTAACTCCAGCTCCAAGAGACTCAGTGATCTCTTCTGGATTTCTCATGTACCAGACACGTACAATGGAGCACACACATACATGCAAACAAACACTCATACACATAAAATAAAAATAAATCATAAACCTTTAAGAACCATTCCAAAAGGCAAATATTAAAAGTATTTAAAATTTAACAATCCATGTGACTTTGAAAATTTAGAGTAGATAAAAGGAAATCGCTGCAACCTTAAAAAAAAAAATTTTTTTTTTTCATTTTAGGGGCAAGAGAGATGGATGGCTCCAGATCAGCAGTTAAGAGTTAAGCAGTTAAGCTTGTGCTTCCTGAGGACTCAGGTTCAATTCCCAACACCAGCATGGCAGCTAACAGACCTCAGTAACTACAGTTTCAGGGAATTTAACACCCTCTTCTGGCTTCCTTGGGTATAGCAAACACATAGTACACAGGCAAAAAAAAAAAAAAAAATACACCTAAAAATAATAAATCTTAAAAAAAGAAACTTCCCACTGAAGTACTAAATCTTTAAGAGGAGAATCCAAGAGTATTTATGGATTTATAGTCACGTGATCCATGATGCCCACTCCCTTTCTCATGGTCCTTCAGGCTGCAGGAGATGGTCAATAGAAGAAGGAGATACCGCCATGTGTGTGACATGGAACATAAAGGTAGACAGATACTGCATGGATTTGTATGGGTGACTCAGTCCAAAGACAGAGCAATTGGATAAATGGTTTTCTCAAAGAAGCCACACTATTTCAAACTCCAAAGTAGCTTGTCAACTATTTTCCTCCTTTACAAGCTCCAATTTGACAAAACATAAACCCAGCACTAAAGCATGTATCAGGTCAGGGGTCAGCAGATGCAGCATTCATGAGTACTCTAAAATTCCCGGTGCGTGAAGGGGATTAGAAACTTAGGACATCTTCCCAAGCAAGATGCAACCGATTCAATTCTGCACTGAGTATCCTGGGAACACAGGGAGAGTTGTATTTTACGACTTACAAGATATGTAAGGGTGTAAACAGTTCAGTGATGATTTCTTGAAAGCACATATGGTTTCGTGTTTAAGCACGCGGGCTACTTGAAGAAACAGTAGATGATGTGTCAGTACAGTGTCACATCATTTTTGTGGGGACAGAATTTAATACACGCAGGATCCACTTGAAGCCTATATCAGTTTAAAACTGGACATGAATAATCCTTGAAGTAGCTTTTCATATTTAAGAAAAATATATTAAAACCAACAGTAAATGGGATTTTCATGAAATATTTGCTTGGAGATATAAGAATGTCTGCATGTGATAAAACTCTTCTGGAGTTTGCATATAATGTACAAAAGCTTCTTCCCCTTCCTAGAGGTCCAGCACAGCTGTTCTAACTAGTGCTATCGCAAGACCAGAGACCCTAGAATCCCTCCATTCAGAGGCCTTCCCCTCCTCACAGTCTCCAGCGCCCACTATTTCACACAGAGAAGAATGAAGGATATGATGAGCCTGACTTTGGAGAGGTGTATGTCCTTACTGCTCAATCCCTCCTGGCTCTAATCCTGGCACGGGCATAGCAGTGAGTGTGGCTCAGCTGTGAGAATTTGGGAAACAGGGAGATGGGCAACTAGCCCTTCCCAGATAAGGATTTCCATTTCCTATGAGCACCAGCTTTCATACTTATCCAGCTTGCTTACTCTCAGAGCATTGTGCATTCTAGCCTGTGCATTCTAAAGCAGAGTTTTGCTCTTAGTTCATTACTCTTTGGGATCCATTCTCCTGCTTCTTTTGCACATCTTGGACTTCAGACCACATTATCATGTTCCTGTCACTGGGTCACATCTAACTCACCCCCAGCATACCAGGATCCTAGATCCTTGCTGAATCCCAGTCCTTTTCTAAATGTGCATGTCTCCCGCTGGGTGTTGTGGCCTTAATCCCATCAAATGGAGGGTGGGAGCAAGAGGGTTATGAGTCTGACGCAGATCTGAGCTACATAACCTGGCCCTGTCTCAATAAATCCAAGACAAAAACAATTTACAGTCTGTCTTTAGACTGTAGCTGTAAAGGCTACTTAGTGAGTTGATGCTGATAATGGCATACCATTCCTCAATTCAGTCCCTAAGCCCACTGCATTAGAATCACCAGATATGTTATCAAGGCCTGAACCAGGGACCAGGAATAACAAATCCCCTATACAGTCAATCTCACTCTAAAGATCACCTACAGTGGTTTTACTGAACTGAATCTTAAGAAACAAAGGCTTCAGTATAGCATATTCTGATGACTAAAGAGACAAAAAATACAAATATATATGTTAACTATTAAATGTAAAAAGAAACTTGAATAAACTGGTCTTGAATTTGAATGCTATAGCAATTGCTGGTATTTCTCCACCTTATCTGGGGAGACAGGGTTTCTCACTGAACCTGTGGCTTGCTGAGTCAGAGCCCCAGGAATATGCCTGTCTTCACCTCTACAACATTAGGATTTCAAGGAACTTCAGTCATCATGTCTAGCTTGTTTGAAAAAGATGTGAAGGACTGAACTCTGGTCCTCACGCTTACACAGAAAGCATGTTACCAACTGAGCCGTCTCCTCGATACCACTGAATAAAAATTTTAATTTGTCAAAAATAAAAAAATAAAAAAAAAAACAAATTAAAAAAGTCTATCTCTAGTACCAAGGGTGACAGAGGCACTTGGTATTTTCTCTTAGCTTTAAATTCTAGGCATCTAAGAATATTGTGAACCTAAGTATTAAAACTGTTAGACAAACGGATAGACCACACCCATTTTTCGAAATATGCAAGCCCAGCTCTTCATTAGTGTTTGTTTTTCAAATGGGAGTTCTTTTCCTTTCATATTTTCAATTATTAGTTCCTAAGACCATAATAGGTAGATTATTATCACTCGGAAAAAACGAATGTGAAAAAGCCGCCCAGTGTTCATGAGCCCTCAGTGACTATAACCATGGAGTATCAACTGCCAAAGTAGATGGTTCCCTATTTTCCAAATGTATCTTTTTAAATTGGCACCTACCATCATCTAGGAATTCAATTGTCATTCGATTATCATAGTCATTATTCCTGAGTACGATTCACTGCAGTTCATAGTTCTAGCCACTGTTTTCTTTTAAAGTAGGCTTTTCAACAAAGCAACATTTTAGAATAACAGACTCCATCCTGATGCCACTTCAACATTGCTTTCCTGTAGTACCTAATTGCCTGAAGTGGATTTCAGCTTCTCAGTTTCTGTCATTACATAGTCCTAAAAAGCAATACGGATGGAAGCACCTGTATTTTTTTTTCTCCTGATGTGCATTCTGCCAAGAACTGAAACACTGATGGTAGGACTTCTCTGAGTTAAAACGCAATTGAAGATTTTTTTTCCAAGTAAGAAACTTCTTCAAGAGGTCCTATCCTGAGTAAAAGCTCCGAGTCTATATAGCCATGAGGTTACAAGCTCTTACAGACTCACTACTTCCGCTGCAGTATTATAACCTCTGCTCCTAGCTCTCCTTGGCTCCAAATATTCCTGACTGCACTCATCTCTCACTCCTATATTCCACTGCTGATGTTTCTTCAGTCTGATAAATGGAATCAGCAGTGGTGTGGCCAAAACATTGTTTCTTAGTCTTAAATGGTAGAATATATTATCATTTTCGGAAAGAATTTACTTTTCTGTTTTTTTCTTCTTCCCATTTCTAAACTTAAGCCTGGAGGGCATTAGACCACTGTTTTCAATGCTTGGGACTTTTGTTCAGAGCGCAGCATCTTCAGTAAATATTTCATATTTGCCTCTGGGTAATTACGTATTTGAAACTGTGCTAAAAACCCTCCAGCGCTCTAGGAAGTCTTCCCTTGATACAGTGAATATCTGCCAAACACTTTTCACATACTAAGGCACTGGTACACATTGATTTGTGGTGACAAAAATACGGATGGTCCTGTGTAGAAGAAACTGGAGGACAAATGGCTACTGATTGGATTCGTATCTGAGAAAGGAAACCTATTATCAAGCAAGTCGCCATGCCCTTGCTCACTCTTACCTGGTGCCTGCCCACTGCATGTGCATCTGCATGCATGGACACATACATGCACATGTACTATGTGTCTTTGTGGTTGGATTCATATACTGAATGTAGAATTTCTTTCCCTTATTTCCTTCATGTTGTATGTGACACGTTGGATAGGCACTGCAGCTATTGTCATGAAGAGGGTTTTTGAATTAGAAACAGCATATCTATTTCTTGTGATCATAGTGCTACAGAAACAAACACCAAGAGCTAACACTGCTTCATTAAATAGATTGTTTTAAATTACCCCTTTGAGATTATACTATCTGATCAGGTTAATCCAGGCTTTGCATATATTGAGACCAGGCCCTATCTCAAAAATACTATTTTCTCTACACGTACATGTAGAACATAAATCATGGCCGAGGCAAACAATGAGACAGAAAATTTAGTACAAAAACTTTTTTAACTAGTTAAATTCCATGATACTTAGGTGTATATAAGTATGGTGTTAATCTTTATCTATTATAGGTTCCCATGAAGCAGTCTTTTAGCAAGATTGGCAAACAGCTGTAATCCCAGTCATTAAGAGGCTGATGCAGGAGGATATGAATTCAAGGCCAATCTGGACTACAAAGTGAGACACGATATATTAGAAAAAAAATTCTACTGAAGTAGAATAATTCATGTTTCTCAAAATAAATTTGAGAAAGGCTTCAAAGAAAAACATAAAAGATGTTGATTCTAGTGCAAAGTGTTTCAATGATGCATGTTTGTCAGTTAATAGACTACAAATCCAAACCATCTAAGTATCAAATGGGTCGCTCAGAGACTGGGCTAGGAATAATGATTAAATCAATGTATTCAATTTCACACTCCACTAGTATTTCAATACTTATGAATAAAAAAGACACAGAGAAGCTAAAAGTGGAAACATTTTAATACAAGTTCCATAAATTCTATAAGATAGGGATGAGATGTATTTGTCTCAGGAAGAATCAAAAATGGGACAGGGCTATCAGTGTATTGAAACAATATTTTCCGTTTTTAAAGTTAGCAGAAATTTCTAATAGGTTATGAGTAATAATTTAATATACTTTTAAGTAACTTTATACGCTAAGTTTTGAAAAAAAATTCATAAAATAATGATGCCTCAATAACATATACAACACTACACAGGGAGAAAGGGTATTTGTTTCCATCTACCAAATACTGTCTAAACTGTACAAATATTAAAAATATGTATCAAAGGAAAGGAAATAATAAATAATAACAATTATTTTAAAAAAGAAAGAAAGAAAGGTCAGGCCTGAGTGTTCTCCCACTTATGCTGTTTTGTGCAGCTAGGGATTACATGTAGAGCCTTGTACATACTAAGCACCTGCTCTGCCACTGTGTGTACCCTAGGCCCACAGCTACAGTTTGGAAAGACAAATAGAAATAACAGCCGCTTGAGAAATACTAATGTGGAAGAAACATCCAGACCAAACGTATACAGATATAAGCAACAGTAAAAATATGCACTCGAAGTTTTCACACACTACACTGGTAGCATCCATGAGCCACCCGCAGAACACAGGTCTTTTCAGCCATGCATGAGGCACAAAGTGTCACCTAAGACAAAATTCATAGTAAGATCTCACTCAAACAAATGGGAGCATGCAGTGCAGGCAGGTGCTCCAAAGTCGTAAGCTAGGAACCTAGCCAACAAACACGACAAAATTTCTGTGCGCACCATTCTTAACGCAGGAAAAGCAGGATACTCTGATATAACATCTTGAAATTAAGACTGAAAATTCAAAAATTAATATACAGGTAACTAAATGATGAAGAGCTACATACAATTACAATGGCATTTAAGGAAACTAGGATGCAATGTAGAAAGAATAATATGGCTTGTAAACATAAAGAAGTTAAAAGGTAATTGACCCTATTGCTTCTTGAGAATAACACAAAAACTTACATTTTAAAGAGACAAGGCTAAATTCTAGACAATTCTGCAATTGTTGAAAGACATGCTCAATTAATTGCAAGTAAAAGAAAATCCCAAACTATTCCAATATAATAAAATGACAAAATAGAAAACAGAATTTTGTCTGCAGCCAGTGAGGGTAAGAACACATGAATAAGTTCTGGTTATCTCCGGTGTAGCAAGGCGACCAGTTAATGATTTATTATACTCTTATAAACTGCTAAGACAGTGGATCTTGGATAGCCTCAACAAAGAAAAGTATGTGAAGTTATTAATTTAATCATTTCAAAACATATACACACGTCAAAATGTTACATACCTTAATACTATATTCCGTTTTTCTATTTTACCCTGATAAAGCTAAAAAGTAGAAAAAAAAAGTATATACCGTAGAAAGAGCTTTGAAATAACCAGCTGATTTCTCATAGGAAACAACTAGAGTCAGAAAAGTATAGGAAAATAACTTGAGGATGAAATAAAAATATTTCATACCACAGCCTTGGCGTCTGCGGTGGTTTGCATGAGAATGGCCTCCATGTGCACATGTATTTGAATGTTTGGCCGTTAGCTGGTGGAACTGTTTTGGGAAGGGTTAGGATGTGTGGCCATGTTGGAGATGTGTCACTGGGGGTGGGCTGTGAGGTTTTAAGAGTCCAGAGCAGTAGTTCCAGTCTCTCTGCATGCTGCCTGTGAATCAGATGTAGGCTCTCAGCTACTGCTCCAAAGCCAAGCCTGCTGCCTGCTGTCCTGCTCCCTGCAGGGTGGTCATGGGCGCGCCCTCTGAAACCATAAGGAAGCCCTAGGTCAAATGCTTTCTTTTCTAAGTTGCTTTGGTCATGGCATCTCTTCACAGCAATAGAAAAGTAACTAAGACAAACTAAAGGAAATCCTGAGACATTTCTTTATGATGAAGTTTCTCTATAGGAAAGTAACAAAACGCAAAATCATGGTGGGGGAAATGTTACATCTGTATGTAAATACGACGCAGCACTGAAGGACGAAAATAATGATTAAAATTATGATGTGTGGGAATATAAAGAGTTAGAAATATGATGGACAAAAGTGTTTCACTAGTTAAGGGTGGGATTATATATCAATGATAATGTCTTCTAGGGTTCATTCTACGTTTAAGAAAAGGATCATTATTCCTTACACATGATTTTTCACTAATAGCTGAACTGACTGAAAAGAGCTTCTAAGCAAGGAAAAAGACAAAAGGAATAACAACAAAACAATACATTCAAACTAAGGTAAGAAGAAAATTAAAATAATAAAAATTATAGTAAAACCAGCACAAATGTGAAATCCTATTTTTATAGAAATGAGAATTGTGAAATATTAAAGACAAGTATTACTAAACCTGATTTTTTTTAAAGTAGTCTCAAAAATGTTGCGTACAAGTAACAAATATAAGGATTAAGGGCAGTTGAAACTAAAAATTGAAATCTAGGCAAAGATAAGCCAGGCAAGGGGTAAGCGAGGAGAGCTGGCAAGGTTACATTAATATTAAAAATGCTGTATTTGAAGACTAGCGGCATATGTGTAGACATAAAGAGAGCAGGTGCAGAATGGCGCAGAAGAACAGGAGTAGAAGCTGGTCAGCCCTGAAAATGCCAGCAAGCTCAACAGACTATGGAGAGAAATGAGTGAACTAACAATCGTAGCTGAAAACCTGAACACACTTCGCTCACACCCCAAAGAAACCAAATACATTACAGATGTAAGTGAAAGAAACGGCAAGCGTAACCCAACGAAAACAAACAGTGCACAATTCTGAAATAATTCCAAACCCAGAGGAAACATTACACAAAGACCGCATTGAAGCTACAACTGTTTTTTTCCAGCCTAATCGAAAAATAGTGATTGTCACAGATGGCATTCTCTAAAACCGGTGAAATACACTTAGGAGCACCACTCTTCACGAACACAGCAGAACATCTTAGAATCATGTTCTTTCCACCTTCCCACTTCCTGTGCCCTCAGACTTAGGGCTCAGACGTATTTCCTTCCACATTTGCAGTTCAAAGACCACAAATTCTGAATTGGGTTCTACAAATAGGAGCATCTTTGTACATACTGCCATCTCCCAGAAAGCCATCACTAGAGAGGTGTGGGCCTTTGGCCTTGAAGTATAAATATGGGCAATAAGTAAGATCACGTTCACAGCTTCTCTCTCCACCTGCCAAGTGAACTCTAACTCACTTTGAAGGACACACCACTGCCTCTCCATGGTTCCCCTGTTCTGCTCTGCTCCCAGGCTTGGCCAGCTGATGGAGCCTACCTTTAGCGAGATTCCGGTGGAAGAGCAATTCCTGTGCTCTCTCTGTCCTCGGCCTTGGCCTCGGGGACCAGCACTTTATTCTGCAGTGTGTACAGCAGCTGGAGGTAGGTCTGCTTCCTAAAAGGACAACGTTGGTGTGAAGTGATGCATCACATAGACTGCCGAGTGAGTCTTCAACCCAGGATCCCAGCCTCACCTCTGCAGCTTATCCTGTTCCTGCCCTGCTTGCTGCTTCAAGGCTTCAAGTTCCTGATACAACCGGTCAAGCTTCTGCTGAGTTCTCTCCTGGCGTTCCTTTACCTCTGCGGAAATCTTTGCCAGACTCTGCATCTGCTTCTAATGGGGGTGAGAGTGCAAACACGGCTCTCTGAGTGCTGCTATTGTGGAGCCATGCCTCCAATCTCTCCTGCTTAAACAGAGCTTAGGGCTCAGCCTCACTGATGGAGAGAGGCAGAGAAGACCCTAGAGAAAAGGAAGAACCCACCTGCTGCAGCTGCCACTGCTTCTGAGCTTCTCTCCGTCTCCCCATGGCTACTTGCTTCTGCAGCGAGAAAATGACTATACTTGTTAGGTTGGATTTTTGGAGATAGCACTTTAGTCCAACCCAGCTTGCCCTCTCCTTCCTACTGTCCTTCATCCCCTCAAGTTTCCTAAGTGTACCTTAGCCTGGAGTTGCTCATAAGCCTCCTGGAGCTCTGTGTACTTCCTTTGGGCCTCTTCTACTTGGGGTGAAGCCTGGGCCAGGGCACATTTTATGGCTTCCACATGATTCTGGTATATGGCCTTCAGTTCCTTCCACTGCTCCTTAGCTTCAGCTGCCTTCCGTCCTACGGTGAGCCACAAAGAATGAGAGCAAGAGGGAGGCTGGCCTGCAGCCGGCCTTCCACAACACTGGGACACAGTCTCCCCATTGGCTAGACACAGACGTAACTCACATCTTCCCTCTCCAACCGTTCAGACCAGACCCGCCCCAAGTCCAAGCCTACTCACGACTCATGTCTTCAGAAACCAAAGCATCGGGGCTCTGGGAAGTATCCTCCTGAGCCAGAAAATTCTGTAGGAAGTCCACTACCTGAAGCTGGCTACAGAGCAGCTTGTCTTTCTTCCGAGAGTTCTGTTGAGAGGGGACAGAGGCAGGGGCTATCCTTACCTTCTGGCACTATAGGTGAAGACTGTCTTCCATTTTACTCTTCACCATTGCTGCCCATTATCTCAACAGGCAATGCCAGGACCAGTACTACCTTCTGAAAATCTGGGTCCCACCTTGTACATACCCTCACATACTCCTCCATGATCCGGGCTGGCAGCTCTGCCTCTTCCTGCAGGCCTATGGGTTCTAGAATGCCTGCTACCTCAGCCAGGACCCTGTAGAGAAAAGGAGAGACCGTGTTATCGTAGCACACTAGCTCTAAAGTTTACATGCGCATGCGTGTATATATGTTGGGGGCTGTGCCAACTCTGAGTCCCAACTTGACCAAAGTCTCTACACAAGATCCTGAAGAGACTCCAGGCTGGGATCAGAATAAGAGCCACGAGGAAAATCGTCAGGAATAGGAAATAAGGAATATACAGGAGTGGCTAAAATTTTAATCTAGTGTCTCACTAGATGAAAGCTACTTGAATCAGTCTGAAAGTAGCCAGGGAATATATACAGAAACAGAGAACAGATGAAGCCCACGTGACTTTTGGGAGTCATCCTAGCAAGTGCTGCTCTCAGAAAAAGCAACACTGGACAAGAGACTCTCCTGATTGGCTGGGACACTCTGCTAGGGAACAGAGGTTAAGTATAAAACATGACAAGGAAAAAAGGTTGTGACAAAAATTAAAACAGGTCTCCTAGAAGGACCAAGGTTTGGACAAGGACAAACTGTAATAGATCTGACTCTTTTAGAGTAACACCACAGGGAACAGGGCAGGTGAGGTGCAGTCCCCGAAAGGCAGCACCTGACATAAGGTGACCCTCAACAGCCGTCCTGAGGAAGCGATGCTGAAACAGAGTCCCTCAGAAGTCACACTCCAGGAGCAGAGTGGCACAAAGCCCCTAAGAGGCAGGACTGTGGTCCCTCAGAATCTGTGCTCCTGAACTGAGGTGGCACCATCCCTCATCCTGGAATAGGGTGGCAGGGTCCCTCAGGGCCCATACTCCCGAATTAGGGTGACAGGGTCCCTCAGGGCCCATACTCCCAGATTAGGGTGACAGGGTACACCAGGAGCCATACTTCCGGATTACGGTGACAAGGTTCCTCAGGACATACTCCTGGATTAGGGTGACAGGGTCCCTCGGGGACCATACATCTGAATTAGGGTGACAGGGTCTCTCGGGAGCCATACTCCAGGATTAGGGTGACAGGGTCTCTCGGGAGCCATACTCCAGGATTAGGGTGACAGGGTCTCTCGGGGGCCATACTCCAGTATTAGGGTGACAGGGTCTCTCGGGGGCCATACTCCAGTATTAGGGTGACAGGGTCCCTCCGCCGCCTCCTGTTCCGGCCGCCCGCCTCCCACACTCACTCTTTCGGAGACACAGCCGGGGTCTCGGCGGCCGCCATCGCTCCGCCGCCCTCAGAGCGTTTGGATTCTCCGCGGCTGCGCGCCTAAGCAAGCGATTGGCTTCTGGGACGGTGGGCGGGACTCTAAGGAGCATTCGCTCTTTTCATTGGCCTGTGTCTAACTCCGGGCCCGCCTCTGACGCACGCGCAGAGGTGTCAGGGTCCTGTGGGCGGGCTGGAGGTTCCGCGCCTGCGCGGTAGGAAGTTCTGGAAGCATATTCTGCTTAGCTGCAGACCCCTGAAGGACGGCTTTTCTTTACTTTATGTGTTCAGGTATTCACGCTCTCTTTCGAAAATTGACTACTGCCAAAGGAACGAGGTGGGGCTCTCCTCCAAGACGCCGAAGGATATTTTATAAGTAAATAATACGAGTCCAAAACATTGTGCTTTTAAAGATGCTATCCGACCTCAGCAGAGCCAGCTGCGCCTCCTGTGGACTGGGTGCACCCGAAATTGAAAGGGTGCAGACACTCAGCACACAGGAGAGGGAAGGCTGCTCCAGAGAACGCGGGCCCCAGGTTCCTGAAATACTCAGCTGAGTCCTGTGCAAGATCTGAGGACAATTCCCAAAGGGTTTTTAAAAGATGCTTGGAGATGAAACAGACCCGGAATTAGTTACCATTTTCTCACAAATTGGGATTGGGGGAAAAAAAAAAAAAATGCATCATCTGTGGTGAGCTGACTGAGCCCTGAGAAGTGTTGCCCTTCCAGTGGCAATTATTAACCCTAGGCTAAGCACTGCTGTGGTGCCACCTAGCAAATTAAAGGAAGGAGACTTTAACAATCCCTTGAAAGTGTAAACTTTAGTAATGATTATCAAGTTGCAAAAGCCACCAAGCAATAGATTTCATTTTATAATTTCTCATCTTTACTTAGATTACTTACCAAGCATGGCTAAATGAAAAGTCATGCTAGAAAAATCAGTCACTGGGGAGAAATGAAATAGATGTTAAGACAGCGGACCAACAATTGTAAGTACATGTATATATACCTAAAGTTCAATAGAGTTAACCGTTGGCAAGATGTGATAAAGACTTGGGAAAGAGGAATTCTCAACATCGTTGCATTTCCTCAAAATGGTAAACGTAGAGTTACTGTATAAGACACAATGTCCCGAGTATAATTACAAAGGTAATCAAAATATAAACACAAAAATCACACATAATACCCAAAGTCTGTAGTGGTATTTCCTACAAGAACCAAAAGGAGAAACACAGTAGGATGTAGAGAATGAAAACAGCTAAACATGCATAATGTCAATGGAATACAATTTGGCAATAACAAAGAAAGAGATACTGATACGTGGTAAACTAGCAGTAATCCTTGAAAAGAAAAGAAAAGAAAAGAAAAAGAAAAGAAAGAAACCAGGCGCCAATGTGTACAGATTTTATTATTCCTTTTGTATGAAATATCCAAAGACAAATCTATGGGAAGGTAAAGTTGATTAATACTTGACCAAGGGGTCAGGAGGAGACAAGGGGTTTAAGAAAAATGTTTTAAAATTAGGATGTGGTGAACACTGGACAGCTTCAACATCAGATTAAAAATGAAAATTCAGTCAAGAAACTTGAAAACATTGAAGCCATCCAAAGCAAGCCACAGAGCATCTTATTAAATAAATGAAATAACATAGGCAAAGTAACAGTGAACTGAAACACAAATTCATACATCTTGATATATTTGTAAATAGAGTTCCTGAATGAAAAACCATGAAATAAGGAAAAACAAACAAGCAAAAAGCACAAAAAGAAAAATCCAAATTAAAATTTGACTATGAATTCAAAAAACCCCAAAGCCTCTCATACAAGAAACATGAATGAAACTTCCAAGTGAAAAAAACTAACCTAATAAATATGGGATTTTATTTTGTTGTTACATACAGTACAGCAATGAGGCCATGGAACAACTTTTAAATACTTTTAAAAAATTAGCAAGTCAACCTTGATTTCTATTTGAGGCAAAGAGCCATAAAAATGGCAGTTAAGTAAATGCATTTTTGGTGTGGAAATGGACATGATTTTTTTCAGATCCATACTATACAAGAAAGATAAAATACATTAGGCCCATGGAAAAGTGACTTATTAAAGCATGAATACATAAAAATGTAGAACGCACCAGGTATGGGAACTCTATGAGGAAATGTGTCTTTTCTTAATATGTAAACATTCATAAAAGATGTATTGGTAATTTCAGACACAGAACAGATGTCATAGTATACAGATTTTTAAAATAAACTCTAATCATAACACTCAAATGACCAGCGTTTCAGATCTTAGTGTTGCCTGTGTGTGTTCTATGGTCAAAGTGACTATCAGCTAAGAGAGGCAAATCTCATCTGAGAGTGTGATTTTTCTCTTACAGATAATTCTAATTAGCTTGTTTGCTGTTCATGGCAATACAAAGAATACACTCTGGAATAAAAGAAATTCAAATTCACTCTGAGTACAACCATCTAGTACATTGGTGACCTTGAATAAATTATCTAATAGAGAATTTAATTTTGTCATTTATTAAGGATGATAAGGTCGAGAATGTTTCTTTTTCAATAATAATGAGAATATTTCTTCTAGAAAACCACAATTTTTAAAAATATCTTCACTTTTGTTTGATGTGGAGTAGGGAGGATTAATAGTTTGATTTCTGTGTCTATCGGTTTCCTGTAGGAGTCACGTGTAAATGAAAAACTACAGAAACTTCTTGGGAAGAATCTTTTGTGTAATAACGTAGGAAATGTTTTAAAGGGGTAAAAACATGAATTAGACTAATTTTCCAATAAACTTGTCTCATCGGGGTCGCAGCAACATTTGCTATGATGTGCAACATTTCCCTTTCAAGAATTTCTGTCCCTCCTTTGTCATTATCAATTTGATCGATACGCTTAAAATTTGAGTTTTGAGTTTCACCGAAACCGTGATTAAATAGCAGCCCAGGCTCTTAACATTTATCTTAGAAATAGTATCGCTGCTCTTCCATGAACCTCTACTCAGAAAGCCAACGTGAGTGTAACGTTAGCTACAACTGCGCCTTTCTGGAATTTTCAGACTGATACAATGCATTACATTGTGGGGAGGATCTTCATGTTTAGCATCTAAACTGCAGATCCTAAGGCAATTCTTGTCTTGGGTTGCTAGTTCCAGATGGGTAGATTCTGCTTCACACACTGTCCGAGTCCCTATTTAGTTTATCATTCGTCTTGCAGAGCTCAGCATCTGTGCAATGTGGACACGGACCGCCTGACCTGAATTGCAAGCCCTTGTGAGAAAGGATGTCTTAACCAAAAGCAAACCCTTTCTTCAAACCCCCTGAATCCTTCTGAATCAGCTTCTCCCTCTTTGTTTCCTGGCAGAAATGAGCCAAAACACCAGTATGAAAGCTGGACATTTTAAGGAATTATTTTTAAGTGCTAAAATCAGAATTATGTATGTTATACTTGCTATCACATTGAGGTTATTCTGGCTGCTTTTCATCTCATTTTAAAGGGATATCCTATTTCCTTATCTCCACAAGTCTCCATGTTCACTTTGAAGGAACCATCTTACTCTCCAAAGTTCAGGTGAATGTTAAGTTGATTTGGCTTCATTCAAACAACCATCAAGAGAGACCCACAGACAGGGTGTCCTGGGCAGACAGATGGAACAAGGAGAGCATCCACAGTTCCCCTGTCGTACTTTATCCGTACCTGTCTCTGCTATGGCATTGCAATGTTCCTGTTGAGGTACCTACCCCCCTGCCCCGGGAACTTTTTATTCAATCATAAAGGAGCCATAAGTTCTTGGGTTAAGTTAATACTTCCACTCATTTTTAAAGTTTATAAAAATGCAATGTCATTTGTTGGGGTTTTCCCTTTGTCTGTATCATAAGTGTTCGATATCCCAAAGCAATTTGGTTTGGACAATTCTGCTAGTTCTTCAAGTAAGTATAACTCCAAGTAAACCATGGTGATAACATTGGTGCTCATTTCAATGCCGTAGTCACTGGGTATATGTATATATATATGCGTGTGTGTGTGTGTGTAGGTATGTATATGTATATATGTACATATATATGCATATGTATATCTATATATATAGATATACATACATACATAACACACATATGTACACACACACATATGATATACTGACTATTCCTGTTATTTCTCTGGGTAGTTTTAATTTTACATATTATTTGAAACCGTGTCTCACAGTGCTGCTTGAGCTTCTCCCAAACTTCTGAGCACAGGCAATCCTCCTGCCTTGACCTCCCAGGTGTCTGCACTGCAGAATTTCGCCACTGTATCTGGCTCATTTTCATTTTACCCAACCATGTTCCACAAAGAAAGTTAATGAGAAACTGGTCTTAGTCAGATATTTCAGTTTCGTTTTATGACTCCTGTGTTCACGCACTTAAATCCAGCATGACTACTACAAGCAGGACATAGAGATTTTTCTTAGCTGTTGAAACCAGAAAGTTCATGTTTCTCTTACCTGGAGTTAGAGCTGCGATACAGTAAAGTTTTGAGTACGAATGTGAGGTAAGCATTGAGGCTCAGTCTTGCACATGTTGCTCTTCAAGGGGTTGAGCACCATTTGCTGAAATGTTTGCCCTTCAGCTTTCAATTGCTTTGACATTTTGGCATAAAATAAATGGAAGATATCTACCTTATTCTAGTCCTGGATTTTGTATTCTGGCCATCAGTATGTCTATTTTGTGCCCATAGCATCTTAATTACTATTGCTTTGCTTCAAGTGGCTGTATATTTGTGTTAATAATTGAAAAAATGGAAAAAGTATATATCTTTGAGATTCACTTGTTTTTTTCAAATCCTGGAGGTATTTATGGTTCTTGCATTTCCATTCAGAGTGTATAATTAACTTTCTGCAACAGACTTCCTCAAACTTGGATTATGTTTTATTCAATCTGCAGATAAAGTTCTTGGAATGGTCCTCTTAGCAATAATGAGTCATGGGGATTGACTTATGAACATAACCATCCAACTGTGAATGTGCCTTTTGCTGTATTCCATGACATTTTGCAAATGTATTTATAGTATTGTGATCTAGCATGATTTCAGTTTGGCGAATCAAATACTTAGAAAATTCTAAGTATTTAAAGAAAATTTGTACTAATACAGAAGTTGTGCTCATAGTAGTAGTTGCTGTTGTTGTGTTATCTAGACTAATAATGTGTTCTCTAAATTTTATACATACATACAATGTATTATAATTACTTGCACCCCTCAGCCTCTTTCATCTCTCTTCCTTTCTCCCAGCCAACCCCCACCTCCCTTTTAATCATTTATGCACATTCTTTTCAACGAAATGATACATTGCATTTTGAATGGACAGATTTTCTAGACTGTTCTGTACATGCCAGGTGGAGCCTGTCTTGGTTGATGATGTTACTCAGTCTCTCTTGCTTGCTGATTTTTGCTAGAAGCCTGACTGGCAGTGAAGCCCCTAAGAAGATTTATTAGTTTGTCTGTTTCCTTTCATTCTGAGTTCTTATCTTGTGAACTTTAAGCCCTGTGGTATGGTGCATGGAGGTTTAGAAGACAGAAATCTTCGTGATGGAATTTTTTTTTTTATTATAATGCAATCTCCACATTTCTCCTTAGAAATTTATTTTGTTCCAGTGTTCTTATTTAAAAGAGAATTTTCTCTATACACTATATTCTAAGGAGCATTTTCCCACCCCCAACTCCTCCAGGTCCTTCTCACCTTCCCACCCACCCAAATTTCCATCCCCCTTTCCTCCCCCACATTAAAAACATCCAATTAAATAAATAAAGCTGGGTAAGACAAACAAACAAACAGGGGAAAAAGCCAAAGAAAAAGCATAAGGAACACACATATGCAAATACACACATACTTGAACACACAGAAATCCCATACAAACACAAAATCAGAAACCATAATGTATAAACAAAAGATCTGTATACAGAAGAAAAAAACCCAGACTAAACATTATGAGAAAAAGAAAACCTCCAAAATACCACAAAATATAATATTGTGTTTGCCATCTATTGCTGGGAATGGGACCTGCCCCTAAGTGTGGCTTTTATACCCAGTGAGACTCAATTGGAGAAAACTAATTTTTCCTTTAGGGGTGGTTGTCAATTGGAGCTAGCTTCTGGGTTAGGGATATGGGCTTGTGTCTACTTCACCTCTGGGTGTTGGGACTTCATCTACCTGAGACCTGAGCATGCTGTCTCAGTTTCTCTGATTTCCTATGTGTGTCAGCCCTATTGTATCTAGAAGGGCTTATTTCCATGGTATCTTCCCACTGGATCTTAAAATACTTCCACCTCTTCTTCTGCAGAGTTCCCCGAGTCCCGAGGGGAAGGGTTTGATGGAGACATGCCATTAGGACTGAGTGTTCCAAGGTCTCTCATGCTTCACATTGTATGGCTGCAGACTGTGTATTTGTTTCCATCTACTGCCAGAGGAAGTTTCTCTGATAATGGCTGAGCAAGATGGCGATTTATGAATATAGAAGAATGTTGTTACGAGTCATCTTATTGCTATGGTACTTTAGCACAATAGTAGTAAATGCTTTTCCGCTAGGTCCATGGACTGTCTGGTTTCAGATTCTTGGCCATCCAAGCAGTGTCTGGCATAGGTTACATCTCAAGAGTAGACCTTAAACCCAACCAGGTAGTGGTTGGTTACTCTCACAAACTTTGTGCCACTATTGCACCAGTGTATCTTTCAGGCAGGTCACCATTGTAGACTGAAAGGTTTGTAGATGTGATGATGATAACCTTTCTTCTCTGGTAACATTCAGAGTACCTTTCGGTACCATAAACACTAGTCAGTGGGGGTCAAGGCTCTAGGTAGACATCAACTTGTCTTAGTTCCACTTTCCATGTAATTAGATTAACAGGCAGTGGTCCCATTTTCATTAAGGTATATAGGCCATCAATTTGTACACTTTTGATTCTAACCTGACTTTATTATGCTTGAAGTAAACATCTTTAAAAGGCCATATAGTTTATAGTATGTTTAAAACTACTCTGCTAAATTGGTCTTTAATTTATATATTTGGAAGTTTTAACACTTAAAAGTAATTAACTATATGCTGTAGGTATTTGTTAGCTTACAGAAGTAAAATCTTGTTAGGATTTAAGTTTTTTTAGTACTTAGCTTTGAAAAACCATTTAGTTGTTTTGAGTAAAACATTTATTTATTTGCAGAGACTTTCTATATTTTAATTTTGAGAGAATTTCTATGGGAATTTCTAAAGTTTTATTACAATACTTACATTGAAATCTTTGTCAGAAAACTACAATATGAGATATATTTCTATACTGGCATTTGATGATTGGTTTTTCTAAGTTGAAGTCCTGCTGGGTTTCAGCATAGTAATTTTAACCGTTTCTTGGACACATTCATTATTTTGCTAGGCGATTTGTAGTAGTACACTGCTGTGGGGAGGGGCTCACCAAAGACGACAAGGAGGCACTTTCATAACTGTAAACTCTGCCTGACCTCAGCAGAGGGAACTACCATCATGGCCAGTGCCATATTCAGTCGACAGTGGAACCCCAACCATCTGAGCTCAGGTGTTTTTTTTGATTCAGAACTCCTCAGGTGTTCTGTACTGATAGCATATTCAGATCATTAGCAATTAAACATCTCCCACAGAAATCCAACACCTGCAGACAATACAAATGCCAAGACCTAGGATAGCCCCTCACCCAACAGTGCATAAAACAATTTCAAACATAACTAAAAATAAACTTCCCCAACAGCTATTCCTTTCATAAATCTTATATTTTAGCAACAACTACAATGCCAGCTATAGTCTGTGATTTCCAATCTCCTGCAAAGTGTAATTCTCATTCTCAGGAACTTTTGCAATGCTAATCTTGTCTGTTCTTAGGGCTCCTCTTCAGCCCAGTAGGAGCTATCTGTGTGGTCACAAGGCAACCTTCTGATTAGGCAAGAAAGCCTTAGACCTTTTTCTCCGAGTCCTCTGGTTGTCTGTTAAATCATTTCCAATATGGAATTATGCCTAAACAAGAGTCTCAAGGAAAAACTGAATTGATTCCTTCTTCCTTCTGAATGCTCAGACATTGATTTTATAGTTGTGGTTTTTATAAAAAAATTTCAAAACAGAGTCTTCTATATAGCCCGAAGTGGACTTGAGCTCATGGTATCTGTGCTGTTGGAGTTATAGGCATTACCACACCTGACTATAATATTTTTTATTTTATGAAAAGTTGGCAGCGATTATAGAACATGCTAAGAATTGGTAAACAAGAGTGTATTAAAAAATTAGCCAAGAAGTGACTACATGATAGGGAGAGAGGGAGGGACGGAAAGAGGGAGGGTGGGAAGGAGGAAAGGAGAAATAAGGAAAACAAAGTAAAGGAAGAGAGAGGAGAAAAGGGGAAGGGAGGGGAAATGAAGGGAAGAAGCTATTGTCAGTGTCACCTTAGCATTACGTGCTGGGAGGGACACAACATGTCTTAATAACAATGCAGAATTTTCAGCAATTAATGTCGGTTTTATCGTCATATTTTCTTATTTATAAAAAATGGATTTGCTCATAATTTGTGAGCCTTGGTACTTATGTACACCCTGGATCTCAAACAGTAACTAGAATGATGCTCTTCTTAAATGAGGGTACGGAAAGCTCACAGCCGCAGCTCTGGAGACCACGTACAAACATGAACACAGCTTCACAGCAGCTGGAGGCCGAAGCTAGACTTGGGAGCAGTGTGTGAAACAACAATGCTCCCTGACCAGTCGCCCCAAGCCAGGAATGTGTGAATAAGAGAGAAAGGAGTTCCCTAAACAGAAGGACAGCAGAATTTTTGCCTGAGACCAGATGGTCACACACTTGGGTTTTCGAAATATACTTTGAGGGGAATCTACTCAATGGCTATTACCTTTGAGCATCAAGGACAAATATGTCATGGCTAATGCCCACCCAACTGTTAGAGCAGCCTGTGCTCTTGTTAGGACTTCTGCTCCAATTCTTAAGGATGCTTCCTTGCATCTATATGGATACCCTCTGCTTTCCTGACAAGCAGAGCAGATCACTTCCGGTGGCATTCACACTTAAGCTTTTTTTTTTTTTTTTTTTTTTAATGTAAGAGCCACTGAAGGAATGCTGGGTAGCCCCTTCTGATCTATTTTCTAAACTCACGAATATCAAGAGCATCAAATGACGACAACAACAGAAAAATGGTCTCACAACTGAGAGTAGAATTGTCAACAAAAGAAAGTATATAGATGCATATAGCTCAATGGGTATTCAAGCTAGTACCATAAATTTATAAACACAAATCGTCACAGCGTTACCCTTAGCAGGTGTGTGGTGTCACACATGAACACATATGACAGCATGGTTGTTCTTAAATGCAAATAGAAAGACTATACATAATTAATATAAAAGCTTTTGTAAATGCTTTATCCACATGTAAGTTGAGCTTTCTAAAATTCAAATCTTATCATGTATTTCTATTGTTTATTAAGGTTTTTTTGGTTTGGTTTGGTTTGGTTTGGTTTAGTTTTGTTTTAGCGTTTCTTACTATCATTGGGGAGAGTACAGTAGACACCAGAAAACAACTTTGTGGAATCGGCTGTCCTGTGGCATCTTGTGCTGCTTGTCTTTCAATTAGCATTTTGAACAAATGCATGCAGCAGACCGCACATCATGTGGAGATAATGATGCAGGACTGGAAAATGTTAATATGAAGTGTTCCATCTGCTCAGTGAATCGAGGCTCCAAACCCTGGGAATGGTTTATGGATCCATTAAGATAGGGGCTCCCATTTTAAAAACTTTAACCTTCAGACTCCACAACTTCCCTCAACTTGAACTCCCTATCCAAAAGTAAACGTGTTTCCTCTTGTACTTAACCTACCCTCTGCTCTCTCCCGAATAAGACACTCTCATATTCCAAACATTAATGATGATATGAAATAAATAAAAGTTCCCTTTATTTAGAAAAATTATGAAATTAAAATATGATTGTCTTAGTTGGAGTTACCGTTGCCGTGTTGAAATACTATGACCAAAGTGCTTGGGGAGGAAAGGGTTTATTTGGCTTATGCTTCCACATCGATATTCATCACTGAAGAAAGTCAGGACAGGAACTCAAACAGGGCAGGAACCTGGAGGCAGGGGCAGATGCAGAGGCGATAGAGGAGTGCTGCTTACCGGCTTGCTTCTCATGGCTAGCTCAGCCTACATTTTATAAAACACAAAACCACCAGCCCAGGGGTGATACCACTCACAATGGGCATGGCCTTCCATCATCAATCGCTAAGAAAATGACCTACAGTCTTACCTACAGCTTGACCTTATGGAAGCATTTCCTCAATTGAGTGTCCCTCCTCTCCAATGACCCTAACTTGGGTCAAGCTGGCATAAAACTAGCCAGCACAATAGTTATATTATTTTCCCCTTTCCCTTTCCTCCCTCTAACCTGTCACATGTTTTGCACCAAGGAACTCAAGCAACTTCTTAATGAGAAGGAAGAAGGGCCAGTATGTGGCGTGTTTCTGCAAGTGGGATATGTAGTTTACTATAACAAAAAAGTAAAGAAATTACGGCCATATTTAAATTTTCAATATAGTAATACATAACGGAACATTTCTTATTAAACTATGCTATGTTTTTATGAAAGATTGACCCAAAATGAATGTCACCGTTCCTAAATGAATAAAAAAGGAGAGTGGGAAATGCTTGTGTTTCTCCTAAGAAAAATAAATTCAAACGAAAACTGAATACATCATTTCTTTGCACTAATGAAACTTAAGCCTGCCTTTGCTGTCTTGTTTTTCGCAATCACATTCTTACCCATCACACCTGCAGGTTTCTAGATTAATAGAAACACAGTGAAAATAAGAGCAGAAGGAAGGAAAAAAAAGAAAAAAAAAACCATGGACAAAACTCTTGAGAGTGCTACTAAAGCCTTAGGGGTAAGAAGAGGAGATGGAGGCCAGCGTTTGCAGCTATGCCTTTGATTACCTTACCGCTTTGTCAGATTAACCTTGGCCTTGGCCTTGTAAGAAGGCTATTCTAAGTCTGAGGGAGAGAACACAGGAATTACCAAGGGACCGGCACCAAGCCTCTCATCCACTTCACCCAGCTGCCTGATTTCAGATGCATTACTTGCACAAGCTGAAATGGTTTAAGTGTAAGATAAAGGAAACAATCTCACTGACCTTTACAGCACCCCAAACTCTAGCATCTGATACTGTCTGAACTCTTTTCTATAATGCTAGCATTTTCTCTTCAAAATATCAGAGTGGAAACATACTCTGAAATTCTGGGACATGACAGTAGAAGCATTTGCTTGCAAAGCTTCCCTCTAACCGTAGGCAGCCAAGTATACTTCTTAATTCCTCTAATGTTCAACTTCGTACAAAAGAATTTTTGTTTTTGCTGTCTGTACTTAAATCTTTATTTCAGTTTTTATCAAAGCTTAGGAAAGCTAGTGATTGGCACTTCAGTTGTCATTGTACTCATTCAAACACACACACACACACACACACACACACACACACACCACTAACTCAAAGGGACAAAGATAATGAGTATTATATGTATGCCAAGGATAACGTGAGAACTACAGATGTTTTCAGAAAAGAAAATTCACAGAGATGTCTCATATTTCTTCTTCTCAAGTCTCCTTTCCTCGCCACCCCCTGACTCTTTTCTTTCCATCTCTGCCTCTCCCTCTACGCTCTGTAATTTCTCCCCATCCCACCGGTGGCATCCTAAATTTTCTCAAAGGAAAATTAGAGTCAAAGTTAAACAGGATCTTAAATCCCATCTTCAACTCTAGTTGGGCATTGAGTTTACATCAATAGTTACCTCCCCACCAGACATGATACAGAGCAGTCAGGTAAAATGTGAGACTAACCCTTACATTACGATTTTCATTTCCACACATTGGGTTGTCGGACTTGTTGCTAGAAGACCTATAGCCAGTACAACGTCCTCATTGATTGCAATAATATTATATTTAGGAACAGGAAGTGTTCTTATGTATTTGTGTAAGTTTTTACTAGTTAATAACAGGAACTTATCTTTTTGGATGAGGTTTAAAAAAAATGTTGCCTTTATTCCTTTTGAGGGGGATTGAAGACACACTTCAAAAATTATGTACAGCACTTTACATTGATGTTCTCACTCTACATTGATCATGCTATATTTATGTGACATATCCTACATTGATTACATCGCTCTACTTTGATGTAATCAATCTACATCAATGTGGTTAATCTATATTTTTGTGATCACTGCACATTGATGGGATACACTCATTTAACTCAGTAAGATGTTAAAAAGAAACTAATGTTCTAGGGCCAAAGTCAATCATTCTCAACTTTCCTAATGCTGGGACCCTTTACCATGTATGGAGACGCCCCCAACCATGAAATTATTTTCGTTGCTGATTCATAACTGTAATTTTGCTACGGTTGTGGTTCATAATGTAGATATCTGATAAACAGACGGTCTTAAGCAACCCCGTGAAATGGTTGTTCAACCCCAAAGGATTTTGTGAGCCACAGGTCCAGAAATGCTGGCCTGCGTGTTGTCATCTCATCGGCTCTCTGACGTCAGTCACTGTCTTGTCTCTGAAAAGGGAATCATGATCTTTTGTTAAACCGAAGGGAGCAGATCCTAGATGCTCTTCTGGGACCTCAGATTGTTTGCAGAGACAGGAACTGCAAACTAACCTAACAGTGACTCGACATGTCATCACGAGGAGCTCCTTTAGATGCTATGGTCTGAACACCAAAAAGGGGAGATAAGCAACTTTGGGAGGCCATTCTTACAGAAGACAAAATTACAATTTTTCCCAAAGACAACACCTTTTACCCCCCCGGATCTCTGCTATCCGCAATGAACCTTAGATCTCACCCATAAAGTGTAAGTGTTGGGCACATAGTAAGAATGTTGTTATTTTGGGGAACATTTTTTTAGTTTTGTGTGTTAAAAAATGTATCCAACTGGCTTTATATATGAATCCACATATTCCTCTGTCATTCTTTCTGGTAATAAACATCAGAGTAGTCTTTTACAAGGTTTGGTCAATTCTCAGGTTGGATAGACAAAAATCCCTAGTTATTTAGTAACTCTAAAAATACAAAACCATTAAAACCTACTAAGATGAATGCGCAATTACCCTGACACCATAAATAAAAAGGCACCATCTAATTGGATAATGTACTACTATATAATAGTAGTAAGAGGTAAAGATCCTCCACTTCATCCTGCTACTCCATAATACTTATAAAAAAAAGCAAGATGTTATTTCAAAATTAAAATACTATCCAATAAACAAATATTTATGACATGCCTACTCTCTGACAGTGAGACAGATGTTTCTACCAAAGCAGCATGGATGCCCTACCCGGGCCTGCATATGGTTTAGGATATAGTAATAGATTTGAGGTACATAAATAGGTAAATACACATAGAAGTGCAGGTAATAAAGACACCAATGAGGGCCTATAAAAGTAAGTTCCAAGGGAATATATTTTTTTTATCAGGCAGTCAGGGAAGGCTTCTTCATGGTAGAATTTAAGAATAAATTCTAGAAGAATAAGAAAATGCCAGACAGGTGAATAATGAGAAGGAAGCACATTTGAGGTCCAGAACATATAAGGTGTGAAACTCAGAGGCAGAACGATATTAAAAAGAAGACCGGCTCTGACATATTTACAGTGTAATTTGAGCATGTGCAGAGGAGTGAATGTGAGCATAGCTAAAGTCAAGAGTCAGTTCATATGAATCTAATAGGCCATAGGAAAGATGGGGTTCATCAAGGAGGGACATGTTTCCCTGAATTTTTTAAAGTTAAAATTAGCTCCCAGATTACTCTGGAGAGACATAGTAAGAGTGAGCCAGAATGCCATCCTTACTTATGGCAGGGGTGAAACGGATAATAATGGCCTTGAGGAAACGATGAGGGGGATTTGCTATGTAAAATCTCAAGTATCAGTCAATAGGTTCAAAACCCAAGACAGCCACTATATAGATGAAGTCTGACTGGCCCATCTTCCTGGGCTAGCCAAGCTGATAGACTCCACTGGACCCACCCAAACCATGACGATCAAAGATCACCAATTTGCATTTTAGTATATTCATAATTGATTGATTGATCAATCAATGAATTGATTCATATGAATCAATACAAGAGTGCTTCTTTCAAATACTAGTAAGATATAAACTGCAGAACTATAGGTACATGCATCAGCCTAATTCCTGATGGAAGAGCGAAGACAAAATGCATCAAAATGAATTGAAAAGTAAAGCATGCAGACTAAAAAGTGGGGATTTGGGGGCAGAGAGACAAGCCTGGATGGAGCCTTCCAATACAACCTCTTTGCTTGGGTGAGGAGAGCTTGTGAATGGCAGTAATGCTTTCTGCAGCTTTTTTTTTCTTTTTTTTGAGTTCAGAGCAGTCAGTGTGGGCTGAGGTTTTCGGTGGGATCGGTCAGAGCTATTTTATATTTACCAAACTAGAGGTTTTGGTGCAGAGCCGCCCTGTGACCGTGATGAGTAGAGCCTTATCGTAGTTTTCATCGCCATGGTGTTAGTCACTGGAGATTCGCCACACCAGAGCTCCAAATCAGAAAACTCCTCTCCGTGGTCATAATTTCATCAACTTTTCTTAAGTTGCAACTCCTGCAAGTAGGTAAACATGTCAGTAAGTGGACCTTCCCTTCCTTCAGCTGTAAGCTACAACTTTTTAAAGCCAAGTGCTTTGTAGAAATGTTGATCTCTCTGTCTCTCTCATTCTCCTCTCTCCCTCATTCTCTCTTTCATTCTCTCTCTCTCTCTGTCTCTCTCTCTCTCTCTCTCTCATTCTCTCCTCCCCCACTCTTTTTGGGGTGGTTCTTTTCATGTTTCTATCTCTCTAATTTTCTTTCAAAATGTTTTCATCTTTCCTCAAGAGGGAAGCTGTTACGTAGTGAGTGGGCTTTGCAACTCCAGAGCACTTATCCATGGTTTTAAGTAGCTTTTGAAAAGTCGAACAATTTCCATTCATGTGGAGTGTGGCTCTTAAGGGACCATAACAAAGTAAGTAAGACTGGGGCAAAAGTTCCTGGAGTCAGTTTCCAGGCTGACCACAGCCTCACATACATGCTGGGTCTCTTTTGTTTCTTTCAGTCTCTCCTACTTACACTTTCAACTCTTATGTAAAGCTCTGAGGTAAACATCCCCAGGAAAACTAAGACAGCTGTGAAGGGCCTCTTCGCATCTGTTTTCACACATAAACACACATGCACATGCAATGTCGCTGACAGCCCTGGATCACCATGGTAACCAGGATGTAACACAGAGAGGCCTGCAAGATGATTGGCTCCTTAATATCTTTCCAGTCTTGACAGAGAATACTTTAAAGATTTATTGTTCACGTTTGTGTGTGTGTGTGTGTGTGTGTGTGTGTGTGTGTGTGTGTGTGAATACCACATGTGTGATGGCGCCTGTGGACCAGTAAAGGTGTCAGGTCCCTTTGGAGTTACAAGTGGCTGGGGGTAGCCAGACCTAAGTGCTGAGAATTATACTTGAGTCCTCTGGAAGAGGAGCAGTCACTCTGTACTACTGAGCCTTCTCTCCAGACCAAATAGAAGATGTTTTAAAAAGCCCATTCTAAAGCTTGGAGGATGATGAAAATCTGTAATCCCGGCACTGAGGAGATGGAGGCGTGGGGGGGAAACATCTTTTCTCTGTTGATCTTTTGAGTTTTTGTCAGTGGTTCATTGGCAATTTGTAAAAAGACATGCAGTACGGTTTTGGAAATGGCAAGTCTCAACTGCAGAAAGAAGACATTTCAGTAAAATATTATCTGTCTAAATGACATCATTCCACTCTCAGCTGTGTTCTATGGATTTGGTCTGCCAACACATGCCTAAAGGAATAAGCTGGGGAAAATGCATTGCTTTTGTTTTCTGTCTCTTAGAAAAATTATTTGTGAGTGCAGCTAAGATTGTTTTTCTTAAAAGCCACAGATGAACTCTATTGCACTGATTGACATTTTAAAATGAGTTCATCCTTAATATATTGAGAAGAAAGCACATCAAAAATTTCTGTAACAGAATTGCCTCTTCTTTAAGTATATAAATGATTGGAAGATAGAAAGTGGAAGTGTGTGTCTCCATGTGAAGGTACATGTATGTGTATCTATGTGTGTATGGGGTTTTCCCATGTACACAGCATCATTTGAGAGATGGAGTCTCTGTTTTATTGTCTATGCAGTGCAGAGCCCTTTGGTCAGTTCTTGATAGAAAATAATAACTATAGGTTGAGATTTGGGCCATTAGCTTGATACTCTAAAGAAGAACGCATGTTAGTAAGCAACTCTAATACAGGTACCCCCAAAAGGTTTTAAAGTTGCTTGATAAGTAACTCATTATTTGTTTCTAAATAAATGTGCAGCAGTTGTATTAAAATAATAGGTGTTCACAGGTGTGAATAATCCAGTGCTCACAAACTGGATATTTTATCCTTCATGGAAAAAGGAATGTTTAGATATGATTAATTTCAGATGTGATTATATCTGAAATGTCCTCACAAGACAACTGCCTGGGCTTTTATAAACACAATGAAGAGGCTCTCTTCTCCAATGACCCTATCAACTATGAAAGGCTTCCATATAATAACAAAGTCACATTGGTGTTGAGATCTCAGTGAACATGTTTCCGAGAACACACTCATTCTGAAACCAAGCAACAGTCAGAATTTGATAGTCACCTGACAAGCCATAATACCTGAATTAAAAACTAGCAACTCTCTGACTTACACAACTACTTCCCATCACAATAACTACTAAATAACGTGACAATAAAATGGTTAAAGACAAACACTCATCAACTACTCAATAAGTTTTTTACTAATCCAAGACTAGATTCTAGATGTTTGTGGATCTCGTATGTAAATATGAAGGGCAAATAAAATAAAACTCCAAATAACAAAAAACATAAAAGCCCTGCTCCATTCAGATGCAGGGCTGAGGACTGTAACCCATTACAGCTCTCTGAGCACAGAGTGGTAGGGACACGCTAGAAGATCAGGCTCCTGTTTTCCACATGGCGAAGTTTGTGAAGAGGTTCAAGAGAGGTTACCTTCAGAAGTAGCTATAATTCAAGTAAGAGCATCCAAAGGCTTCAGCGAGATCTGAACCTCATTCATCACTGCTGAACAAATGAGTCAGCTCCAGGTCATCTCACACATAAAATAATCCTGGGCTTTGGCTGCGGTTCGTCATGTTTTAGTGCTTTCTGCACATGGGTGACGTTTCACTGTCGCACCGGGTAGGTTCTCTGACTGAATCCAGGCAAATCAGTAAAACAAGAAGGCGAAAACATGTTCTTTACACAGATCACGCAGTGATCTTGGTATTTTTAAAGCCAGCAGTTAATTGTACAGCTCAAAAATTGTTCAGTGTCGTTCACAGCTGTGTCAGTGTGCACCTTGAAGGTTTGTCTCAAGATACCTGTAGAATTTCTCAGGTGCTTGTTTACGGTAGAGCCCGAAGTTAAAATGGTGTACGTGGTGATGTTCTGGTCAGATTTTACAGTCAACATGGCAGAACCTAGAGCCATTGTGAAGAGGAGGCTTAAACTGCGTATTGCTGCTTGCCCTGTGGCCACCTCTGTAAGAGATTGTACTGATTGATGATATGTGTGCGAGGACAGAGACCACCAGCGTCATCTCTATACAAGTAGGTCTACACTGTGTAAGGAGGCTAGCTAAGCGTAAGCAAAGCGCAAGACCGAGAGTGGGCCAGAAAGCACTGCTCCTTCGTGGCTTCTGCCTCAAGCTTCTGCTTTGAGCTCTGGCCCCTGATATTTCCCAATGATGGATTATAACCTGGAAGTATAAACCAAACAATCCCTATCTTGCACAAGTTTTATCATAGCAACAGAAAAGCAACTAGGGCACATGGCGATTTAAAATTGGTTTTCTCTCTCTTATTACATCATTCCAAATTTTGTCAAGTAAATTGTGGAAATTACGTTTTAAATCACTTTATAAAGACAAACTTTAAATATATATATATATATATATATATATATACATATATATACAGCTGTTTCACTGGCCTTAAAAAATTATCAACTCTAAGTCATCTTCTCCCTATCTTGCCACTTAAAGCTTGTTCCGTCTATCATTTACTTTATAAAATGTAAATGTGTGTCTCTGGAATAGGAAAATAATTATATAATTATATAACGATAATGCCCTTAAACATCTAAATTTGTAAAAGTTGACCAACTTTGACTAAGCCTGTCTACAGACCTCTCAAAATCTGTAATCTGTAACTACAATAAGTTGATGAGGGGCTCGACATGCTACACTGACTCTGAGGATCCATTTTCCTTCTGTAAGAATGCTTCTTAGTTGGTGTGATGGTTTCTATTGACTGCCAACCACATAGGGTCTAAAATCACCTGACAGATAAATTCCTGAGGGACCTTTCTAGATTTGTTTAATTGAGGTGAAAAAAAACAAAAACAAAAACACTATAACCACCGGATAAGAAGAAGAAAGCCAGCTGAGCACCAGCATCCTCCACTTTTCACCTTTTGAGGTTTATATGATGCTGGGGTCAAATCTAGGACTCCATACATACTGTGTAAGCACTCTGCCAAGAGCTACATTCTCAGTTCCCCAGGCACTTCTGTTTGTGACCAGTCACAGAAGAGGTGGAAACAGAGAATAGGAAGAAAGTTCGGATCAGTCCTCTAAATGGCTAGAGTGATAGAAATTTGAAAGGAGCAAATGAGCAGCTTCCTAAACATCAGGCTTCCCCAGATCCGGTGCCATGGCCAGTTATTTTGCCTCTAATCACCACGAAAATAAAAGTTTGTCTGAGACTACTGGGATCTAATTTGCTTCGTGGAATGTAGACCTGCTAGTTCACTTGTGTCAGATATGGTAAGATGTGAATGGAAATTTGAGGAGAGTGATTTTCTTACAGCCAAGGGGGAAAGTCAGAGAAAACTGTTTCTTATTCAAAAAATATACGAATAACTGGAATTTTCTTCCATTTGGATTTTAGATTTGTTTAGAGCCCAAAGCTAAAAGCATGCTCTTGTGGTCTAAAGAGAGCACCTGTCTATGCAAAGGAATTAAAAATAGGGACTAGCAAGCCCTCTTGTGTCCTTAGAGAAGCAAGAGAGTTGGACAGAATTAGAAAGTCGTGTGACTCTGCTGCCAAGAGAAAGCAGTCAAAGACATTTTCTGGAAATCTGACATGTGTCTTCCAGAGTTTATGGCACTGACAGACCAGTGTTAAACTCTTCCTTGAAAATCAAAGGTCTGGAACTGTCAGGAGCTGCCTCTTATGGGAGGCTCAGAGGAGAAGCCCGGTGCATTAAAGACCAGCAAGAACGCAGTCTACAGTTTAGGACTGGACAGAAGGCTGGAGTCAGGGTCAAAGTGACTCCATCTCAGGGAAAGGCCTTGAGGACAACATATCTCCAAAACATAAAGAGGAGCTTTGGGGGTAAATGGGCACAGTAGCTGAGAGGGAAGTCTAAGTGGGTCAGCTGGAGTCTGTTTGACCTGTCTAATCTAGAGGCCAAGGTCTAATGTACAAGACTCTCAGAGATAGAATGATCCCACATGTCTATCAGCAGATTAACAAGTGATGAAAACATGGTTTACGTACAGAGTGTAATTTTATTCAGCCAAAAAGAACAAATGAAATGCCCTTTCCAGAAGAGGCTGCAATTAGAGTCTGCCAGATTAAAGAAAAGAAAGTCAGGCTCAGAGAGACACACGTGGTATGTTTGCTCTCACTTGTAGTTTCTAAATGTTAGACAAAAGCATAAAATCATATATGTACACAGCACATGGGAGTAGAAGAGAGACCAGGGGGAGGAATGGGAATAACCGAGAGGCAGGAGGAAGAAGGGGCGAGCACGGAAAAGCACAGACTACATAGCATATTGGGGAAGAGTGATGCAAAGCCACAGACGCTCAGGCCCTTCTCATACATGGCTTCCCCTTTTCACTCTGGTTCAAAGACAGGGAGCCAGAGTCAAAGCAGACAGGGTGAGGACAGCTGTCAGAGGAGCAGCTCCTAGAGGTCGGTTTATGAGCCCTGTTCAATGAACAGGCCATCAGCGGGAGCTAGGCTTCCTAGAAGGCCCCAACAAGAGCTGATGTTAGAGCTCTGAGGGCGAGACTGTAGGTGGCTGGTTTTTTGAAGTATAGCAATACTGTTTCTCTCCCCCTCATTCTCTCTCCCTTCCTCTCTCTGTCTCTCTGTGTCTATCACCTTCCTTCCTTCCCTCCCCTCCCCTCCCCTCCCCTCTCCTTCTCCCTCCCTCTCTCCCTCTTTCTTTTCTTTTCTTTTCTTTTCTTTTCTTTTCTTTTCTTTTCTTTTCTTTTCTTTTCTTTTCTTTTCTTTTCTTTTCTTTTCTTTTCTAAGTTTCCATGCTGGCTGAAGAGATCTTCATGCCCCTGCCACAATGGCCCCTCTCTGTGGTACTCTGGACATTTTAGCCAATCTTTAATGGCTCCCGAGTCAGTGTGAGGTTGTAGCTGTGCTCCAGAATTACAACACAGGTTCTGACTGGTTAGTTCACTTGTTAAACAGCTAAGGATTATCCAATTCAGAAATATGCCCATATAATATGTGGGATTGCCTGGTATGGTAGTGATAATGAGTTTCGCTTTGATGATACAACTGTGGAAGCTATTTACTTTTTAAATGGTCTCAGCAATATATTGTACTTTAAGCACTCAAGAGGCTATGGGAGGAGGATCGTAAGTTTGAGGTTAACCTGTGTTACGTAGCAAGCCTCTGTCTCATTAAAAAAAAAAGTCTGCATTGTATTATATACTTTTAGGTATCAGATAAGGTTCTTAGAAACCTTACTTGAAGTAAACATCATCAGACCCATCTTGCAGTTGAGGAAACTGGGACAGACAAAAGCGACTTCCCAAGTTCTCAAAACTAGTAACTTCCAGAGCTGAATTTTACACTAATGACCCCCACGGCCCATCCTGGACTTTGTAATGCCCTTGACTCAGACACCTAATGCTTTCTGTTCACTGTTTGACATTTTAAAAAGTATTCACAGAAACTACCTGCATTTTGCAGGGAATAAGAAAGCTGAGAACAACTCTTAAAACTGCTTTATGAGGCTCAGTGACCTTCACTGTAAGCTATAATTCACCAAGTAAACTTGGAGTATATACTAGGGTTAGTCATAGCTATGGATTTTCATATCTGTTGAGAAAATATGGCTGTTTCCTTGTATGTGTTTGTGTGAGTATGTATGTATGTTCATGTGTCTGTGTGCAGGTGTTCCTACATATGTGTGCACATGCATGTTAAGACCAGAAAACATCCTCTGGTGTCGTCCCTCAGTGCTGTTCACAAAGTCTCTCACTGGCGTGGATCTCATGAGGAGCTATGCAGATTGACCAGAAAGCCGAGAGATCCATCTGGCTGTGTAGCCCCAGCACAGATAGCCCAAGCATATGCCACCACACCCAGTCTTTGTACCTGTGCTCTTGGCTTGAACTCAGGTCCTAATGCTGGCAAGGTAAATACTTTATCACCTGAGCTATCTCCCTAGGCTAAGAACGTTTCTGTAAAATACCAATATTCAAATATTTTTATTGTACAGAATATAAAAGTAATTTTATTTATATGCTACCAACTACAAAATAATAATCTATAATTACATTTTTATTGTTTAGTCGCAAAGAACCTATGAGTTAAAAATAAACGACTCAGTAAGTAAGTAATGATCGATTATATAGCAAATGTGACAAAGATTTTACTTGTTTATCCTCGAGTAAAATCTTATCATCTGAAGGTCAGAAAGCACATTTGGAAGGAACAAATATTAGGAACAAGACTGGGCAGTTGAAAATTAAAGCCCCATGCAACACGCAGTATGACATTTTAGATGTTAAATGGAATACAATTCCGTTCAGACCGGACAGCTATTGTCAGTCGGGATCGCTGTTTGATCTGCAATTTATATTGAGTCGAAGCAGAAAGAATTTTTTTCTGCCTCAGCTTCTTGGCTTTTAACACAATGTTTCACAGATGTCTGACCTTTGGGTTTTAATGTGATAATGCGCTCCCAACCGACAAAAACCCAAAAGCTGATTGTCAGAACAGAAGTTGTTTTTCAAGGAGAATGATCCCAAGTTGTGGACATAAATGACACCGTGTATATTTTTTTTTTTTCAGAATGCCTGGGCACATCAAATGTCAATGTCCTGGGAGTGTTTCAAAAAGGGGTAGGCAAATATAAAAAGCAGCATATGTTAAAGCCCTAAATCTGTTACTGTTATTTACTTGAGAAAAAAAATAGTGTTTCCTCCTTGTGAAGCACTCTACTTCTCATCTTATGACACTCGTCCTGTCTTCGGGAGTTTTGTTGCATTGCTGTCCTGGGGCTGGGAGCGTTCCTTATCCCTGCTCCTATCAGCACTGTTTACTGCTCTCACTAGCTATTGGTCTCAAACTCTACTTGCATCCTCTCCACAACACACTATAGGCTCAGATTCAGTAATCTAACCCCACAGCATTTTGTCATAGATTTCCACATTGATAACCATGAGACTAAGCTCACATCTATTTCTTTTGTTACCTCGACAGCTCTTCCTCAGTTGGAACTGATGTTTAGACGGTAGGTTTCTCTACAGAAACAGAACCATAGAATGAGCATCTATTACAAAACGGAACTATTAATCTCTTTAAGGGATAGCATCTGCAGAGTCCAACATGGCTGCCTTTACAACGGAGAAGCTGAGAACTCTGTAGCTGTCCAGTCCATAATTGGATGCCTCAATAGTTCCCGTTTGCTGCTAGGGGCCTGGAAAGTCACTGGTCATCATTCCCCAGTGGAAGGCTAGAGTAGCTGGGTTCTGATCTCAGATGTCAGCGAAGGGTGGTGCCAGTGCCAGGATAGGTTCACTCACCAATAAGAAGTAAGGGAAAGCAGCATTGTTTCCCCTCTGACCTCTTGATATATATGTGCTGCAGCCAGGAAGCACCAGCAGCTCTAGAGGAAGATCTTACCCACCCATCCATAGATTCCTGGAAATGCCTTGGCAGCTCCACCAAGAGAAGCTGTCTTAGTTGATTCTAGATCCAATTAAGCAACATTAATATTAAATCTCCCACAAAGGTTCATGTTGCTGTAGCTGGGTCTTCACTGGAACAATACTGAGCTATCAGAAACATCAAAAGATGGGACCTGACGCATGGTATTTGGTCCACAGGGTGCTCACTTCAGAAATTTGAGATGTGCATCTTGTAAAGGGTGTATGTGTGTGTGTGTATTGTCCTGTGGCTGTACTGTTCTTGAGAAGGTCATATCCCATAGTGAGCATGCCCTGTGCCATGCGTGTATCCCCTTTGGCATGTGGCAGGTTTAATTTCCAACTCAGCTGCCGCTCAGTGAGAGCTTCCCACAACAGTGCATGAGTATGGGGCCTGTGCCCTCCAAATACAAGAATGGTGAGCCCATATTCCAAGTTACCCAGCTCTGGGTGTTGTGTTAAATTCACACAGTGAAGTGATGGCGTCCCATAGGCATCAAAGGGTTTTCAAGGTACTTTTGAAATCCCATGTTACATCATGTCATTGCTGACCATGTATTTGAGCATGTGGGTATGAGTATCATTTTTGTTGCTGTTGTTGTTTTGTTTTTCAAGACAGGGTTTCTCTGTTGTAACTCTGGCTGTCCTGGAACTCACTCTGTAGACCAGGCTGGCCTCGAACTCACAGAGATCCGCCTGCCTCTGCCTCCCGAGTGCTGGGATTAAAGGCAGCACCTCCACCGCTGGGCTTTATGAGTACCATTTTTTGAGTGAGATTGCATGATCTATCATGTACCCATTTATGTTTAAAAGATGTTGTAAACATCTCTTAAAGATTCTGAAGGTAGGAACTGCATGTCTCCAGACTACTGTACTGTGTACTCATCAATAAAATCAGGCAGCACTCTTTTCCCCGCGTTTTACCTTCAGATATATTGGGGGGTGTTTCCTTTAAACCCCATCACCACCTAGTCTCCTAATTCCTCTCCCATCTGTTCAGATGTGTTTTCCCTTGAAGTTAGAACAAAGGCCCTTTCTTTCTCCTTTCATCTTTGTTTCACTCTCAGCGAAGGTTATAAATATCAAGAGCCAACCACCAAAAGGTATGGGTAGATAACCAGGGTTTTCCTTTAAATGCTTCCAATTAACTCCTCCCCACCACCGCCTCAGAAGCCCAGGTCCACCAGTTTTCCAAGTCACCTGACCCAGCTTCTGTCTCCTCACGTCAGTCCATGACTTGAGTCAGCTGTTCCCCTCTGACCTCCTGCCTTGTTTTCCATTTCCTACTGCTCTTCTCCTTCTATCTATAACCTGGGTGCCATTTTCCCTAAGCCCTGTATTAGACGAATGGCTTTGGCCTGCCAAGGTCCCAACACCTCCTCAGGCGTGAATGCTAACTGTGCTCACTGGTGTGTTCTTCCCCGTTGCCAACTCTGGATCTCTGCCGCTCCCAGAACCCGACTGTCACAGGCTGCCTAGCATTCTGGAGGATCACTCGTGTCCTCTTCTTAGGTGTCAGCCCATGGTTTATTTAGGTATGGAAGTCTTCTTCCTTTTGTTAGATTCTTCTGTATCCCACATTAAACGCGTTCCCCCATTTTAACAGAAGCATGCCTTACCCGTAATGTATGTATGAATGATCACCACTGCTCTCTGGTTTCTGATGATACATTATGCCTTCCCAGTATCCTTCACCTCTTCCTCCCTTCAACACTCTCCCTTTGCACCTTGAGGAGGCTCACACATTAACTCAGTGTGTTTGTGCTCTGGTTATTTAACCGGCATTTCATTACTATCTGTTTCTACCCCTTTCCCTGTGATGCTGTCGCCCCACCGCTCCCCCACATGCACAGCTTTTCCTCTCCTTAGGTATGTCCTATTCCTTCTTTTTTCTCTACTTCATTTTCAAAATGTTCATCAGTGCTGGCTTAGTACCGAAAGCCACAACTTTACAGATGGTGATTATTATCACTATGCATCCTTAAAACACCCACACGTGGTGATTCTCTTCTAAATTCAACACTCAGTGAGACCATATCACAGTGGAGAACGGAGATGTAAACACCGAAACCACTATTCTGACAGAGTTTGTGTTACAGTGACATTATAGAAGAAGCAGGGTAATGGCTACATTCCGGGGAGAGGCAAGAGATAAGAAATGGGATTATAAGTGTTTGCTTGGTGACTCAGCTCCTCAAGAACAGAGATGGAAAGTGTCTTTGTCACTGATCTCTTTGGTGTCCTAGCAAAAGGTGTCCTGTGCACAATGAGGACACTTAAGAAACTGAAGGAATGACTAAATGAAATGCTAGCTTTCTCAAATGTGTAAAGTGTTCAACAATATCAAGTCAGGTACAGAATGCCACTGAGGATTATGGGAACTACAGGTAAGTAGGCATGACAGATTGCTATATGAAGTATTTTATGCTTCTGAGTTCCAAACTCACGGGTGCTCAAAACTATGATGCCTTGCAAACAGTTCCTAAGAAGACCCTCAGGCAGGACAACTGAGAAGTATGGCTGATAAACTTCCTGAACTCTAAAGGGGCAGGCACTACCCTGTTCTGGAGAACCACAGCAATCTAGAAGGGAGAGAAGGGGCTATAGAGAGCTTCTCTTTCTCGAAAACACACTTATCACTCTAAATCGAGGTTTGGCATATCCTTCAGGACGGACACCTGCGTCTGTCTCTGCATTCCTGTATTGACACGTGTCACCCGGAGCCTCCAGGTGCCCTTGCCACTATACACACAGTTAAGGACACATCTTCTGAAGATCCTTCTTCCCAGTTCCCAGTGCGGGTAAAATCTGGGCTCTTCATTGTTTCATTTTGTCCAGAGGAGATCTCCCTGAATCTTACCCGTTGTCCAGGGCTCCTGTACCCAAGGCCTTTCCCATTTATATCTAGCCATTTGACCATACTCCATTGCGTTAGAAGATTCTATTGGGAGTTTATTAAATGCACACCTGCCAATAGAAGCCTGCGGATCAACACCAACCACCAAGTCAAAATGAGATGAGAGGATTAAGAAGCACCCATTCAAGGTCATGTGTAGATAGTTATTCTATGTATAGTTGATATCAACTTAATGTTAACCGGCTGTGGTGGTCCTAATGAGAATCCCCCCCCACCCTGCTTAAGCTCAGGTGATTGAACACTTGGTCTACAATTAGTGGCTCTTATGGTGAAGTTACTGAGCCTTTAGGAGGTACAGCCTTGCTGGAGAAAGTACCTCACTGGAGGTGGGGTTGGAGAGTTACATCCCAGCCCACTTCCCATTCCCTGTTTTCCCAGCATGCCTGTGAAATGAGCTCCCTGTTCTGGCCAGCTGCCATATCATCATTCCTACCGTGGATGTCCCGTCTGGAGCCATACGATTATTAAACCTTTCCTTCTCTGCATTCCTTTGGTCATGGTGCTTTATAATAGCAACAAGAAAGTGACTAATATACTGGCCACTAGGTTGCCATATATATTTAGTTCAAATTGGAAGGGAGTTAGAGTATTAAAATATATGCACACAGCTTTAACACAGTGAACTCTAGACTACCACTCCTGTCTATAAGAATAATTCCTCTGTTTTCACAATGGAAAACCCCGAGGAGGCATCTTTATTTCCTATTTAAACTGCACGAAAATACTGGGCTATTTATCAAAAGAAAATATAAAAATACATACGATGTTTGTTAATAACAAACTGATGTTTGCATAATTCAGTCAGGCTGAAGAAATTCACTATTAACTTGCCAACAAATCTCATTTGACTGAACACTGCATTTATGGAGAGAGGGAAATCAATTTTATCAGTCACGGTATATTTGGATGAGAGATCAATGTAAATTTCTGGATGTGCCATTTCTCATTTTTCTTTCTCCAGAGAAGCAAGATCAAAAATTTCCCATTATTAACTGTCACTAAAAACACATTATTGAGATTTACTTCTGGGAGGGTACTTATAGGATTTCAGATAGTTGGGAATGCAAATGTTTGCTTTTTAAAATAATTTCTTATAGAAATTTAATGAGTATTTCATTTCTTGCCCTTTCGAAAAACGTAATCGTATTTTCCTCATATTTCTGTTACCAGTGGGTTTTGTTTTTCAGTCTGTGACAATAACGACTTTTTTTGTGGTAGAAGAATCCACCTGTCTTCTCACCAAACACGCAGGGCACACGGAGCGCTGTGATCACGGCCAGGCTGGTTGTTGTGGTTCCGTGACGTAGTACCTGAGGGAAGAAGTCTAGCTAATGAGCAGAGGAGCCACTGAGTGATAAATGGAGCAGATTGAGGTGCCACCCAGGGCACTTCTCCACCTGCAGGAAGCATTCGGGCAGCAAGAGAAATACACGAAAAAGCGGCAGTTGCCTTTGCGTCGGTGCCTCCTGCATACTCTGCTTTGGGTAGTTGTCACTGATGCTCTGTGTCCTCCGGCCCAGTTCCAGGCTAAGCAAACGCTCCTTTGTCAGTCATCCTTAAAGAACCTCTGTCCACAAGAAGTCACTGGCTCCCAAAGTATGCCTAAAAAGAAGAAATAATAACATGATGACTCTGGTTTAGACCACAAGCTCCAGCTTTGTAAGTCTAAAATGTGATAGGGTGCATGTGAAGTAATTATTTCAATGAAGTGTTTGACTCAATCTGTGAAACTAGACCACATTGTCAGGTTGCTAGTAAAAGTGAAGTCACTTAGAATGTATCAGGTCTGGGGTAATTGTGGCCTACACACTACATCTGAGAGGCAGAAGAAATTCCCATGTGGCACCTGCCCTCCCTAGGTACACAGCAAAGAGGTGACACCTTTATAAATATTTTCTCCAAGTGTTAATGACCCTAAACAAAGCTAAATATGACTTCTACATCTCAATCCTCATAGGTCTCTGCATTCTGGATATTTGGTGCAGTGGAACCTTTTATCCCAGAGATTACAGAAATAACTCTCTTGGGCTGAAGTTTTAATTGGCAGGACAACCAAGTAGAGGGAAAGGAGATTGGCCCCATTGACTGAAGGACATTTGGGCTACCCTTTCTACTATAGAGTAAGAAAAAAATGCACACGTCTCATAACAAGCTGTTGGTTTGGTCCAGGGTCTGATAATGTGTGTTAGTCATGAGGATAGAATTTTTCCATTGAAGACAAAGATAACTGTGGCCAGTTTGCCTTTGGGACAGATGGCCATCACCATGTACCTCGGGTGAGTGTTTGTGTTCTCTTTTGTGCATAACAGATAAGAGACAGACCTGTGCCACAAGCAAGGGAGAGTATTGCTGATAACAGGTTTGGATCAGGAGCAATAAAATCTGTTGTCACTTGTCCCCAAGAGAGTCCCCTTCTCCATTTAACTCTAGCTTCAGTTAAAGTTCCTTCAGTAAAAGGAATTCAGAGGATGTCACAAATCATTTTTTTCCTCTTCCCCTGAATATCTGGTTCTATTTCCACAAGTTACCAAAAATGGCATACCATACCCAGAAGTAAAACAAACAAAACGGAGCTGGAGTATCGCTTGTCATTTATGAGATCAGAGAGTCTCAGCACACATCCTGGTGCTGAGTGACCTGTGGCCAGAGACATTACTTTGTGTTTTTTGATTCAATTGACTCTTTTTGGTTGCTGCCCGATCTATCTGCAAACAGGCAGGCAGCCTTAAAAATATTTATGTTAAGGAGAGTATCATGGATAGTTTGGAAGTCACATTTTCTGTGTTTACTTGTTAGTTATTATGGGTTTGGTAATTGCTATTATGGTTTTGTTTTCTTTTGTTTTGCAGTCCATGCTATAATATGGAAGTTTATTGTTACATTGATAAATCAAGAATATATGATTCAAACTACAAAAAGCTTTGAACAGCCATCTGCTTACTGACAAGTGATTTAGAATGAAAAAAAAATCTACTCTGTGTGTGTGTGTGTGTGTGTGTGTGTGTGTGTGTGTGTGTGAGAGAAAAACAAGGAAAGCAGATTAGTCCTGGTAGTGTAGACTAATGTCACCTGGTACTCAGAGGCCTGAGACAGGAGGATCATGAGTTCGAGGCCAATCTGAGCAACTTAATGAGACCCTGACTTAAAATGAAAATGTAAAAAGTGAGCTGTTGTTGTTGCTGCTGCTGCTGCTGCTGTTTTAAGAGACTCAGTGATAGAACAGAAGCCTAACAAGATCCTAGATCCAGGCCACTATCATTGAAAGCAAGAAAACTAATGCAAGCTAACTCAGGAGGAAATCTATGGGAAAAAATACCTAGAGAGTATACATCTGCCCCATTACGCCCTTTCAGACTTTGAAACATTCTTCCGTCACAGCTTCCTATCCTTCTGTGTTCTTTCAAATAGCAAATAAAACCCTTGCACTCAGGCAAAAAGGGACCACGCATTGATGGGGCTCCTCACTTGTTAACACGGGGAGAACGATGAAGGTGTGTAACTCAATTCAACTCAGACACGGTTGAATAAGATCGTCCTGATACCAGTTTCATAACACCCTGACAATCAGTGAATCAAAAAAAAAATCAAGATATTCTTTTTTCTTTTATTTTTATAAAGTTGAGGGTCTCATGTAGCCCAGACTAGTCTGGGATTGCAGGCATATGCCAGCATGCCCAATAAATAGGACAGATTCAGGATAAATTCTAAGAAAAACAGTTTTATGATAGAGAAATTTAGTTGTAATTCAAAATCGTTATTCCACTAAAATGATCATTTTTACTCTTGGAAAAAAGACTTAGGTTTCAATTCTATACTTAAGGTACATATGTAAAACCGACATATGATACTTAAGGCATGAATATGTGGGATAACTACACACAATACTTAAGGCATGTATGCATGAGAAACCTACACATGAATGTCTTTCTGTTTTTACAGACACCGAAGTCACTTCCACCAAAATGCCTTTGTACATACTGTTACTGAAAGATTTAGGGCCATACAAAATTGCATGCCACTTAGCTCAAACAATTCCTCTGGAGGTAGACCTTTCTCTTTCTATTTTATGTTGAAGTTGCTTAAGGGACTAATCCTGTACTATCTAAAGACGCCATAATGGCTCCCCTTGGACAATTACAAAGCAAGACAATGCCGAGTCTCCAGAGAGTCCACTCTTCTTTCCATCTTTCCTTTCAGAACCACAACCTATTACATTAGGTACTTTTCTTATTGCCATAACAAAATACCCAGCAAGAGGAACTTACGGAGCAAAGACTTCATTTTATCTCACAGTAGGAGAGCACAATCCAGTACTGGGAAATCACAGTGGTGCGAACAAAGGACAGCTGGCTATGTTGTGTCTACATTGGGAAATGAAGACACTGGTATTGCAAAAAGAATGATCAGAGCAAGAGACCCCTCCTCTTTGCCCCCTGCCCCGAACTGTTGCCCTCAGAATCATGTGTAACAGTGTAACGTGTAAACTATAGAAGACATATTCAAAGCATAGCAATCATTGCAATCATTTTAATGAAAACACTCTGGACATTTCAAAATATTTATTCTTTTGCTTGCTTACATGTGCTGGCCTTGTACAGGAAAATGAAGTAACTTCCAAATAATGAACCCAGTGGCTTTATGGATACCCAGACATCCCACATGGCAAGTGATGTGAAAACCAAGAAACAGCTTTAATCCAGGATTGAATCCAAATTACTGCTGGCAAAACATAGCCCAAAGAGGAAGCCAACAGTATATTTGTAAAAATTATTTGACTCAGTTTCAGAAAGATTGAGTGACAGAAAGTCCTACAAGATATGAAATGTGTTCTACACAGGAAGGTGTAGTCAACAAAACAGATCAGAATAGCTCAGGGTGACTGTCTGTAGCCTCTTCTATAGCACCAAAGTAGAGAAGATATCATTTCTGAAAGATGTGATCTATTAGCCTTTATCTAACAGAGTGAATCCAAATATGACTTTAAAGATAATTGGATATTGCATTAGTTAATTTTCTCTTGATGTGAGAGAATAGCCAGACAAAAAGCCACTTAAAGAAGAAAGGATTTATTTTGGCTTACAGCTCCAGAGGTTGGAGAGCCTATTGGTAGAAAGGCATAGCAACCAGTATGGAAGGCTTGGTGGCAGGGGCAGGAAGTTGGCTGATCACGTTTTCATCCACACACAAGAAGCTGAGATTCAGAATAGCAAATGGTCTAGTGACAGGCTATCACAGAGGATCAACTTTTTGCTTTCTATCTCTTCCAAAAGAGTTTGCCAACATGAAAACAAAACCAAGATCTTGGTTGGTTTTATCACGCATATATGACCCATCCTCTCTTGCTCAGAGCAGAGCCTCATGTCATCCAACAGGGATTCCGGAAAGGAAGGTAAGGTGTGAGGGCAAATGATGCAGTTAATGCATCATCGGGGAAGGTGAATTTTGGCCTCTCCCTTAGAACCTGTCCCTTCCCCATCCTCTTGACTTCATATTGCTCAGTTTGGCAGGAATGTTCCGTGCTATAACATTATAATAGCGTTTTATTGGGTGTTTCTTTCAAAGGCCTGTTAAAGTCAATTCATAAATTTTTAAAGCTGTTTTCTTTTTCCCATCAGTTCTTAATATCACTAAACTTTCTCTCACTCTTACAGTAATGCAAAAAAGAAGGCACTCAGTGTGACCCATCAGACACAGACACATGTGGGGTAGTTACAAGCCATCCATACAGAGCTCCAAGAAGACACTCTGTGCTTCCTCCACATTATTTAATACTTAGATACTTCCCTTGTTCTAGAACAACAATCTACTTAAGATCATTGTTATTGAAGGAAAAGTCACGGTATCCGCTGGGATCCATTCTTGCTTTGGGATTTGATTCAGAATCCCTTCATGCTTCCTTCTCCTGGTGAGTAAACAAAAATCTTTAGCCTAGCAGCACAACTATAGCCAGAGGCATTTATGTAACTTGTGCCTTAGGACATTTTTTTTTTCCTTTTTCCTACATTTCCAACAGTCACTGGGACCCTAGAAGTGCCGGGCATCCTTATTTTAGCTTATGAATTTGAGTGAATGAATTGCCACTTGGCAGATGCTGTCCAAATTGACTTTCGATCCCAAATGAATTTTTACTCTCAAAGACTTAAAGAAAAGAAGAATGTCTTCTCTTCCTGCTGTATTGAAAATGGTAAGAGAGAAGAGAGTGCTATTTTGCCAATAATTGAGCAGGATCAAGAAAAAAAAAAACATACAGGTTCTTAAAGAAAACTGTGTTTAAAAGCCATTTGCTAATAGCAAAACCAAGCCCAGGAGCCAAGTCTCTCTACTCGAGATTGGTGGCTACAGAAATGTGTTATTTCTGAAGTAGCACTCTATACAGAATATGAAAAAAATCAACAGAATGGAGCACTTTCTTCAGTTGTGACCTCGTAACAGACACTACATGAACTCAAGTGGGACTCTGCCTTCTTGAGAGTTTCCCACCCTGCATCGCTGCTGCTTTAGGTGTTAAAGAGGCAGGAAGAAGAGGAGGGGCCCAGGTTCAACTCTGCAAGGGAAGCAGCTTAATGGGAGGCAGAGGGTTTGTGCCTGTTATTCCCCAAAGCACAGAGGATGAAGGTGCATGTCAGTAGCCTGCCAGAGCCATGAGTGCAGCCTGTAGGGAACACAGTTTACTAAAGTTCACTTGGGACAAAATATGACTTTTATTTTTTCTGACCTGGATTACAGGTGTAACCTGTGGTAGAGTCACACGCACTTGTCACAGCGGTGGCACACTGCCAGTGAGCTTTCAGGGTAGCGTGAACACCTAGCCTGTGTGTATTCAAGATGCCTCTATAGGATCTAAACACTTGTGTGTGCTCAGATGGTCTGTGGATGGTCATTCCCAAGGCTGACACAAATGGCTATTAACGTGAATAAACAGTCCAGAAAAACATCCATTGCTTTTCCTAAGTGCACTCATACCTAGAACGATTGCTGCCTGAAGGCCTCTCCCTGCATGAAGAAGGACCTGCATTTTAATTAGTCTGCCATTGCAGTCCTATGAAAAAAACAGTAAATCAGTAAAACAAAAATCCCAATGAACAGCTTAAAATCAACACTAGCCTCTCTCCTCAGTGCTTCGTTGGTATGGATTTTATTTTCCTATTTTATATTTTTCTCTTAAAAAGTTTTTCTGAGGTGTAACTGATACAAAAAAAAGCACACATAAAGTATATTAGGGTGAGCTCTGGTCACCTGTGTTTGCCCGTATTACCATCACAAGAAACATACTCAAGTGTCCATCACCCGCAAAAGTGAGGTCTTCTGTAGTGGGGTGAACTTGTTTACAAGAATCCAGTCTCTAACAGGGGCACTAAGGGCATCACAACAACGTGGGCAGTGAATGGCTCCTGCTGTTGACCTTAGAATGAGGTAGGAGCAGATTTCCCCGTGTGGGTTTCCAGTGTGTAACACACAGGTAGGTATAGTAGTACACCTACTGTGGCAGCTCAGCAAGGAGGCATGGAGACATTCTTCATAGGTGTAATACCTGCCAGACCTCAGCAGAGGGAACCACCATCCTGGTCAGCGCCTACTAGACAGTGGAACCCTGGGAGTCCCAGCTCAGGTGTTTTTATTGATTCAGAACTCAAGTCTTCTACTAATAGCACATGCAGATCATTAGCAATCAAACACCCCCCAAACCCCCACACACATAAATCCAACACCTGCAGACAATACAAAACGCCAAAGCCTAGGGAGCCCCTCACCCAACAGTGCACAAAACAACCATTTTATATGTAACTAAAAATAAACATCCAGTACAGTTCACTCATTCACTTACACATTCATTCACTTATTTACCCACACACTCACTTATTCATTAACTCACCGACTCAGTTATCCACCCACATACTCATCTACTTGTTTTCTGAAAGAGGAGGTATTTGTTCTTTTCTCTCTGTACAGAAAAATAAGCGAACAATTCTCCCCTGTCTGGCTGCTGGATGTTTTGACATGCTTGTCCCTAAACTCTCCATACCAAGGAAGCTCTTGAGATCACACCTATCCCTTTTGTTTCTAAGCATCAGAGCCAGTCTCTCAACTCCTTCAGTTACATATTAAGACATACCACCCAAGGCCTGTTAGATTAAAATGTTAGATTCCGTCATGGAGCTAACGTTCCCTCAGAACAACAGAAAAGAAACAGATTGGGTTGTTGAAATTATTTCAAAAGATAAACAGTCATAGAATGGAAATAAACCACAGAAAGTAGGAAATTTGAGTAACTAAATCTCCTAGGAAACACGCACAGCAGATGGTAAAGTATTCTCGTGGTTATAAATAAATTTCAAAGACACTCAGAGCAGCCTTACAAAGTTTTACTACACTGACAAACGACAGCCAGCCTCTGCAGTGGGCAGGAGGTGTTCTGCCCTCCTTTGTGTCTCCTTAAATTAAACTCGTTCCTGCTTGCACCAGCTCTGCCCGTGCTTAGAACGCGCACACTCATTAATCTGGAAGCCACACAAGCCCATCTGGAAAACTGTTGTCATTCTTTCCTGGTGTTTTTTGTTCCTTTCAGATTATATTATCATCCCCTCCTAAAATAAGAGGGGTTCAAGTTGATGCTGGAAAGGACGCTTCCTCTGATTGTCTGCCGCCTTCACCAGAACAGGCGACCACTCTAAAAATTAGGACGAACCTCCCAACTCACTGGCCATGTAAATACAGGTCTGTGACTCAAAACCTCTGAGGTTGAGCTGGTTCATCCATTAGTTGCACTCACATCATCCTATCAACTGTGAAAGGATTAATGGAGACAGAGAATGAGGATAGTTCCCGAGGCATAATAAATACTGTCGTTAAGCTTTCCTCACCACGAGGTCATCCAAACCCAGACACCACTGGGGCATCCCACACACTCAGTATTTCAATAAGAATCAGCATTTCATTCAATAAGTTCCCTATTAAAATAAAACAACAATTTACCCAGTATTTTTGCATTATTACCGTAAATGCCAGTAGGGTTAACACATGCCTCCATGTTAGGCGTGCATGCTTTCTCAGGAAACCTGCAGGAAGTTCATTCATTCATTTGTTTATGCACTGAGAAGCTGGGTGTCCTAGACATGTAAAAAAACGTCTTCTGTATCTCAACTTGTCATCTGGACTTCATGTGTTAGCAACAAAAGCACATAGATCATAGCTAAGAGATGGATATATGACAGTTCACCCCAAAGTGCTTGCCTTACTCTGGTACTTAGTACATATAATGGCTACTCAGAGAGATTTTAGGTCTCTCTATGTTGTTGTAGACATTTATTTCTAGTTGTTGTTAAAGGTAATTGTTTTACACCTTGCTGGATGAGGGGTTGCCTAGGGCTTTGGCATTTTGTATTGTCTGCAGGTGTTGGATTTATCTGGGGGTTGTTTGAGTGATTGCTTATGGTCTGCACGTGGTATCAGTAGATCACCTAAGGAATTCTGAATCAATAAAAACACCTGAGCTCAGATTCTCTGGGTTCCATTGTTCAGTACAGCGCTTGTCGTGATGGTGGTTCCCTCTGGTGAGGTCTGGCAGAGTTTGCGGATACGAATACGCCTCCTTGTCCTTCTTGCTGAACCACCACTGTAGGTATTCAACTACAGTATATTATTAATATTTTAAATCTACATGACTATAGATACCTGAAAGTACATTTACTTAGATCTTTGTAACTCTCATTGAACTTGGATGAAATTAGTTATTGTAGGTTTTACTGGTTAGCTTTTTTGTCTTCTTAAAACAGATGATGGTTGTCTGGGAGGAGGAAATCTGTGGGGCATTTTCTTGATTAATGCCTCTTGATTAAATCTGCTGTGATGGTGCCACTCCTGGGTTTGTGGTTATGAGAGCCATAAGAGAGCAGGGTGATCAAACTATTAGGAGCAAGCTGGTGAGCAGCATTCCTCCGTGGCCTCTTCTTCAGTTTCTGTCTCCAGGTTCCTGCCTCGAGTTCCTGCCCTGACTTTTGTGATGTATTGTAATTTGTAAGCTGAAATAAGCTTGCTTCTGAAATTGTTTTCAGTCACGATTTTTATCATAAAGATTGAAAGCAAACCAAGACAGGTAGTTTTTAAACCTCTCTTCCTGCCCTTTCAAAACCACCACGAAATTCTGCCACTCCTATTGTTGGGTTATCTTCTTAGAAACATTATCATATTTATCCAGAGCTAAGTTTATGGGCAAAACTGTTATCTAGTTCCTCAGGAATCTCCCTGCCTCTGCCTTTTATACATGCCCTGTAACAAAATCCCCACTGGTTACTCAAGTAAACTTGAATCTATAAGCCTCCAGTTATGTCTGTAAGCCTCATTACATGTGATTTCATTCTATTGAGATTGTCCTCACTAACTAAAAGGGGACATAGAAAATGATAAACTAGCCTAAGCTGAAGTCACAGCAAACTTGTGCTATATGCTGCCCCATGTGAGTATTATTACACTGTAAGACTTATATTTATAAGGGAAAAAAACCATAATTATGGTATTGATTGATTCCTACAGATAGAAATAAATGAATTAATGGCAGAGAATAATTTCTGTGTCACACTCCTAGACTTTTATATTATTCTTGCATTCGCTACTGGAATGTAGCATTTCAAATAAAAACTGCAAGAAGATGTAAAGCTATGAAAACTTTCCTATTTCAATTCCTTTATTTTCATTGTAATTTAAAACGAATTGGTAGGCCGATTATGATGCCTATCCATATAGTAAGCATTCTAAAATACATTCTGAATGTCAACAAATTTATAATTTACTAATGCCACAAAATTATCAGTCATTAATATTTACAGATCGTTAGAAAATGAGATGGCTGCGTACAAGGTAGTTGGTTGAATTTCCCTCCTCTTTCCTTCATAAACATGCTTGTGGGTATTTTTGTACTATATGTTCCATTAGAAGTGCAAAGGACCTTTCCTAGAGGTTGTTGCTTCTGTTTTGTCTCTCGTTTGCTTGTGAGGTTTGAGGTAGTAATGGCTACACTAGGACACATAGCCAGATGCAGGTTTGAAGCCAGAGCGATTATTCCCTCTCGCTCAGCTCTTGTCTGTTCCCTGTCACCTTTAGTAAGACTGGAATACAGTAGGCAACTACTTTTTAAGGTTGTCATAATAATTAATGAGATAATTAAATTTTCTCATCTTAAGAGAAAACCCTGAAACTTGTCTGTGCCAAGAAATATTAGCTATTATCATAAGGATTATTCTCCTTCATACCTAAGCCATTTACTGGCAATCAAGTTAATCATCATATCCTTCCAGGAAAAAAAAAAAGAAAAGAAAATTAATTCAAATCTTAAGAACTCTTCATTTTTAATTCCAGTTCCAGACCTCACGTAAAACTCTTGCAGAAGATTGGCGCCTGATCGAGGCAGGCACAGAACCACGCCACGTCTAAGTACTTGAGAGTGTAGAACATCAGAGGGGACATAGATCGTGGCACAAGAAGTCACAATTACACTTACTATTTCTTAAACCAAGGCCGCTGCTGATTCTTGTAAAGAGAGAAGGAAATTCCTCAACCTCCTAAGGAACTCTGGGAGATCTGGGTGTGCACTGTCTCCTTTTGCCCCACCCCCACCCCCACCTCCAGTAGGATGGTTCTTCCTAGAGTCCAGGAAAATCTTTGAAAAGAAAAAGCAAAAACAAAGACTGGTTTTAAGATGAGGACCAGGTTTCCTCCCTGGAAAGCAGAGAGAGAGGCAGGTGATTAAATCTTACTGAGGTGCAGACAGCATTCTGCAACAGTGGATCAGCATGCAGACAGCAGAGCAGGACACCAGCAGGAGCTCAGGCTCCTCCATAGCAACGTGAACTTGAGTGATGTCAGTAACTGAGTCGTGTCTCAATTTTTTCAATGGAATTTCAGTAAAATAGGCACAATGACCATATATATAACAGAGTTGTGACAGTTCAGTGACTTCCCGTGAAGAGTCATCAGCAGTCGGGTGTGTATTAGGGTCACTGTGTGAAGATATCAGCTATGTTTGCTAGCTAGCACCTTACAACTCTGCTTGAAGATTTTCTACCATCTAGAGTTGCAAGAAGTTCTTCACCATCGAAGACAATCTCAGTTATCAAAAAATATATAAACACATGCAAATCAGAACATTCACATGGAATGGATTCCGAAGCCTCACCAAGTACCAAACACTGGGTAGACCTGCTGTGCAGGAGACTTTGTCCCCATGGAGCACTGTGCTGTCTTCTTTGCAGAGCTCTAAAGACAAACTTTTTTTTTTCCTTTTTATAGTTGTGACCACGTTCACAAGCCATGCCCACCTACTTTATGGCCTTCTTTACAGGTATAATTTTTCATGTGAAGTTGAGTCCATTTTTCCTGAAGATGGAAAAGTTTCCAAGCAAACAACAGTGGAAACATCCCTGACTTTGTGGAGAGGAGGACCTTGTTTATTTGTACTCTGGTCCCACCACTTATTAACTTCGTGGTATGGGTAATTTATATCGTTTTCAAGTATGTATTTCCTCTCCAAATACGAGCTAATAATTCACACTTGGCAAGATTGTTTTGAGGGGTAAATACAAATTACTTTCTTGTTCATGGTGTTTGTATACAATACCCAATGTCTGATAGTTAATATTATGAATGTGATTTTAACAGTAAGCTATAGAAAAAAAATAATGTGGTACAGATTCTTAGAATCCATCAGAACAGGTTGTAAAAATGACTTAAAGGAACATCCACCATGGCAATGACTAACATTTTGAAAAGCTTTATTTTTCCACGGAGAACCATATCCCAGCACAGTACCACGCTTCTGTGTTCTTCTTGTCAGGAAGGGTAATATACATGATGCATTGACGAACACTAATGAAAGTTTTTATTCTTAAGACACAAAATATTTCCCAACACAGAGCATAAGGTCTTGTGCTCATGTCTGCTCTGGAGTGGAACTTTTGAGAAAGGAGTGGAGAAAGTGCTGGTTCCCACACACATCAAAACCTGGAAGTCAAAATGAAAATAAAATAATCAAATGGCAGAATTTAATTTTAAAAGCCTGGCCTGAGAAGTGTGCTAAGGTATCATGAAACCTCCAAGCAATGCTACTTTAAGTATTCCGAGATAGTTCAATATAACTATTCAGTTTGTTTTTTTATGCATATATGTTCAGTTTACACAATGTTCCCTAGTGTTTGCTCTGTGGGGCACAGGACATTTTCTAGGGGTGGAGGTTAAGAACGGGATTCCTTCTGCACCTGTAAAAGGGGAGCTGGCAGGCCTTTCTCCACCATGGAAGTGGACTGAATGGTAAGGAAGGCCTGTCAATCAAGCACCATTATTATTATTGATATAATATCCCCCAACCTGGCAGTACCTGAAGGCACTCAGGGACTTAGTTCTAACAAAAATTCAATATAATCTTTTCGTTAAGACTCCGGTTGCTTGTCCCCAGCAGTTTTCAGTTATCTCTTTCATATTACACATGTGAATGGTCTTTCCCCAGAACTGTTTAAAGGATGTTATTTGTGGAACCTCATATTTACGTTTCCATGTGCCGAAAGAGCAGATTATACCACATTAACGTGAACTAAAATTGGACGATAACTCAACTGGTAATGTGCTTGCTTTATGAACATGATGACTTTGACTCCCCAGAACTCAAGTTAAAAAAACAAAACAAAACAAAACAAAACAACAAAAAAAAAAACCCACCGAGATTCATGGGTCCAGGAATCAAGGGGTGAAAATGAGGATAGTTCTACTAATGATAGCCCCTAGGAAATATTTTTTGTTTCCTGTTCCTTAACCTTAATCTATCCCTGATCATAAGTTCTGCTAGCCTAAAAGTTTTGGTTCCACACAGGAAAATGCTCCTCCCAGGAGACACAACAAAAATTTCATTGCACTAGAAACTCAGACCTCCCCCTGACCACTTTGCATTCCTGATGCCCTTAAGCAAACAGGCTAAGAAAGGAGTAACAGGGTCAGGAGGGGTGATTAATCCATACTACTTGGAGGGAAATTGGATTGCTTCTTCCCAATAAGTAAGGAAGTTTATGTCTGGAGTGCAGGAGATCCTTTTGGCTTCACTTGGTGTTACCGCATCTTGTGATTAACATCAGTGGGAAACTACAACAGCCTAACGTAGGCAGGGCCCAGAGGCTTCGGTTATGAGTACTTGGGTTACTCCTCCAGGAAAAGAGCCAATATCTGCAGAGGTACTTGCTGAGGTTGCAGGAAACACAGAAGGATAGTGGAGAAAGATAGTTATAAATACCATCACGTGATCAGTTGCAAAAACAAGAATTATAATTTACATTAGAGCTTCTGTCTCATGTTACTAAGAATATGTTTTTGCATACATACACATATAATAAGCAGATATCTGTTTTTTTTTCCTTTTTCTGTCAGGTAATATAACATCAATTGAGAAAATGTCAGCGGTTATTATCATGTTTAAGTTATGAGACACTAAAAGACTAAGCATTCCTTAAGGGACATTACTACCTATTCTAAAATATATAATGCTGTTTGCAGTTGTACGTGATGTAATAGTCGTACTGTGTTGGGTATAGTTATGAGCCGGTTACTGTTTTCATTTGGAAGTGAAACATAACATAAAGGAGATAGGAGTGTGTGTTGAGTTGACAAAGCTTGGGCCACATCAAAGGATACAGAAGAAAGCTTGTGTTTTTTTTGTCTCCATTGGCTTCAATCTGACTGGAAAGCTCATCTGTTTCTGAGGCACTACACCTATATTAGACTTAACATCTTCAGGAATCTAATGTAGAGTGAAGACCAGCAGCTCTCCATGAATTCTCTAGGACTCTAGCTCCAGATTGGCACCATCAGGGCAACCTAAACGATCCTATCACAAAAACACACCCACAGGCAGCAGAGCTAACAATAGTTGTAGTTATTCTAGAAATGTTTCAACTTCAGCACACAAAAAAACTAGAGGTCTACCCCAAGAAGACAGTTTCAACTGGCACACCCGGATCGGTCTACTGTTGATTGGTCTGGTCAGTTCAGGTTTGGGATGAGAAATGCGTAGGAATAGGACCTTTGGGATTACTTTTATTGATTTAATTGACTTTATTATAATTAAGCTGTAGTTTTTCTACTTCTCTGAAGACTTTGAAGTTCATTTTCAAAATCTAGAAATTATTGTCATTTGAATGATAACTATTTGCACATTATTGGGCAGTCTGGGGAATCCATAGAGCTTAAGAAGTGAGAGCAATTGAAAAGACTTGTTTTATTTAAAAAGCAAAAAAATAGCTCCAATCATTGTTTATTGTTTATTTATGATTTTGCTTAGACAATTTCTGTGCCAAAGATCTTTTTTAGAACTTATTCAGACATGAAAGATCCTGTATTTTATCTGTTGCCTATTCTTCCTTCTTTCCTCTCAATTTAATGTGTATTAAGTTCAGTCAACCTGAAAACAAACAACTAAATAAAGTAACATCAGCAGTGGGAAGAGACAGCATAACTTTTGCACTCAACTGGCCTGTCCCCGCCTTCTAGAGCTGTGCTCCAGGAGTGATCAGCCTGAATGATAATATCAGATATTATAATCTCTATTTCACTTTCCTTATTTATAAAACTGGGTTAATACTAACAGTTCCTATGACAGTTTGATGAGATGACTTACTTTTCGAATAAACTAGGAAGCAATGCACTGTATGTGGTCAGCCTCACCTGCTTAACGATCTTGAATATATTTAGTATAAACTCCATTATTTATAATCTATCTATTCCAATATGTATTAAAGTATATTTATGCTATTGTCCGCATATCTTTTCCTCCTGGATGATAGACTTAAACAAAGTCAGAGAATGCTGTAATCTCAAAATATTGATCATTGACAGAATTAAGTGGGGAAAGCTAATTTCCCCAACTCTTGTCAATTTTCTGGTGACTCAAATGTAAGAGTGGAACCCTCACTTGTTATGAGGTCTGATACCTGGATTTCATACGCATAAGTGAATACATTTGTGATTTATTACTATAGAACCAAAAAATAACTAATGGGGTGAGTGTGGTGTGGAGTACACTAGCTATAACTGAGGAACTGCATTTCTTAAATAATTTTTATCCTTTGAACATTCCATGCATTTACAGAATGTATATTGATCACATGTTTACCATTACAAACGAAACCCTCTCAGTGTCCACACCTAATCTCCCACCTAGATTCAAGTCTCTTTTTTGTAGTTATTAATATCCTCCTGAATCCAACTACTGCCATTCCAGAGGCCGCAGGAACCATCAACTGTGGATAGCTGAGTCTTGTGCAAACACATATACACATATAATTTTCCATTTTTTATAACATAACAGTTTAACTTTTGAAACTTTAAGTTTGTTTTCATTTTTTGAAACAGATTGATTTTATAGGCTTAGCTCTTCTGGAGCCCAATATGGACAGACTGTAATTTTGAAAGTCTTATCTATTTCGAATTAAATTAAACTAACGACTACATTTTCTGCAAATGTTAATAAAGACTATTTCCTCGAAAACATAAGTAAAATTGAACATTCTGGTATGTGAGATATTAATTTAAAAATGAAACAATTAAATTAAGGAATAATAAAATTTCAATCAGGGCCGTGTATTTGGAAGTCTTTCCTTCACTCTTTCTTTATTCTTGAAAGTGAAGTTTGGCTTTGTTAAAGAAAAAAATGTGTATGTATCTATTTGTTTATTTTGTACTTAATTAGTTTCTGTGTATGTGTGTGTGTGTGTGCAGACTTCTGTATTTGTTTATTTTGTACTTAATTAGTTACTGTGTGTGTGTGTGTGTGTGTGTGCAGACTTCTGTATTTGTTTATTTTGTACTTAATTAGTTACTGCGTATGTGTGTGTGTGCAGACATCTGCGTAGAATGGTGTGATGTAGAGGTCAAAGGACGACTTCCTGGGCTGCCTTCTCTCATCCACCATGTAGGTTCCAGGTATTGAACTCAGGTCATCAAGTTTCTGTGGCAAACCTCTCTATCCACTGAGCCCTGTCACCAAACCAAGGGAAAATTTCAACATAGATTGGAATGTGGGTTAGGACAGAGGGAGAATACTCAAGAGGACGGTAGAATGTGCCCTGGAGTGGGTGGGCAGATGTGGGCTTCTCAAGGGGAAACCATTTATCAACATTTGGTTGAGAACATTCAATCAGAAGAACACCTAACAGCAGACAAATGATGGGATATGGCCCGCAGTATCATGAGGGTGTTAAAAACTGTGTTCTTCAAGAGCATTTAAACACATGAGAAACATAATTACCAGAAGGTTTTTAAAGACCTAATGTGAGATTATGCACAATTTACTAGTGATTCAGAAAGACATACTGGTATATGAGTGACAGATACAAGAACAGTGGAGGGCAAGGTACAGTGCTTTTCATCTTTCTATTTATGGTTATAGAAAACTATGTGCATATAATTACATAGTACATTAATCTACCAAGAAACAGATTCCAGCATAAACATATAGGTAGTTGTAATAATGTTCACAATAAGCTTTATATATGAATGAGTTGTTCTCTACAGTAGAGTGATAGCGACTATTATTAAGATTAAGCATTCTCGATGGTGCTCAGAGCCGGGTGCTAGCCTGTTCTCCGCAGCTCCTCCTTCCCTCATGTAAGGGTATCATTTGCTTCCAACAGCCTTGCTCAATGTGGTGTGACTGGGCAGTCTATAGTCCCTGCCAAGTCACTGAGGGCTTTCTTAGTAAACCCTTTGACCTTGTTAAATGGGAAGTTCTGAGATGCAAAAGAGTCTCGGGTTTAGGTGAAAACTGTCTTCCAATCTGATCAGTCCACAAGACACGAGTTTGGTTAGGTCCAGGGAGAGCTGTAGGACATGTGCAAAAATGAATGCTTACTGAGTTAAAGCTCAAAATGAAATTGTTATTTTTTTTTTTAACTAGATGTTCATTTAGAGAATAGGCTGGAAAGAACAGGTTGGCTGCATGCATCAAATTAAATAGATGAATTCACTCTTATGTATATAAAGCTAATTATAATCACATGTAGGCTTTACGAATTATAAGAAGTATAAATTATATATTCTTATAGGAAATTAAAAGAAAAGAAACTCGTGAAAATGTGTCAGTTGAGATAATTTAAATTACTCTTTAACCATTATCTTTGGTGTCCTAATAAAACCACCTTTACTTATTTACATGCACAACTAAACATTATTAGTTCTTTTAGTACGTTCAGAAAGTAAACTGCAGATTTTTTTTTTAGAATGTCAGTAACAGCAAGTCAAACATGCATAAAAGCAAACCCCCGTGTATTTGTGTGCAAACACTCACTTTGACAAGGTCTTTGATGAATTTTTGGAATCTAGCATTATTGTTAGCTGAGAATTAAAGACGATAACAGATTAGTTAAAATTAGCACATTCAAAATTAAGGCAAGCAGAGTTGGAGCCTCAACCGTTAGGAGTGCTTACTACTCAGCAGAGGACTCGGACAGTGTCCGCTGCGGTGGCTCACAAACACATGTATATGTCTCCATTTCCAGGGGATCTGATGCCCTCTTCTGGCTTCCTTGTTGTTGAGTAGGATTGCAGTTATCTTCTTTGCCTGACCACAGTGACATGGTGATTTTAAACGTTTTCCTCCTCTGGGAAATGACAAAGTTAGCCACCGAAGCTTAACTATATTAAAGCTGTGGAAATGATGTATGAGCTCGCCAATTACATATTTCCTTTGTACTAAAGGTGATAGGTTGAGTGGCTTACATTTATTAAGAGTGGTCTCCTAGAATGGTTGATGGGAACAGCTGCAACCTTTGACTGAAAGCCGCCTTGGCTTTTGTCACTAACCAGTAGTGTGACTGTGTGACCTTTTGACCTTCAAATGTGGGAAACCCCTAATGAAGGAGATGGAGTAGGGAAATATGTGAAAACAATGTTGTTGTTTTCTTCCTTCTCTGCAGCAGCTAAATGAAAGATAACCATCTCACGGGTATCAGTGTGCGTTTATAACTCTCATCTTAATTTTGTCTTCCTTTGGGACTTGTTAAAGTACTGACGATTCGATGGTTAAAATCTTCTGCATCTAATGGCTGCATTCAGAAACTTGATTGTACGCTTTATTAGCGAATTTTCTTTATATTGGGACTTACTGCCTGACACAGAGTAACGTAAGGGAGGAGGAGTTTATTTTGGTTGCAGTTTGAGGGTACAGCCCAGTGTGGCAGGGTAGGCGTGATTTCACGAGCATTAGGTACCTACTTGCAGTGTTTGCACAGTCAGGAAGCAAAGATGTGAGCACCACGCCTCAATTGACTAGCTCTTATTTTTGATTCTGTGTTGGATGGATATTCAGTGTTGATCTTCTCTCTTCAATATGTTTTGTTTTTTGTTTTTGTTTTCTGGAAAAACCATCATGGACACAACCAGAGGTGTATTTCTGTGGTGATTCTAAATCCAGTCAAGTTGACAGTGAAGATCATCCGTCACGTATTCCTAAATGAACCGCCAAGTGCTATGGCAGACAGTATTTCTTTAAGTTTGTTACGATTCCTGATGACAAGGTGGTTAAGAGTCATCCTGCGTCGTCTCCAAACTCTTCCGTAACCCCATATTGCTCTTTAGATCTCCAACAAAAATCTTCAACAGCCCCTTCTTTTTCTCATTCTCTTCAGATGTGTTGCTATGCAGTATGTAAGTGACATGTTATTTTTATTTGGTCTTCCTCATTACAACTGAAAACTCCCTAATTTTGCATAGCAAGCATACAGCTCACATTGAGGCTATGAAGTAAAGACTGAGCTCAAAATGTTCTCAATAGCAGTCATCCAATGTCATTCAAATGAGCTTATTTCCAACCTAAAGTCACACTGCTAAGTTCAAGTAAGACTTCTAATTCTGTTACCACCTCCAAAATACCATTCTATGTTATTAAAAATAACTCCAACAAAATACTAATATTTCCAGATGAATCCACATCTCTTGGTACAGTGAGTCACCTACTCTGGGTTTCTTGCTCTTAATTAGTACTCCTTTGTGAATCTTACTGTTTTATCTTTTAAATTTTGTTGCCACCGTTCTTTGCATGGTTGAAAATCTAAACAATTCAGCACTCCTCCTTTACAAACTCCTCATTATATAATTCCTTAGACAGTGAGTTATGTATAATTTGAACCAAATTCTAACAAGAAGTTCAGTATAACACACACACACACACACACACACACACGAGGGGGTTGGGGGGAGAATAATGCCAAAATCTTAAAAGAAAGACCTTGATGTGTGCTTTATTTCCCTTCCTTCACATAGCAGGAAGGAAAAGGCACTGTTTATACATATTTTAATAGTGGATTAAATTCATTTTCGTGTTTGAGAGCATTTTGTATTTTGCAGAGACAGCGCCTCTCTGAGATCTACTGGCAAAGAAATAACTCCAAACGCATTTAGACTGTTTACCATGTGCCACACTTCCTCACATTTCATTGTAATGCAAATTCCCCTTCCAAGCTAATATTGAGGCACAGTTTCAATAATTTTAGTTCCTCCAGCCAATGTAGATAGTGGCTGTACATTCAAGCATCTCCATACTAAGATTCCAGCCTTTCTGTGGTGTCTCTACCTTCTGGAAGTTCTCCAGTTCACCCAAGAGAACCCATCACATCCTCTTCCTTACCACTGACCACCCTGTGCACTGCGCTGGAAGCACCCATTACCATCTCCTATTCACTTGCCCCTTTCAAGCTCAAGGTCATTGCTCTGTAAGAATACTCCCCTGATTGTATCTCTAAAGGGAATACACATGCCCAGATACGTGAGTTACTAGCACATTCAATAGCTGGCCACTGTTGATGACTTGTTAAACTTTTGTTTTCTAAATTTGATAACAAACTTTAGGCATCAACCTATGCTTCAGAAATATATCCATCAGTATACTTAAAACATAGAAATCACTGCAAATGTAAAAGATGAGCAGTCCGTGGAGGGCTACATAGACTCATTCTACTCTCAAGCACGTTGTGTTCTGTTTCTGTTATGAGAGTGACATCGCCTATACCCATCCACTAGAAATAAAAATTACTGCTAATCGATGAGCATGATAACTGAAAGGACATTCATTGTCAGTTGTTGAGAATGCTCTGTGTTTTGGTAAAAAAAAAAAAAAATCTTCAAAAAATATAAACCAATTACAGTTAAAATATATGCACGCTTTGTTATAGCTGAACAAAAAATATGTAAGAAGAGGAACATAAGTGAATCTTCAACAATATTAGAGCCATCTGCTGGAATGCAAGAGTGAGCTCCTGACTCATGATGAAAAATTCATGATGAAAAATGAGTTCTACAAACATCACCAAAGCACCAGATACAAAAGACAAAAAAGTTAATCTAAGTGTGTGCGTGTGTGTTTTTTTTTATAGCTTACATTGTAACATCTTTAGGTAGATTTTTCTAAGTACCTTCTCCGAAGATGCTTTTGATCATGACATTTATTTTTAGTCTCTTTATGCCTTCACTTCACTTCATATTTTTTCATGCATTCATTCTAAAAGTCATGTACTACATAAATGAGAGACGCTTCAAAAATTATGAATACCATAGTTTTATATACAGCTATATAAGTAATATATCCAATCTGCCTAACCTGCCAACCTCTAAGATAAAATTTCAGACCCACTCAAAGTGAAAATGTGCATAAGTACACACAGCACATAATTTCAGATGTGATTTGACTGAAATGTCCCTCACAGTCCCATTTGTTTGAACGCGTGGTCTCCAGATGATGCCGTCATTTTGAAAGGTTGTAGAAATTTGGGGAGACTGTGCTTCTAAATCATAAGAGGACTTGGTTACAAGTTTCCTGAAAACCTTCCCTTTGCAAGCCCAGGGCAAACATCTCCTCAAAGTGTGGTTGACTACGAATCACTCATAACCTGTAGAACACTGTATGTCTCTGTCAGAGAGGTCCATCCTCTCTTACCATGTTGTTGGAAATATTTATGCTTGAAGCTGCAAGCAGCCGTGCAATGAGTTTATTTAAGCTAAAGCCACCAAATTTGTAGAAACTAATCTGTGTAGCTATGCCAAGTGTTGGCTCTCTGCTTAGCAGCACCTGTCTTTGAGCCATCCTAGACCTTGTGTCAGGTATAGTAATGAACACGTGTTAACAGGCTTCAGGCTTTAAGCTATCAGCTCATTGCCAGGCCTTGAATCCACCCAGAAGAGCCTTACAACACAGAGAAAGAACTTCTGATTCCACTTTCAAATTCTAACCTACTGACTTTGAACAAATGTGTTTTGTTTTTATATAGCACAGTTTGGGATGGTTCTTTGCTCATAAATTATAATAGGAACAACAATCCATGTCAACATTCTTACATCTGAGAGGTGCTGGGTTTGGCTAAACTTGACTAGTCACCCAAGAGATTGAGAACAGGAAAGATTTTGAGGTTTTGTTTATGCTTAGAAATACATTTTTATGACAATGGACCTGTTGGCAAAAATGTGCTCCCAGTATATAAAAAAACAAAGTCAAACTACTATGAAACCAAAACCCAAAGTGCATAGGTCCAGGATGGATAGAGTAAAATTTAACAAATATTTCCAGAAAGAAGTTTGAATTTTGCAGCAAAGTTTTGAACCCCAAGGCAGAAACAAAGGGCTTATAAGCTAATCTGTGCAAAGTGACTCAAAGCTCATTAGAATGTAGCAGCCCTTAATAAAACCTTCTAATACATCGAATGTCAGTTGGGAAATAGTAGGTGTCAGGAATCAGCACAGTGTACCCCATCAACTGTGTCTGTCCTTCATGATTTGGGATGTCAGTCACGTTCTCCTGGCAGGCTTGATGACATCATGTCAAGCTCTATCTCTGTAAGACTAAAAACTAATCCACTCAACTACTATGGCTACTATGTGACAAAATTCGACTATAAATATTTTGAAGATGGAATTTCCAAAGGAAAGAATGTACAATGTAACAATGGTGGTAGATTGAATGAAAATGGCCCCGCCCCTATAGGCTCATATGTGGGAATTCTTGGGTTTGCATTTTGTGAAAATATCTGGGAAGGATTAGGGGATGTGCCCTTGTTGGAAGTGGTGTGTCATGGAGTGGGCTTTGAGGATTTAAAAGTCCCCCATTATCCCTAGTGTTCTTTCTCTGCCTCCTGCTTGTCGATCAAGCTGTGAGCTGTCAGCCATTCTAACTACCGATGCCTTCACTCCACCATCATGGACTCTAACACTCTGAAACTATAAGCCTAGTTAAACTCTTCCTTGTGTAAGTTGCTTCAGTCACGGTGTTTGATCACAGCAACAGAAAATTAACTAATATTATAACTAAGAACAAACATAGCTAAGTTAGTCTTCAAGGGGTATGCTTTTGAGGACCTAGCTTCTGATAAACATACTACTTAGCTTTCCTACTCCAGGCCTGGCTTACTGGCAAGGTATTTTCCTCTGCACTGATAAGAACATAGTAATCATCATAAGTGGCTTAGCTCTCTCAACTGCATGTGTTGTCATGGTTGGCAGTGATTGGCTGGTGGTTTGAGCAGACAGATAAATTGTTCCCACACTTTCACATTTTCATGGGAAACATAAAGAACAAAGCTTATGAATCATATGAGATATTTTGAGGAACATGCCCTGAAGAAACTTCTGATATTTCTGCCCTTTTTTCTTTTGGAAAATTAAGATGAACTTTAAAATTTAATGGTAAAATTAGATGGAAGTAATGCCTCTTTACTTCCTGGGACATGCTGAGGGTCATGGGGTTGGATGAACAGCGACTGGTAACTTGTTGAGTTATACCACATATCCTTCACTTGAGATGTTTGCATGTTCTATAGACAAAGTATCCACATCTAGACCTCACATGACGGGAATAGTCTCTTAAGTTAATGGTTATAGACAAGCAAATGTCCAGATGAAAGAAAATATAAGAGAAGAGTAATTAGGCACAAAGTCCCACCTCTAAACAGAAAGCTATTTTCAATGTTTTCAGGGAGAGGAGAAAGGCCCCATTCTCAGCTAACACAGACTAGACTCCATGTTTGTTGTGATTGCTTTTATTTGTATGTGCACTTTATTTCTTTTCTGTTTGTTTTTAAGAGGCTGAAAGAACACAGAGTTGTGGGGGAGGATCTGGGAGGAGTTTGGAAAAGGGAAAGAATATGATCAGAATAATTGCATAGAAGATTAAAAACATTAAAATTAAAAAGAGAAAAAATTAAAATATTGATGTATTTGAATTCAAAGTAAAAGTAACTTTTTAGTAAGAAAGGACATAAAATAGGGACCTGGACTCTTTTGTTGTATACTAGAGATTAATACATTTCTTAGTTTTATTTATTTGCTTACTTATTTATTTATATCTCACACAATACATCCTGACTGCAGTTTTCCCTCCCTCCATTCCTCCCAGTCCCACCTCCACTTCCCCTTTCCCCCAGACTCACTCTCCCTCCATTTACCTTCAGAAAAAAACAGACCTACCAGGAATATCAACCAAAGACAACTCAAAGATACGCTAAGACTAGGTACAAACCCTCATAGGCTGGACAAGGCAACGCAGCAGGAAGAAAAGGGTGCCAAAAGCAGGTAAACGAGTCAGAGGCATTCCCATTCCTGCTTATTGGAACCCCACAAAACACCAAGCTGACAACCATAATATATATGCAGAGGACCCAGCACAGATCCATGCAGGCTCTGTGATTGCCTCCTCAGTCTGCGTGAGCCCCTGGGAGCCCTCTTAGTTGATTCTGTAGGCCATGTTCTTCTGGTGCCCTCAACCCCTCTGATTACTATAATCCTTCCTCCCTCTTTTCCATCGGGTTCCCTGAGCTCCAAAAGTTGGGACCCAGTGGATATCTCTAATCTGAGCTCTGTGTCTCTCTCTGCCTAATGTTTGGCTGTGGGTCTCTGCATCTGTCCCATTAGTTGCCATTTCTCTCTGGTGATGGTCGAGCTAGGCAACCAGCGATCTATGAATATAGCAGAATATCATTAGGAATCAAGATAAATGAATTTCAAAAGCCCAAATTAGAACATAATTGATGCAGCATAGTTGGAGTATGTAAGTCCTGTGTTCTGAAATGATGCCGCATTAGGCTTCTTTAGAGGAGAAGGATGGATAGAATACTAATAACGTGTGTTTATTGGATTGCCTAATTGGATAGGAGTCTGGTCAGTGCCACAAGGACTCTTTGCATGCTAGAGAGACCAAAACACAGTAGCTGCCCCATCAACGAAGCTAGAAGCTTCAGAATAAGAGCAACCATCACTGCAACCCAGTCTGAAAGTGATGGAGACTTGGAATCTCTGTGGAGTTTCTCTGTCTGTTTCCTTAGTAAATCAAAGAAATTATTAATTGATCTGTTTGAAATGACTAAGCAAGCAAACCTACTGTGTGAAGCTTCACATGCTGCAATCATCAATTTCACTATCAAAAGTGTTTAACCTGATTTTATCATTACACAAAATACACCTGTATTGAGATAGCATATGACAAGCAATTTATATCTATAATTTTGTAACCTTATAGGTTAGTTAAAATAAACTTAGCAAACATTAAAAAAGAAACAATCATTGAGCTAAATACATTAATATTATTTTTACTTTGAAAAATATTGACTGCTGACTTTTCAGAAGTATTCTGTATACAAACATTACGTTATCTAGAATTTATGACCTAAAAACACATTCAGCAAAAATGGGAATTTGCTGTGCACACGTCTGGAATCCCAGAGATTAGAAAACTGTGGCAGATAGATCTTGGTTTTTAAGGTCAGCCTGGTGTGCATAGTAAGAGCCTGTTAGAAAGAGAGTAGGAGAAAAGAAAAACAGGAGAGGTAGAGGGAGAGAAAGATGGAGAAAAGGGGAAGAGAAAGAGGAAGATTGATTGATTGAATGGTTGATTGATTGAATGGTTGATTGATTGATTGGTGGATTGATTATTCGGTTATCTAAACAAAGCTGTTTCTGGTATCCTCTAGTGAGTGAGTAGTTGTTATTGCATAAAATATCACTCACTCAACAGTGGAAAAGACTGGGCAGATGTTCTTTAAAAGTGCAACTATTTGAAGAGACTGTAGCCACACAAGAGCTAATTGGAAACTGGTGGGGAGCTGAGACTGCAGGCAGGAATTGCCTAGTTTATTCTTGTGATGTTAACTTTCTGCCTGAAGACAGAAAGTGGCAGGCCTGGGGACAAGTGCACTAGGTAAGGTAATATCCAAGAAGCAAAACAAAGCAAAAACCTTTCTGCAGTCTCTCTAGCTTTAAGGGATAGAAAATAGTGAGCAGGGCTTGGAGACTCAGTGTAAACTGATGAAAGGTGTACAATGTACAGGTATTAAGTTATTGGCTTGAAGCATGTCTTAAACTCTAGAAGTTAGAGAAGGGTGATTGTACTCTGTCAGGTAGACAGACCAATCAATGAGTAGTGGTAGTTATTAGGATTACTAATTAATTGTGGGTTCTGTTTATCCCAAAATGCCGACAGTGAAGACAGTTTAAGTAAGAATATATATATTTATAATGGACTAGGATAAGACATAATGTATATTTTTAAATGTTATTACAATGTAACATAGTGATTGAAATCTCTAGTTATGAATCAGCTTAATGGGTACTCAGGCCTGTGAGCACACTTGCTTATACTGCCCAGGAAAGGGAATGCTCCAACGTCCAGAAAGCATCAACCCATAGACACCTGTCAGTCACGGCTCTTCCCACCTCTCACATGCAACCGCACTCTGAATTCTTTAGTTACCAATGCTTTGTGCTTATGTTACAATTGATGGTACATCTTGTTTCTCTTATTTATACATCCTTCTTTCACCTGGTTTTTTTAAAGTTATTTTTACTTATGAGCAGATATGTGTGTCTGAGTGTATGCAGTGTGCTGTGTGTGCACACGTGGAAGCTATGGGAAGGCACTGGATCTCCTGGAACTGGAGCTCGATAGCTGTGAGCTGTCGTGTGGGTAAAGGGAACTGAACTCTGGTACTCTGAAAGAGTAGCAAGTGCTGTTAACCACTGAGCCATCTGTCCAGCCCCCTTTTAACCACTATCTTAAAACCCTGTGTGTGTATGAAAAGAACCCAGGGTATTTGATCTACAGACTCATAAAATAGTTACCACTAAACATTTATTGTTTTCAAAAGATCTGTTTTTGTTATTTTGAAATCGTGCATGTATCTGTGTGAAGGAGAATGCTGCTGCAACAGACACTTGACTTGTAACTCATTCCTAACTCATAGCAGATTCCCCCTGGGCCTTTTTACCCTCTAGCTCAGGAAACATAGAAGGACAGAAACCTGCACTGCTCCTGCAGCAGGCGGCATTGAAACAGAGAAAGAGAAAGGAAAAGAAATCTTCATTGCCCTTTCTGGCTGTCCTTAGCTTGGACAACAGGAGCTGCAGAGAGAACCAGCATCTATCAGAGAGTACTGGTCTAGCATCCCACAAAACAACCCAACAGCTGCCAACAACTGCCAACAACTGCCTCACCCCCTCCCTTAGAGTCTAAGCAATATTCCCAGAAGTCGGAGTGGCATCCAATCCTAAGGAAGGCTGCATAGGACAAAATACTTCTTCAAAGCACCCTGCTACGTGTGTGTCTATGTACACATATGCACATACTAGTAGAGTTGCCCACAGAGTTCAGAAGAGGACATTGACCCTCTGGAGGTGGAGCTACAGGATGTTGTGAGCTGCGCAGGGTAGGTGCTGGAAGCTGAACTCAGGTCCACTGCGACACAGTTTGTGCTCATAACCATTGAACCATCTCTGCAGTCCCCCACTTAATTATTACCTCTAAGAAAATATTTAGTGATTGCTAACAATCGACGACTAAATGAAAATAATTACAAATTGGAAATTTTAAACAAAATCTATTATAAACTGTATTTCGAATTTGCTCATGTGTTTATAGTAAAAGCTACATCACTATTAGGACCCTGAGTTGTTTTCGCTTTGTTTTGTTTTGTTTTGTTTGTAGTAAGAAAGTTATAACCTATACAGCAAATTCACTCTGTTATTCTCAGTTCTGTCATTAAGTGAAGGACCTGCACATTATTTTGCTTTTTCTATGCTTAGATTTTCCATGAATGAAAATTGACGCAAAACAGAATACCAAGAAGTACTCATATTTAAATTTTTTGCTCTGTACTAGCCTCTGTGATATTTTTCACGTATTAGATAACTTGGGTATTGTGCTGTGCATCCTCCTTCTGGGGAGCAAAGGCTAGTTTGGCTTACTACCACAACTGCGGGGAAAATTACCAGAACAACTAACTGGAAAGTGCATCTCTTAGGATTCTGTAAGTCTGCAAGGTTTCCCCTTGGCAAGTGCAGCGACGCCAGTGCAGCGCAGGGCTGCGTGGCTCCGCGACGCCCTCTCTTGCTCGTCCTGGCATCTCTCCTGTCACTCAGCTGCACATCAGGGCTCCGCTGAGCTCCCTTCCTTACCATCGCCTTCAAGTGCTCTCACGGGGTCTCCTCGGCTTTAATCACCAAGTTTAGGAGTGCGCGGCGGCATAGAGCCTTCTGGCTGTGGAAGGCAGGGCCGCCAGCCTCCTTTCTTTTCATGCAGCAGCGTGAAGACGATAAAGCAGTTGTGGCAAGGTGGCATTTAGTACCATGTGTGCAACATTTAAAAGTGATGAATCTCAGAGGCAGGCCGATCGCTATGAGTTCGAGGCCAGCCTGGTCCACAGCGTGAGTTCCAGCGCAACCAGAGTTACAGCAGAGAAACCTGTCTCGGAAACACAAAAGCAACAACTACAAAAAAGTAACAAGTCTCTTGCTACCGCGCATGTAATTCTCTATTCAGCACCTGCCGTTTGATTCATTTCAAGGAAAGGCATTTGGGAAACACACTCACGTACTGTTCGGATAGCTCAGTGTTGCTAAGTGATCTTTCGTGTTAAGAACTAGTCTCAGGTCACTCAGCAAGTGATTGTACCTGCTGCGCCATCGTGGCAGCCAGGCAGCCATGTCATAAGACTTTTGGTGTCACAATCTGAACCCTGTAATATCCACTGCTTAAAAGTATGTTTTGTGTAGTCAACTCCTGTTAAAATATTCAGTTTCAACATGAAGTTCCAAACACCCATTTAAATTAACTATAATTCAGAGAACATCTGTTGCCCTTCATATTTTTTTATTAGTATCCCTCTGATTAGTTACTTCGTCCAAAAAACACACTAATTTTAATTTTGATAATATAATATTCAATTTTAATATCTCTGGTATGGGAGTGATAATACTTGCTTATTAAATGATAAAACATATCCAGGACATCTGGGTCAGAGCAGATGCACTCATTAGTGGTTGGAGAATAGAGACAGATGCTGGGAATCCAGGGAGTTTAAATGCCAGCACAAGGTTAACCCAGAACATACATTTTCCTCTAAGCCACAGAATTAGCAAAAAATAAGGTGAAAAGGTACACTCTCATGATCTGGGTACAATAAAAACCTTCCAGAATTTTAAGAATGTTATAGTGTATCAAATAGAATATATTATAAATTCACTACTGAATAAGCCAGATGTGCCATTTTACCTGTAAAGTTATGTCCTTTCTAGTTTCGAAGGCTTCGGGAAGTGTGGTCCATATTGTCCGTTTTAAACATCTAGCTTTCATTACCCTGTAACACTTGTGTTGTTAAATTTTTCCTGCAACCTAGAAACGTTCTAGAAACGTAGAGTAGTGTTCGGAAAAGGGCATCTGTTTAATATCTTAATTGCTATTGTCTTCCCCTAGATATAAGTATAAAATGATACTCTGTTACATGAATACTCAGACACTGCAATCAGAAGGTATAAAAGGAGAAAACAACATTTAATTACTTCACCCTGGCACGCTTAACACATTAAAATTAAAAGGGCCTAGAAATCTTTATGCTGCTTCTGGTTTTATGCATCCCTTCACAAAAATAACAGAAGACATGGAAATCTATCTTGATGTACATACAATGGAACTTGAGTCTTGCCCTAGCAGAGCAGTGTTAAATATGGGGATGAGTTTCAGTATGTCAGATCTTCCTATTGATGCCTGGACTTGGAAAATACCCTGTGGCGAATGAAAAGAAGAGAATTGGTTCCATCACATATTGTTTGTTGCCTACAATGAACAGCTCTCTGCCTGAGTGTACACAATTAAACCTCAGTCCAATGAAATGTGCTGATGCTACTTTCAAATTAGAGTCAAATCCACAGCCTTAGAATTAACCTAACGAGCCAGCTGCTAGCAACAGGTAGAAAATCAACTCACAGTATGACTTGCCTCTGCCTTTCCTCTATTACTCTCTCTGTGCCAGCGTGCATTAAGCCACGTTCAATGGGGTCAGTGTCAGATGCAGGCACAGTGGTTACCACCTATGGTGCTAGGCATGGGAGGGGTGCAAAGATGAGCCACACAGCCTGACCTCCTCCTATTCCAGAGCAAGATCAGGCTATAAATACAAGAATATCTAACCTCACAAGAGGCTCGCCATATAAGAAATCCATAGCAAGGGATGGCAGAATTTGGGAAAAAGTGAAATCATTAAAGTAAGAATGGGAAAATTTCACGAAGGCCACAAGAAGTAGACTAGACTTTGAAGCTACAGAGAAGAGAGACAGAGGGTAGCTCATCAGGAAAGAAAAGTAGTGAAGATCTAATCTATGATGTGGATAAGTAAGATAGCAACTCATGGGTCAGAGGTAAGAGAGAGAGAGCCAGGCAGGGTGTGGAGGTCAAAGGGCATCTACTGGAACAGTGTTGATGCTGACCAGCCCCCAAGATAATGTTTCCTTCTTGGCAATATCCATGCTTGTTTGTGGTCATCATACAGTAAACCACAATGAGTTTATCCAAACAGAAGATTAGAGTAGAATCGATGTTCGCCGCTTCCAAGATTGGGCCATAAAAACGCATTGTCTTTAGTCTTTCTCTGTCTCCTTCCCTCTTGCTTCCTCTCTCCCTCACCCCCTTATCTCAATACCCATTCCTGGGCCACCAGTTCATGTGTCATCCCAGGGGGAGGAACATACTATAAGGAAGAGAAGCTTCCTGTAGGCAGTCGTACAAACTTGGAAGCATGACATGAATGCACTTGAGTCTCTGAGTTATCCTCTCATCAGCTTGACAACAACTACTCTGAAAATATTTGAACCTCACGGAACTCTTCAGAATGCCTGGTCCCCAGTGACTGTGGGATAACGAATGCTAATGTCTTCAGCATGATTTGGGGATTTCCTTGTTATGGGGCAGTTGATTACTAAGACCATGCCGGGAGGCCTTTGGAGCATGACATTTCTCATTTGGCAGCGTGGTGGCTGGTAGATCAAACGAGACAGCCTTGAGAATGAGAAGATGAATTTCAGCCACTTTCAGTCTCTTGAGCCACCTGCTGTGCACTCTCTATACATATCATCGTTTAGTATCCCATGTCATCTTTTATGGGAGATGTTATTTGTATTCTGGCTTCATAGGAAGAAACAGAACATCAAGAAACTCCCCAAGATAACACAGCCAATATACACGGAGGCAAAATACATTAAATACACGGGAGAGACATGACATGCATTCTTACAAATCTATAGGATGCTTTCTCCAACTATAGAGAAATTGGGGATGATTATGAGTTAATATTCAGATCTCTGATGCTTTAACTCCTCCAAAGGGAATAACAAATGTTTCTAAGAAGCAATATGGCTTGTGGAAGCTTCATAGGTCTTGATACAGTTTAATTTTTATAGTGCAAACATTTGAGAGCTGTCTTGCACTCCTGAGCAATTCTGCAAAGTGCTTGCTTTCGACCTCTTCTGAGGTTTTGATCAATAAGAACCATAGAAAAACATGTATGGATAAAGTCTGAACTGCCACAGAGTTGAGACTCACTTCAGTACAGTTTCAGACATTCTCAGAACAATGGGAGACCCAGTTAAGATGGAATAAAAGGTGGAGGAAAAGGAAGGGAAAAGGAAACAAAAACATAAGGAAGTAACCACCGACAACAACAGCAACAGCCGCAAAACTCAGTTTCTAAATAAACAATCAGTTGAAGACATTAAGGTAAACCTCCGTATTTACCATACAAGATATCTCAAAGCTGTCTACAAGAAATAGTGTAACTGAATGGTCAAGAATATGGGAGCTAGAACTCACCTGCTTGGGTGGATTTGTAGATTTCCAATTCTCTGACTCTACTCTGCTGTTCTCTGGGAGACTTCCTACTGCAACCTTACAGCAACTGAAAGCACAATTCCCAGCAGGAGTGCAGTACACGTCCCTGTGTTTCCTATTCGAGTTTCCCTCGTATCCCTATCTTCTGTGCATGTCCCTGAAGTCCAGAGTGTGTATGCATTTGCTATAACTGCAAATCTCTTTTTAGGATATCTTGATTTTGCTGTGTTTGCTAGATACATTGCGTCCAAATATACCATTGCCTGGAAAAAGTGTCACTACAGAGAAGATACAAATGAGGTCAATGATCTTGCCAGTGCAGAGTTCTCTCTCACTCTCCTGTTTCTGTTAGTGATTCTCCAGATAGTAGCTGACAAGGAATATTTGTGAATGCCTATCCTCTTTATTTTTCCTATGTATTCAGTGGTGTGTGTGTGTGTGTGTGTGTGTGTGTGTGTGCGCGCGCGTGCGCTCACATGCATGTAGGTATGCGCACAGGAAAGCAGGTGCCCATGGGAGCAGAGAGAGCATTAGACACCCTGGAACTGGATTTAAAGGTGTTTGTGAGCTGCCTGGTGTAAGCCAAACTCTGGTCCTCTGTAAGAATGACAAACACTCTTAAATTTGACTCACAAATGCAGCCAATATCATCTTTAAACTTTATAGGTCATATGAGAGGAAATTCTATTTCAATCAATGCAAGCAGTATTGTGATCATAGCTAAATCAGAATATGCGTTGTTGAATCTTTTCTGGGAAAGTACCTTCTGAGGAAGAATCTGATCTAAAGGGATATAAGAACCCAGTGGTGTGCCATGCAATGATGAAATATTTAAAAATCATATGTAAGAGGTGGGCACACATCGATCATTATAATGAGTTTAGCATTCCATGATAAGCCTAAGGAAAGCCTTCAAAGTGAGTGGAGCGGAGAAAGGAAAAGATTTCTTTCCAAAAGTGATATGATAAGTTCAATGAGATAAGAAGTGAACAGGTTAAATGGTTGAGCAGACAAGTGTCTCCCCTGCTCACTCTTGTTGAGAGGGTTGTTTGCTTGTGTAATCAAGTGGACATTTCTTTCCTTTTCTGGCCCCGGAAAGACCAGGATGATTTATTCAGCATAATCTGAGATGGCTGGCAGGTGACTCAATTCAGTCTCTCCCAGCAGGACAGATCTTGGCTTGGACACTCCAGTGGTTGGCAGTTGAACCAAGCCATCCTCTCCAATTATGATGAATCCTTGCTTGGACACTCCAATGGTTGTCAAGTCAAATAAGCCAGTTTCTCCTACTAGGATGAATCCTGTCTCGATACTCTAATGGCTAGAGGGTGGATTAGGCCACCCTCTCCTACCAGGGTGGACCCTGGCTCAGAGACTCCAGTGCCTACCCCGAGCTTACGGAACTTTGGCATGGCCATCTCTCTCTTCCTTTATTCTTATAATTCTATTAAAATATGAATGTACACCACAAGAGGTGAACATGCTGTGTTAAAATTCACTGAAACAATGTAAAACCAAGATAAATACAAAAGAAAACAGGAAGATTTCCTTTAGAAGTTCACATTGTCACATCCCAAATGCCCTGAGATGTGGTCACAGTTTCTATGATTATCTCCTTCCCATAACCATGGAAGGGTTAATGATAGATTATCTCAGTCATTTCTCCTGGAGCCTGGGCTGTCTTATCTTCTCTAAATGACAGACTGTTGGTTGCCTAATGGGTCCTGTTAGTTTGAAATCTTGTGACCGATCTTCATTCCTCCTGCACGCAGCGCTCAGGGTTCTGAGTCTTCCTTCACCTGGATGCACTTAGATGCCCATGGCCTGTGCTGTCTTCTCTAAGCCTGTCTCACTTTGATAGGACATCATCATTGCAGTTACACAATCTGGGTGAGGATGTTCAAGACCCTCCATAGTAGAAATCTCCCTCTTCCTTCCTTTTCTCACTCTGCCTCAAGTAAATATGTACATGACTCTGTCTTGTACTGCTTTACAGCTGGGAAGCAAGAACACATAGCTCATAGACTAATCACCACGACACAAGAGAGGACACCTGAGCTACAATCATGTAGGGGTACACAAAGAGTAGAATAGTATAGTGGTTTGAATGAGAATGGCCTCCATAGGCTCATACATTCGAATACTTGGTTCCCAGTTGGTGGAACAGTTTGAGAAGGATTAGGAGATGTGGCCATGTTAGAGGAGGTGTGTCACTGGGGGCAGGCTTTGAGGTCTCCAGAGTCTTGTGTCCTTCCCAGTGTTCTCTCTCAGGCTCCTACTTGAAGATCACAATGTGAGCTCTCAATTGTTCTTGCTGCCATGACTTTGCTCTGCCATCATGGACTTACTCTCTGAAACTGTAAGCCCAATTAAATGCTTTCTTGTTATGATCATGGTGTCTTACCACAGCAGTAGGAAAATAACTAAGAAAAAATATCTAGTTTAATTGTTATAATATTAACAATAAAACAAAGCTAAAAGTAGCAAATGCAGTTTAGTCCTTTCTTATTATTTAATCTGTCATAAACTTCATATATATGTATATATACACATATATACATATATACATATATACATATATATATACATATATACATATAGATATCTAGATTATATTTATATTACATCCCCTCGTTGTCCTTGCTTTCCCCACCACTCATTTCCATAAAACCTCTTCTTTCTATCAAGTCATCTCCTACTTGCATGTCTTCTAAATTTTTCATGGTTCCCTGCGTTTAATTAAGTTGCTAAAGTGGGCACATGGGTGGGGGTTATTTACTTGAGCAAAGACATCTTATCAGTGACTACACCACTTAAGAATGTTTGTGTATTTCTTGGTGAACTTCATGCCTTTCAGGGATAGTAAATCACATGGCCTGGCATAATTTTACACAGGACTTGGCGCTGGTAAAACTTGGAAATTTTCCCACCACCGTGTGAAAAGCAGAGAAAGAAGCATCCAACCTTAGTAACACAGGGCACCATAGTGCCTGTAATGAGTGAGAGTTATACCCTTTCTTAAATATCATTTGACTGGGATATTATTAGTAAGGAGCCCATGGCACTATAAACTCCTGAAGTCACAAAATACAGTCCATAAATCTTTATCTATTTATTGACCCCATTCAACCCAAAGCCTATGTTAGAAATTTAAAGAAATACTTCTGTACTACATGAATGAATAAACTCATGTATTGTATTACAAAAGTGAATTCAAATGTTTCTTATGCTGACTGATATAACATGTGTGGTTTACATAAACGCTTCTAAAAGAGTTTCCCACTCTCAAATTTTTATATACAAATTCATTTTGTTATTTGAATTTAAAAAAAGTCAAAGTCTTCCATTTTAGTCTTGGGATTCTTAAGGTTTACTCTGAAGCCTCTTTTACCATACAGTATAATCTAAAGCACTTTTGGTACCTTGCCAAGGCTTGCCACTGAGAGTTTCCTCTGAAATTATTCCAGTGTTAAATTACCTAACTTGCTGTAGGAGGATATTCACATTCAAAACTGTTAATCACGGACACCACAGTCATATAAACGCACTTAATATCTTTCCCCCGAGGGATATTAGGTGCCATGTTATTGTACCAGGATCATTACTTTGAGTTCATGCTTTAGTTCTGTTCTTTCCCACCAATGCACAGCTCTCAGCCTTGTAACAATGCTTGTGTGCCTGTTCCCATTTTGGGGGTCACTTATCATTACTGAGTTCCTGGTCTGGCTTAATTCCAGAAGTTTCCTCAAGATCTCATGGATTGAACCCTGAATGAGAAACATAGAAAGTGCAAACTGTTAAGTATTGACAAAAAGAAATGATAGTGAATGTTGTAAGAAACATATCAATTTAGAAATGTATCTCAATTATTATGTGCAAGGCAAAAATGCAATGAAGGAAAAAGCAAGTCTTAAAAAACACACTAAAATTATGTTAGTAAAAATAAAGTCCAATAGGAAATAAAATGAAAAGAAATGACTTTCCTAAATGCAGGCTTTTTAAAGGTAGCATTGTGTTTTGATCTGCCTGTTACAGGTAACTACTTATTAACAAAGGCAGCTAAAACATGCAGTATAGTGGCAATATTGTCTGTAGGGTCCTCTTTTAGTCATCTGCCAGAAAGAAAACAGAGTTTTTGGTACAGGAAAAACCTAGAAAATTAAGATGTTGGACTTTTCACAAGGAGAATCTCGTCTCCTCTTACCAGTCATCAGGATTTTTAAACTTTATTCTAAAGGCCAGCCCTCTCTCCTTCTACCATAGAAAGTGACACTCCATCTGCATTTTCCATAACCATTTCCCCATCAGATCTGTGTGCAAACTCCATGGCTAATGTTTGTAGCTGGTGGTCTTTCCAAACATTGATTTTACCAGGAAATTTATAATTTTAGCCTAAATGCTGGACAGATAAGCGATCTTTCATTGCCAACATTTAAAATACTGTATTTTCTGAGGAGGGGATTTTTAGAGTCGAGTAAAACCCTGAAATTTTCACAACTCTGAAGACTTTGGGAACCAGAGGGAAAAGAATATTGGAGAAGGCAGAAGCCGTGTGGGTGTGTGTGTTAAAGAGAGAACATGAGAAAGCCAAAGAGCAAAGAAGACGGAGGGAGAATTCAGGAAAACCTTGGAGCAGTTGCCGTGAAATACTGAGAGAAGTTAGAGGAAATCTGTGTGGACTGAAAGAGAAGTCATCACTACAAACACTCAAGACACTCACAGGTGATCCTGGTATAGTCGTGAATGATGTTATACCAATATTTTTGACATCCTCATTTCCATGAGGATTTCTAGAAGCATCCAGCATAGAAGTATTAAGATCTATTTTCAACTTTGCTGGCAAGCTACATATATTTTTCCTCAGTAGTTATCCCTTTATATACTCCCAGCAATTCAACATGAAAGGTTTTTTTTTAGCTATATATCTTTGTCAAAACTCAGTATGGCCAGTCACTCGAACATTGCTGGTGGACGCACACAGGTGTACCACTGACTTTAATTTGCACATCTCTTAGTCTCTTTTCTCAAAGGATTCAATAACTTCTCATGCATTCATTGAACTTCTTCTGTGTATTCTCACTTAAGCGTTGTTTATTCTTGCCTCACGTCCAGCGCCTTCTAGGGCGACTGTCCTCCCTTCATTGATTTAAAAAAAAAAACTGTTCATGATGTCAGTCTTTTGTCAGTTCCATTGAGCCTCACACGTCTCTTAGTCCCATGGCTTTACATTTTTTCTTTCCTAGATCATATCTTTTGCTGAAGAGAGGTTTCTGGTTTTATGTAGCCTTATCAGTTATTTTATTTATTTAAATTTATATTTATTTCCATAAAGTTTGAGAAATCTCACCTTATCCTCACTCATGAAAACTTTATTTTTAATCAGATCTAAATGATTAATTGCTTAAGGAGTGGGCTGCTATTGGTATGTTTTGCATGTTGAACACACGATCCTCTGATTACTCTAGATTACCATCTTAGAAAATTAAGCATCAGTGAATGTCACTCAGTTTGTCTTTGGAGTCTGCTCTGTGCATTCGTCCGTAATTTTGTCCTCTTTATATTTGCCCTGGCGATTTATCTAATAGGCTTTACGATACAGAAAGGCAGCTTGAGTGCTACAGTTTTTTTAATATTCACAACTAACTCTACTATATTTTATATAGTTTTATTTTTATCAGCTTTTGAATTTTGTTTAAAGGGTTTTAAAATTAATATTATAGTTATACTTCAGATCACTTTTAGAGATAGAAATTACTTTTTATACAAAACCTTTCAACCCATAAGTACTTCTGTCCACTTCTGCAGATTTCTGTGATTTCAAATGGCATGATAGAGTGGTGGTCTGACACTTCTTTTGGCAAAGTCACTATAGCATTTGATGTGAATCAGTAGCATGACTTAGAAAAGCCAGTTGTTGAGATACGAAGTGGGTGGAACCCCTAGCTGGACAGTGAATGTAGCTGCAACATGAGAAGGAATTCAGTAGATGACAGAACAGGATGGGGGGGGGGGCAAGGACTGGGAATGCTTGGAGATAATACGAGCTTTAGTAAGAATGAAAATGGCTCAGCACAGTTTTTGATACTAAAATGCATCATTTGGATGTCATTGCTCTGTTTTTATTTTTATTATTATTATTAGATATGAAAACTGTGAGAGAACATGATGACATTTTTTTTCTCAATTTTTAAATGATTGTGAGAGATTTTAGTTGCTCAGAGATGAAATTCCCCAGGCACAAAGGCCTTGTTGTGTCGCTGCTTGCTAAGTTCCTTAACACCTTCATGAAGTCCTGATGCACACAATATTTTCTTAAGTGCTTAATTTACTGGCAGATCCTCTGCCTTGCTGTGAGATGCTATCTAACTGATGATTGTGTAATAAATAAACAGGTAGCACTCGGAAATGTATTTTAAAGTATCTGGCATACATTAGGAAGTTTGAACTAAATTGATAAATATCATCAGTTGCAAAAATTATGAAAGTTCTAAGTCCTCGTAGCCAAGGCTTCAGTCATATACATTATTTTGATAAAGAAGACCTCTTCTGAAAAGAGAGAACAACCCATAAAGACACAGTTGTGGAGATGTGTGGTAAGCATAATGCTTCAAATTATTTCAGCACTTAAAAATTCCAGGGAAAATTCTGTTTCAAGATGAACTCCATGTTTCAGGAATCAATGCCATAACTACACCTGGGACATCAGGAGGAGAGCAGTATCATTAGTTCATAATGAAACATACTAACATTCGGAATTCAAGCTTTAGATATATTACATTGATAAGATTTTAGAAGTGTAGGAATTACATGAATAATTTGCTACACATGATGTTTTAATGTCAAGGACATATGATTCATATGGAAGATGGACAGCTGTAAACACAGACGCTAAGTATTTAAAATCATGGTGTCAGGTTCTATAATGTATCACAGGTCCACTTTTCCTAATTCACACATGCTGGAAGTCACTGAAGGGCACTGTGGGCCTTCCAGGTTTTGCATACCGCTGCCACAGATGCATGTCTGCTTTTGTAAACCATCTAAGCGGGTAACAGTATTGTCAGACACCACATGGAGTTACGGTGACTAGACTTTGGGTACCGGTGCCAGCTCTGAGATAAACCTGCTTTGGCCTCAAAACAAGCTCCAGGGAGTTTCTTTGGCCCTTACTAAGAAGCGAGAGTGTTCCGCTGAAACCTAAAAACTCATAATCAAAAACCCCAATTGAAAATTGTATTCCCTTGTCCATATGATGTGAGTCCCATTATCAGGGTTCGAAAATTAGATACAGTCAAGCCAGTCTCCTTCCTATACAGGCTGAGGCCTCTCTGCCACATGGATGGCAGAGGACAGGACAAGGAGAAAGCCCCATGTTTTGGAGAAGGGAGCTGCCTGGCTGAGAATGATTTAATTGTCTCCTGTGTTGTCTGACAAGATTTGGTCCGTGATTGATGAAGCCTTTCTGGTTTTCCAAATCCATCCCCTCTCATTATCAAGGCTTGCTGTTTCCAGAATCTTGTCATTTGAGCCCAGCTTTCTTTGTGTTAGTTCACAATGTCTATAAATGAACAGCACACTAGGGACTCTCTCCTCCACTCCTGCTGACAATCAAGTAAGATCAGGCTGAATGCAACCTGAAGGTCGTTTGCTTAATTACCAATTGATGGGAGAAGGCCCCGCCCACTGTGGGTAGTGCCACCACTGGGCTGGCGGTCCTGGCTTCTATATGAAAGCCAGGAGGCAGCACCGCTCCCAGGCCTGAGCATCAGTTCCTACCTCCAGGATCCGTGGTGTGAGTTCCTGCCTTGACTTTCCTCAGCAGAATGTGAGGCAAGATATGTGAGCAAAATAAACCCTTTCCTTCCCAAATTGCTTTTGGTCATGGAGTTTCTTCACAACAATGGTAACCCTAACTAAGACGATGTTTATAAATTGTTTGAATTTTCTCTATTAAATGTTTTATAATTCATATAGAGAAAGCCTGAAAACCACCAGATCTGAGACATTAATTGGGCCATCTATATCAGATCTGTTCATAGTCCATGAAGGATTGTTTCGTCAGTGTTGGCCTTTTCGTTTGTGTGTATGTGCTCGTGTGTGTGCACATGTGCACACACACATGGGAAGACCAGATGGCACTATCAAATGTCCTCTTTGGTAGCTCACCACCTTATTTTCTGAGATGGGGTCTCTCACTGGAGCTCATGGAGTCAGCTGGACTGGTGGCCAGAGAGTTCCATGGAGCCTCCCATTTCAGCCTCCCCAGTGTTATGACAACAGGCATAAGCCATCTGCCTGCATTTTACCTGTGTGCTGGGGAGCAAACTGAGGCCCTCATGATTGTGCAGCAAGCACAATGCTGACTGAGCCATCTCCCCAAACCTCCTGTAGGGAAATTTGAAAGTGAAGGTTCTAGAACCATGCAACAGGTTTATTTTTAGCAATAGGTATTGGCAACCAAACACTAAACAGAAGCGTCATGGTAGATGTAGGAGGAGGTGCATGACTGGCAGATACTCGGGTCAGCTAAGGCAATAGGGAGGCATAAACTCAAAACCCCTGACCACTTGCACATGTGTACGTTCTGTCTGTTCCTAGTTACGGGCAGGCTGGTGGAGCTGATCCCTGAGACTGGATGAGAAAGCTGAGGAATTAAAGTGACATAAACATTTAGATTTAAAAGAAAATCTCTGTTTCATAGTTTCAGTTAAAATTACTTCATTGATTCCAACACTATAAACAGATTAGTGCTTCTATCAGCAGGCTGATGCCTGATGAGCTACATCATTCCTCTTTTAGACATTAAGGACATCTATGTCAGGAATTCAATGGCAAGACTGAAAGAAGAAAAAAACAGCTCAAGGTACAGTGATAAAAATGGGTGTTTTAAATGTCTACTAAATTCCCCCACCTCAGGGTCTATAATAAGAAGAGGAAGAAGACTGCTAATTGGGAAAGGCATATGAATGCATTGATATTAACAAAATACAAATATGAACAAAAATATATCAACAAATGTGTTCACACATTTGCTTATTTATTACTAACATATTCTTATTTTTTTTTTAATATATTCCATTTGCAGTGTCCTTAACAAGTTAACTATGGTAAACAAAACAAAGGCCTTGGGCCAGTAGAGATGAGAGGCGGGTAAGAATGGCTACTGGGGAAGGGAAAGAGAGCTGTTCATTGAGAGGGATCTACAGAGAGACACTGATGTCATTGGACTTGAAGTTGAAGAAGGCATTTCCTAATTGATGAATGGGGGTACTTCCCCCTCCTCCTCCTCTTTCTCTCCCTCCTTCATCTTTTTTTTTTCTAGACAGGGTTTCTGTGTTGTAACTCTGGCTGTCCTGGAACTCACTCTGTAGACCAGGCTGGACTCGAACTCACAGAGATCCACCTGCCTCTGCCTCCCCTTCTTGAGTGCTGGGATTAAAGACATGTGCCACCAACTGCCCAGCTGTGATTACTTCTTAAAATGGAGAAGAGGAGGGAAGGAAGGAGGAAGGAAAAGCAAGAGGGAGAGAATGCGAGGGAGGAAAGGAGAGATGGAAGGAAGGACGGTGTGAAGGGCAGGGAAGGAGGACGGTAAGGCAGGAGAGGAGACTGTGTGTTTCAGGAAGCAGGGTCAGGGAATTCTGAGTTTCAGTCAGAGATTATCATGTCACAGGACCATCCGAAGTTTGTGATTTGACCCCAAGTAGGTAACGAGAGCCAAGCAGGCAATTAACTCTGGGAATCTTTGCCCCAGAATGAATACCTAATACAACAGTATAGACAGTTACCAGCCTGAGACTCCACAGGCTGACAAGTAGTATTGCAGTCCCAAGGAACCTAGGAAGATTTGCATGTAGGGATGACATCATTTGCATTCTAGCTAAGCATACTGATATGTAGACAGAACTCAGCCATGATGAAATTAAAGACTCCTACAAACCAACGGCCTGGTTAGGACGCTGAATGACCCTGAGATCAGGAGTTAACCCTGTGTGATTCCAAACTGAACACAAGGGCTTTGCTATGTCATGTCTCAGCTGCATGGTGGCTGTGCTCACTGTTAAGAGTATCTTTCCTTAGAGAAATGTCTGCAGACTAAATATCATGGTAGCAAACACCTTAGACAAATGAGACTCTCCACAGAGCCCGTGTCATGCTAACTACCCGTCACAGTGACAGCCTGCTTGTAGTGTCTTCATTTTCCTGCACTCTGCAATACTCCAGGAAGCTGAGAAACCATCATTTCTGAATCCACCGGCATTGCTGTTGACATAGCGGAAAGATTTTGAAGATCTTTGTAAACAAGAAGCTAGTTGACACAATCTCTGAGTAGTCCTTCCAGAGAATTCTATCAGTGGAGAGAAAAAAAAGAAAAGAAACCTCTTCATTATCTGTAAAATAAATAGTTACAGAGTGTCCCCCAGGTCATAGTAAGACAGAGATGAAGTGTGGTTTGTGTGTGATTGCCGCTGGGCAGATTTGTCAGCCTCCTTCCCACATTGGTTTAGTGTAACAACAGACTTCTCTCACTTATTTGCAGTCCATCTTGGAGTGTTTGCTCAAATGATTTTGTTGTGGGCATTGGGTATCTTTAAGGGGTCTCAGCAGTGCTGAAATATACAGTGGCCACACCCACGGTCCCTCCTCTCAATCAGCTTTTGCCCTTGCAGAGGACCCTTAGAGAATCCCAGGCTTTCTACTACTGATTGACAGGATCTGTGATGTAGCCACTGAATCTCTGGGAAAGGCCCTGATGCAGAGCAATATTGTGACCTTGTGACCTTGGCTGAAGTCTGGGCAAAAGGTTGGACACCTCTCTCCTTTCCTCTATGTCGTGTTTTCAAAAGCAATTTCCAGATTTTCACAATCTTGTCCACGTTGGGCAGAGGCCGGCCTCCAAGTCTTGGCCTTTGTGCTCAACTTTCTTCCCTAGTTAGTATCTCACTATGTTGAAAGCATCAGGAAGCAACAAAGGTGGTGTTTTCAAAAAGTTGCTTGAAATCTCTCTATTTAAATATGTTGAAGCTGGAATTCTCAAAAGATGTCTTGTTGGCAGTGATGAAATCCTTAGTGTCCAGGACACGATAAATGCATAATGCAGGTGGAAATCATTGAATAGTTATGAGAGCAATGTCAGAATACGCTAGGGAAGAGACTCCCTATATTCAAGAAGTACAAGGATGTAGATGTGCTTGTTGGTGCTTTTGCTAACCCGACACACACTAGAGTCACCTGGGAAGAGGGAACGAGGGAGCGGCAAAGGAGGGATGGCTTCTATCAGATTGGCCTGCAGGCAAGTTTGTTAGACATTTTCTTCACTGCTGATTGACAAGGAAGATCCAGCTCACTGTGGGCAGTGCCATTCCCAGGCAAGTGGTCCTGGCTTATATACGAAAGCAACCATGGCGAGCAACAAGTAAGCAGCAGGGTTTCTGCATCAGTCTCTGCCTCCAGGTTCCTGCCTTGAGTTCCTGCCCTCACTCCCTTCGTAAGGAACTATAAGGTGTAAGCCGAAATGAGCCCCCCCTTCCTTTCTAAGTTGCTCTTGGTCATTGTTTTTTATCACAGAAATAGAAAGCAAACTAGGGCACTGGATAAGCCATTAATAAAACAAGAGGTGGGAAATGTAAGGTAATACGGAAAAGAGAACGCCCAGAGTGTTGAGGAAGGACTGTCATGTCGCAAGGATCTGAACACAGTTATTTGCAGTCTTAGTTTCCTTTCCTGTTTTGCTATAGAAGGCTTAGAGGGAGGAGCTTACATTAGCTCATGACTGCCTATTATGGTCCACCACAGCAGGGAGTTCCAGCAAGAGGAGGTGCAGAAAGCATGCTACACTGTATCTACAATCAGAAGAGAACAGTAGGGGCATGTGTGCCATGCTCAATCCACTCGCTCTCGCCTCTTCCTTCAGCCGGGGTACCACCATGAAGTGGTGTCCCCCACATTCGAGGTAGACCCTCCCACCTTAATTCATCCATTCAAGAAAATCCTTCACAGGCATGCCCGCATCCAAACGCAATGCAAGCAACTCACTGAGACTCCCTTCCCAGGTGATTCTTCATTGGGTGAAGTTGACGTGGGCAATAGAAACTAACCATCACATGCATGTAAAAGACAAAAATTGTTCTTGCTTTCTGTTCCGTTTTATAATAAATCTAATATTGCGTTAGGAGATCTTTATTGTATAGTGAAATGTGGGTGTTCTAATATACAGGCGTGAACTGCCATTTCCCTTAGAATGGATGAATAGCTTCCAGGGAAGTAAGAGTCTCTTAAATCATAACACACACAGAATAAAACTGCCTTTAGGAACAATAAAAATAAGTCTTAGTTATTTACAAATTCTCACATGTTCTGTTGGCGTCCTCACTTTTCTAAATGCAGTCACATCACAGGAAAGTAAACAGGCATTTAATTCTTTATCACTCCATAACACTGCTGGTCCAGGCTATTGAAACATTAAACCTAGGCATAAAATATGTTACTTTAATGCTAAAGCCAATGGGTTTATCAGCGAGTTTTATTATTCTATGCAGAGGCTCTATTTCTTTTAAATATTCCCCATCTAGTATCCTATCCTGCGTATCTTTGCAACACAACACCCCTTTACTGAGAACTATGCACGTAACTGTCTTCTGTAACTCTACAGACCAATGCAACCCAGAGACACTAATGTTTCATGACTTCACATGTGATTTCTGCAGATCAAGATACCCCCTGTTGGTTCTTTCTCAGAAGTATCTCCATGGAATATTTAAGCCAACGTAAAAGAAGCTCTTCTCATTGCAGCTTCCATGCTGAAGACACCCCAGGAGAGACCCCATTGGTCAGAACTTCTGACAAGACTGAGTGGATTCAGTTCAGGTGAGCTGTTGCATATCCAACTCCGAGACACAGGGCAAGCGAGCTTAAGAGGACAGAACTGACTTAACTTCTGAATCTCTACACTCGACACTGTGAGGCAGGTAAGCTGTACCAGCCAAGTGCATCCTCAGCCACTGATTCATTAGCAAATTAAACAACTAATACCTTCAGCCAATCGTGTTTAGAGTATTTTGCTATAAGGCCACAGTAGTGGAAATGCTTAATAATAAAGGAAGTTATTTATATGGCCCTTAATCTAAAAGAAACGAATTTCTCAAATTCTAGAATTTGAATTCATTCTTTACTTACTGCCTTGACCCAATTACAGATGTATGGGCTCCATGGGCCTACACCCCATTAACAAACATCAGCATCATTAGCAAACACAACAAACTTAGATAAATCCTAAATGAGGCTATGAACTGGACAAACAACCCAGGGAGTGGTTTACCTGCGTCTCTTATTTAAGGTTTTTACCCCCAGAACATCGTGTTTTACGATGAACTTAGGCAATGTGTTCATTTTGAATTAAAAACATCTGCACGGTTATATAGCCTAATGTTTTCCTTATTTAGTTGTTTAGGCAAATGTTGTTTAATTAAATATCAAAGCCGGTTTTCAAAGGACACCATTGATTGTCTTTTCTTGAATAAGTAAACTATTTCTGATAGGGTAAAATTGATTGTAATTTACGTGTTTTACCTAGTATGTAAATCGATTCGATATTAATATCCTTTTTCAATTGCACATCACTCCTTTATTATACTGACCTGGAAAGAGACTTAGTAGTTATGCCCAGAATGAGTTCTGAACCGACGTGGTAGTGTCAAGCATGATTCAGACAGCAAAAGACAAAAACTTAGACATGATCAGGAGGCCACTTCGCCTCTACCAAACAAGGCAGAGGAATCCTAACACACTCAAGTGGCACCCCTGCCACTTGAGGACAAGGATTTTATCACTTGATATGAGGAATGACTTACTTTCTGGTGACCACATGGGACTATTTCAATTGCCATTAGAAACGTAAGTGGGGCTTTCGTGTGCTGATATATACATACTTGCATATTTGTATGTATATGCCTATATACGTGTGTGTGTGTGTGTGTGTGTGTGTGTTTTGCAAAAGTAACACATAGACTTGACAGGATTCATCCCAACCTTCTGGGGTCAGCAGCTCCTTTGGGGTCAGAGAGGAAATAGCATCTTTAAAATCGCCATGCAAGTTACTTCCACCCTCTACTGGAGTGACGACAGCCCCCAGTTGCCTGACTGTAGAAGAGTGCAGGACATGTTCCAGGGACAAAGTCGGGCTGCGGCTTCTCCTCTTTGGTCATAGCACAACATGGTTCCTCCCTAACCTCTTCCTAAGCAAACCCTTAGTAAACAAAGCACTAAGGAAAACTATAATTGCTACCTCTCAACTCTCCTGGTAAGAGGAGCTGTCCCTGGATGTGGGCAAGAACCTGCACCTTCAGAGATGTTTTCCTGATTAGAGTCCACAAAGAGAGTGGGTGCAGGGGATAAAGTACAGAAATGAAAAATGGGAGCCCCGGATCCCCATCTGCAGCTACAACTTAAACTTAAGGTCCTAAAGATATAGTTGGTATTACAGGTGTTGTGGAAGGGTACAGGAGGTATGAACAGGTGCGTGGGGGGGTTATTCTTGGAGCAGGAGTCTGCCTGCTCACCTTTATTTCTGACCTTGTTCTAAGGAGCCACGACTTCCATGGCTTTAAGCAGGGTCTCTTCATCTCCCAGGAACTGCATGGATTTGGTGGACTTAGAGTTCTTGTCCAGTTCCTAGAGGAGAGGATGCTGGTTGTCAGGTTCAGCCCCATGATGGCTTCTTCTGGGACACCCTCCAGATGCTTGATGATGGCCCAAAAGCAGTTGCCATGGGCCACAAGCTGGACCCTTTCCTGCTTCTTGATCTGGGGGACAGTTTCTTTACTCCATAAGGGTAGTGCTCTGGCAGTAGTGTCCTTCAGGCCCCCACAGGAGGGTATCCAGTGCTCAGTAAGGTCTGCATACCTGATGTTGGTGTAGAAGGGATGATCAGGCTCCATGGGAGGCGGTGGGACATCATAAGATAGCTTCTAGATGTTTACCTGTATCTCTCCAGACTTAGCAGCAGATTAAGACCAGTCAGACCTCCATAGTGTCGCTCATTGAGATGCCAGGTCCTGATATCTTGTCACATCTTGTCAGCAACATCCAGGATTGTCCAAAGAGTCCTGATCGATCTCTTCTGCACGGAGGTGAAGCAGATGTCAGAGTCATGGCCAACATCTCACAATGTCTGCAAGCCTTGCCACGAGCCTCCTCCTGGCTCTCCCAGCTCAGGTCTGCATCATGCCAGCCTCTGAAGCAGTCCTCCAGGTTCCAGGCACTCTCACTGTGCCAGGTCAGCACCAGATTGTAGGTGGATGTGGCTCCAGGCAGGGCATGTGGCAAAAACTGAGATATTAATATCCTTAACTTTAAAGATGATTTTAAATATAAATTTAATAGCTACTTGGCCTGAATTGATGGTTAAAAGGACCAAGTTTAGAAAATCTGTAAAAGGTGTGTTCCGGTTTCCCACTCACCATCCCAGTCAAATCCACTTTGTCTGTGTGTTTCGTCTGAAAAGTCGTGGAATTTTGGCTGCGTGAATCTTCTGTGGGCCTCATTTCAAAGTGAATAATAGAAGACATATCTATTAAGGAATCCCTTCCTCTCTGCAGTTACATTCTGCTGAGCATGTCTAGTAGTTACAGACTAAAAATAAAACACTTTAACAATCAATATTTAAAACTGGATAGTGGGTCAGGAGGACTGCTCAGTGGTGAACAGCGGGTACAGTTCTTCCAGAGAAACTCAGTCTGGCTGCCAGTAGCCACCAACTGCCTGTAGCTCCAGCTCCATGGGATCTGATGCCTTCTTCTGGCATATGGATATTCAAACATACATGGGCATACACGCACACACACATACACACACATGCACACACGTACAACATGCTTAAAATTTATGTCTTTATAACTGAATAGTAAAAATGTCAGGACTCAGCAAAAAACTTTTTAAAAAATTGCATCTTTTAGAATGGTAAAGAACTGATACCTCACAGAGTTCATCTAAAAACATTTCCAGCACGTCATATTTGAGAGCATTAAGTACTAAACCGTTGCAGTGTAAGTCATACTGAGAAGGTTGTCCTGTCTCCTTTGTTTTGATTCTCTTTGAGTTTTCAATTATTTTCATTACATTTCTTCTACAGCTGGATGTCCTCACATCTGTATTGCACATGTACATCACCCAGCTTGTAGGTCCCTGGACACCAAACCCTGTCCCTACATAGATGCAACCTTGGTTGTCAAGGCCAAAAAATTAAATTGCTCAAGAAAGTAGAAGAAGCATCATTTAAATCAAAAGCACAGAAGTTTATTATACTGGACAAGAATAGTTACTAACAGAAAGCTTTCTCCCACCTAAGGTTGTGAGGACGTGATGGTGTAAATTAAATCCTACAAGATTTAGGACCCTCTGAAGAATTTAAGGTAAGAAAGTTGAAACTACTATAAAGTGCAGAGAGTTAGAAAGTGCCCGATTTAAGAATCAGGACCCAGACCCAGAGGAATTAAAAAGCAACTTAAAATGTTACAACCCCTGTTCAGTCATACAATCTGTACCGATTTGCATGGAGCTCTCAATGATGTTACTTCCCTGAGATAGAAGGATGGGACATTTAGAAGAATCGGATGATTTGACGTTTTGTAAACATTTAATACGATGGGGAGGATAGTCTGTATGTAAGTTGCATTCTCAGAGGATTTGTGATTCTCTTAGAATCAAGGGCTTACTTTATCAATTTCACGATCTCATTCAGTTCGAACACTGGAAATCTCACACTTACCAGATTGTCATGGAGTACTCCGACGCTCAGTTAAATAGCTAGGTTCAGCGCACAAAAACACAGTAAGTCCTAAAAGTGACCCCAGCTCTCCAACTGATGTAAAAAGAGGAAATGTGACATCCCATGGTGCCACTAGGATATAGCACGAACACGTCAGCTCAGGCATTCTCAAAGATTGTCAGAGTAGGAACGCTGCAAGCCGCCACGTTAACAATAGCTTAAAACAGGCATGCGGCTGGCACACCATAATGACTCCACTCCAGGATGAAAGCAACTTCACTCAGAGTGCAGCGTTTGACTAAATGTGTGCTCACAGGAATCCTGGAGCCATGGTAGCACTGTCTTTTTAAATTTTTTATAAATACTTTAGATTTATGTAAGTGTACCACATGCATGCCTGCGGAGATCAGATAAAGGCCCTGATCCCCTGCAACTGGAGTGACAAGATAGTTTTGAGTCACCATGTGGGTGCTGGGAATGGAACCCTGGTCCTCTGGAAGAACAGCCAGTGCTCTTAGACATTGAGCCATCTCTCCATCCCCACGGTCTTCATTTTAAAACACATGCCTTTGATCTTTATTTGATGGTTGGAATAATACTCTATTTGAGCCTTCTAACACTTGGGATAAGGCCCTAAATTCAGTCGTGTCTCTCAGCTCCTGAGATTAATTTTGAAGGAAAGAGATGCTGCAAAAATTAATGGTTAGCTGCTGACTGATATGAAACAAATTTGCCAACTTTCTGAACCAGGGACTGAATTTGAGTACAAATTCCCCAAAGTCCTAGAGAGAGATATTAAAAACTGGAAGAGTTGTAGGGACTGCGGGCCATTTGTGTTTGCTAATTGGCCTCACCAGGGAAAAGATATTTTCCTGTCTCCTATATTGATAACAATAGGCAGCTTTGCAACTTGGAGCAAGGAGAGAGAAAAAGTTAGAGCCCAGCCGCCTCCTGCAGACAGGAAATTGGATGTTGTGGCTTCCTTATTGTAATCCACCCAGTTTCCCCAGGTGCTTGACAAGGACTGCTCAGGTGTGAAACCTGCAAGAGGCTTACAGGAGAAGGACTTAAAGGAAGTAACTCCTTCCTTCCTTCCTTCCTCCTTCCTTCCTCTTTCCTTCCTTCCTCCCTCCCTTCCTTCCTTCCTTCCTCCCTCCCTTCTTTCCTTCCTTCCTTCCTTCCTTCCTCCCTTCTTTCCTTCCTTCCTTCCTCCCTCCCTTCCTCCCTCCCTCTCTCCCTCCCTTCCTCCCTTCCTCCCTTCCTCCCTTCCTTCCTTCCTTCCTTCCTTCCTTCCTTCCTCCCTCCCTCTCTCCCTTCCTTCCTCCTTCCCTTCCTCCTTCCCTTCCTCCTTCCCTTCCTCCCTCCCTTCCTTCCTTCCTTCCTCCTTCCTTCCTCCCTTCCTCCCTCCCTCCCTCCCTCCCTCCCTCCCTTCCTCCCTTCCTTCCTTCCTCCCCTCCCTCCCTCCCTTCCTTCCTTCCTTCCTCCCTCCCTCCCTCCCTTCCTTCCTTCCTCCTTCCCATTCCTCCCTCCCTTCCTTCCTTCCTTCCTTCCTCCTTCCTTCCCTCCCTTCATCCTCCCTCTCTCCCTTCCTTTTTTTCCCAGGAGCATAAAAGTCCAAGAGGGCTGTCTACTTTTGTACTTTATTAAGCTAAACATCAACGAAGGCTTTCTTGCCTTCAGACTTGCCCAATGCACTTTCCATTTCCCTTATCTCATACAGTCCTTATCAACCCCAGAGTTTCCACCTCCAAAAAGATGCAAATGTGGTGTTTAACAAGGAATTACTTTGTCAGTTGAGCTACCCAGAGAATGGTAGCTCCTCAAAGACCGTTTTTTGCTTTGTTTTTTTAAAGAGGTTAACATAAATTGATATTTTGACATTTAGATTTTCTTCCAGGGCCAGCAGATTACTTTTGGGTTTTTCACATATTTGTGGAATGCTTTAGCTTTATTGCATAAATGTATCTATGCAGCCTAAATCATTAGTTTTTGCACCTCAAAAGCCATTAGTAATTTCCCTTGAGATTTTGTATAGTGTGTGTGTGTGTGTGTGTGTGTGTGTGTGTGTGTGTGTGTGTGTATTAATGAGGCTTGAGTTCAAACACATACCATTAGAAATTAATTTAGTTCTGCCAGTAGCATCATATTCTATAGGATTATATGCTTGGGTTGTATTCAAAATATTAAGTCCACTCAAATTAGTTTTTTTACTATTATTTAGAACTGTTAAAAAGGAATCTTCCACGACTGCAATTAGCTTGTCAGAGTTCACTGAATTACTTGTAGTGAAATTAATGTAGATATTTAAAGTCAAGGTGTTTGCTTTCCAAATACATTGGCTTTGGGTCCAGTATCTCCCAGATTTTATTTTGTAATATTTCAAGAGCTAAACAAATATAAAAGTAATCATTGACTTTTTAAAATTTAATCACTCTTTACTGAAGGAATTTAAAATTAATTTTAATATAATAGGAAGTTTATAATAACATCAATTGGCAATTTTTTTAAGGGAATTAAAAATATTTCCATTGGCTGAACTGATCCAGGAAACTAGATCCACAGTCACAGAAGAAAGAAAGAAAGAAAAAAGCAAAGGCACCTGTTGTGTTTTGTGTCCTGTGGGATGAGATGCATGTTGACAGGCTGTGTGTGCATCAGAGCAGTCTCCTGCCTTCAGGCATATGAACTTGCCTTGAAGCTGTGAACACACCTAGGTTATGCCAATGAGGGAGCAACCTAACTCAATAAGAGGCTTTATTGTGTGAGTTTATTACCAAGGAAAATCAAAGATGTGAATGGATAATGATCTGCCCTGTTTCATAAAAACCACTCACGAGACAAACAGGATATGAAAATTCACAAAGGAGAGATGAGATTTTTCCCAACATCACAGTTGTTTGTAGAATACTTTGATCTACAGATCTTTTATTTTCTAAAAACCATTTCCGAATATTAGCCATGCAAGAAAAAAAAAGATTTATTGTAATAAAAATTTTAAAGATATCTTTATAATGTAGAATAAAATTAGAGTTGGGACTTAAAATGTAATATTTTTATATGGAGTCATTACCATTTGATAAAAATAACTTTCAAAATTGTGTTGAATCTTGTCCCTCTGCCTCTTCTGGGAGGCTAAAGTTTCAAATATATTTTCCCATTTATTTAGGAAAAGGAGGAACAAGGGACCAAGCTACTCTGCAAATAGAAAAGAGTGGGCCAAGAAAATTCCTGCTCTGTCTCCTAGAGGAGAAAATGAATAGTCATATTCACAGTTGTTCCTGTTTCTCTTTTATTGAGTTCATAGGAGTCCATTTAAAACATTGTTTCTCTTTTTAACATTTACTCTAGTTAATGACAAGAGTATCTATTTCCAGGGATGCTCTTGCTATTATAAAACATGCTACAGGAAAGGACAGACTCCTTACAATTATGGGTTATCAACTGACATCACCAAAATAGTGAAAGAGGTGTGTGTGTGTGTGTATATATATACACACACATACATACATATAAATGTGTGTATATATGTGTATATATACATATATATGTATAGATGCATATATATGTATATATACATATATGTGTGTGTATAGACACACACACACACACACACACACACACACACACACACACACACACATATATATATATATATATATATATATATATATGTATTCTGTTGTCAGTCTGAGGACTCAATTCCCTTCAAAGAAATTAAGTAGGGTTCCAGAGTGTTTTCCAAAAGGGTCAGCACTCAATAGAACTTAATTGCTGGTGCTGTAATCAGTAACAACTGGAAAAATAAGTTCTTTAAAATTTTCCAAAGAGTAAGAGCCCAACGTTTTGATATGTCTGAAAATAATAAGAAAAGTCACTAAAAGAGTGAATGGGCTCCAACCCCTGGCAGGTCTGAGAGATGAGGCAGCGGGAAAGGCACTCGCTGCCAAGCCTGACACCCTGAATTCAATTTCCAGGCCCCACAGAGTGAAAGGGAAGAACTGCCTCCATAGGCACACGATGGAGTGAGCTCATCTATATACACATTAAATAAATAAATGCAATGATTTTTAAAGTACTGTGGTCCCACAGGTGTGTATTTGCTCTGTTTCTGAACCTTTGTATCACAGGGCCTCCACGGGAGCACGAGCGATGCTGATGGGTTAGATGCATGTTGTGCGGCAGTGTCCTAAGGAGGAAGACTGTTGCATACACCTGTCTGTCTCTCTATCACACGTCATCCATCTACGTATCTATCAGCTATGAATCATCTACCTATCATCTGTCTATCATCATCTGTTTATCTTCTATCTTCAATGATCATCTATCATCTATAATTTATTTATCCGTCATCTATCAATGACCTTCTGTTTTCTTTCTATCATCTATTAATCATCTCATTATCACCTAGCAGACATTAGTCTTCAATACGTACCCATCTCTCAGTGTAGTTATAATCTGTCTCTCATAGATCAATGAATTTATTATCCGTCATCTATCTACGTGTCTATCTGTCTACCTGTCTGTCGTCTACACACCACGTATCAGATCTATGTAGCTGAATGTCTTTGTCTGCTTATCTATGTGCGTGCGTATCTGCCACAGTCACGCTCACTTATCATTTGGGCACCACTGTTGTACATACTGGAAACAGGAAATTTCTCTCCATTTATTAGCATTATCCAGTAAAATAGCAAACTAAACACCTATATAGTAAAATGGGCTTTTTGACCACAAAATACATGTATAGTACAAGGCTTAGTTTCCATGTGACTTCTTGTTATGGGACGTCCTGGTGTATCTCACGTCTTCTCATGTTCTTTGACATGTTAGCACAATATGTAAGCATCACTGCATAATCATTCCTCCGGACTAGTTATATATGCATATAAGTATGCATATATTTCTATATATAATATCACACATTTTATATACATACAGATATAGATATGATACGAACATGTACATATGGAAAAATTTATAATTTTCAACCCATTTGAGTATAAGTCATCTCTCTTGCTAGGATTTAATAAAGTGATTTCTCAATATTTATTGAATTCATTGAACATATAATGAAGTCTTTTAATGACATGTTTTAGTTGGTGCCACGGCCTTACAATAAGTACATAAAGATTTTGTCATTAAATGACCAAGAAATTGCAGAAGTATTGACTTCCATATAAAATACAACCACTGTTGTTCTAAGGGCAGACTCAATAAATTCCATCATGGCTGCGCTTCACATACACTTGTATGGTGCAGATACCCACCATGGTCTGTTTCTGTGGATGTGAATAAATCCCGAGAGGGTATATCAGCAACTGTACTTGACTGTTTGTGAGTCTTTGTGTGCCGACTTGGCTGTAAACAAAGGAGCTAGCCAAGTGGGTCTGGAACTCTGATGCTGACCCAGATTATATTTCCTCCAGAAAGATGAATAATACATTTCTGTCCATCCGAGGTTACTCAGAGCTGGACAGTGTAGAGTGTGTCCAATAAACATTTTCTGAAAAATGCCAACAGATATAATTTATACATAGTAACTTTTACACAGGAATCAGAGACTAGTTTTTGACAAACATCCAGCTATAAGTATTATAGTTTGTTTGTTTTGTGGATATGGTGTATGTGGGTGCCATGGTACATGTGTGAAGGCCAGGGTACTACTTGTGGGAATCCATTCTCTCCTTCTATAATGCTGGTCCTGAGGCCTGAACTCAGCTACACTGACCTGGCAGCAGGTGCCTCCACTCAGTGAACCGTCCTACCCCTCCCCCTAGCTATAAATGTTAATGGATCTTTAACATGGTGTGTCAAGTGATATGACTAAGGCATTTCCTAAACAAATAGCAGATCACAATAAGGGTTGTGTGGGAAACAAGCCAAAAAGACTCGGGGTAGCTTACTTTCAAGGCTTTGGGAAGTAAAACAAAGTTTTTTAAAAAAAAGTCTATGTTTTTACAAAAGTCAGACGCCCCAGAGACTGCCTTACTTCTGATTTCTTTTGTTGTCTATCAGACATGTAACATTAAACACATTAAAAACAAAGGAGTGTTTTGCTAAGCATCTTTTCCAGTGATATGAAGAGAGACGTCAAAATTTAATGCCGTGTTACAAATCTCTCTAACATAAACTGACACATAGATTATGAATAAAAATGCTTTCAAGTTCTTTACTGTAGTGGAAGATGATTTCCCTAAACGTGTTTAACTGTACTTCTGTGTTCAGTGATGTAAGTGATGGGTTTGTTCTTTCTCTACAAGATGTTGATAATCTTTGGACCAGTGTGTGTGTGTGTGTGTGTGTGTGTGTGTGTGTGTGTGTAAAGCTATGTGCATATGTGTCTGTCTGTGTGCACATTAGTTCTCAGACCAGTGTTTGATTCTGTCTTTATTTGTGTGCAGGGAAATGGTAAACAGGAAAAACAAGGTATTACTTGAGTACATCTGTTAATTTTGAGACATACAAAAACGCTACTCGAGTAATTTTGTTTTACAATTCAATGTGGTTCTGACCTCTAACTCCGCTTCTTTTGTTATACTTTAAATTTTTCTTTTAAACTCAGTTTTCTGTGCAATATTAGTTTTAAGTTGGTCCTGGGACCTTCATGTCCAGTTGGCCTCATGACTCTGTATGAATAAAATCAACTAACTGAGACATTTTTTCCCCATGTGCCAGATTTTTATAATGTGTTGTTTGGAAAGAGGGTAAAAATGTGGCTCTTCCCTTCAGAAACCCATAAACTACCCAGTGTCAGTGCACCCACTGAGGGAAATAAATACTTCTCGTAGTACGTAGGCATCGCATACTGATGAAAGAGTAGACTTTATCTGTATAGGATTCTGGCCTCTTTTCTTACTAATGGCAACTTGTTATCATGCTGCTATCCAGTCTGCCCAGCCTCAACTCGTATCTCTATGAAACGGAAATCCATTTCTCCATTCAATAACGCTTGCGAGTATTAAGTAGCGAAAGTAAATTAAACCTATAGTAATCACTCTACACTGTCGTAGGGATGTGCAACACAAGACCTTGCACACGATCCCTGATGATGCTGATCTCTCTGCAGTCCAAGTCATCTATTCGCCATCAGTTCGGCCTTTTCGTAGACACATTTATAAGTAGAGCATTCACGTATATACATCTGTGCTTGACAAATATCCCCGTGATGATGTCACATGACAAATCACTCATAATATTATCGGCATGAAATTGTCTTTGTTTGCTTCCTGAAACCTGTGGGTAACAGCTCTGGGCTTGATGGAGCATCCTGGCTCACTCACACTTTTGTAGTCAATTGTTTGTTTACCGCTCTCCTCTCAGGAGTTTGGCTGCCTGTCAGCTGGTCTAGAATGGCCACAGATGGCATTTTGGAGGTGAATCAGGTCTGCCCTGTGGATCTTTTACGTTCTCTTTTTGGTAGCTTGGACATGACCATGGCCATGACCGAAGCACAAAATTAGTTTGTATACAAATCCCTTTTGTATATCCTGTTGCATCCAGTCTGCTGATATCCCGTTGGCTGGCATAAATTCATGGTCCTTCACGGAATCAGAGCCGGGATCAAGGAAAAAAATATACTTTAAGCCGATGAACCATGAATTGTGTTATCTTTTCTAAATCCTGCAGAGACACACAGACACACACTATTGAGATGCATTTTACTCTCCTAAGGATATATCTAAACATATAAATTTTCTCCCTCTGCTTCAGTTTTCCCCTTTAAGGTCTCACGCTACCTTTGTTCAAGTCATTTAATTATAAGTTACGGGCTCCTAACGTCTCTGTTCTTATCTACAGAGGGTGGGATAAGAATACCTGTGTCCATGGTTGACTAGGGGATTGTTCTGAGTGTTTTCTTTAGAAGGAGATTACACATGAGCTCCTGCAAGGTTTTATTTCAGGGGAAGGGCATGGCAATATTACGTACACATCCCTCATCCACACATCCACATCTCTTACTTTGGTGTTTGTGCCATCCTCCTGCCAATGACATAAAAGTCCAGCTTTCTGAGAACCCACTGAAAGGAGAGGGGTGTGGCTGTCATAGTGACAGTGTACGTCTCAAAAGACACCCCAGTTTTCATCACGTGTCTTCCACTTCACCAGTGTTCCTCAATTCTGCCTTATGCTTTGTAGACAACAAACATAAGAATTGGAACGCATCATCTCTGAATACGAAAGTTTCATGATTCCACTTCATTCCCAAATTATCCATTTATTGGCCCTGTGGGTTAATAATCTCTGAGCCTCTGGGGCTTGGGAGTGGTAAGTCATTCAGATGTAATTACTTTTTATAATCCACAAACTGCGAGCTGGCTATTACTAGCCATGTGTTTCTTAATCTTGGGGATGGAGAATATTTTTGTTTCCTGTCTATCCTCCATCCCCCGCCCAATGGTTAAGTCTTTTGAAAAGCCATTTCTTGCTGCAAACGGTGCTTTCTATAAATGGAAGTGAAAGTGTGTGTGTGTCAAGTTCAGCGGATTTATTCAGAAATCTCACTCTGACTTTTTAAAAGGGCAAGATTCACGCCAGTAAATAAATAATCTATTCAAGGCCTGAGACATTTATGGAAGTGAGAGAGACACCCAAATCATACTCACCAGGTTGGATACCACAAGGCAAGATAAGATGAAGACCTGGGGTGGACTCAGATATGAACCTTTTACTTATTAACGTGAGGTGTCCATTAATGTGGGAGTTTCTCCAGAAATCCCAGTAAAAGCAAATAGTCCCTATTTCATTTCAGACCAAAATGAATAAGCTCAATATAGAAAAAGCCCCAGGCCCACAAACAGTGAGTAAGCCCCAAACCATTTATAGTTCTTAAGTCCCTGAGACTTAAGAAGTCCCAGATTTGACTGTAATCCTACTCTTCACATGTGGGAGACTGTGCAGTAGAATCTCTTGTACACATGCCCCCTAAAGCGGAGCATAATGGTTAGTGAAAACATCGACATGCATTTTGAATATTTCTTAGTTTGTGTATTAGAAACTCCCCACAAACGTATGTGACGTATTTCAGATAAACTGATGTTTTGATCAGCGTCAGTATTTGGACGGTATACAGTTTGGATTCAGGATACTGTACTAGTAACTTTCCCAGCTGTAGCGGGCGAGGGGAGAGTATTACATTGAGTTTCAGTTGTAGAAATTAAAAAAAAAAATATGTATGTATCCTGCTTCAGTTGATAGGTTTTTTTTTTTTTTTTTGGTTTAAAGACAGCACAACTCACTTGCCCAATCTCAAGATCACAGTTGTCAGAGATTTCAAATTACATGTTTTCCCCCTGTCGTATTAACTGGGAAAGTCCCAATTAAGGGAAGAAATTGAAGTGTGATTACTTGCAGTCGATTCTACGTTCTCATAAATAACTGCCTACAAAAATCCACAGCTAACATAAGATGCCGCTGGGCACAATTTGTACTTCTCCGTTAAGTCAGCACTGGAACCCAAAGTGCATGCCTCCAGGAACGAATATTGACCAAGACGCCACACTGATTTTAAATGTGTCAAGCATTTGCAATGCTTGATATGCAAAATTTAAAAAAAAAAATGGAATTACAGAAGCAGGGCGTTTCTGCAAATGGAAAGCCACGAGTGTGTCTCTGCCGTTGATTAAGTCCTATTTAAGCAAAACTGTGATCCAGGAATTTTAAATGTGATGTGAGAAGCTACAAACGGAATAGGTTCTAGCAGGACCCTCCTTCTCTTGGAAAGCAAGCAAAGAGGTATTTTATCTAAGCTTACAAATACATTGTGCAAGTAGCAATTCTTAAAATCACCTGTGCATACGGAGTGCCCACTTTCCTTTTTGTTTTGCATCACATATGTCTGTAAAATCTTTCATCCCATCGTCTTGCTGAGCAGACGCACAGCCAAGGTTAAGACCCCACACATTTTATTTTGATTTCTTTTTCTTTGATATCACTAATCATTTCCATGACATATTATTTTTAATAATCCCAAGTTTATACACCCAGATTCCCTCTTCTCTTAAAAAAAAAAATCCAGACCACTGGCACTGGACATAAGTACCTTCTAGCACTGACTGTCATTTTCAGTAATACGAATCCCCAAGAAAACATGTTATTGGAATTACGGACCATAAAACGGTACATGCAGATGATCGCAATATTGTTTAAAAATAAAGTGTCATGAAATTCTAACATCTGATTTCCCATAATAATATAGTCAAGTAATTTCTTCTTTTTATATTAACATAATAATGTAATCTTAAAATTTTTTCTTTATAGCATTTAAACGATGCTTGGTTTTATTATAATTGTGTGTGCGCATGCGCGCGCGCGTGCGTGTGCGTGTGTGTGTGTGTGTGTGTGTGTGTGTGTGTGTGTTAGAGAGAGACAGAGACAGACAAAGAGACAGAGAGAAACAGAGAGGAAGCCTATGCTCTCTAACCGGTTAGGATTTGAGCAATTATGATCGTTCTGTGTTTTAGCAGTCCATTTAGTCATTTCTTTATGTCCAAAAAATCACGTTTCTTAAGCATCCTAAAAATGATTTTACATTTAAATGCAGTCCCTTCTGCTCGTAGTAAAAAAGAAAAAAAAAGAAAAGAAAAGAAAAATTCATTGAGTGAGTAGAGGGTGCTTTTGTCCTCATTGTAAATCTGGAGCTGCAGAATTATGCCAAATACATGAATTAAAGTATTTATGCTAATGGAACATAATCCTATAATACTATGCATTTTCTCAGAGATGGCAGTTACACTCGGTTCATATTTTACAAAATGGAGCTCAATCAATGCTTTGAAGGGAGACGATGCTGACGTGCTGGGCACAAAATTCAGTAAATACAGTTTTCAGCTGGGTTCTGATCTTGATCTTATAGATAATGATTCAACCTGTGCAAATTATTTTATACAAAATTTATATACATTTTTGTTTTGTTTTCTTAAGAATTATCATCATCATCATCATCATCATCATCATTATTATTGGTTTTTTGGAATAGGGTTACTACGATTGTCTCGGAAATCACTCTGTAGACTAGCCTGGTCTTGAACTCAAGTATCCACCTGCTGCCTTCTGGGTGCTGGGAGTAACGGAGTGAGCCACCACACTTGTATTAGATTTATTTTTATGTATTTATGTGAGTGTGAATGTGTGAATGTGTGCCACAAGTCTTCAGGAGCCCACAGAGGCAAGAAGGAGTCTGATCCCTTAGAACTGGACTTGCTGGTGACTGTCCTGTCCGACGTGGGCGTTGGGAACTGAACTCGGTTCCCATAGAGGAACAGTAAGCCCTCTTAAACTCTGGACCAATCATGTCTGCCCTTAAATTTTACTTTTATATTTAAAGAAATAGTTTAAGAGGCTCAAAGGATAGCTTAGTTAGTAAAGCACTTGCAAGTGCAAGGGACCTAAATTAGATCTCAAATCCATGTGAGAAAATAGGTCATGTAGGTCTTCACATGTAATTCATACTCTAGGTAGGGAGAGGCAGAAGGGTCCCTGGAGCTTCCTGACCAATCAGCTTAGCCTAGTCTATGACTACATGACCACTGAGAGACTCTGTCTCAAAGAGTGTTTGAGTTTCTCATTGCCTTCCTCAACATTATGCTCAGGGTTATCCTCTGGTCCCCATAGAGGCATGTATTCATGCCTGTACACAGACCTGTACACACATAAATACGAATGATTTAAGAACACGTTGTCTCAATGTAAATTTAATTAATTAAATTAAAATTAGTAAATAACTTTAACTTATTTAATAAGAAAATATTAATAAAATAATAAAATATTAATAAAATGATAAATTAATTGAATTAAATTAAATTTTATAAGAGCCCTCTTTTATATCTCATAGGCTACAAATGATGTGTTATTTAATTTGGGATGGGAATTGAATTGAGAAGGGCTCCCACCATGAAAACCACGATCTAATTCATACATTATCATATCTTTCGTGAATTTGGTCCTGACAATCAGAACATTTGCAAAGCATCTGTTCATATACTTGGCAGAACAACCAAGGGTAATAAAACATTTTTTTGGTAAAGCATTCCTATTTCCCTTAAATATTAATTGACTTATTAAAGCTTTTATCTTAATTTGCAACAAGATACTCACATAAGTTACTTTATAAATGGGACATGCAATGTGAATCTTTGAACAGTAATTTAGACCACTAAGTACAAATGGAGGTCTTTTGAAAAACAAAAGAGTTGTTTACGATAAGATCTCCGGTATGACAGTAGCTCTGACTCCTCACAACTGTCGCAGAAAATACTCACTGCTCACTGTTCTTCTGACTTTCTACAATGGGGACACGGTGAGTGTGTCTCTGATGTGCAGTCATTTGATGGCAAAATGTTGGTATTACATGGATTTATCAACTGCTTAACATCACAGAATCGCTTAAAATCATATGGGAGTCTAACACATGCCATCCAAAACCTTATGTATTCACTGACCCTGATCCTGAGAGGAACGTGCTATGTATACTGTGCTTAGTACCCTGCGAAGACAGTCATTCCCATCAAGCACTGCTTCACCTCAGGTTACTCCCGTTCTACTTCACTGACCCAGCCTCACAGCTGGGTAAAAGGTCTTTCTTTTCTCCTTGGGGCTTATCACCTTGAAGGTCTATTTCAAGCTCATGGCTACCTACCGTGTTGATTGAGTTCCCTGCTGTACTACCTGCCAAGTTCAACTCCTGTGTGTTCTCACACAAGTCTCCATCTTTGAGAGGTGGGCAAGGTGTTACAGGCCTTTCCTCCTTAGTTAGAAGGAGAAGACATGAGGATTGTGAACTAGGGACCAACCCAGTTATGTAATTAAACACTGGTTGCAGACAGACAGACAGACACACAGCATACTCCCCATTATGAGTATGTTTTCAGGGGAATCCAGTGTAAAACACTTATAATTATGTCCTTACTTCAAAAGAAGTAACCACAGGGTGAGAGTCCAGACACAGAGCAAATGTTACCAAGTTGGTCATGGAATCTTATCACTACTCCTGGTGAAATAGTGGTGTCCCTTGTAATTAAAAAAAAAAAAAACTAAAAATATTACTAAGGCTGAACTAAACCAACAATGGCAAGGCAAGTAATGTATTAAAGAAACTATGCTCTAATGCTTGATAAATGTAAGGGGAATTTTAACGATAAAGACTAAGGTAAAATGGCATTGCTGGAAAAATGGATGGATCAGACAGACAGCAGAATGCTCAGAATAAGCACAGATTTGAAGCGGGCATAAAAGTGTCAGACTATATCGTAGAAAACGCGTAAGATGGCAGGACACAGGATACTGTTAATAAAACAAGAGCGGTGGGTGGTAAAGCAGGAGACGACAGAACATGACTTGGGTTTCATCATTCCCAGTACTTGGTGACTTGCCACTGAGCAAGCTGATAGGTTGTTTTCCGTCCTTATGGTATGGGAGGATCAGGCTCTTTTCACAATCACCTGGGAAAGGGATCGCTACAAATGCACAAGGACAGATCAAGGGTCAGGCCAGCTCCCCTGCGTGGAGTTGTGATATATTCTGAGCACGCCTGGCTAACATCATCTTAGTCACTCTGTCTGTGAGTAATCACTGTATGCTGAAATGAATTACTAAGAACTGGCAAGCACATTGGGGATTTTAGTCAATTAGTTATGCTCCAAAACAAGGGAGATCAAGTTAAAAATAATAACAAGAAGAGAAAAACTTTACAATGTAAATGATTTTTTTGAAAGTGGTCCAGGTCTCTGGAGGATATAGATGCATAGCTCCTAACCAAAGGGCTAACCATTCCATCTTAGGTGCATCAGTACATCAATAGTCCAATGTCTGGACTGTTGTTTCCTACTTCTGGGGACAACACATTTCATGCCTATGAATAATGTGATGCCACTTTTACTAAACTGCGTAAAAGAGCATCACATTTAAGAAGGACCCATATCGAGCAAGGTTCCTGAGCTTCAGACAGTAGCCCTGCTGTCTGAACTATACAGGCTTTGACTAGTGCTACACAAAGAAAGGCAAAACTTTCTTTTAAGTCTGTGGCAAGTCTAGTATGAAAAAATAAATAAAACCTGGATATATCCTTGACTCATAGGCCAGCTTTAATACCAGTTAAGAATGACTTGAGTCTATAAAGTAGCTCCATATGCCAGGCTGAGTAGGGACAGTCTAAATATAGGACCTGGGAGTGACTGTGATCGGAAATACCTATCATGTGCCATCACAGCCAACAAGTCAGATGTCCGACTGGCCCACAGGGAATCCACCCTGAGGTAGAAGTGACACACTGAAGATGGGGTGCCAGCCAGACTATATAAAGCTACCGTGTAGATAGCCTCCACACCGTCTGCCACTGTGGCTTCCTCCTCTGAGCAGACCTATGTCCCATGGGCTCCCTCCCTTTCGACTAAATAGCGTAGGAGATGAGAGGCAGAGCTCCCTCCGCAGATGAGATGTTCAGCATGGGGTGCTAGCTAACAAAGGGCTGCTGAGGAAGAGCCAAAAATCCAGAGCTCTTAGGAAACACGTCCTCCTGATAGACACTGTTTCATCCAATTCACACAAAAATAATTACCCCAAATGGGACAAGGTTCCGCTTCACAGAACTGGAGGTTAGCTTGGCTAGCTAGTCCACGGACCAAAAAGTGATTAGAATACTGAAGATGAAAAGGGCTGTGGAGGAGCTGAGTTGATGGACTCTCTGAGGCAATCAAAGGTACAAAGCACTCTGAAACCTGCATTTACGCTCACTAAGCAGCATCCCATGTGGAAAGACACCAAACAGAAAATAGATGGAGTTCTCAAGCCAGCTGACAGTCCCTACTGTCTTGCAGCTGGCCAGCCCGATTCTTTTGCAGTGGATGCATTAGCAGAGCGATAGGGATAGAAGCTGAGCTGAATACAGACTAGAAACATGAGCTTTAACTCCCAAAGGCTGAACTCAACGACCTTCACACCGGTCATTATGGCACTCCCAAGGAGAAATAATTCTGTAGAGGAATCATTTCTTATTTTTATTTTTATTTTGAGAGTCAGTTGACACAATCGAACCCTTCCCACTTGAAAAGGAGTGGTCTCTATTAGTCCACTGATTTCTAGCATGGATGTGGGACTGTTGGAATTCATCTCTCAGGCCTTGGGGATGCTTGCTTGGCCTCTTGACCATAATCCATCATGATGCTATGAGAACAGTACTACATATAGTACCAAATGAAGCTCTGGATTAAACAGAAGACTCTGCTGAGTTTGTGTACAGGAAAGAGTGTGACTCTTATCTCTCCAATAAAGAAGATCAGACCCTAGGATGAGGGTACATCAATGGACTCCAATAGCCTACTTCAATGCATTGTGTGGTCCAAAGGTACACTTCAATGTCGACAGTAACCAGTGCACTGTCAGACAACCCCTGCACCTACAGTCCTGGAATCACTCTTCCTGGACCCTGGAGGAGATAATGGTTCTCTGTTTCCTTCTATCTGCCAAACTGCAACTTCACAGTATAGCACTCTTCTAAGCTTTAGTCGAGATCCACTTCCCAGAGTTTGATGCCGTTTTGCTGCAGCTGTTCCACCTGGCAACCACAATAATTTCCTCGTTCCCTTTCTGTGGCAGTGTTCCTGCAAAAGACACTTCCATTGCATCATGCTTCTTGGGAGGGTTGGCCAAGTTTTGACAGGCAAATTGGAAGCAGGCAGAAGAGGTCCTTGGCTCACTGTCCACACGGCAGCAAGGAGTTTCTGACTATAATCATAGCTCCTTATCTTTCTGAAGCAGCTAATTACACAATGGTAGAGCCTAGTGCCTTCTTCCTGAGGGCTGAGAACATACAATCAAGATCTGGGAATGCAGCCAGCAACAGGGTTAGCTTTCCAAATATTATGGGCTTGGTCACAGAAGGGACAAACACACAAAGTCAAGCAAATGGTTTCACAGAACCACCTCTAATAAAATAATTGTGAACGTTCTTGTCATGTTCCAGTAAAGAGAAAACTAAATGTTTGTGTTTCCGAATCAACCCCAGGACTACAATGAACAAAAGTAAAACCTTTTCAGTGGTTAATGAGTTAACACTCATCACACCCAATATCATAGTTACACATGACAAGGAATTTCTGGGTTTTGGGTCAAAGAAGCTAAGGTGTTTGTTTGTTTGTTTGTTTATTTATTTTAATTTTTCAAGACAGGGTTTCTCTGTTGCTGTCCTGGAACTTGCTCTGTAGACCAGGCTAGCCTCGAACTCACAGTGATCCACCTGCCTTGCCTTCTAAGTGCTGGGACTAAAGGCCTGTGCCCGCACTGCCTGGCAAAGATTTATTTATGCATGAGTGCTCTATCTGCGTGCACACCTGTATGCCAGAAGAGGGCATCAGATCCCATTACAGATGGTTCTGAGCCACCACGTGGGTGCTGGGAATTGAACTAGGAACCCCTGGAAGAGCAGACAGTGCTCTTAACCGCTGAGCCATCTCTCCAGCCCGATAAAGCGGTTTTTAAAATTTGGATGTTAACAAAATAATTTATCCTGTCTCACCTTGGTAATCGTCATTAAGATGTCAACTACTGCTACGAAAGATTGTGTGAGACACATCCATGAAATCGACACAAAAGGGGCTCTCTGCATCGGACTTAAAAATGAACGTATCATTAAAACTCCTACACAGAGACCGTCGTGAGTTTGTGAAGCTAGGGCTTCTACATGACTAGAAAACATGGAACCCCTGGATCACTTCCCTTGCTGTGTTGTCCTTCAACTGAGATCCTCGTCACTGTGCTTGCCACCGTCAGTATCACAAAGAGAAACGTATCCCAAGGAAAACCACAGAAATAAGGCTTTAGGAAAGTAACGGAAAGATGAAAGAGGAACAGGCACGGAAGAAAATTGGTCAAAAACACGTGACCAAAACCTGTGTCTATTGTGTGCTTTAAGTAACAGGAAGCTGGAAGTGACTCTCTTTTCAATCGAATCTTCCAGGAGGTGAGGAAATACTGTTTCTATCAGTTTTGAGATTTCTTTTATCATTAGAGCTATTACTCAACAGATGAGGGATATCAAAACTTATTTTATTCTTGCAGTATAAGAGTCTTTCACACCACAGACAATTAAGAAGAAGTTGCTGTCAGGGCCTTGTGGTTTTAAGAAGCCTTACTAGAAGGAATTAGTGTTTATATTTGCATCCGTATCTTGTCATTTTTCCCACTTTTACGAACATAGCCTATCTCCCACCTCTGTTAGGGAGTTACGTTCATTAGGGATCAGGGACATGTCGTGACTAACTCTTCTCCACGAATGTCTTCTGACTATCCAAGTCAGGGCTGATCTACATATGTTTTCGTCAGGCTTGAGCTTGTGCCCTCAGCAGATAGGTTCACAGAGCGTGAGTCACAGCAGCAGAAGCGAATTCATCAGGACCACCTTATCTCACCCCAAATCTACATTCACATTCAACCTTCTCTTTCGTTCTGACACATTTCCATTGCATTTTAGTTCTCCTCATTCTTCAGACTTGTCACGTGCTTCTGGTTTCCCCCAGAATAACCTTTTACCTTTTTTTAGAATAGGCTTTCCGTGTTCTGAAGCAGTAGCTTATCTCTGTCTACCTTCGGTAAGTTTCCTCTAAATCTAGGTATTAGAACATAAGCCCCATGTTCCCAGAGCCTATCACCTTTTTTGTATCTCAGAGGACAGTATTAGAGCTGGGATGACTGTTACCTTCCCAGGAAGGTCCCTTTCCCCTGTCTATTCATATCTAAGCCTCACATTCTAGCATAATTAGCTCCTCTCAACCTCAGCTCTAACGTGACACATGTAAAAGCCACACACCAACCAAACCACCCACTGTCTGTCCACACTGAAATCTTTCCCAGAACTATCAAACCCAGCCCACCTGGAACATAACTCAGCAACCTTGTGAAGTCTAGCTCTTGTTTCCCTTGCTAAGTGATGGCGCATTTCTGAGTCTTTAAGCATCTTACTCTCTGCAGTTGCCAGAATGAGCAATTGTCTTTCCTATTGTGCTTTCACAGGAGGTTTCAGGGACGCAGCCATTTAGAACTATTCATTATTGGTTGGATGCTCTGTGCTTGGGAAACAGGGATCAATGCTGGGCGTTAAAAACTGTTACTAGTAGAACAATGGCAGCCAAGAAGAGGGAAGCTAAACCTTCACATATTTGTAAACGTTTAAAATTAGCCAGAGTGCACTTTGTCTCCTTTTCCCATAATTGTCTGAGGTGAACTCCCATTATCCGTGAATTCTGAAAGGTGCATCCTGTTTAGTTTACACATTTTTTTATGATTTTTCCAACAGATAAATATAAAGTTAATTTGAAATAATGTTAATATTTTCAATTTAAGGGAAATATTTTAATGATGGAAGGAGCATTTTCACAGATACCTTTACCTTAAGGAGAGGAAAAATAAAAGTGAGCCTACATGCCTTGATACTATTATTCAGATTTAAAAAGACATCAGATGTGTATTTCTTTTTAACATCAGATAGCTTAGGAACTCTAATTAATGTCACGTGACTTCACTGGCTACAGCCAAGAGCCTCATTATTCCTATGAATCTTTAATTCACCTAACCTAAAAGTTGCGTTACTATACTTTCACTTTTCTGTCGTAAAACTATTCAAAAATCGGCTCTCCATAATCACAAGGAGGTCAGTGGCTGACATAGATAGCACCAATACCATTGCTCAGATAAAGGGCACCAAATGTCACCCACAAAACACTGCACCACAGCCATGGGAAGCCTGACTCCTCCTTGTTCTTATAAACTGACAGAGTGTTCTGTCCTTGTTTCATGCCCTTTCTGTTACAGTCTGTCAATTATTAACATAAATGGATGATGGCTGTAATCTTACCCAAAAGTGCTATTTAAAAATATCATCCTTTGTCTGTAATTCCAAAAAAGGAGGAGTTATCATGCCCTTTGATAAATTTCCATGTAACTGTAAATTATAATTTTGAACTTCTTTAAGATATTAAAATTAATATAAAGTGGCCGGGGAAAATAAGAGAAAATCTTAAAGAATACTCTTCAATTACGGGACCCATATCTAGCTTTTAGAGTAATGAATACTTGAATGTTACCATAAATTCAAATAGGCAGTGTATATTCAATACAGTCTATGAACATTTTATACACACACACACACACACACACACACACACACACGTAGATAATTTATAGGAACATGGATAACTCAAAGACAGATACATCATCGAAAAGCCTATCTCAGCAAGGATGCTCAGAAGAGCAATTTTCATGTCAGAGTCAAGTTTTTTTTTTTTTTTTCTTACTTATATCATATTGGGGGAAGGGGTCATTGTGAACACTGTAAGTTTTGGAGGAATACTGAGACTTGTGAGTTTCCTTCCTGAGTCTTAAGGAGCCTCCTTCTAGGATGAACACTTGTGGAGTAGGCTGTAAGTCAAGTCAGATGTAGGTTGGCTACTGCAACAACTTCTGTGCCACCTTTGCCCTAGCATCACTTGTAGGCAGGGTATTATTGTAGGTCAAAGGTTTTGTGGCTAGATTAGTGTTCTGTTTCTCTTTTGGTTGCCTGCACAGTATGCTCCTGCACCAAAGGCACTAGAACATTTGGGCGAAGGTTCCATGTAGGCTCCAGCTCGACCTCTACATGTTCACTGAGTTGTATGGGCACTGTCTTCAGCAACTGGGCCTTTGTAGAATGCAACCCATTGACCTAGCAACAGGCTGGATTGTTTGGGGATTTCCCCACTAGTAAAATTTATTCAAACTCAGACAATAACTGCATAGTGTGCAATCGTCTTGGCATTTTACATGCATGCTAGCATGCATGCAAAGGCACACAAGCACATATATTGCTACTATTACTACGTAAACCCTAAATAACATTAAAGTTAAGATAACTGGAAGGCAGGATTCTAGAAAGCACAGGCAACAACTCTTTCAAGACTGTTAAGGAAGAGATGGGCTATTGAATGAGTTTTAACTGATTGTATTGAAGATTTTTATTATTCTATTTTAAAAAAATTTTTTCAGACATGACATTTGGCTCTTATTCTTTCTCTTCCCTCAGGTCTGCCCAGATCCCCACCCCCAACCCTGTTTTGTATTCTTTTTCTCTCTTGGAAACAAATCAAAATAAAACTAAGAAGGTACACACACACACACACACACACACACACACACACACACACACACACTACACAACAACAATAAAATGCGAAGGCTTTTACCTAAGTGTACTACTCACAGGTTCTGCATTTTAAGCTGACACTGGAATCACTCTGAAATGCAGAGTTCGGGACTGTTCATGTAGATCTCACTAGGAGAGACAATTCCACGCACAGTGGGCATTCTGTTCTGTGGGAACACTGGCACGATTCTGTCCTTTTAACCCATATTGTCGTTTGACATTCCTAGTAGATAAACACTAAGGCCTGTAGCAATGCATTCAAAACTCTGTAGTCCGGGTCTGTATACTTCATGGCTCTAATAGAGAGGGCATAAGAGGCTGGGAATACTCAGATTTTTCCATTTCCATCTTAAGTACTATATTTGTTGCTAAGTAACCAGCCTCAGGTAAAATCAGACTGTGTCTTCGGTTCACAACCACTTCATTGCATTGCATTCCTTCACGTTGACTCATCAGACTGTTTCAGAAGCTGAGGGTTCAGAGCGGTGGGCATTCCTCATGGCTGAACCTCCCTCTGCCTTCACCTTGGTCTCGGTGCTCCTCACAGGGTCTCTTCCCACATCCTATCTCCAGTGCTGCATCCATGTATCTTACTTGTTGGCTCAAGGTTCCCTTAAGAGCTTTCATCGAAGTTTCCAGTCTTTGTGGGTCTTGATCCCAGAACTTGGGCTGGTGCATTTTGACCTACAACTTAATAGTTCAGTCTTACCTGGCCGTTATTCAGAGGGAAGGACAGCAACGCAGGTCAAACGGAGATGTGATTGGAGACACTCATGCAATAAATGACTAAAGTAATCAGTTCGACTTAGTAATTTGTACAACGGATCTCCAAATGTAAAAGAGATATTCTCTGATGTATATTCTTATACAGCATACAGGGATGGAGGGAACAGGTGGACTACTGGTAGACATCATCTATTCATCGCACCCTTCGGCACTGACCCTGATCAGGGATCATCAATAATCAATAATATTTATGACTGAGTTCATGTCTATTATATTTTAAAATTAGACTCTTGTTTGACTACTACTGCTTAAGCATAACTGTACATCAATGGAATGACATGCTCTCCTTAATATAAATCTGTGAGTAGCCAGGTTTACAATGGTAAAATCATGAGATTTATTTCCTTGGAATATACGTGAAAATAGAGATTATTAGTATAAGTGGCAATTTACCAACGTAGTTACTTATGAATGAAGTGAATGAAGAGAGTGAATGAAGAGAGGCTGGGCATGTGGCTCAGGTCCTCGTGATTGAGAAGTAAGAACTTTTCCCACTCAGCTCCTCCTGAGACCCCTTAGAGTCTTTTGTTTTTAAACGTGTTTGAAGGCAAACTTAATCTAAATGAGTGACAAGCCCTAGGGAGGTCACATAGTTCCCTGTGGACCTGACAGAGGGACCTTGCTTTCTCATTTCCTTCAAAATATCTTTAACATCAAGTAACATTGTTCATAATAAGGTCAGAAATTTCTATGTTTTTGTTTTTAGCATTTTGTTTTCTACAAAATTTCTAGCATTTTGTTTCCTACAAAATCTCCATGGATCAGCCCTAACACAGTAATTGTTTACCAGCCTGAGAGAGACTGGCTTATTTATTTTACATTGCTCCTGACAAAAAAACAATGAGACCTTGATAGAATAAAAGGCTGGAGGAGTTGAATTGCATTTCAGAACTTTGGTCAAGTTTTTCTTCTCTGTAGTTCTTCATCCAACACCACAATACCACAGCCCATATTAATGGGTTTTATTGACGGATTACTTCTAAGAAAGACAAACAAAAATGAAAACAAACACCAGTTAAGTAACTAAAAGTCTGGTAGCTAAACTTTTCACTCTCAAATGGATCAATAAGCTCCCTGGCCTTCAGAGTAACTGTTGCTAATAACAATGCACACCTGTTTATCATCACATAATCAATACAGCAAGCACGTGGCTGACACATCTGTTTCTGCTGATTTCTTCCTCAGATTTCACCAAAGGTCCCATTTCAGGGAGCTCAGGTGTCGATTTTCCTTTCCTAGCTCATTTTCCCAGTCTCTGAGTGGGCATAATTCAGGGAAAATGCTAGAGAACCACTTACATTGGCTAAAGAACACACGCTCACATACACACTCACATATACCCATACGTACATATACACACATATATACAAACACAAACATACACACACATACATACACATTCACATACAGACACATATATACACATACTCACGTGCACACACATACACATTCACACATTCACATACATACAAATATACACACACACACACATACATGTATACATACACATACGTGTATACCCACATGTTTGTATATGTATGAATATAGACAGTTCCCTATCTGACATGAAATGTACTATTTGAAATTGGAAATATAACTAACATTTGTAGGAATGGTGTCATTTTTCTTTATTGAAAATAAAATGTGAACAAATGATTTCTCAGCCCTGTCTCTTGCAGCAGCATCAGGAAGACAGTGTTTAAACTCTGGAGTCTTCCTGAGGGAAAGCAGCACCCCTGCCCAAATGAACCCATCACCATGCTAGTTCAATGGGAGTGCTCTCAATAGCACTTCCTGTCCTCTGACTCTTCATTATGCACATCTTTCTGGTGAATGGGTAAACCGAGGCAGATGTTCTCTAAGGAGCTTGTCTTATAGGAACAATTCAGTTTCAAATCGAAGCTGGTATTTCTAACTTGGCTTTAAGACATCACTGAAACACCAGCTTTCTCTACAGCAATCAGAATTTCATTATTGTTTGGCTTCCTTGGAAGAATGGACTTCATTTTTAAGGCCCAACAATGTTGCCTTTAGCTAAATTATATTGCTTTAGTTTTAAGTAACCCAGACAGGAATAATTAGCAATAGAGTAATTAAAAATCAATGATACAGGACACACTTGAGACACACTAGCTCTTGTCTTCACTCCTAAATTGACAAGGAAATTAGCCAATTGTATTTTGCTACACTGACCAACGTGGCAAACACCTAGGCAAACACAAGTCAAGGCCGCTCCAATATGAAGGAATATTAGCACTTCGGGATAGAACACCACTTCAAACCTCTTTGTTGAAGAGCTCGTTGTAGCCATCTTGCAATCACAAGCACAGACCCTCCCCCACTGAGCTGACACTGGCGCTGCCTTCGAATCTGAGGGATAGTGATGGGATCCTTAGAACACTCTGGACACAACATACACACCCTGAGACTTCCCTGTGTGGCTGCATAATGTCCTGCATCTCTGCTTTCCACCAGTGTTGCATCTATCCGTGGTATCGCTGGGGTGGCTGTGCATGTATTAACCCACACGGAGTCAAGCTTTTACTATGGTAACTTCTGCAACTAGATTTTGGATGCTTACTAATGGGCTGTGTCCTAACATTTCAGAACTGTCACGCCATGAGAGACGTGACAACAGGAACAGGACAGATGTGACAACAGGAACTAGTATATTGTATTCATAGTTAGGAAACAGAGAGATTAATACTGGTCCTTAGCTCGCTCTCTCTTTTTTATACAGCCCGTGGTCTCACCCATGGTAGACTGTTACCTACATCTGCGTGGAGCTTCCTGCCTCAGTTAACCCAATCTAGAAACTCCCTGCAGATACCCCAAAGGTTTGTCTCCTAAATGATGTAGATCTTGTCAAATTGGAAGCCATCCTTAACCATCAGAGCTAGTAAGAAGAGTTTGGGAAAATTTGGATCAGTGGATAAAGAATTTTCTAGAATGTAGTGATCTGGGATTAATGGGTGACTGACTCTCTTTGAGAGCCAGGAGATAATGTTAGAAACATGGAGAATGGTGATGCCCATGAGTTTCAGATAGAGATGAGGACTCTCTTGGGGACTGGACTAGAAGACAGTCTTGTGCACAGTGTGGCAAGGATGGGGTACATTCTGTGTATGACCCAACACTTTGGGTCATAGCGGAGCTGAGCTTGATCAAGTTTATCTGATGCAAGAGGCTCTGAGACAGCACAGTGTTCAGCATGAATAATGGGATATTTTGCTACATCCCATCAAATATTCAATGAGATTCAGTGGTAAAGAAGACATCAGCATTGCTGCTTGACTAGAGAAGGCAGGTGTATCTGCTAATGGTCAGCACAAGAAGCCAAATGCCTCTTACTGTTTCAGTACAGTGACATCTGGGGGGCTCTTGAGGAGTCTGCCACACTGTCCTATCCATCACATATAAGGATACAAACTCAATCACTTTCTCAAGGTTTCATTTTGAAAAAGCTCCCCAGGGTATCTTGTGTGCTTAAAAGCACCAAGGGATACATTAATCGTGTTCTTTTAGGAAATGACTCTGTGGTCACCGCAGCTGTGGCTCTAGCATGTAGAGTTACAGATCACAGTGGTGGCTAGCTTTGCATGCAGAATACAACAGTAATGACATCATAGATGTCTGCACGAGGATTTCAGAGGAATATCTGAGATCCCAGCTACTGTGACATGGAGACAGAGTCCCAGCTCGGATAACACCATGCATGAGTCTGTAGAGTGAAACAAAGGCTGTGGTGCCAATTAGGGTGGTGGTGTTGCCTGTCTGTGTCACCTGCTGAGTGATGCCACAAACAGTGTGCAAAGCATACACAATAGCAGGGCTGCATGAGCAACAGCTAACAAATGCACAGGGGTGAGATTGTCCAATCCTCTGTGAGCCTGTGTTCCAGCTCAATGTGTGCTGGGCCAACCACGCTTGACTGATTTCCTTTTTCTCTTTTTTTCTTGGAAGCATGTACAATTCTTTTTAAAAGTATCTCAAGACTGTACAGTTGGGTTTGCCGTGGGCATCATGGAAGATTTGGGCATACACGTTTGCACAATGCTGGGACTGATAATGTTTTGCAATTTTTTATTGGGTGAACCTTTAGGTGCTAAGGGAGAGGGACACTTACAGATGCTTGATTTCCCCAAAGGTCCAGGGTCATGTACTAAAACCTCACTCCAGGTTGGCACTTGGGCTGGAGGTGGTAGGCCTACTGAGTCATGGAGTCCCAGGGGAAGTCTTGAATCTTTAAGCATGGTGGGACTTCTAAGGCATGGAGCCCTGGGGGAGGTCCTTACGCCAATACCCTTGGTGGTGCTATGACACTCTTGTCTTCATGTTCTGCTCATCTGTCTCCTGGCCATTTGGTTGTCTATGACACATTTTCTGTATCATAAACTCCCATCATTATTTTCTATGCCACCATAGACTGACACCCACAGGACCGTCACGGACTGGAAATGCCCAAGCCCCTTCCCTTTGGATCTGTGTATCTGTGTATCTGTGAAGTGTTTTTCTTTCAGTGGCAGAAAGCCATCAGATACAGTAACTAACATTATGCACCAATAAAGGTTTATACGAAAGCGACCAATGTCTCTGATGCTACTGACCCAAGGTCTCCTGACATTCCTCCCAAAACTAGCCTCTACCCAGTCTGTGTCTTTCGTTTATTATGTATTTATTATGTAACTCTACCCCTGGTTCTGAGAGAGTTTTTACCCAAAGCCAACATGAATCTTTAAAAACAGCAAACTAAGCCAGGTGGTGGAGGCTCACACCTTTAATCCCAGCGCTCGGGAGGCAGAGGCAGGCGATCTTTGTGAGTTCGAGGCCGGCCTGGTCTACAGAGTGAGTTCCAGGACAGCCAGGGTTACAACAGAGAAACCCTATCTGAAAAAACAAAAACAAAAACAAACAAACAAACAAACAAAAAACGCAGAAAACCAAAGGAATGAGAGTTACTTATACTAAAATCTGTGAGACATGAACGTCCTGATGGCTGGATGACTGTTCTCCTCCAAACAGGTGTTACCTATTCCAAGTGAAAAAAATGAAGTTAACGGAAAGATGCTGCAAAGACTAGAGTGACATCAGAGTTCTGGAAGGACCTAGACCTACTGTCACCTATCTCTGGCATCCAGTGACATGGTCATCTGATGATTCCAGGGATGGGGACAAATGATATCTCTGTTGCAACTGAATTTCTGTCCATTGAAACCTTGAGAGGTTTCAAGCATTTGAGACTAGTCATCACTGTCACTTGCCTTTTACATGCCATGGGAATTAGATATCTAAATTTTATATTTAAGGTGTCTGCCTTCCATGTGGTGCAACTGTTTACACACTTGTGTGAGAATTTTTATGCATCTGTGTAGCAGTTTAGTACTTGTACTTGGAGGGACACATATACACGTATACATGGAAGGCACACACATGTAAATACATACGCACATATACATGGGATACACACACACATATATGAAACATACATGTATGGAATAGACACAGACATGGAAATATCTCTCTCTCTAGAGATAGATATATATATTATATATATATATAGAGAGAGGTATAGATATAGATATAGATATTATATATAGAGAGAGGGGGGCACTAGAATATCTGTTTAATATTCCAGTGTTCCAAATTTAACTACAGGAGTTTAAGGTAGCTTTTAAAGCACTCAAATGATGTTCTCCTTTTTCATAAGGGCAGCAGAAAATTCACAAGTGAGTTAGAGCTTTGTAGGTACAATAAGACCATCAATTACTGTTCTGTGCATAGAGAGATAAGAGTTTGTGCATAGAGAGATAAGAGTTTGCCAAGTGGTAGGTAAAAGCTTCCCCTGGCCCTTACCAAGCTGCCTGTGTGATGACAGGTTTTGCTGCGAGTTTATACAGAAAGCCATGACCAGCTTGGTCATAGCCAGGGAACATACGGATGAAGCTTACAAATACCAGTGTTTCAGAGAATGTTCCATTACTTCATTTTATCCTAATTCTTGGGCCTCTGAAAATGAATAGCCACAAGGCTGCAAGTCAGGCCAGTGGCCGTTGAATTCTCTTCCCATTCACATCTGGTAGTTTATCAGACATTATTATTTCATCTTAAAAGCAAGCAACAAATGTGGGCTTCATGCACAAATATTCACACTGGTCCTGTGTTCTTTCTTCGTGCAGTCTCAGGTTGTTCTCACGGTTTTCACACAATTCACTAGTGCAACAATAAAACTAAATTACCTTAGGAGACTGTAAATGGAAGTCACAGGGTAGTCCCTGGACAAAATACCCAATCTTAATATTTTCAGGAAAAAAAATATTGAGCCTAAAAACCTAAATTTATGTCAACTATTCAACTTGCAACTGAAGCCAATACATTCATATTTTGCTTCTGGCAATATTGAAAATGCTTTTTTTTTAAATCAATGTATATATGATTTTAGAATAAGCAGTATCAGTTTAGTTGTTTGCTGCAGGAAATACCTGCCTGTGAAATACACCTGTGTGTTAACAAAATAGGCAACTCCATAGGGCAAGATGATTGCTAGGAACTGTTTCAAGATATTTGCTGGCGGAGCCTACGGTTCAACGCTTTGGTGGGATAAACTGTGCAATTCTGATCAAATCTCCATGTCGCAACATGTTCTTCAAGATCACCAAGACTAGGCTCTGATGGTTTATAAATAGGTGACTTAACATTGGGTTGTCGAGCAATGCTAAGGAAGAAAACCACCCTGGAGTGCAATAAGTGCAATGTGTTCAGCTTTGCTCATTGAACATGTCCGTGCTGTTTGATTGGTTAGTGGTGGGCTGACTGGACAAGATGCATGATGAGTTTGACCTAGTCATAAGATGCATACCATACTGCCTATGTTGGAGCTCTGTCAGTTAGAACTTAGAAGCCAAAGTAAATGAGTGTTGCAGTCGGTGGCAGAACAGTCATTGTTAATTCACAGACACGGGGAGTAGGTACAACTTAGGTCTTTCCTGTACTGCAGTCACCCACTTACATACTCCGGAGAAACAGGAGACTATGGCAGAACATACTCAGCAGACAAAAGAAATCAATTCAAGAATGTAACGAAGCCAACAGAAAGAAAGCAAAGCAATTGTGTATTCAGTGGAGAGTGTTTCTTAAGTCTTTAGGACAAAACAATCAAAAAGAAAGGAACTTAGCTGCAGTGTTTAACCAGACTGACTTTTCAGATTAATAGGAAAAGCAATAAAGAAAGTGGGAAGCCCACCATCTTATTCAGTCTTACACCAGTAAGGTGTGCATAAAGATGAAAAATATACTTTACGGTTATCAAGAAAGAATCAATCAAGTTTAACCTCCTAAACTCTTTTACTACTGAATAATGAACTCAAAGAAACCTAGAATCAAACTTGCCTGTATGTTTTGATAGTTCTGTTTCCTAACCAAATATTTCCCCTTACAACCATTGTCATCAACAATTCTGATAACAACTGAATTGGTTTCGTTGCCAATTGTTTCTGTGGTCTCTGATCAAACTACCAATAATCTCTAGGTAACTTTTTTTTTTTTTTATAAGAATAAGTCACGAGTTAAGAGAAGTTAGTTTTAAAGAAGTATTAGCTTGAAACAGGTAAAAAAAAAAATCATTCATAGGAGATGTTATTTATTGAGTAATGGATTTTTGCCTCTGCCTTCTAGAAACAAAACTAAATCCTCACAATCCATTGCTTTATTGAAAGGTGATGGTAGAAACATGAGATTCTAAGAGAATTTCGCAAGGAGCTTCTGTGTGTCTGCCAGAGAAACCAGACTTCCAGGACAATCCCCTGAGCACACAGAGACCCTCTGCCTTTCTTAAGCGAACAGGGAAAGGTTGGCAGTTACTACACAGATGCATTAGGGCTGCACAAGCCAGGGCAGGCGCAGACCTTGCTGTGGGATGGAGGGCCACCTGCAGGCTTCCTAAGTGAAAGTGCTGCTCCTTCTAGGCATTATGCAATCAAATTTCCACATGCTCTCTGATCACAGAAGTGTGAATCAGATCTGTACACCTGAAATTGTGAGCTGCTGTGGAACTGTAGCACCCCATGTTAAGTTCTACTTCTTAGCCAAGACCACTTCTCACTGAGAGGTTTCTGTTCATGGTTGACAGTGGCTATAGGGAAAAGAACCCTATCCTGCCAGCTGCTCCAAGGATTTGTCCTCTATACAAGTGTGACCTAATAACCTAGCCACCATTAACATAGACTACTTACTCCAACACCGAATCCAACACCGAAGTCTCAGGCTCTCAGAGTAAACAGGACAGACACCCTTTTGTTACAGTGTTGTTGGTTTTTTTCTTTTCTTTTCTTTTTTAAGGCTAGAACTAGAGTAGAAGGAAGAGTTGGGAGTGGAAGCCAGCATTAGAGGAACAATGGAGTAAACACGATTGAGCATAGTATACATGAAAAATACAGACTTAAAGGCCCTGGTTTCAAATAAATGAATGTGATTGTTCATAGGGTGATAATTCACTTTCACAAATCAGTTTCCTTTAACCAAGTTAGCTGTACCTCAAGCAAGGCAGGCTATCATGATGTATTAGCAGGGGAAAAATGTCTTCTTATGAAGTAAGCAGTGTAGGAATACTGGAGAACAGATAGTTTTATTTGGGAGAAATTATGCATTAACACATGAGTTGTTTACCTGGTGTAGATTGTATGCTAATAAAGAATATAGCAGAGGCGAAGTGGTTAGCAATGATAAGGGCCACAGTAGACTATGGAGCATGTGTCCCAGGTAGTCATCAAATTGTTATCAGATAAAAGCTAAAGCTGTGTCTCCTCCTGTCTCTACTGACTGGGATTCACTCTGGACATCCAAATCAGTTGGGGCTCATATGAGAATCCAAAGAACAACAACAAAAATAGAATTAGAATCAAATGGGCTTTCACAATGTAGAAAATGGATTATCAACAAGGATCTGGATGGCTAGAAAAGTATTTACCAAAATGCCTAAAAAATAACAGGAGACCGAGATTGACAACTCTGAGCATACTCCATTTGCTCATCAAACATAAAATGCAGAAAAATAGTGGGAATCGATGCACAGGATGAAAACAAAGGGGGCATTTTCAGACATTATGACTTGTTAAGAAAATCATGCCAGGTGGTGGTGGCACACGCCTTTGATCCCAGCACTCAGAAGGCAGAGGCAGGAGGATCTCTGTGAGTTCGAGGCCAGCCTGGTCTACAGAGTGAGTTCCAGGACAGGCAGAGTTACGACAGAGAAACCCTGTCTTGAAAGACAGAAAAAAAAAAAAAAAGGAAAAAGAAAAAAAAGAAAGAAAATCATGCTGAAGTTTACTTGAAGGGTAGGTAACTACAGAAAGTACCAGGAGATGACCTCATCAGGGACAAGTGAGTCAAAGCAGTGAGCCGTGGAACCTGTTAGAAAATTGCACAGACTTTATGATATCGCAACCAAGGAATGAAGAACAAAATGGCTGAAAACTGATCAAAACATAGATTTCAAAATATGAAAAAAAAAAAAAAAGTGACTCAAAAGTATAGGAGGAATTTGTTTCAGATATTTAATGAATTTGTCCACATGGGGATTGGTTGGAAAGCTACAGCAACTCAAAGAAAATTAGAGGAGAGAAACCTATTTATGTTCCCTAAAAGAGGAGTACTGGAATGGGGTTGCTAAACAAAGAAACGAAGCAAAACGTGACAAAACAAAAAGTCAGTGCTGTCTTACATCTTACAGATGGACACTATAGCCTGTGGCATGACATCGGACATAAACTGGTCATTCTCTGCTTACCACTTGTGCTTTCATATGTTAGAATCCGTGAGGTGTTTTGAATGAGAGGGGCCCTGATAGGCCCATATATTTGAGTTGCTTACTCATCAGGGAGTGGAACTTTTTGAAAGGATTAGAAGGATTAGGAGGTGTGGCCCTGTTGGAGGAAGTGTGCCACCTGTGGTGGGCTTTGAGGTGTCAAAAGCCCATGCATGACACCATGCTTCCCATCATAATGGGCTAAACCTCTGAAACTGTGAGCAGGCCCCCAATTAAATGCTTTGTTTTGTAAGAGTTGACTTGGTCATGGTGTCTCTTCATAATACTAGGACAGTGACTAAAACAATCAGCTTTTGCAGAAATATCAAATATATTACAGAAGAGTGAATGCTAATTCAAAGACAGTTAAATGTTCCTAGAGGAACAATTCGATCTTTAAATAATGCTACTACTCACACAACATCCTAGATAGGTCCTAGATAGAGCTTAGATAGTTATAGGAGCAAAATTACCATCCCCTATATATAAATATTTTAAGGGTTTTTTTTCCTATTTTTTAATAATCTATAGCAAGAATGAAGACATAGTTACCATTAAAACTTTGCCTAATATAGACCATGTGCTTACTATATAAAAGGCTCTGACACTGTTTACGAGTAGCAGCATTGTGAAGTTTTAAAAGTCGACAACATGGGATGGGAGCACTTACTCAGTGTCCTTGGGCACAGGCACTTAGACATCTTCAGAAAAATCCCCATTTCGTGAGATAATTTAAATTTCCAAGCTAGGTAAGGTGAGATTTACATTTCCTTATCATTTATTACCATCAGTTTTCTACAAAGAACATTTATTTGTACTTTAACATCTCCTTCATGACATCATAAAATAGGAAAAGCCTTTCGCAGTAAGAATACAAAGCACAGCATTGTGGATTTAATGCATCTTACGAGACTCAACCAAAACACTTTCCAACCAAACCAGAGTACTCGGTTTGCCTAAAGCATAGAAAAGATATTCAAAAGCAAAAAAATTTCCTTTAAAAAGTCACTTGCATAAGAATGGAGACGGGCGATGCCTCAAAGTTTTTGAAATTCTGTATGTCAGTTCAAAAAAATATGGTGCCTTTTCCAAGTCAAGTAAATGGAAATTTAATAAATCCCTAACCATAATAAGTCAAATATAAGGGCGATAATATTCAGCTTTGCACATTATAACTCACGAGTTTAAATTCTAGATAAAAGAATAGGTATTTATTTGAAATTTACTTTTGCCGAGTAATCTATAAAATAATCAAGACAACAAGTATAAGGTATGATTGCTCAATCACTGTTTATTGGTACAAGAAGCAGATGCTGGGGGATGGCTCCGTTGGTAGAGCACTTGCCCTGTAGCCATTAGGACCGGAATTCAGTTTCGCAGAGCCGGAAGGAGAGTTGAGGGGTGTGATGGCCACATGTAATCCACAGGGAGAGACACAGAGACGGAGGACCAAGGCAAGCTGGCTACCTAGACCAGCTAGATAGGCAACTTTGAGGCTCAGCAAGGACCCTGCTTCCGTATACAAAATAGAAAGCTATTATAGAAGATGTCTGATGCCAACATCAGTCCTCCACGCCTGTATACACACACATATATACACATACACCTCTTATGGGCGTTACCCCACACATAATAACAGCACCAAAAAGCAACTAAACCAAAGATTTCCAAGGAGTCTCAAAAATCTTATTTATCACACCGTCTAAATTCAAGTCAGGGCCAGTCGCTAAAGGGGATATTTTGATGAAAAGAAGAATGCAAATTTTTACTTGTGAGAAAATTACAGTTATTTCCTTTATCCTTTGAGGCATAGTTTTCTGCGTCTTTAGGGGGAAAAAAAAACCATCATCATTGAGTAAAATTCATTTCAGGGCAACTTAAAAAATGGAGTTTGGAAAACGGAATTTTACTTTGGGTTTTTTGTTTGTTTTTGAGAGAGGGTTTCTCTGTTGTAATTCTGGCTGTCCTGGAACTCACTCTGTAGACCAGGCTAGCCTCAAACTCACAGAGATTCGCCTGCCTCTGCCTCCCGAGTGCTAGGATTAAAGGCGTGCGCACCACCACCGCCTGGCTACTTTGGATTTTAACTGAGAGAGAAAAGAGATTCTCCTCTGCCTTTGTAGCAAGTTCTTCAGACCACCATGTTGCAGCCAGTAAGAAGCATACAGACAGAAACTGAATTTCTTTTTATCCATCAATCCCCATCTGCTGTTTCTTCTATGATGAGATGTATCCAGAAAACTCAGAATCCTCTGCTCTAACCCCTGTAAACAGACTTTCCTCTGTTATTCTCTCCTACAAGGTGTTGGGAAAAGTCACCATCAGCCCTTTCCAGCATCATTAACTTTTCTCTGCCTTCAAGTTATCCTAGCAGATTTAACTGTCAGGTTATATAGTTACCAGTGAACCTTAAACGTCAACCAGGACCTGCAAACACAGGAATGCATGATCACTGGATGGCTTTGAGGGTGTCACCCAGAAGCACACAAGTCGAGTGCACCGAGGTGGCCAATGGTATCTTGTTGTAGAATTTTATTTTTTAATTATATATAAAATAATTGTTTGATGCCATTGGGTGAGGAGCTCCCTAGGTCTTGGCGTTTATACTGTCTGCAAGTGTTGGGTTCATGTGGGGGATGTTGATTGCTAATGATCTGCAAGTGCTATCAGTAGAACACCTGCGATGCTTAGGTGTCAATAAAAACACCTGAGCTGGAATGCTCAGGGTTCCATGTCCAGTACAGTGCTTGCCGTGGCAGTGGCTCCCTCTGCTGAGGTCTGGCAGAGTTTGCCTCCCCGTCTTCTTTCGTGAGCTGCCACAGTAGCATACAACCATAGGACCTGAAACAGACCGCTTATTATTCTCTCATGTGAGCCAAAGTGGGGAAGCGCTGGTATTAAGGACATACTTTAGTTCAAGTTTCAGGTTACACAGCATATATAAGCATATAAGCATACGTAAGAGGACTCATTAAGGGGAAAATCTAAACAGAGATTTGCAAAATGAAAGTTAAAGCTCTATTTACTGCCTTCCCTGCTCCACTGCACAGGGCAATTCAAGGTGACCTTACTTTGTGGAGAACTCAACTGTACTTTTTACTTACCCCCACCCCCATGTTACGGAGTAAGTTTTAACTTATAAACATTCATCCTGACTCTAGAAAATTTTAAGACCAAACATGATACAGGCAACAGAGTTTCGGTGTCTGTGTGTGTACTGTTTCTGATGCATACCTTGCTTCGTTGCCACTTCATTTTCCTCATCCCTGTGACATGGGAACATGAGATTATTTTCATGTTATCGGTGTACACTGAATACTTTAGATAGAATTTCCCCATGATGTTGTTGTCACACAGGACCACATGGATTCTTATGATAGTCTCTGGACTTGAATCTTGAACTCAAAGCTATGGAACTTATGCTTCTGTATGGCTGTTTCCAAAAATGAAGCAAAGAGATACTAAAATTTCCTTCCACCTACTGTGGTTGTAAAGACTGAATGTAACAGCAGTATCAGAGACCTTGACAGCCTGCCAATCACCTGCTGAAAGATGGTTAAAGAGTTAATGAATGCAGTAGCAAATGACTGACTCACAATTGCCAGTCTTTAATTCATTTTTGATGGCTCAGAAATTGATGTCTAAATATAACACCAAAGGAAACTATCTCGACAATTACATGTAAGAAGCAGTTTCCTATTGAACTGCTAATACCCAAAAAAGGTATGCTGTCTACCTCAGCTAAGTTTCTGGGGACCTCTGAATGCAAATGAATACTCCAGTAGCTAGCTCTGCGTTGTCACTGGGATAATGGTGAATGTTTATTGTCAATTTGACTGGATTCAGAGTCGCCATGGGAACAGGTCTAGTTGCATCTGTGTATAGTGTCACAATGGTTTCACTGAAGACAGATGGCTCAACTTGAATGTACTGAGTCCAGGACTGAATCCAGAGGAGAAAGTGAGCTGAGCAGCAGCATTCACATCCGATCCCTGTTCACAGATGCGATGTGACTGGCTGCCCCCTGTTCCGGCCACCATGTCTCCCCTGCCATAATGGACCGTACCCTCAATTCGTGAAGCAAAGTAAAATCTTCCTTAAGTCGTTTTTCAGGTAGTTTGTCACAGCAATGCGGAAAGCAACTGATTCTGGAAAAGCAATGATCATCTAACTTCGCTCACGAAGCCATTTGAGCTCACTGGGCCTCCATGGGCTTATCAATTGCAGAGGGACAATTATTCTCTTAGGAGGAGAATAGGCTAAATCGTACTGCCATTATAAACTTAATTTTATATCAGCTTAAAAATCATATCCTTACTGTCATCCCAACTCTAAATCAGAAAAGACAATGAAATACAGGAAGACAGTGTACTTGTCATGGCTCCTCTTCTCCGATCCTACTCTCCGTGAGAATAACACCTCTAAGATTCACAGCCAGGACTTGCTGGTGACTCAACAACCTTGCTGACCTCACCGACTAATCCAGACACCAGAATTTACATCTATTTTCCAGTAGCGTACCTTAAGGAGGCCTACTTACCTAATATCAATCCAAAGAAGGGAACCCGAAGGAAGCAAACAGGCGCCGTTTTGTGTATATGAACTAGGAAAAGGTGTTCCAGGAACCAAGCATGGAACTATGTCAGGAAATTCACGATCAAATGAAAGCTGCAGAATTCCTCTCCGTGGCTTCATTGTATCCCCCATCACCTTCATGTCCAGCGCTGAAGCAAACTGCTAGACACTGAGATGTTTCCACTCACTTCAAGTTGCCTGTCTCTGCATCAGCGCAATGTGTTTGAAGACTGATTTCTGCCCCACCAATGGTGTGTAAAATATACTGTAGACGATGATAGTAAATATAGATGATTCATCATAAAAAAAAAAGTCATGTCAAAACTTAAAAGTGTATATTTAGGGCAAGAAAGAGAGAGGGTACTTCTGACTAAATAAAGAAACTAGAGCTGACGTAGCCTTCTTGTGGGGGGCATTTACACTGTAATTAAAAACTGTATGCCTAAAATTTGTTTCTGTGTTTGGAAGATTGATCAAGATATACCAAGGAAAAACGAGCCGATGAACTGCAGTGGCAAACAGACATACACACTGTTAGAACAAGTCCGATGCCAGCCAGGCTGTCAGACCTCTGGTTCTATAACTTACTGCATCCGTGACTTGTATGAGTCATTCCATCCGTCTTTGTCGAAGTTTCCTTACATGACAAATGGGACTTTTTAAAAAAATAAACAATACAGAAGATAATGCATACATGTGAAATACCTACAAGAGTCCACACTATTCTGTACCGCTCAACAAATGCTATCCATTCTTATCTATGTTTTCCACTTTCATAGCCAAATAGAAATGCTTCCAGGAATCAAGAATTTAGTAATCAGTCTCAACAGGACCACATTCATACAAGATTGGCTTTTCTCAAAGTTCTACGAACTTACTCATTTCAGAGGATGAAATATTTATGTTTCTTATTCCAATCACTCGCAGCCTTCTGGCAGTCTCCATTTTGACTGACAGAAACAGAGTTGTGTTATACATTTTTGATATGTTATGATACCACACGGAGTGAACTCAGTTCCTGGGGATGGTTTCCATGCACACACACTTTCATGACTGGGATTCCATTGTCCAGAAACGGCTTGCTCTTCAACAGCACAATCCTGAAAGTGTTTATTACTCCTGAATCTGCTGTCCAGAGTAGCTGGTCTCGATGAGCTAGGGTGAGGGAGGAGTAGGGGGACCAGAAGTTTGGCAGGGGTCAGCTGGTGGCTTCGCCATCACTCAAAGAGGCTACGTCTTTCATTCAAGCATCTCAGAGAATAGGAGCCAGTTAAACGCTTCACATAACTCAAACCAGCACGCCACTGTTGGACTGGGTATCTGTGTACTTTCAAGCATGTACACACTCACACACACACACACACACACACACACACACACACCTCAGAACCTCAGGCAGTACTTTGTAACGATCACGGAAAGTTAAGTTCTTTCCACCTGAAAATACTGTTGTCAGAAAGACAATTTACAATCTCTTCTTCCCGTGTCTTCCACTAACTTAAACGATGGACACTACTAATGAGCAGAACATTCACTGGAAGAATAAGCATTTTCAGTCGTGCCAACTTGAAAGGCGCATCACCTTTCAGTAGCACAACTGGAAATACGCAATAAAGAACTACCTTTCCTAATTTTTTAAACCATGCATTTAAATTCCATGGTTATGATTTATAAATTCCTAGGAACAATAGCAGTGGCCTGGAATTTGGTGCATGATAGCATAATTCTTGATGTGTGTGAAGGTGTATATCAAAGGAATTTTGGCCCCAGAAGAGCAAGCTGTGTACGAACAATATACAAGGACAGATCTTTGGGAAGTGATTGGTCACAAAAGTCAAGGTCTTCTACACCAAAATTATGTAGGTGGCAGTCTCATGGGACACTTGGTGATATGCACTCGGATCTCCAACTGATGGAGGAGGAGCTTGAAGAAGGAACAGTCTAGAAAACCATCCAACTTTATTATCAACAAGATTTTCCTTTGTTATATAGACCCTTGCTTTAAATTCAGTTTATCTATATGCTGTATGTGTAAGAAGGGAGGAGATATCATCCCTCTCCGCAGTCATGTACTGAGACGGGTGACCTCTGGCCACGCTGTAGAGCAACCTTGGAAAGGCAATTATGGCTGTCATCGTAATGAAGTGTCACTACTGCATTCACCCTGAAGGTGAAAACAACTTGGATAGATGCCATTATGCTTCCCTTAAAGGTTATTTCAAGTTCCCCCAGGAGCATTTGCAGTGTCAATTAAGCCAAAGAATGTCTGTGTTGGGAGCCGAGAGATGCATAAGCAAGTTTCCTTAGTGAGGACCCGAGTCTCTTTAGTCTCAGCCACGTCACTGAGGCTTCGGGTAACCCGGCAGTTCACTAGTAATTATGATGATTTTACACGTCATCTTCTGCTCCTTCTCACTTGCTTCTTGCCGCTCTGCTCCACTCACATCGTAATCAAGACTGGAGTGAGTGAGGCTTTACCACCTGTACAGGATGAGAAAGTTGAAGAGAAATGTAAGAATTCTATGTGTGTTCTACATGAAACACACATACCTGAAAATTCAAAGCTAACATCCACAAGTGAAAGAAAACATGTAACATGTGTCTGCCTCGGTTTGCATTACCTCACAATGACTGTTTCCAGCTGCGTCCACTCACCTACTACCTTTTTGGTTTGTGTTAGTCTTAAAAGCTGCATAATATTCAATTTTATAAGTATACCACAATTGCAATACCTGTTCATCAAACATTTAAAAATATAGTACCTATTGATTTGTGTTGCCAAGGTTAGTCTGGTCTTTACAACTACAGATTTGACTGAGGATTCTGAAAATCAAACCAAATGCCAGAAGACGGAAGTACCTTATCAAATGCTATTGCTTCATATTCAGTATCTCTAGTACACCTTTATTGGAAAGAAGACATTTGGCCCTTATTATGCTATATGTTTTGTTATTTTGATTTTATTGATTGAAGGTTCATAAACATATGAGTCAAACACTTTCCAGAACATTGATTACACAGATCATATAAGAATTTCTCTCTTATTTTTTCTTCCAGCTTGAGTAAAATAAAGGATTTAGCTTATGATTTAAAAAAAAAAAAGAAATAAAATTGTAATATTCTGTATTGAGGCAGTTGTCTGCCAGAATGCTGGCTAGGGCGCACTTGTTACCCTGAGAGAACTTCAAGAGAAATGAGAAATTGCCTTTTGAATGGTCTTAATGTTGGGGAGCCTTCTGGGCTGCACGCAATCATAGTCATCTTCCCCACGGTCTCCCAGACTTAGGACATCATCAGTCCAGCATTTTGCCAGGCTCTCTCTGTGTTGCCTTTTTCCTTGTTGATGTGACTATATTATATTAAGACCACGAAAGTCATACATTTCAATCTCTCAGTGAGTTTGTGTAGGTTTTTTTTAGGACAAGATTCAATCTCTTTCAGAGATAGTTTTCCCAAAAGACTGGCAAAGAAAGACTGGTGACAATAAGGTGAGTGTTTCCGTTTGAACATGATCTTAGTTCTCCATTCTTTTTCTTTGTAACTTGATTGTAAAAGCCCTCACTCTGTAAATGGATAAAAATGATTGAATCTCCTCACTAACAGGAGGTAAACACATAAGAAAGAGAGTAGAACAAAAGAACATCCATACTGTCCACTTAATTTCTACCAGTGCTTCCAATTCATCACTCAGAAAGCATACCACTTACTATAAGATAGCATTTATGTATAGGGTGCCATACCATAAGCACCCAGAGCTGATAACTGGAGGTAGATTGCCATCCCCAGTTTCCATTAAGAGAAGTGAACCTGGGGTCAGCCTTTTAATCCTTGTTGCTTCAGTTTTTCTGCAAGAATGCCCTACAGTGAGTTAATTTTTCTAAAACGTCTTTGCGAGCTACAGGATGATGCAAATCATTGTGCTACAAATATCGGTCAGTGTGTTTGCTCAGTCAAAACCCGTTTAAAGGAAACTGGTTACCCAGAGCTCTCAGAGAGACTGAAAACACTCAAGCAGAGAAAGCCATTTTAAAGCAATTCATCTCCTTTTCAGTTTTTAAAATCTATGTAGTGGGTGTTCTTCCCTCTTGAGTCAATAATCATGAATGGTCTAGGAAGCCATCCTAATGTTTCAGAATAAAAATCAGACATTAAGGATGTTGGGAAGGCAACTGGGGAAGTTTTGTACCAAACACTTTATGGACACAATATGCGATAGTCTCAAATTTCAACTTCCACTTTTTCTAGCTCTATTCGGAATGCAGGATTGGACAAGACACGGATATTTATAAGGCCACTCCCCAGGAAACCTCACTTATGAAGTTTGCGTCACAATTCTTTGCACCTGATTCCAGGAAACACATCTTACTGTATCTTGTGTGCACAGTTCTGTGTCCTTAGCCATCAGTACTCCCCTTTCCAAGAAAAAAAACATATTTCTCCTAGTAGGTAGTCAGGACCAATCAGCAACCTCAATTATTCTTATCCCATGCACAGAGGGACACTCCAAACATCACCGAAGGTCAGTGATTGGCAAATAGTTCTCACACACTACCTATCCCTAAAAATGGTGTATGTCATCGAAACGGACAACAAAAAGTATATTTTTGCATCTCTATAAGAATAAGAAAGCAGTAAAATAGATCTGCAAGTAAAGGCACTGCTACAAAGTCCTACAATCTGTGGACTCTGGAATCACATGGTAGAAGGAAAGAACAGATTCCCTAAAGCTGTCCTGTGACCCCAATTCATCCATGGTGATGCACATGCACATGTACACACAGACACACACACACACACACACACACACACACACACACATACAATGAATATAGTAATTTAAAAAAAGAATACTAGAATATCAAGCAGCCAAAAAAAAATAGAAATGCATTAAGTTAAATGCTGGGGGCTTTGAATGTTCACACACATCTCTGACCTGAGAATTGTAAAGAATTAGCCACAGTTTCCCATTCTCATGACCTCTATCCATTATCAGAGGTTGGAGTTATTCTCATTTAAGAGTCAAAAACTCAACGGGTAATGAAGAGTTGGTAGAACTCACAATTTTGATGAATATTAAAATAGAACAGAATTTAAGTGTTGAGAAAGTACAGCTAAGTAAGCAACCTCAGCAGAAAGTGAACAGGACGATTTATTACAAAATGAAAATTACCCCACAGTAAAAGAAAATTATGTAATAGGGTCATAATATTAATACTATATTTACTTAGCATTTTATGTAGGAAATTTAAAAAATTAAAGTATTTTAAAATAGTTGTGGAAATCATATTACATAGTACATCTGTCAAAAATAACATGATTTAAGAGGAAATGTAGAAAAAACAATGTACAATGTGAAGTCTTAGAAGACTCAAAAGTACATTGATAATGTAGGCAATCATCCCTTTTGCTAGTCAAAGAAAATTTGTGAGTGATATCCACCAAAAGAAATTTTCAGTATGTAATACGAAGCAGTGTAAGTCATGTAAATTAATTTAAAAGTTAATCATAGGCCCAATACCCAGATTAATTTGTGTAAACTCTGGCAATTTGCTTCCTCAGAGTTTCAAATGTATTATATACAATATAACCTTAGCTATAACTCATTCTAACTGTGCCATGGAATTATTTCATGACTATATATTCAATTGCACTACATTTTTATTTTAGATGCTATTGCTACACGATCGTTGTTTTAGTTAGGGTTTTTGTTGCTGTGATAAAATACCATGACCGAACCCATTTTGTGAGGAAAGGGTTCATCTTAGCTTAAAACTCTCAGTTTACAAAACCATCATCAAAGGAAGTCAGAGCAGGAACTCAAGGCAGAAACCTGGAGACAGGAAATGATGCAGAGACCATGGAGGAGTCCTGCTTACTGGCTTGTTTTTCATGGATTGGCAGCTTGGCTTCTTACAGCACCTAAGACCATGTGTCCAGGGTTGGCACTGCCCTCAGTAGCTGGGCTCTCCACATTACTTACCAATGGAGAGATGACCTTTTTTTTCTATTGAAAAATGACTCTTGATTGTGTCAAGTTGATATAAAACTAGCTAACACCATTGCTCTCAGTGAAGTGAAAAATGTTTAGAAAGAGAGATTACCCCTTTTAAAATATTTTTAAGGTGCTTGAAGAATAATACAATGATTTTAGAAGGTGAGCTAGATCACCAGGTCATTCTTTAATGGCAGGTTCCTGAGAGAGCAGATGGAGGTCTTACTCAAGCTGATGGCTCATGCCAAGTTAGTTTATTGAGAAATACATACTGCATACAGTTAGTGGAGAAACATGGGACGTATACGACATATATTGGATCATACAGTAGCACAAAGTCAGCAGGAAGCCAATCGAGCTGTTGCACAAAGAGAACACAAGATATTTCCTTATTCCTAACCCCCTCATACCACCCCTGTAAATGTTCACAGCCAGTTTTTCTCCCTGGCAGACCCCTCCATTTTCCTTGGAAGGATGATGCCCCTCTATGTTGAAAAAGAAAAAGAAAAAGAAAATCAGAATCTTTGTCTCTAAATTGATGTTATCTAGTATTATTTCAGAAAACAGGAAGCTGCTAAACACAGTACCAGGTAACCTATTAATATTAGTAACACCATCGGCAGTTACCAATAAAATACGATGTTTTATACAAGGAAACCAAGTCTTAAAACACTCATTTATCTGAGAATACACAGTTGGACCATGCCAGATCCAGGATCGAAAGTGTTGTAAAGACATCAGTCAAATCTAAATCTTCACATTCAACAGCAGCACATTGTATCCATTTCTAAATGGTGTTTTTGAATAAATAAAGAAATTATCTGAGGGTTAGAGAGTCTGATGGAAAAACTGAACATTTTTAAAAAGTAAGACTTTGTCCTCTAAAATTCCAGGAGGAACAAACAATTGTTCAATCCATTGCAGACTGTCAGACCTTTGAAAAATATGTCATGTAAGAGATGCAGGATGCTGTTCGGGCAGTTTCTCTAACGAGCATGATGTATAAAAGTTCTAAAGTTCTTATAGCCCAGGCAACAAGTCGTATTTTTGAAGGATGAAACTTGGCAGTTTTTGGAGATACTGCAAGCCCTTTATTTGTTCATATCATGGTGGTATTCTCATTCATTCCCTGGCCCCTCCAGAAAGTTATCTGACCCAAACCCAAAAGGGCAAAATGCATCAACTTTCCTTCCAGCCTCCTCATTCCAGGAGTATTTTTGTTTTGAATTATAAATAGTGGGGGACACCATTGAAATATAACCTTCAGACTCATATAGGACCAGGCTAGATATATCAAATAGGATTTTTTTAAGTCATGAATGTGGGGGAAAGCATTTTATAGGAGATATAGTTGAGCGTCTTTTCTTATTTTTAGGACTGATACAATTACAGCATTTCTCCCTTCCTTTTCCTCCCTCTAAACCCTCCCACATACCCCTCTCAACTCTCCTTCCAATTACTGACCTCATTTTCATTAACTGTTATTGCATGTTTATATGTATATGTGTATACATATATGTTCCTAAATATATAACCTGCTCACTCTCTCTAATGTTAATGCATATATGTTTTGGGGGCTGACCATTTACCACTGGAAAACCAACTGGTGTCTTCTCTCTGGGGAAGACCATTTCTCCTGTTCGACACCAATAGGCATTGCAAAGTGAATTGGGAAATTGGGAAAAGCATGTGAGACCTCAAACCTACTCAGAGAACTATAGTTGTATCTTGAGAACAATTCTAGTCACATTGGGAAGACCCGGAAGGTTGTCCTTTGGCCTGATGAGTGCCAGCTCCATATGTAGTTTTACACGATTGTCTAGCCTGATATCTGCATGGACTCTCTGTGAACATATGTTATCACAGCTTGGTCATTCACGTTATCTAGTTTGAAGCTAGTGTGGGCATCTCCTATGAACTTGGTTCCTCCTCTTCTTCAACTCTCTCCATCTCCAGAACATTCTATTTGCTCCTCAAATTTTGATCCCATATGAAGATAAACCACAAAAAAATGTGAGAAGTTACTAGAAAACCTGTTGAAGATAAGTGGCTTTATTTTTAACTTTAATGGCATCATTATGCTTTAAAATCACGTTTAGTATACAAACAAGTGTATAATATTTTAGGTATAACCATCTCTTTGATACACATCTGTAACCTCGAGACAAATTTGCTTTCGTTGGAGTTTAAAATAATTATTTGACAATGTGATAAATATGCAAATTAGAAGTCCTGTCTATATTTCAGATATATCAACACTTAGGAGCCAGAAATAGATTGTTAGAAAATAAGAGAGTCTGCTGGCTGCTCAGTGTCTTTAAGTTTGAGTGATCCTACCTCAAAGGAGCTGCTGTACCAAGTGGGTCTTCCATCTACAGTGTCTTATTCCAAATTCTGATAAAACCCTATTGTGACTGGGTCTCGCTCTGGCCAAAAACTGCTGTTTTTGAACGGTATAAGGATGTTGGGTATCCTTGGACTGTTGCTCCTCCCTTGATGAAAGCTGAAAGGAATCAGTCCTTTAAAATGTCTCCACAGCCAGCCTGTCCATGCTTGGGTCTGCAGGATCTCTGTGAGATGAATCCCACAGCTCTCCCTCACAGGTCAATCTCATCCACACCCACTATTCCCCATAAAGCTGTCCTTTCACATCCTAACTAATTTCGCTGTTTTCTTTTTACCCTACTTCAAGCTTAACAATTGTAAATAAGCCTGAAAGATGCACGATGTTCTCTGTTATAGCTACCCTCTTTGATTATCAAGACTTCATCCTATAGTTTCCTAGGAACTGAAAACACAGTCAGGGAAAAACAAACTTCCTCTCCTGTAAAAGTTAGTACGAAACTTCAAGCTTCAGTGTCCACAATTGTAGAAACCCAAGAAGCTTCTCTTGAAGTACTTTGCAAGAACCATTATCCTGATGGCTAAATTGTCGAAAGCACACTTTTCTGAATGAACCATCTTTCTCTGTCCCCCCCAAGTGAAAACTTTCCTCCCTTCTTGAGTTATCCTAGATTTAGTTTAGGGCTTTGGTGGGTGATTTGAAAAGAAAAGAAAAAAAGAAAAAAGAAATCTTTAAAAGCTATTTTTGCTCTAAAGTGTAAGGAAGACAACGAAAATGTTTTAGAAACCTCAAAAGCTGTTAAAATCATACAATCTAAACTCGAGTTGCTGTAAATTCTATAAACGACCGAAGAAACAAGCCCATTTAGCTAATTGGCTTTTCCTCAGAAGTGTCTAGAGGTGAGCTGAACTGGAATGACATGGAGTTGACAAATCAAGCTAGATAGAGTCTCAGCTGCAGGGCAGAAGCTCTGGAAAATGATCAAGGATTCGAGTGGCGAGGCAGTACCTGACAGAAGCAATGGTGGAGACCAAAGTGGATTCGAATTTCACTATAAAAACCACCTCTCGGTGGTCAGTATAAAAGGTTACTAAAGAGGAAGTTCGTCTCAGACTTCCTCTTTCTATTGACAGAGACATATTTTACTAGTAACAAAGATAAGATGTAAAATGAGATCATTTCTACTGAGGCCCAGGGCAGGTGTATTTAAATGTTTTCTCGGTCTCCTCCCTTCCATTAATCCCCTTCATCTGCCTAGACAGTTGGAAACGATTCTGATGTAATACAACTACAAAATGATATCCGACTCTGTGCAATCTTGGAACCATAAAGGATAGAAAACAGGTATGTGTCCACTGTGATTAGCTTTGTTCGCTTCATTGCCTCCTGTGGCACTTTTTTCCTGCAAAGGACAAAACATAGTTATTTCCTAGGGCTGAGAACCACCCCATTGTGAATGTACCTCACTTTCTTTCTCAGTTATCTGTTACTGGACACCTAGGTGTTTCCATAACTTAGCTGCTGGGAACACTTGATTCTGCATAATCTCCTCATCCCTCTAATCTATGTATGTTGAGCTGGCTCGAGTTCTCAGACTTCCAGTCATGTGGTTGGTCTTTCTAGTGAACAAACCCAACGCTGAAACCACCAAGAGCGAGCTGCTATGGCTCACTTGTTGGTATGGCTTCAGCACTCCTATCACCTGAGAAATGCAGAAGTTCCAGATCAGAAGTTCTTTGTAAGAACCCTGAAAACACACCCAACTCTACTGCATGGTAGATCACATTTTCTATTATGAGGTCCAGATTTAGCCTGTCACCTAAGACGTGTTTCTCCATTCTTTGCAGATCTTTACTGTCCTGGATAATTTGACAGAAATTTAGAAACATTCAGGAATAAACAATAGGAGTTTCACACACGTGGGCTAGATGCCTTCGTTATTGCCCATGTATTAATATAGGTATTCTATTCTGTTTTACAAGAAGAGTCTCTGCTGGAAGCCAGTATGGCTTGGCTCCAGTCCTCGACAGAGCAGGGGCTAATTCTCCTGAGCCCTGTCATATTCACAAACATAGATGCAAGATTGTATGAGGATTTAGCTCAAAACCAATAAAGGGATTTTATATACCAGTTAGATAGAGTTTGCCCCCCCGCACCCCTGTCTTCTGTAGGTAAACTTACCTATCCCTGCCATGGAGACAATAAATTGACAACAGATGTCCTCTGTCACTTGATTCTCTTAAGATGGGGTCTCTCACTGAACCTGGAGCTTACTGAGGTTTTACCAGACTGGAATCCTATAAACCCCAATGACCCCACCACCACTCCCAGTGGGGATGAAGACGATCGTGGCCATGTGAGTGCCGGGACAAGAGCTCTGATGCTCTGTCTTGCTCGGCAAATGCTGACTTGCTGCTGCATGTCTCCAGCATCTCGCTTATTTTGCCACATAGTCTCTACCTCCAGACATCGCTACTGTGCCCTCCAAAGAGCTGTCCAGTGCATCCTGTGGCCAGAGGCACAGTCTGCAGTTAAGATGGGCTGCATCCAAGCACTTCATTTCCTCAGGAAATACGCAATGTCCTAATGGCTGGAGCTCAACTTGTGATGAGAGAAGCTTCTTGACACTTCTAGAAAATGTTTCTCAGTCTCTTTGTTGCCAGAGAACAGAGAAAGGTACTTAGTGACTAATGCTGGAATCTTAAATGTAGAGCACAATGCCCAGAAAGAAAAGCACTTAGAAGTTAAATCTGTGTCAAGAAGCTGGCAGACTTCAAGACAAGCACATTTAAAACATATGTTATTTTCTGATATTTTCCCAGGCGTTTCTAAAACGAGCTTCTATTAAAACTTTCAATTTTCCACACTTGTTAAATGTCTGAAATGTCTCACAATTGCCACAGACTTTTCAAGACAATAATCTGAAATGTCACGAAGGTACCGCATGTATGGAGCCAAGAAAACACATTTTAACCTTGGTGTTTCAGTCTAAGGTTATTATCAACTAAGAGTGTTCTGCTCTTTTAGTAACCTGAGCTCTTCAAAGAAAAACCATCTGTGAGTCCTGTTGTTTCCTGTCTCTTAAGAGGTGATGATTTGAATTGAAGCCAACAGTCATCATTTAACAACTAGAAAATACTGTCTTCATGTGTTATACACGTGGCATTTGTCAATTGATGGGGTTAAGTCCAAATCAACCTACTGACAGGTGAAATAGTGAAAGTTAAAAACATGTTTAGTGCCCCGTCCTGATGTCACACTGGAAAGAAAGCATGGCGTGGGCTGTGGTCTGTTGATCTCTGTGGTCAGGCAGCTGAATGAGATTCACTAACCTGGCAAAATAAGGTGAAAATCCAGATGTTGAACGATGAATCCTACTGATGCATTGCCACCTCCACAAAGGTAAAAGTTAGCCTATGGCACACAGGGGATGACCGTGCACCATCACACTTGGAACCTGGCTGTGTTCAGTGCATCCTGGCCTGACATCTGTATCAGCTATTGGCAAACCAGTTCTTTGAACATCAGACCTTATTCAGGACTTCTAAGAACCAGGACCGACTAGAAGAGATGTTTCCTGATGATGGCCATCAGTGCCTCAGTTCATTCTTTAAGATCAACGGGTTTGGAGAAACAACAAGTAGTATTACCAACTATTCACACAGTCATTCTACCAATTCCACAGTAACCAGAACACATCTACCATCACCATCATCACCTTTAGCTAAGATAATGAAGCTGGACTCTTGTGAGACCAGAAGATCCAGGGAATACATAGCAAATGCTTGTCAGGTGAAGAAGATACAAACCAGAGACAAATGACAAAGGAGACAAGTTGAAAGTATCTGCTTGGGAGGGAGTCGACAGCTGTGATTCTGAATTGCTTTCAAAATTAATTCTTTACACTGACTGGCACTCGCCAGTAAGGATACTTTCAGTCATTGATGTTGACCTTCTCCACATCTTCGAGTATTAGTGAACTTCCTCAATCTCTACTTGTTTGATTTTTCCTAATTTACATTATCATGCAAGTATATGTTAGCTCCATTATAGAATATAAGGTTTCTACTCATAAAACTCTGAGCTGCTCGAAGTTTTCTTTACTTAGTAGTTTGTAATGATAGAATAAATTTATATCTTCTTCGATTACAGTTTTGTTCTCCAAATTTCTCACCTGGTGTCTCCAGCCCAGACCTGGTTCCCAACTCCATACCTGTCTATCCAATGACACACTAAAAGCCCTGCTTCTCAGGCACTGGAATTCACCACAACCTGTACTTATTTTATACTTCTCACACAACCAAGAAATATGAAAAACTTACTAGATTTTTTTTTACTTTTTGAAACACCGTAAACAATCCACTGGTTCATACATATACTACCAATTACATATTTCTATTTATTATATACCATTACAACTTCAGCTCCCGATGCTTTGTGTGTTCCTGGGTTCTCATTACAGCCAACTCTTAGTTTATTATTTTACAATGAAATTCGACAAACATGGTATCATATTCTCCCCAGCTTAGTTCCTGAAATGTTTTATTATTGCGCCTACAATATCATGACTCCCAAATAGATATATGGATATTTTTCAGGATTCTGCATTTGCTCATATTCTCTGCTCCTGACTTCTGCCACTCTTTCTGAAATATGTCACATAATAGCTATAAAATTTTGTGTGTGATTCTCCAACTATACAATAATGTCCTTTCATGTGTTTACAAACCATAGCATTTCTTATAAATGATGATTCATTCTACTTTTCTTTTTGCCCTATTATTCTAACTGAACTTTAACACAGAGCTAAAATCGCACAAAAAGTGTCCTTTGTGGTTTGTGATTTCTGATAAGGAGTGTTTATTTCCTCTTGGAAGATTGAAAAAGGATCTTAGCATTGTTCAGTTCTATACTAATGTTTTCTACTTATTACAAGAAAGGAACTAACAAGCATATTACCTTGAAATGGAAATTTAATAGCTAAGAGATAAAAAAACAATCTAATACAATCCATTTAAATTTTGCAATTGGAGATCCATCATAGTATCTATAAGCAATTTAGTAGTCAACACCAACCATCTCTGTGAACATCCATATTTTAGTCAAGTGGCTACTGATTTGTGAAGTCAGACATGTATATTTAGATGACAAAATTCACGGCCAAACCAATCTCTGTAAACTAATAAAAAGGAATGAATTGCCTAACCCACAGCTTCCTCCTTAGTGAAGTTGGAGGAATGAGGAAGTGCAGCTTCTGTCCATTTTCTCTTCCACGTTCTTCCTGTGAGTTCTCCTTCGCATTGTCTCTTTACATCAGTGTTGGGAGACATTCTAGAATTCACGGCACTGATTCATATTGATCAGAAGATTTACCAAATAACCACTTCCTTATTTTCATATATTTATATTATTCTGTATATATATTTGGAATTTAAAATGTAGTATCTCATTTCTGTATGTGTATACCAGAGAGAAAACCATCAACAACTTAGTCTTCACGGGCTGACCTTATATTCTCATTGATGGACTTGGAATAAACAAACTGCCTCTTTTAATGAACACATAGTTCATCACACAGATCCTTTTGTGATTTAGTCAAATATTCTAATCTAATGAACTTTCATTTACCATGCCATTTTTATGAACTTTCATGAAATATTGATTAGCGCAGATATTTTTACCATCATACCTAAAATTCACGGGTACATTAGTCACCATTCCTAAAGATAACCGCAGAATGAATCATTTGGGGCTGTCAAATCTTTTTCTCCTGCATTCACTCTGATTTGTGTTTATATTTAGGATTTTCTCAAATTACTTATTTCCATGCATACAACTATTTGTTTGAACCATTTTTACATTAAAATAACTATCAACAAAACCCTCAAAGTGAGGAGACAGGGTGAAAACAATGTGATTGAAAACTTCAGTGTTAAAAAGACACAGTTTTTAATTGCTTAGTACATTTTATTTCATTAAAAACTAATTGAAAAATATTCTGAATTAAATTTTCTCAGGGTGATAATGGTCTGAATGAGGTGTTTTCAAGTGATTAAAATGTAATTTACCCACTAAATGAATTTGCCACTATACTCTCAACTTGGATTAAAATTAAAAGGCAGATTCAACGTTAAAATGAGAGCTATCCTGGATATACATATATATACACCATAATTCTTACTGTGTATTAATGTGTGAAAGTCATACTGAGACCAGACAGGCAAGGTGTAGCTGTAACCTCTCATGAGAAACGGCATTTGATGTGAAAGACCAAAGAGATTAGAACAGAATCTTTCTTATTTAGAAGATTTATTTACTCTTATTTTGTGTGTATTAATGTTTTCATGCACGAGTGTGCCACATGCACATCCTGCCTGCAGAAGCCAGAAGAGGACAGCAAAAATCCTGGAGCTGGAGGTACAGATTGTTGTGAGCTGCCATGTGGGTGCTGGGAACTGAATCTGGGTCCTTTGCAAGGGCAGTGAGTGGTCTTTATTCCCTGAGCCACCTCTACAGGCTATCTTGGTAGCTGTGCCTCTTTATGAACAGATGGCCCCTTTGTAGTTAAACATCCTTAAAGCTGCAGTTTTTCTTACTGTGTCAAAGAGTAAGGCACCAGGGTACCTCCCCAGGTGCCACACTACACAGTAATACAGGGTCTGCATCTTCAAGACATTGGTTTCCTTGGTTTTTCATAATGTTTCAGAAGCAGAAACACCTTAAAGGAATATCCAATCTACCATGGTCTGGAAGGGAAAAAGCTATTTCTATGAACACAAAAACACAACTCATATGTATCACAAAAACTGAAAATCTGCAACAGAGAAAACACTAAACTGCTGTGCTCCTCTTTGGATCAACTCACTTGAAGCTCTCCACATATATGAATGTGTGTATTGTTATTGTGTATACAATGTGTGTGTGTGTGTGTGTGTGTGTGTGTGTGTGTGTGTGTGGTGTTTTATATTAAAACACATAAGCAAATGCCCAAATAGGATTATGTAGAGTGTTCTTTGTGAACACGAATGGCTAAATAAATTATCCATATAGCATGTTCAATCACAACACTGAATTCTAATTATACAGTCTTATACAGTCTCTTTATAGAAAATTTAGTAAGAGAAATGTTCACTGAGCTGAGCCCCACACTATCCATCTTTTTCAACAACTCTAAAGACTTTGTATGTATGAAGATGCAATGGTAACAGGAAGACGGAGTAAAACATAATATACTAGCAATAAAGTTAACTCAGTCCTAGGAGCCTAAATTGATATGAAAAAGATCACATATTTTAGTGACAGAGGACAGAAGAAAACCAACACTGAATACTATGATATACCCATTTCTTATGATGTATCAGACACCACTTTCATACACATTATCTCGGTTTAAAAGATAGAGATACACTGAGAAAAAAAATATTGCCATTTTATTTTAAGAGATCTGAACCTTAGAAACATTACATTTTCTAAAATACACCCCCCCCAAAAAAAGAAACACTTCTAAAACATTTATATAGTGTTTAGATAAGCATGTACATACATAGCACGCATGACAAGCGTGCTGGGAAATTTCTACAGACCTGTCGTTCAGTTTCCATCTTGGACTTTCAAACCTAAAAACACAGCCTGCTGTAATATGCTTCAGTAGTCGACTTCACAAAGCCTATTCACGCAGGAATTTCAGTTGAGGGATTTCTCAAATCAGATTGGCCTCTAGCCATGTCTGTAAAAGATTGTCCTGATTGATTTACAGGGAGTGGGAGAGAAATCCCCACCTGATGTGGGTAGAACCACCCTGTCTCAAAATAAGAAAAAGAATGAAAGAAAGAAAGAAAGAAAGAAAGAAAGAAAGAAAGAAGGAAGGAAGGAAGGAAGGAAGGAAGGAAGGAAGGAAGGAAGGAAGGAAAGGAAAGAAAGAAAGAAAGAAAGAAAGAAAGAAAGAAAGAAAGAAAGAAAGAAAGAAAGAAAGAAAAGGAAGCAAGGAAGACATAAACAAATAATAATGTAGAATGAATATATGCCAATGAATTGATTAGAAAGACATGTAAAGAACCAGAAAAAGAAAAAAAAAAAGATGTAAAAGCAAATGGTCAAGTTATGATGCAATGTACTTTGATCAATGAAAAGACACATCTGGAATTTTAGGTGTCTTAAAATGTGAACAGAATCATTTCTTATAAATAATGAAAAACGGTGTAAAGCGTAACATCTTAGAAGTCTTTGTTTTTTTGTTACCAATTCATCTATGTCCTAGTAATCCCAGATAATGCAATTCAAGACCTCCAAAGAAGATGAAAGGGATACAAATTGGAAAGGAAGAGCTGAGATTGTCTTTGTTCACAGGTGACAAGAATATTTATGTAGAAATTACAAAGACTCAAAAACAATGCTGTTTTTTAAGTCCCTGGAACAGGAACTGACAGCAGTGTTGTGTGAAGGGTATGTAGTTACTACAAAGCATAGGTAAAGAAGTATGACTCAGTTAAAGAGCACAAAGCTACTTGCCCCTTGTCAAGGTAAGCCTCTTTTTTTCTGTAGTAAAATGCCTGTTGGAAGCAATTAAGGCAAAGTAGGGTTGTTTTCTTCTTAGTTTGAGAAGTTATACTCTAGAAACTTATCTTTACAACTCTCTTCCCCTGGCCCCTGTGAGAACTCTTGCCTATGCAAAGGAGGCTTCCTCAGAACTGTGGCCCCAGCCAATGATGACACCACTACCCAGGTCTGGTTGTCAGCCCCCACATGTAAATGGAGCTACCCTAGTAACACTGCCTCGACCAATGACCACTCCGTCTCTACCCTGTAAATGTGACTCCCTTTCCTTCAATAAACTGAACTGTTTATATTGAAACTGCCTCCTGGGAAGTCTGTTTCCCATTGACTCAGTCTCAGCTCAAGACCTCAGAACCCAGGACTCTCCTCTTCCTGTGCTCTCCTCCTCTGGGCTGAGCCAGAGGAAGAGACCTTATAAAGTCAGATAGGGAGCTCAAGGCCCTCTAGCCACAGTGGTCAGATAAACATTAACCAGGCCACATACCTTGGAGAGGCAGGATCTTATCAATGACTAGTGACCTAAGGCAGGTCAGCACCTGAGGGAGCTTTGCTTGCTGTTAGAGTAAGAAAAAGCAGAACAGCTGAATGCCTTCTGCTCTAAGGATTCAAAGCGTACTTCAACCCCCTCTTAGCTCCAGGCTAGCCCCACAATTCTTAGTGTACTTTTTCTGTTATTTTTGAGGTTATAACACAATTATATCATTTCAGCCTCTCTGTTCCTTCCTGTAAACACTCCTATTTACCATTTACCCCTCCTTGCTCAACATCCAATTCATAGGCTCTTTTTTGTTGTTGTTACATATATACATTTATCTTATATCTATCTGTGTATAGCTATTGCATATAATATATATATATATATGTGTGTGTGTGTGTGTATGTGTGTGTGTGTGTATATATATATATATACACAAACACATCCCTAAATTTGAATAATATTATTTGCATGCATGTTTTGAGGGCAGACCATTTTGTATTGGGAAGCCAATTGGTGCGCCTTCCCCTGGAAGAAACTATTTCTCCCACTCTCAGCATTCCTTAGTTGCCTGTTGTGCTTTGTCTAGGGTTGAGGTCTTTCCCAAGTCCACTTTGGCATAACAAACTGCTTATGTCCTTGTTCAGCTCATGTTTGGGTGGTCATGTTAGTGAGACTTTATGGGTGTAGCTTCTGATATGACTAGGAGACACAGACTTATGGTAAACTCCAGGATTCCCTGGCTCTTAATACTCTTTCCTCCCCCTCTTCTACAACGTTACCTGAATCTTAGGTGAAGGAGTCAATACGTAGCTATATCCGTTAGGACTGGGCTCCGCAACTCTGTATTTTGATTGTACATTTCTGTGATGGTCTTCATCTGTTGCATAGGGAAGTTTCCTTAATGAGGGGTTAGGACTATGCTTATCTATGGATACAAGGGTACATTTTTAGAATATAGTTAGGTACTAAGCTGTTTTAGTAAAGTGGTGGTTGTAGGTTCTCCTCCAAGATCCATGATTTCAACAGTCCTGTGTATTTGGCTAGGTTCCCAGAACCAGGCATGGCTTCTTTCTTTTTATGTGGGTCTTAAGTCCAATTAGAGAGTTTTTGGTTACTGCCAAGGCATGTGTTCCACTACCACACCCTTAACAGTTATTGTGCTCAGTGTACTTTTAATGAGACTTAGAATTAAAATTGTCTCCTGTTGTTCAAACTCAGGTCAAATTATATACACCAAGAAAACAAAAATTAAGCTGAAAGTACCAAAAACCTAGAGCCTTTTAAAGTAAGGGACAGTTAGATAAACTTATTTGCTTCAGGATAGATGCTGTATTCAAAAGTTTGGGTTTTTTTTCAACCAACCTTAAAGAGCTTTTAGGAAGAAATTTGAAATCAGTCTCTGAAGGGGGTGAAATGAGTAATGTTTACACAGTGATAGGGAAATGGTTTTCTGAACACTTTGAAACCCATTTTCCAACAACAATCCTGTTGTTCTTCTTTGATGATAGTTATAGTCATATTGCTTTGTTATCTCTGGTGGAAGGACGTCATTTGTATCTGTGTCATCTTTGAAGATGAAAGGTTCATGTGACAGAATATTATTTAAGGCATCTAGTGACCATATGAGCCTGAAGTCAGAATCCAACATTGAATATTTTTTATCATAATTTTTCAACATAATGGTTTTGGAAATAGATAATCATATTCTTTATCCTTCAGCAGATCAGATTTATTACAAGAAGTGACCTTCTTCATTTTATATTTATACATAACACAACATGTTTTATGCATTCCAATGACACATACTCACATCTCTTTCAGTGAGTGTATTCATTAACTTATAACAGTGGTTCTCAACCTTCCTAACACTGTGGCACTTTAATATAGTTGCTCAGGTTATGGGATCCTGAACCATAAAATTTTTTTCTGTTGCTACCTCATAACTGTAAATTTGCTACTGTTGTGTATAGTAATGTAAATATTTGATATGCAGATGGTCATAGAGGACCCCTATGAAAGGGTGGTTCAACTCCCAAAGGGGTCATGACCCACAGGTTGAGAACCACTGACTTAGAGGAACAGGGTGAATCACAAAGAATAGTATTTCTCTCTGCAGTAAGAACTCATCAATGCTTTTTAAACATATTGTAAACCATTATCCTTAACTGACTGCATTGTGTTAATATTTTTTGTGTCTATATGAGGATAATATGTCTTATTTCTTTTTCATTAATTACATAATTCCTCAAAGGCTGAAAACAGATTCATAAAATATTAGAAAATCTGTATCTTTGAGGATAAGAAGTTCATGGAATTGTGATCTGTTAGCTTTAATTGGTGGCTTCCAATCTTTATACTGTGTCCAAAGCCAAAAGTCAATGCATGTCTGGACTAAGAATTGTGACTTGCCTATCTCTCCAACCAGCTCAACACCCTGTGCCTGGATGTGGACTTTGGAGAATAAAAATTAGAGATTCATTAGCATCCACTTCTGATCAAGCACACAGTTGAGTGAAGTCCCTTCTAAAATTAAAAGCTTGTTGCCTCGACAACTTGTGTCTTACAATTAATACATAATATCTAAACTTCAGAAGAAATGTAAAGCTAGCTCATAATTTTACTGTATGTAACATATGTAGGAAAAACAAGAAATGAGGGTATTCTACCATTGGAAAAATCAAATATATACAGAGGAAATACATCATGGGAACTTCTTAATAATAAATTATTCAGTTAGCTCCTTCTTCCACATAATTATACTGCACATCCTCCCCATAGATTTGCACACTGTGGTGGTTTGAATAAGAATGACCCCATAGGCTCATATATTCAAATATCTTAAGATCAAGTTGATGGAACTGTTTAGGAAGGATTAGGAGGTATGATCTTCTTGAGGGGGGGGATGTCAGTGGGACAGAGGGTGTTGAGTTTTCAAAAGCCTATGCAATTCCCAGTTAGCGCTCTCTCTTTCTCACTCTCTCCCTCTCTCTCTCTCTCTCTCCCTCTCCCCCCTCTCTCTCTATCTCTATCTATCTCTCTCTGCCTCCTGCTTGTGATTCAGATGTAAGCTCTGAACTACTGCTCTAGCTTTCTGCCTGCTTGCCTGCCTGCTACTGTGCTTCCCACAATGATGGCATAGACTCACCCTCTGAAACTGTCAGGCTCCAACTTAATACTGCTTTTAAAAGTAAGTTGTCTTGGTTGTGGCGTGTCTTAACAGCAATAGAAAATTAACTAAGGCACACATTGAAATGTGTAAACTGTTACTCTACCATGTAGGCATTTTTCTCGCATATAAACATCTTTAAATAATCCTCCTGTCTTAACCCCCCACCAGTAGTTGAGATTACTGGATCGAGACAGTATACCAGGCAAAAACAACTGATAACATTTAGAATATTGAATAATCAGATGGACATGGTTAGTTTTTATCATTATTGATATGGGGACTTAACATTTGAAAAAGTATTTAAATAAAAGTATCTATAATATGATATTCAAATGATGTCATGATCTGTTCCTTTCAAAAGCCACACTGGAACTCGATCTCTAAAGTCATACATAAAGGATTTATTATTGGGGTTCTGGAAAGCAACTAGGATTGAAGGTTGAGGCCTCAGAATCTCATTAGCAGCTGTATAGGGGAGAGAGGCTTAAGCTTTCAGACTCACTCTGTCTGTCTCTCCAACTAGTATCCTCTGTTGCCTGAAGATCCAGCCCAGAGTCTCCAATAATGAGAAACATCAAATAGCATGTGGCCAATCTGATCTTGAACTTCCTAGCTTAGATAGTTCTGAGCCAATTAAACCTTATTTATTTATAAGTTACTCGTTTAAAGGAACAGAATGTGGACTAGAAATGTATATGGTCTCTGTCTCTACTAAGATGATTTCAGGGCTAGAGAGATGGCTCAGTAATGAAAACACTCATTGTTATTGTAGAGGACCCAGGTTTGATTTCCAGCATCTTCATGACCTATCACAACTGATTATAAGCCCAGAGTAAATTCAACACCCTCTTCTGCTCTCAGCAGAACTGCATGATGTGGTGCACATATAGACAAGCAGACGTAGACTCTCAAATAAATATAAATACACATTTTAAAGAAGATGAGTTCATGCTCTTTAGAAAACACCATGCTTTGGTCTTTTGTGTGCAGTATATTTCCATATTAAGTTACTTGTTATATTCTTAATTAGAATAAAAGGAAAATTTTTAGATTACAAACTCCCTACCCACAGGACATTTTTGTAAATTTCTTTTTCTAAATATGTCAATGCAACCAACTTGTTCAGCAACTAGTCATGCCCAATTTCCATGGCACTGATCATCAATACACAGGCGAGCTCTCATATTAATTTAGGTCAGTGTTTATGTACTCCTCATCTGACACATAGTCTGTTGAATAGATGATCCAGTGGCAATCACTGTCTGTGAGGCATTGTGTTCAGAAATTATTGGGAAATGCCACTGCATTTTAGTAGATCATATGACAAAAGATCAGGATTTATTTATGAAAAAACAAATAAATAAACAAACACACAAACAAAAACCATTTCAGTTTACCTTGTAATAAACTCATTTGTTCTTAATATAATTACTTACTTTCCAACCTTTGGCAAAAGGTTAAAAATCGACACACAAGAATAGTACCTTCTCTTTGTACTAACAAAAAACCAACATGATGAATTATCAAAACAAATGCCGAGTTACAAACAGAATACTATCCTCTGATCTCTGTTTGATACCAGTGATTCTTGGCTGACCATGACCAGGAAAATGTCATTCACAGATTTATTTTGTAGTTGACTGTGGAGCAACCAAAGATGTTACTCTTGCCTTCCATGGATGGTCAAAAATTGTGGTACCTAAAGAAAACAACTCATGCCCCTGGGTTTATTGGAGTCAGATGAAGTTCATTTTCGTGGTTAACAAAATTCAGAGCAAAATATTCTTTTAGAAGTCACCTTTGAATATTTTATTTTCAACCTGTTTATTATGTATTAAAATTAAGTGGGGAAAATGAATCATAGATTTCAATTCAAATTTATGTGAGGTTCACCTGTCTTTTAAGTTTGTCTTGAGGAGTTGCCATTCTATGACAGGAATACACTACAATTAGGAATAAATTTTACAATACCTATTTTTCTTTAATTCCAATGCACCCTTTAGAAAGCAGACTTCAAAGCTCAACTTTGAATCCAATCGCTTCAGGCCAAAGGGCCTAAAAGCCATTCTTTTTCTTGTGATTTTGTTACAATTTTGTCTTCTCTATGATGCACTGGCCACCTCTCAGCTCTGCTTTTTGTTTTCACTTTGAACTTGATGCCATTCTGATTTTGGCAATGTTTCCAAAGCGTTCACTTCATGAATCTGTGTGTTTGTAAGTTCAGAAGCTGCTTCCAGCCTTTCTCTCTGAAACTTGGTCTATTAGAGAAAAAAAAAACATATAAAATGTGATGGATAGATCATAAAACAAGTATGTGAAGTACATAACGCATGTGCTTTAAGTAGTAAAACCTTGATTCGTTTCAAGTTCACAGGTACAGAATATAAATACAATACGTATGTATATATAACATATAGCATATGTACCTTACACTATATACTACATACTATATATTACATGATGCATTGTATACTATATATTGTATATATTCTATGAGTATACATATTAAATATATTATATACATTACCATATGTTATATTGTTTTATATGTAATATATACATTAAATATATATACATCTATATAATTATATTATTATATGTCAAATATATATATATAGATTTTATATAGTCTATATTGAATACATACACACACACTAGAAAGCAAGTCTAAGGAAATGTGCTATATCTATAACTCCATCTCTGTGTACTGGAACTATATGCTTTTTATAATCACTATTATATATGAGAAAATAAAGAAGAAAAAGTGAACCAAATGAAGCAAAGCACCCAGAGGTGATGTATTTTGTTAGAGCTGACATGTAATGGATGGAGAAGGGACTGATACAGCAAGATGCAGATGAATTTTTTTGTCATATGTAAAAAGGCCAGCCTGATGCTCCATCATGTTTTAGATGCTTTTTTGGAGCAGCTAATCAGCTTTATTCTGAGTTTGAAGCATGTGAGGAGACTATTTAGACTAATTTGTGATAATTTTGAAATGTCTTTATGAGCAAGGCTTGTGCACACTCACCTTTGTGTAAGAGAAAGATATGAAGATTGTTTGTGTTCCCATGACAACTATCTATAGGTTTTTTACTAATATTCTTTTAGTTTAAATTAAAACCATGGTATGTTTCTTAACACTGATATACTTACTTGTAGTTCACATCATATGTAATAGTTGAAAGATGACTGTAAACTTTTTAAAATAAATTACGCAAACATTTAAAAATAAATCATGGAAAATAAATACAGTATGACAAGTAAAAAGGTTATTAAGGAACCTCCAGGACAAGATGATTTAAGTAGACAATGCTTCCAACTGTCAAAACCATATGCAACAAAGCTGGGATCGTAAAAAAGGAAACCATCTCAGCTCAGTTATGACAGTGCTATTTTAATATCATAACCTATAAAGAGCATTATGGGAAAGTAAGAAGACACTATGTCTTAATTGAATAGAGACTCAAATGAACATCTATATGTACACCAGTATATATGTAATGTACATATATATTTCCATATGTCTGAAAATCCATTATGATCATGTAATTAACTTCAGGAGTGTAATATTAACATTTGAAAATTATTTCCCTAATGGTGATAATTTCATAAAAGACAAACCATAGCATGCATGGAGACACTGTTTTGGTAGAGACTTCTCTTAAAATCCTGACAAGGTATATACATCACTTCTATTTAATAAATGGTATCAGGAAAACTGAAAATGAAATAGATCCCATCTTATTAAGAAGTCAACTCAGAATGGTACAAAGACCCACATAACTTAACGCAATACCTGAGGCCCCAGAATTCACAGAATAAATCCCAAAGGAAATACTTCAAGGTATTTAAATAGGCAAATACCTTATTTTGTAAGATCTTCCGAGTTCAGGGAGCAAAGGCAACCCTACAACAACGGTGTGATATCAAACTAAGAAGCTTTTGTGCAAAGAGGGAAGGAATGGATGTAGCAAAGAGACAGCCCAGAAAAGGGAAGGAAACATCTGTAGATGCTTCATCATATCTGACCTTAATGCTGAGAATGCACAAAAACTCAGGACCTCATGACCTAAGCAGATATCTCAGAAGAAAAACGTCCAACATCAGTGTCAGGGAAGGTGGGAACCAAAGAAAGCCAGAAGATACACAAGTCACTCCAGGCAGTATGATGGTCAAAACGCAAAATCAAGAGAAAGATGCTGGTGTGATGGGTGATAGGAACCCTTAGGTACCAGTGCTGAAATTATAGTTATTATGGAAAATGATATGGAGGGATCTTAGAAGAAAATAAACTAAAGCTTTGCCATCGCCTAGCTATTGCCTACTTTTGTGAAAATAGCCTAGGAAAATGGAACCAACATGTCCAAGAAACATCCAAACTCTCACATTCTTTGCAACACTTTGCACAAGAGCCGGCATACAGAGTGTTCTGTGATATCCAGAGATAGACAGCTTTTTAATGAAGGTGTAGTGTATGTGTACACACTGAGGCAATTTGTAGGCATAATAATCAGATCCTGACCGGACGGTGGTGGCGCATGCCTTTTATCCCAGCACTCAGGAAGCAGAGGCAGGCAGATCTCTGTGAGTTCGAGGCCAGCCTGGTCTACAGAATGAGTTCCAGGACAGCCAGAGTTACAACAGAGAGACTGTCTCAAACAACCAAAAAAAAAAAGAAAAAAAAAAAAAGAATCAGATCCACACACACACACACCCCCGCCCCCGCCGTGTGCAATAACATGGAAGAAATTAGAGACATTTTAATTAATTACAGTCACAGAGAAAAATTCTCTGCTCACATGTGGACCTCAAAACAGATGATTTCATAGCAGTAGAGGGCTGACTAGAGGTCACTGGAGGATAGGATGATCAGAGAGATCTCAAGAGAAAGGGCTACGTAAGGCACATCAAAACACTGTCAACTCTGTAAGAGAAGTGAGTTCTATGTTCTGGACCACAATAGGGTGAGAACACTTTACATCATTTTATAGTGTATTTTTTAAAGAACTAGAAGATCAGAATTTGAAAGCTCCAATGCAAAGAAGTTGTTTCTATTAAAGAGATAAAATATTTATTTATCTCAATCTGATCTTTGCATATTTCATGTATATCATACCCCATAACTATATATAATTTTTATATGTTAAAAAAAAAAAAAACACGTGCAGTGAGTTCTCTGATTTCCTATTTTTGTTTCAGGCCATTTTTATTTTTATAGATCCTTTGCTTTTTAACTATCTTAAAGAATTAGGAGACAGCACCTCATGAGTCTATAATTAATGGAGAAAGTCTAGGGAAGTTATTTGAATCTTTTAGTCACGTCATTGAATCTATTTAGACTTTTTGATTACCTTCGTGACATTTGCCAGACTTGGGTTTTATTAGATCTGTCCTATGTGGATTTGTTAGGGTTAGCTAAAATGGTATTATTACATGGTTTTGGAGCATGATGTATTCAGGGTAATTTTTTTTTCATGATTTTTTTTACTTATGTATTTCCATGTCTTCATTGTTGATATAGACTATGTTTGATTTTTACAAAATAAACCAACTTTGCTTTCTCTGAATAAACTTTATGCTAATATATAAAAGGTTGCTTTTATTTATTATTTTTAGTTATTGCTGGATTCAATCCCCTACTAATAGTATAAGAATAAAAAAATACAGATTTTAAATCTATATTTGTGAGAACTATTAATTTAGAATTTCATTTAGCTTCATTGTCCTGATTTTGTTATGAGAATAAAGTAATTCTTATAAAGCCAAATAGACATTGCCTAGTTTGTGCTCAATGTGATATTTTCTATTTGTTGCTATGGTCACTTGTAAAGATTTTTCACTGTGCACTAGCAGCAGCAAAGCAAAGGAACTCATCGGTGTATAATTTTCAATCACAATTGCTTTCCAAATGAGACCACGGCACCAGACTCCTTTCCAAAACCCACACGTTTTATTGTGTTGGGACTGAAAATTTACTTATAAGTGTATACAAACATTCCCATTATCATTGGCTTTCTTCCTGGAGCTGGTGGATCACATGGTTGGTTATTAAAAATGCTGGACGTTCTGAGTTAACTCCTTTAGCTAACTGTCCTTCATGTAGTCAACACCAGTGAACATTTTAAACTTAACCTTTTTTTTTTTCCAGAATTAAGAAAAAATTTCCAAGCATGCCTCGCATGAATCCCTCCTTGTTAAACACACTCTCTGTGGCTGCAGGCTGCACAATCACCCCTGGCAAACACAAGCAAATCTCACATTTCTCAGGACCCGAGTTGCTTTAGCATTTGGGCATGGTGTCTTACTCTCAGAATCAGTATTCAGAGGCAGAGCCAGAAGCAAGGCCAGATCCAGGTGAGTCTGAAGTACAGAGTAAGAGATTGCTTCAAAAAATAAAACAAGCAAAACCAAAGAAACCAACCCCTCCTCCCTGGAAGCCTTACACAGTCCAGCCTAGAACAAAAATATCTGTGTGTTGCAGAAGTTTATTTCTAGTTCTGTTTAAAATGGCTGTTTTGTGCACTGTTAGGAAAAGGACTTCCCAGACCTTGGCATTTGTATTGTCTGCAGGTGTTGGCTTTATGCAAACGGTGTTTGATTGTTAATGACCTGCACGTGCCATTGATAGATTACATTAAGTATCAAAAAAATCCCCTGAGATGAGACACTTGGGGTTTCCACTGTCCAGGATGGCATTTGCCATGAAAGGTGGTTCCCTCTGCTGAGATCTGGCAGGGTTTACATATACGAAAATGCTCCTGTGTCTTCTTTGTGAGGCACACCGTAGGTGCATGCTACATTTGTGAGTAAGAGTAAAAACAGAACCTTTACATGTCTTGAGTTCTGTATCCAATGTATTGGGATGGATTTAGGATGACTCTCTCTTTGTCTATTATGGTAATAAGGTCACAAGAGGCTTCAGCAACCTCAGAATGGTGTGGAATCTTAATTCTACTAAAATAGCAAGTGTCACTATTCACAGTGACAAGCGTTGCAGGGATCCATCACAGAAGTCGGGTCCTTGAATTTTGTTATTGCTGATAGTGAATAATTTACCACAAAAGTCAGAATGAGTAACTATTTAATTCAAATCACTATTTTCTGGGATCAATAAAAAAGACAAGATTTGTGCCTTTACTAATGACAGTAGACACCGCTCCAAAGCAGCCTCTAGCTTAGCTGTACCCAGATTTTTATTAAGATTTATTTTTTAATGATTTTAACTATGCTTATGTGTGCACGTGAAGATACGTGCATCGGAATGCAGTTGCTCGCAGAGACAACAAAAAGGTGTCAGATCTCCTGGAACTGGAGGAACAGGTGGCTGTTTGCTAGCTGCCATACTGGTGTTGAGAACTGAACCCAGGTTCTCTGGAAGAGCAGCAGGTGCAATTAACCATTGAGCTGTCTCTCCAGCCCTCCGTAGCCAGGTTTTAACTTCAATAATGAGCCTGAATATAAAGAGGAATGAGTGATCCAGTTTCATCAGGATAATGATAAGTGCTTACCAATTAATAAAGGCAGTGCTATCTCATACATTATATATTATCACCTCCTGCTATCTCATACATTGTATCTCATCACCTCCTCCGAACTCTCGTGCCAATTAAAACATCTACATTTGGTAACAAGAGTTAGATTTCAAATGCCACTTGTCAAAGGAAAACATTGTGACCACCTCTCCTGGCAAACAAGTATCACAACAAGGATTCTAGAATTAAAAAGCTTGTTCTAGAGACAGACAGAAGATTGATTCACACAATACCAAAACCCATAGCTCTAAAGAAACTTAAATGTTAATGCCGTGAGATTCCATCTCTAATGGCTCATTGGATTGTACTTTCTTTCGCATTAGACCATTTTTATGAGTATCTGGTAGTAACTCCCGCTTAACCACATATTGTATTTGCAAATCAGCTCCCATTCAATAACCACAGAACAAATCTTTCTGTGACTATTCATCTCCATTTTCAGCCCAGAACATCATTGACATTGAAAATGCAGCCTCACATGGAATAATCATCACGTGTGTTTCACTGTGGCTTCTCTGTGCCTATGGATCACAAGCGCAGGGTATTCTCTTAGCTACCAGTGGTCCTGATCCAGTGTCCTAAGCAAGCTGACCAGGGAGCCATGTCCATCAGAAATGGTCATCACATAACTAAGGAAACTACTCACATACTAACTAAGAAGAGCTACAAGTATATAATAGTGTATTAAAGACCAATTAATTAATCAGAAAAACTAAAAATTTAATGTCAGAATCCTCACACCTTCAAAACTGATTTAATTCATAGTGTCTGTTAATTTTCAACAATAGTTTAAATTAGGATCTCTCCTTTGAGATAGTAAGACATGGTGATGCAAGAGACTGGTTAAATAGACCACGCTGTCCTCAAACCCGTGGAGATCTTCCTGTCTCTGCCTCCTGGGCCCTAGGGTTACAGCTTACATCAGTGTGTATGACTTTAAAGGTTAGCATTTGTGTAGATTATATTTTGAACATTGTTTTTTCCCTTAAACATATATTCTATCAAAATGTTACATGTTATATGTTCCCTAAATCCAAGACAACCAGTTAAAATTCTGATAAGACAATTCATACTAAATTATAAAAAGTTGGACAAGATTCAATATGGTTCTTTTTCCAAAGGGCTTGAAATTGACCAAGACTTTCTAAAAATAAATAAATAAGAGCAATTTTTTTTTCTAGAGCTTATATGTTTCAACACATGGGCCTTGTCTACCCTTTACCTGTACTTATAAGCAGAGTTTATTCGAATACACAGTGATTTCTGTGGCGCTATGAAAACCATGGGGAGAAGTTGTAACCAAAGAACTATGGTTCATGAAACTCCAAAGATTTACAAATACGCATTTGACAGGAAGGATTTTCCAGGCTGTACTTCACAGCCTTCCATGACTCTTAATGGTTTTATGATGTTCTGAAGCAACACTGTAGACTTATTAGAGAATACTTTTTCAGTGATGCTCTGTAAACCATACCACATGAGGGACAAGACCCAAACTGTATAGAAATTTTGAGATAGTAGGATCAGTTGAGTGGCAAGTGTTAAACTCAAAGACAATGGACATTTCCAACTATAGTCTATAAGCTATTTATGTTGATTTTGTGCCTGGGATCATTCGAAAATATGTTTGTATCCCCTATATCAGTTGATCTGCTACATCCATAAGATAAAATAAGAATTATGACAACCTGAAGGAAATAAACATATGTGTTAACCGAAGAAAATATTCAGTAGCAAAGTATAAACTGCTGATGGATCAGGTTGATTCCATCCATTTGACTTTAGTAGTGGACACTGTGACTTAACTAGTTAATACTAAGAAACCCTGCTTACCCTGTGTTTCATTCATGAGAGATGCTGGACAGACCACCATCTGTACAACAGACCCAGCCATATCTCAGGTCAACCAGACCTGTTAAATGCTAAAAAGTGCTAAAAAACAATATTTAAATCAAAGATCCATGAGTGATAAAGAGATTTCTTCATAAGCAGAGTCTGGGTGGTAGACATTTGAGTTTTCTCAATAAGGGAGGAGCACCATTCCCCCAGCTACGATTTCACCCACTATCTAAACACTCTCACTTGAGACATCCAATGTTTTATTAAAACTAACATGCGAGTTCCGTGTCTCAAATGTTTCTCCACAAATTTTCCTGGATAATTATTGGAAGTATAGAGGTATCAAAAATTCAATGGTTTAAACTAGTACAAATTTGCTAGTTTGTCGTTTGGGAAGTCAGATGTGTAAAGAAAGGATTATACCACTGACATTAAAGTCCTAGTAGGACAAACATTATTCTGGGGGCTCAGGGAAGAAATAGAAATAATTGGTTTTTTTTTCTTTTTGAATTTCTAGAAGCTGTTCACAATTTGTGGGTCTCAGTTTTCTTCTGGCATCAGAATGTCCCCCAGGCTCTGCCTCTGGTGTCTTATCATTTAATGACCCTTCTGATCATGTCAGAATCAAGTCATTCAGGATAATAACCATTTTAAGAGTCTTAACTTGCAAAAATCTTCCTTTCCATGTAAAGAAATGGTGTTAAATTTTAAGAGCGATGTATCTGGAATCTATTATTTTGTCTACATGTCAATCAAACAAAAGCCAAAAGACGGATACTAAGTACATGGAAAGAAAATAGCATTCAAAGAACCGTTCCTGTGAATGTCACCATGTGAGAATACTCCCAAAGCCTGGTTCATTTTTTTGTTCATTGCTTTCATTTTGACACATCCCAGATTTGATGATGAAGAAGAAAAGGGTAGAAGAACCCCAGTACTTTATTATACAGGCCATAGATAAACAACTGCGGGCAAACGGTTTGTCTTCTGGGATAATGTTAAAGTTCACCTGTCTGTGATAGTCTGTCTGGCATTCTGTACAGTCACTGCATCAGCAGACCTGCAAAGGAACTGGAATAGATTTATCGGCATGACAACGTATTTCATCCAATTACAATACGTCTGTGAGTGAACTTCTGAAATTCAAGCTCCCATGCATTTCTGACTTACATCCTCTCCCTGACCTTTCACAGAGTACTCTTGTGCTCATCACGTCACTCCCAGCTGGTAAGAAGCAAACTTCTATGCTTCACCTTTGGAGAAAGTAAAATGGATTTAAAGGGGGAGAGACAGCTTACTTTGGTTACTATCAGAGTCTGAGATACACCAGTGTGACATCTTATTGAATTTATTGAAGCAAACACCACCTACAACATGCAGATGGTAGGTTCAACATTCTCATTTAAAGTGCCAGGAGCACAGATGACAATTGCAAAAGTAAAAATCTCAAAGCAGACTATGTATCCAGGAAGGCAGCTCTATCAGTCAACATTGCCTGTTTCTCCAGTCCAAGCTCAGGGGAGCTGTAAGCCACACCTGTGTTCAGTTTTATATTTCTTATACGTCAAGTTGAAAGGCTGCTGTCTTGATTATTTTTAGCCATCGACATGGTACAGCTTGCAGTCTTCTGATGGAGTGCCGATTGAGGGATTTCCCATATCAGATTGGCCTTTGATCATTTCTGTCTTGTGAAGAATTGTCTCGATTGATGATTAATGTGAGAGAATCCAGTTCACTGTGGGCGGCACCATCCACAGGCAGGTAGACATGCCGAGGTAGGCAGGCTGTATAAGAAAATTGCCAGAGAGTATCATAGATTTCTGCTTCAGCTCCTGATTTGAGATCTTGTCCTGAATTCCCCCAAGTGGTATACTGTGACCAGGGCAGGACAATCTAAAATAAATTATTTCCTCTTCTAAGTTGCTTTAGACATGGTGTTTTACCACCAAAATAGAAAAGAAACTAGAACAGTATTTCATCATTTTTTTCTCTCTCTTAGTAACATAATTCTTTCCTACAATAAATATGGCAGACAAGGGATGGAACCAAGACACAAACTATCATAAACCTTCGGAGCCAGTAACCATCTGATTCTGCTTTCTGCTCACATTTGACAGCATGGAGGTGAAGATGTGCAATGTATTGGATCTGACGGAGGAAGGTGATTCCAAGGAACACACACACCAGTGGAGTTATGATCAGGAGTAGCATCAGCTGCATTGTGTGTACTGGAACACTTTGGATTACCAAGTGAGTTTTTTCCATTTTTACTTACCACGTGGTTTTCCTTTTTTATTTCCTGCTGTTCCTTGTGCACTAAAACATCTGCAACATTCCTGTTCTGTAACTACTGAGTAAGACAATTCCCAAAATTCCCACTCCATAATTTATATTAAATACAAAATAAATTTAAGCTTTCATTTTTGCTTTCCCTGGGTCAATTCTTCTCAGTTGATAGCTCTCTCTCCCTCCCCCACCCTGTGTGTGTGTGTGTGTGTGTGTGTGTGTGTGTGTGTGTAAGACTTTTAAACCACTTTATTGAGGTTAATTTGACATACAAAAATCTGTCACGTATACCGCATAAAACCTGATGTGTTTGTAGACGCTTTACACCTGTGTGTCCATCATAAAAATCAATAATCAAACCTACTTATCACTTCTGAAAGCTTTCCCAACCTCCTCGGGTTTCACTTGCATGGATTTCATCTATTGTTTGTTTGTCTGTTTTTTGTTTTACTTTGTTGTACCAGCACTTAATATATAATCTGATCTCTCACATGCTGGGAGATGGTTTTGGTGATGCAGTTGTCTTTGGGCCATTTCTGCTTCTCTGAGTAACCACCGCCACATTCCTGTAACTAACTCCAATAAAACTCACTAGCTCACCAAGTTGACATTTGGAGAGGTCCTGCACTTTGGTCTCTCCTCCGTCCACTGTTGGAAGTGAGGAGACATTTTTTTCATATCTCCTCATATCACATGATGCCTCGTAAACAAATAGTTTACTCATTTTTTGAACACTAAATCTTTTCTTCCATGGACATTTAAAAATAATGGCACTCAGGACATTCTACGTATTTTAGCTCATATTTTATCTTACGACACAGGAGACTGGCTGCTGCCGAGGTTTTTGTAATAATTGCTGATGTTTAGCATTTACTTTGGGCTAGCTCAAGTGTTATCCGTATACTCGTAATTCTTTTGTTTCTGGATTAACTACTTCAGCTCTGTCTGCCTTCTTCCGGCCCTTGGTGACCTGCTTTCTTCTGTGTCCAACCTCTCGTACATAGGAGAGAATACACTCCAAGGTGATTCTCATTTTTATTTGCTGACAGGAAAAGAGTGTTTTAAAAAGTGATCTGAGCACAAGTTGCAAGTGCTATAATTAACTGTAAAAATGCACGAAGAAAGAAATGTACCTATTAAATTTCAATCAAGGGTACTTTTATCTCAATCCCAAAGATTCCCAACTATATCTTACAAATCCATCTTATAAATATCTCGTGTTTAGGAGTATTGAGTAATTACTCCAGATTCTTCAGTTCCAATGTAAGTTTCTCGTTCTCTCCCCCACCCTCCCTCTCTTCCCTTCCATGTGTGTGTAAAACTAAAATTTCATCAAACACGCAATATCATGTCATTCAGCGCACCTTCCCATCATCTAAAAGAAACCTTTGGCTGCTTCATCTCAGAGCTGCTTTTTGGGTCTGTCGCTGTGGGCTATTAAACAAAGTACAAACAAAGTTTGGTTCCTTTCTGAGCCAAATCAATGTGCCAGAATAGCTGAGATCTAGCAATTACGGAGATTTTTCTTAGTATGAATACATCCAAACAAGATCTCATGAGTGCTCAAATAGTTTGCACCTGTGTTTTGTTAAATATCCTTGTATGTTTATTCGGGAAACAAACAAAAACAATGTAATTGGGAAGAATTGAGAAGCTCACGGGCCTGGCCAATTCAGACAAGATAAAGCAGTGTTTTGCAGAAGGGTTTGTTTTTAGAATCATCTATAATTTGCCTATTTGCTACTCTGAAAACAGAAGGGAATAAAGCATGTTACTTAGCAATGTGTCTGGGGGCTTACCATGGTCTCGCCCCAGATAATGTGCACTGAGAAACACATTTGGTCTTCTTTTCTGAAACCATCTGCCTGAAGAGTAAAGAGACAGAAGGCATTGAGGATGTGCCTATCTAGAGGTAGGTATGAGACGCTGAGCACACTGCAATGTGAACTGGCATGGTGGGCTGGTATCCACATTCTTCTCAATATACTGATGTCAGCTGACTTTCGTTGTAGTTGTGTCTTCTTGCTGGGCTCATCTTTAACTCTTGATGGTGGCTTATTTAATAGTAAAGCCGTCATCAGAGACTGTTGTTTTTATGCTCCTCCGTGTTCAACGGTCAGGTGAAATCATTGACACACACTATTAAACTTTCAGAAATTCTATGCAATGGAAAGCAAACAAGAAATTTGATGAAAATAAAGCCTAATTCAGTAAAAATTTCCAAACATCCCCGCCCTAAAGGGACCGTAAAGAAATAAGAAAAAATAGACATAAACTACAAATTACGCTGACTAGTCTTGATTTTTCCCAGAATCCTGTTAACTTTCAAAGCTAATTTGAAGCTTTGCAATCCTATATTCATGCACAGCCTCTGGGACCAGGGAAGCTATTTCTGGCTTATCGATACATTTAACCATTTTGTCTAAAGTCAGTTCTCGCCAGCTCCCTTCTCCCTCCTGCCTTCTCTCTCCCCTCTGCATACTTGTGTTCTGATAAAAAGTGTTATCACTGATTTAGTTAGGAAAAGAAAGTCCTTTCGGGTGAAAAATCTGAGAGGATCCCCGGAAATAACTAGTCTAAGAAATATTTCATGCTTAGGAAGTTTGTAACAGGAAGTGAGAAGTGAACTAGACACAAGTACCCTTGCACCTTAGCACTTTAGAGTTAGACAGTAGCGGAGTAAACTTTCATGTACAGCTGTACACTGTATAACATACATATGATTGGACTTTTTGATGCTTTTGTCTTATAATATTTCTATTTTTTTTATTTTTTGCAGGAAATCTTTTTAAATTTTTCTTAAAGATAGTGATACTATTTAGGATTAGCTTATCTTTCCCTCCTTAGCTTCAAGCTATACCGGTGTATGTATGTGTGTGTGTTGGGGGGGTCGAGTCTACATATATGTCAAAACATGCACTGCTTGACATACAGATGTGGAATGCTTTGGGACAGTGCTCAGCAGCGGGATTGTTGGGGCAAAAGGCAATTCTGTTTTTAGGGTTATTTTTGGAAATACTTAAAACTCTTAGTTACCAGTTATTAATCGTGCGTGATATCCATTAATTGTCGGTAGCTCTTCATCTAGGAGTGGTGCCTTAAAACATTTCCCCAGTCACACTGAAGTGGCTATTGGTGTCACTGTGGAGGTCTTGCTTATGTGTCCATATTGTTGACATTCTGTGAATACAGAAGATGCTGTCTCTTGTGAGACTTTCTTGTCCTCCGGATCTTACGATACGTTCCCTGAGCCTTCTGTAGGAACTGTAGCTGTATCACTTGGGGTTGTGTACCCATGGACATTTATTCTCTGCATTTTGACTGGTTGTGAATCTCTGTGGTTAGTTGAAATATTGTTTAATTTTTATGTTCGAGTTGTTTCTGCTATTAATCTTTTAAGAGTTGCATGGTTCAAATATCTTCCAATGTATATAGGTTGGCTCTGAGAAAGTGAGAGGCCTAAACATTGAAAATTTTAAAAAGTTAGTGAAATAAGTTGAAAAAGATATGAGTAGTTGGGAAGATACCTCATGCTTGTAGACTAGAAGAATTAAAATTGTTGAAAACAATTATAATAAAAGCAAAACATAGGTTCAATACAATTCCTGTGTCATTTTATCATACATAGAGAAAGCACACACACACACACACACACACACACACACACAAATACAGAGAGAGAAACAGCAGCAGAGAAAGAGAACAAACAAGAACAAATCAAATAATCAAGGCAATTATGAACCCTCAAAGAAAAAAAGCAGGAAACCTCATAATATCTGATTTGGAATTAGAGCCAAGTGGTACTGACTGAAACATAGGAACATTGGCAAACGTCAACTACAGAACAAAGGGGAACCCATACAGCGACACCCGCACTGTGAATTAATTAATTTTAAATATTATTACGGCCATAAACGTTCGATGGAAACGCAATCAGCAGTTTCGAGAACAAGCGATCGTTACGGGCGAAAGGATGAAATCGGCCTTTCGCACACAACCAATTAAAATGTCATAAAGATCTAGGCTACCATCTGGAATTGTAAACCCAGGGGCAGAAAACAGGGTGGGGTGGGGGGAGAGGGGCAGAGAGTAAACAACGTAGGCCTGTGCAGAGATTTTGAGAACTGACCCTGGCAGCGCGGGCACAGAAGCGGAAACGGAACGCACAATGGCCTTGCGGTAAAAGGCGTCTGTCTCGCAGACGCAGTGACTGGCAGTTCGTTGCAGCTACTGGCTAAGACTGGCTAAGCTGTCGCCAGTTCACCGCACACGCCTCCCTCCCTCTCTCTCTCTCTCCCTCTCTCCCCCCCCACCCCCTTCTTTCTTCAGTAAAATGCATTTCTTCCCAGTTCAAAGTGTGTTCGTTCACAACGCTTTTCCTCAGCCGACTCAGAGAACATACTAAGCATGAGTGATGAGCGATACGACTTTGATTTTGTTCATGAAATATTCTTGATTTTCTTTTTCTCGTAAGATGACAAGTGTATTCGTCAATTGTCACGCAGGTACGCCATGTTGGGTGCTTTTTTCTGTGTGCAGTTCTGCTGATACCTGTCTTTCTTATTGAAGGTATCACTGGGAGAGAATTTCAAGAGAACACTGAAGGACTAATATTACTTTTCAAAAGACTGACCAAAGAGGTTAACAATGTATGGAAGAATCAAATCTGATTTGAATTTTACTTTCCTGCAGCACAGATGAGAAGGTAACTCAATTATTTTTTTTCTTTTCTATGAAATCTTGCAACCCATGATTTCTAAGGATTCACCAAGGAGGTCCTGCTTTGCATCATATGTGTCCTAAGGTACCCGATACACACACAGCTGTTAGGCAGTGTCCTAATGCACGTAGTACACACACAGCTGTTAAGTCACCTTGGCAGTGTCCTAAGGTAACTGGGACACACACAGCTGTTAACACACACGCAGCTGTTAAGCCCCACTCCTGCCAGCCAACATGCAGCTTTCACTCCAGTGGAGAAAATGGTGTCCGCAGCGCCTTTGTGATCTTGGAAGTTTCTCTTTCCTGCCTTTTCCTTTCTCCTCCATCCCCTTGTGTCACCCAGGAACATTCCCATCGTTACTGTTGCTTAAAAGTTACCACAGCCCCCATTTATTTTGTGACCATCACGGAGACAGGCAAAAGTCAAGTGAGTGCAGACAGTGAGGGACAGGTCTGGTTAGGACACCTGCACCACCACAGCAGATCTTCTCGGCGAGGGCCATTGCCATGAGGCAAATCTCTCCAACTCTAATATCCACGGAACATGTTTTATGTGAGAAACAGCAAAGTGGGGCTATTCAAGGAAACATAGACTCAGTAAGCGTCTGATCTTCTTCTACCATTACTCTCTGTCATTGTTTAAGAAAGTGTCACAAATGTACTGTATCAGCACCTCCTACTGTGGCGGCTCACCAAGGATCACACAGAGGCATATTAATAGGTGCAAATCCTGCCAGACCTCAGCAGAGGGAACCACCATCATGGCCTGTGCCATACTGGACAGTGGAACCCCTAGCATCTGAGCTCAGGTGTTTTGATTGACACAGAACTCCGCAGGTGCTCTACTGATAGCACGTGCAGATCATGAGCAATCAAACATCCCCCACATAAATCCAACACCTGCAGACAATACAAAGTATCAAGGCCTGGGCACCCCTTTACCCAACAGTGCACAAAACAATTATTTTATACATAACCAAAACTAAAGTTCCAAAACAATTTACTATATCCATCTTTAATAAATCAGTAGAGAATACCTGCCCTCTAAGACCGATTCCATTCTATTCACTTGTGTGGCCTCATAGGTGCATGACAAATATTTATGAGATGAATAAACACATAACTTAGCTTTTTACAAATACCGAGTCCTTATTTAGCGATTGAACCTGTTACATTCCCCCACTGCTCTAGCAAAACACAGGAGCAAAGCAATATCAGGAAGGAAAGGCTCGTTTGGGTTCATAGTTCGAGGCCGTGGTCCATATATGTATCTATGACATCCACACAAGAAGCAGAGAGTGATAAATGCTGATGCTCGCTTTCTCCCTTTTCATCAGTCCGTTATCCCTGCCCATGGGAGAGTACTATCCACGTTAATATGGTCTGCCCTTTTAAATTAATCTAATGTAATAGCTCCCTTACAAACCCACCCAGAGGTGTGTCTGCTAGGTGATTCTAGCTCCCATAAGGTCGATAATCAATACGACCCATGAAATCTATCTTCTGGAATCTTCCCAAGCAATGCTTCAGAGGAACAGGGATATGAATTGTAACTTCTGGGCTAGTAAAGTCATTTCCATAAGGGTAATTTTACACTTTAAGAGGATAGCAACAGGGTTTCCATTTCTGCTCATTGTCCTATCGGTGTGCTTAGTCTTTTCTCCCCACCCAAAATATGATACAGTGAGTTCACTGGGGGTTACAAGAATGAGTTTTAAATTTTTCTTAGTGTGTAATATGTTAGTCATTTTTTCTGTTGCTGTAACATAAAAAAAATAAACATCTCAGCAGGAGGAGAGATATCTTGACTCAGGGTTTCAGTCTGTAGTCACTTTTCTGTGACTTTTAGTCCTGTAGTGAGAGCAAACACCATGGTAGAGGGAAACAGCTCAGAGAGGAAGGGACCGTGCTCCCCTGAACCTCCAAGGACACTTGGACTCCCCTCCTTCCCCGCCCCGGATGCAGACTTCCTCTGGGACATAGCTCTGCAACTTTCATCACAGCTCATGTGCAGCGTAGCTGGGGGACCAATCACTCAACACGGGAGCCTGGGGACTTTTCTGATGAAACCATAACTCCTCTTATTTGGTAAGAGGAAAACTTGATTTCCAAAGAATTATTTTAAAAAAAAAATAATATCCAGACCTCTCAAGATTGTATGGTTTCTAAACTGGAAAGGTCTTCAGCCCCGCAGATCCCCTCAGGCAATGGACTCAAGCACTGACTGTGGAATGTTAGAGCCGAAGTGACATTTGAAACCGTGATCTATGCTGAGAAAACATGGACTCTGCTCCCTTTCTCTAATAAAATAAATACCCTGCGGCCATAATGAGGGCTGGCTGAAAAAGAAATCCCAAAGGTGGGTCTCGCTGAAGATCCATTCCTGAAAAGACTCAAACTTGTGTTCAAAATTAAAACAGTAAATCTGTATGACAGGACTTGGGGTAGAACAGGTATTTTAGACTCTGGAAAAGAACGGATCACTTGATTCATTCTGCTTCTGTTCCATCGAGAAACTTGCCAAAATCGTGTAAGAGTTGAACTGTCAGCGAACAAAAGTCTAACTGATGTCTATTTTAATTTCTTGGCTGATTGGTTTCCTCCCCTAGTGTTGCCACAAGCCTTGCCTGACTAACTAGTCCCCAGTTCTAATTTTAATCGTATCAGCAGAAAAATCGGGCTCTCCCAGAAATCACACTGCAGAAAATTCTAAAACCAGATAAGGTCAAGGAGACATTTCAGAAACCATTCTTCCTCTGCGACTTGTCCTCAGACCCTTTTAATTCATCTGTAAAATGCTTGTTTAGAGCATGACCGTGACTCAGCACAGACGCACGGCAGAGACTCACACGGTAGAAACAGCGATGCACGAGAGATGTTGGGACTGATGCTCGATCTTGATCCTCTCTTATTAATTCTCTTCACACTTTTCTTCTCTTGGTCTCTTCACTGCATCCTCTCAGTCTCTTCCCTCCCTCTTTGCCTCCATCCCTCCTTCCCTCCCTTCCTCCATCCATCCATCTTCAAGTCCTTCCTTCCTTCTTTCCTTCCACTTCCCACATAATCCTTATTTTTCCTACCCTCCATCCTTCCTTTCTTAGAATCAGAATAAGACATTTTCCAACTATGTGTAATGTTGTAAGGAAGTAGATACAATCTCTTTGACAGTTTCAGCTATTTAAAACCTGAGCACGTTATTTATCCTGTTCACGAATTAATTATCTCACACACAAAATGCAGCTAATAAAGAGTCCGTAAGAGTAACATTATAATAATTCTAAAATTATTAGAAGAACGTGATAGCAGATAAATACACACCTCTCAAGAAGCACAAGGCTTTGTTTTTAAATAGCTGTCCCTTGCTTTTATTACCTCCATACTACTTCTCTCCCTTGAATTCGGGAAGCTAGACATTGCAAAGTTCTGTGTTGAGCTATGCTCTTTCTTTGAAAGGGTTTCAAACAAATGTCTAGGAAATACGAGAGGAACGTCCGACAAATCCAAATCCCTTATTTGTAATCTTAATATACACTGATAAAGGGTAGTGTGGCCCACACACTACTGAGAGTAAGGGATAGGTTGTTATACTTATAGGACAACTCTGAGACACAGAGATATCCAGTCAGAGACTAAGTTTGAGTCCCTTAGCCATGCTGTCTACTTCACTAATGTAAAAATCAAAGTTCGATCTTAAGGGTAGACTCAGTGCTGACAGTTAGCTCACAGACCTGGAAGCAAGCAAAACTCCTCTCTGTCAAATGTCTGCTGATGCAGGACAAGTCAGCCTTAGAACTTATGGCTGCTGATGCAGGACCAGTCAAAGAGATCCTCTCTGGCTGAGTCAGCCCTGGGACTTAAGCTCTACTAAAAATCATCAGTGCAGTGAGCATGACAAATCGGATTGGAGTTGAGGATGCGGCTCATTTGTTGAGTGCTTGCCTCAAATGAACAAGGGCCTGGGATTGGTCCCCAGCATCACATATACGGAGCATGGCGATGACTCCTGTAATTGTAGCCCTGGGAAGGCAGAATCAATAGGATCAGAAGTTCCTAGTCACACGCTCCGCTGAGTAGGGAGTTTGAGGTCATCCTAGGCTACATAAGACACTGTCTCAAAATAAACACACAAAATCATGTCATGCTGAAAATAACCTTATCTGGTTTCACAAATTGAACCTTCATGTTCAAATCAATTAAAAAACCTCAGATTTGAGTAGATTAAAAAATAACTCTAATCTCAATGATGTCTGAACAATTCTCTATCAAAATTCACAGAGCCACGTTTTCAGTGGTGACTACAGATCATTTTGGAGGACAGTTGATTGGTCACCACAGCCCCCAGCTGACTGTAGTTCAAAGGTATTTATACCTGCAACAGAGGGTGAAGAGACCACAAATTCTCAACGTCTATGATCAATGAGGCACACTGTTCCTTTTGGAGTTCAAATGTGATATTCATTTTTTCCCCTAGAGATGTTTATATTATTGTCCAAAGTTCCATTAACTTTGCTAAGGAGAAGCAATGACTATTGTTATGTATAAACACTTAGCATAATCTTCCAGTATCATTTCATTTCCCTGACTTTAGACACTGGAGATACAGCACAGATAAATTTTAAAAGAAAAATCTCTCATTGAAAATCGTGATGAAAACCATCTGTCAGTGATTTACAAAAAAGAGACAACATACACATTTAAAAATGTAAACAATAATTCAGTCATAATGCAGGGGTCTTGATAAATAACAAAAAAAGCAGAACATTGTGAAATGTAAAGAGGCAGGAGAGGGAATCCAGAAGCACCCTGCCTTTGGATATGAGGAGATTATACACTTCACCTAAGATTGAGACCAACTGTGGACTTGGCAGAATATGCTATTTTCCGAGGGGCAGAGGCATAGAGAATCAGGCACCCCAGACTAGACGTGAATCTTGATCACAGATGTCGTAACAAACACGACAAACACCATTTCCTTTCTGTGACAATTCCAAAAAAGCTTCACACAATCAAGTTCTACGAGCACGCCCTTCAGGATCTCCACATCGAGAAAGGGATGGGAGAAGCACAGTGGCTACACTTGCTGCTTATGTTCACAGCCTGTCACTTCATAGCACGCATTTCCAGCTCAGTGATGACAAAGTAGGGAAAATAGGAGGCTATGTGAATATATTGGAGACACTGAACGTCCCTACATCTATGGGTGTATTGAGCGATGGGGAGCTCAGGGCCCCATACCTGCTCGCGAAGACACCAGCTGATAGGTGTGTACTTTTACAGTCTTATTAGACAGTATTCAGTGGCAGGTATGTTGAGATGAGACTGTAGAGTGTTTTGAACGATCAAAATGAGCACTTTTTTATCGTTAAGACTACTGGAAGTCATGGACGATTCTGAGGCCAAAAGTATCATAATTTAGATCATGTTCTTAATAATGAAAGTGTTGTCTCCCTCTGTCTCTGTCTCTGTCTCTCCTGCCCTGTCTCTTATGCGTATGCCTGTGTGAAATTGAGAGAATCAAGAATAACAGCAGACATTAGAGAGTTTGTCTAGTACAGAAAATAAGATTTTCTCAGGTTTTAAACCCTTTACTTAGAAGTGAAAACAACAACAAATGAACAAATTTTGGGGGTTTTGTTTGGTTTTGTTGTCTTTTATTTGTTGGTGTACCTTTGTCTTCTTTCTTGCTACCATCCAATCCACAGATCATATTCTGTGCGCCAGGTATGACTATGTATCTTAGTTGTCATTCAAGTCAGATTGATGCAACAAAATGCCACACACTGGCTGTTCAAACCAGTGAGAATCTTATTTCTTTACAGTCTATAGATAGGTGCTGAAGTTCGGGGACCAGGGATCCAGCATGGCTGCCTTCCGGTAAGGCTCTTTTCAATCCCCTTTGTCACACTGGGTGAGGAGACGGAGACCACACACTCTGGTATTCAATATAAGGGAACTAATCTCACTGGGAGATGATCCCTGTGACTTCATCTAAGTCTGTTTGTCTCCCAACAGCCCATCTCCAAATATCACTACATTGGAGATTCTGATTTTAGCGTATGAAGCCAAGGGTGGGTAGAAGCTATTCAGTTCATAATGTAAGTTAAATATGAAATTTGGCCCAGGTAGTAAGAACATTCCTGGTTCTGATATTGATCTGCATGCAAGGGTGATTCTATTTCCAAGGTTCCCTGGAACCTTGTCAAAATATACTGAATAGCATAGCAGACCAGGGAGGATTCAACTGGTAGAGAAAATGAGATTCAGTAAAGGGCCTTGATTCCACATGATTTCTTCAACAACCGAACTTTACAAATGGTTTCACCATGAGAAATTTTAGTGTTGTCATTATAATTAGAATCAATGTTAGATATAATTGTTCTCTAATTGACTCATTTACAATGGCTATAAATGAATTTATACTTACAAGAATAGTTACTGACACGTTTTGCCTATGGTAATTATTTTTTCTTAGTAAGATTATGTAACATATGTGCAGAATGTAAGGCTAATAAGCTGTTGTGCCTTTGTGTTCTGAATATTGACCATAACTAGAAGAAAAAATATCCACTATTAGAAAAACAGCTATAAACTGGTGATTAAAACAGGTGAGTGGTTGCAAATGCATGAATATTTTGTGGGTTTTCACTATCCTACTTAGTTGTGTCAGTGCCAAGTAGTATCATAAAAGTAACTATATATATATATATATATATATATATATATATATATATATATATATATATATAAAAACTAATTTACATAGTCGCTTACAGTCTTTGAAATTTCTGGAAAATTAATCTGCACCTTCAAAGTTTTTTTCCTTTATTCAGAAAGAACTATATCTAGAAGAAATTACAACAAAACAAAATCCCTTTTTTTAAGAAGAGAAAGAAAATAACAAGAGAAATTGATAAAAGTAGTTTAGTTTTCATAAAGAAATTGCTCCTAAGTAAATGGTATGAGATAGTCAATCAAGACAGAGGAAAGGATATAAGATGGTGAATTAAAGTCTATGGATTGTGTTCTTCCTTGCCACTAAAAGAGAGCCAACACAGGTTCACGTTCAATGGTAAAGAAAATGACTCTGTGCCCCTAGCAGCCAATCACTTGGGAGAAAGAAAGTCAACCCTCAGACTTTTCAGCTGAAGGGAGAACTCACCTAAACATCTCAGAGAAGAAAGTCTTAATTGAGAATATGCCCCAATGAGAATGTCCTCTAGGCAAGTCTATGGGGCATTGTTTTGTATCATGATTAATTTGAGAAGGTCCACTCCTATCTCAACAGGTTTCACTTGCAATATTTGTGCCTGGAGGAGGGACTTTGTTTCCACTTTCCCTTTTCCATGCTGGGATATTTTCTTGTTTTATTCTAACCTTAATTATCAGTGTTAACTGTGGAAATGCACATGATACTTCTGGGGAAAATGTCATGTGCTATCAGAATGGCTATGAAAGAAGTTCAAAGGCTGCAGAAATCAAGAAGGCTGCACTGAAGCCAAAAGCAAACACCTGAATTCCATGCAGAGTCTCTGCAGACAGATTGATGTTAGTATAACAAGCTGGTTCCAAAGGGAATGCTTGTTTAAGACACATGTCTGGCTTCAAAGAATAGAAATCTGAGTGGTTTGGGTTAAGACCCGAAGGCTTAGGCACAAGTTGGGAATTTGCCACTCTCCAGTTCCATGCCACCTGCACTGGAGGTCCTGGTGACAGGTAGATGGACACGTAAGCACCCCAGTTAAAGGCACCCCTCAGATGCATGGATGACGACATATTGAGTGTTAGGTAGCCCTTTGTTAGTGTGGCCCACACGAAGGGTTATCTCACCTGTAGGTCCAGTGTGTTACATGAGCTCACAGATCTGAGTTTTCTGATATGATTGTGGCGTGTTCATTGAGTCTATGTGGTCCCAATTTAATTTGTTGCACTCACAGGTGGTAGTATCTTACTGGTGCAGATAAGTTATCAGTGTAAACCTAGTGGCTTGTGCAGCAAAGTTGGAGGCTGTTCACTTGCACAGAAAAGTCGTGGATCCCCTCTGCATCGGCATTTGCATCTTTAATAAGGCTTCACTCAGAGTAAAGTGCAGTCTTGGGGCTCTGGTTTGTGTTATGTGGATTGACTTCTAGAGGCAGCAATCTGATTTCCATGGTGATGGTTTCACGATTACTCCATTTACTAGAAAAGGAACCTGAGCTGTCGAGAGATGATGCTATTAAACAAGTTATCCATGTTCGGAGTTTGCTGGGGGTCCAGATCATGAATGCCTAACACAGGAAATTGCTGTACTCAATACACGGCTTTATTTGTTTGACTGCTTTAGCATTCTCCAGAAATGGTGGTGTAAAAAGGTAGAGCTTGGTAAACTCTCTGTCTCTGTTTCTCCCCCACCCCCCACCCCACCGCACCCCACCCCGCCCTCTCTCTCTCTTCCCCCCCCCCTCTCTCTCTCTCTCTCTCTCTCTCACACACACACACACACACACACACACACACAGAGGACTGGGGGTGGCGAGAGAGGTATGCACACAGGCTGCTCTATCGAGAGCAGAGAACATTCATTCTTATTGCCCCCAAGTCCTCCTGAACTGTTTTCCCGTACATACATTCAGACTTCTTTTGCCACCTCCTTACTCTACCCTGTAGAGGAGGAAGATGAATAAAATATCGATCCCTTCTGAACATTATCCCAAAGCTGCATAAGATGGTTCCTATGTTTTAATATTTTATGAACCCCTCTTTGATACTAAATACAGATTATTTAAAATAGGTGTTGAGCATTGTACCTTAGTCCTTAAGTTTTATATTTACCTACTGAACAGAAATCAACACAGAAATAGCCAGAATCTATAGTCCATACACAATTCTAATAAATTAATGCTAGGTGTATAGAAAAATCCTGAATTCATTCCAGCTAATATTTTACAGGGTTGCGTGAAATTTAATCAAGTCTAGTATTTATGCCCTTTTCAGTGTTACTCAACTAATGTTAATTATGATAGGGCAATTCACTTAAATCTTATTTTTTTTTCCCTTTAAAACAGAAGTGTGTAACTGGACTAGAAGACAAAATTCTGGGTTGATGAAACTCAGGTTCTTCTGTGGAAACAGAGATGAGCATGATTAATAATTAGGAAACAAACAGGCCAATGAGATAGAATCCTGTTCATATTCAAAGTGCTAATTACAACTCCAGGATCACTGCTTTCCCAAACCAGTATTCAAAGAGGTGTCCAGCCAACCATACTCAGCCCTTATAATTATATGTAAATACCCAAGGATAACCAACGACACAGATGTCACACATCTCTGGTAATTACATTATTGTTTTTTCTTGTCTAAGAATCAGACAGAAAGACATGGAATTACTTCTTTAAAGACTGCATGCAGATAAATAGAAATGTAAGAGAAAGGAGAGGCTGTACGGACACAAAAATGTAAGAACTCCAAATGTGCATTCATACATTCCCTGGGACGTCTTTTAATAATTCTGCATAGAAAATGGCCTGCAGATAAAGCCCCTTACCATGAACAGAGGCAGGGCTAGTGGCTGAGGTCGCCCTGGAGTTTTAACCATGCCATTTAGTGTAGTTGGGTCCTGACACACAAATGTGGATAACAATGGATGTAGAAGAATCCCTTAGTTGAGAATTAAAAATGTCAGCATAGCTCTAGAAGGACTGGAGACCCCAGAATAATAGTGGGGTTGATAGTTTAGAAAGATCAGAGTTAGAATTTACTTGGATGTGAAAAGCCCAACGTTGCCCCACATTCAGAGAGACAGGTTTATTATAAATCTATTAGCAGAGGACTCACTGCTGAAACACAGCAGGCCACTCCTCTGAAAGCACCCTGGATTAAGAGTCCAGACCCACCATTAGGAGACAAAGGTTGTATAAGAGACTGTTCCTGGAGAAACACAACACAAATGTCTCCTCACCTCAGATAGGGAGCCCATCACAGACGAAAGTAATGATTGTACTAAAGTCCAGACTTGGCCAACCAAAGCGTTTTTTATTGGGGTTACTTACAGGAACAAGAGTGAGTCCACAGCAACCGTGTCACTGAAGAGCCTACCCCACCACACTGCTGGCTCATGGGAGCTGACATTCTGGAGCTCTCTACACAGCCTGCAAACATCTCATCAGGCTGGAAATCTCTCAGCAGTGGGTCTGGTGGAATGCCCTCTTCTAGGTGCTGTTTTGTTTCTACGATCCTGGTGAGGGATGTCACATAAATTTTTTCACTTTCAGATTCCCCAGACGTATGAAGTTTGCTTACATCCTGATTCCTATGAATCCTACTCTACTCCCATGTTGTGTGGGGGATTGTTTGAACTTCAAGGAAACTGCTGTACATGAAACACTGTGGGCTTTTTGAAAATTGAAAGGATTTGATGGGCATCTTACTCTGGGACATATTAGTCTGCTCGGCGTACTGTAACAGAAGAACATGGAGAGTGTGCTTAAATAATGGAAATTTATCGTGGCTTAGAATTTCAAGATCAGGGTGCTAGCTAATTAAGTTCTTGATGAGAGCTTTCTTCCTGGCTTGTCCAAGGGTTTCTTGCTTTGGCCTCCTGTGTGGGCATAAATAAACCCTCTGTTGTCTCCTGTAAGGACACCAAAGCAATATATCCCCACTAAATGCCCCAGACCTCATTCTAATGGCCTCTGAAGTTCCCATTTTCAAATGCATCATTACACTGGAGGTCAGGACTTCAACACTTGAATTGTAAGCAAGAGCAAAATAAGCATTCAGCCCACAAAAGTGAGCTTTAACCTAGGTTTGTAGGGTTTAGAAATTGTTCCTGCTATAAACGGTATGCTCAGAAGTGCTATCTATGGGCATTAACTCTGGTCAATATGGATAATAAAGCTTAAAATGACTTCTGTCTTGCTCCAGTGGGGCTCAAAATATAGACGATGGATCACAGGATTTCTGAGAAAAAGTTGGGAAGAGCCAAGTGGTGTGGTTCATTGACTTCGTGGCTTCTCACACATTCACATTCTCCAGGAACCTAAGGATGGAGTTATTGATTTATTTGTCTCAGCTTCTTTAATTCTATAGTCACTTTCCAGAAAATTTCAAGAACAAAAACTGCTTGTTTGGAAATGCACAAAAGATAATTCTTACCCACAGTAACATATTAGGAACCAAATTCCTACACACACACATGTGCACACATGCACACACACAGCAGCACAAAAAGGCAGATGTAGGGGGAGGAATGAGAGAGAGGGGACCTTTAATTTGAACCGCACATCCTACATCTTAACTTACTTAACCTAGAACCAGTTTTTCACTTTTATTAAGATTTATGATAGGTCATTCTCCTGACAAAAGCCATGGCCAGTAAAAAAGTAATATCTGGTGTTATTGGCACAGACACTTCTCTGCACCTCTTTTATTCCTTCCTCAACAGACTGCTCACCTCAGCACCTCTGTCAAGTTTAGTGTGGCTTTACAGCAGCAGAGTTATGAAGACCAAAAGGGAAGCTATGAAAAATAACTCCCGTGCTGTCCAGATCTTTGAGTCAGTCACTCAGCTGAATGACACCTTCCCAAGGGATGGAGAGAGCTGGACTGCTGATGTGTGCTTCTTCCAGAGGTAGTCCTGGGCCTTTCCCCTGTGATCAAAGCACACTGAAAGATCGAAAAGGTTCCCCTGGCACTCTGGGAGGCTGATGGTTGCAACAAGGGAAAGAAGAGATGGATTCCTGTTTTTCTCTTAAATAGTAAAATAGTCAGGGACATCTCTTTAGAACAAAAGCAACCTGAGAGGAAATCCGTGACGAATCAAACTGCGAGTTAGCAAAAATCAAGCCGCTATTGCATGAAGTCAACTTGAAGATAAAGATATGATTGCCTGTAAGTTCCTTTGCCCTAACTATCCCAAGTCAGTGCTAACCCCCTGCACAGTGGCAAACCCTACAAATGCTACAAAAAGAGATGAAATTGCATAAAGCCTGGCTCTGGGAGATTAATGTGGGTGTTGGCTCCATCTCTATCCCTGACTTTCCGTTCATCTGTAGCTCCAATATCTCTTGTTTCAGCCATTCCAAACACACTTATCTTTGTCTGTTCTGACTACCACTTCCCGTTGCACTTGGTGATAGTGTAATGATCTTCTCTTCCTCCTCCTCCTCCTCCTCCTCCTCCTCCTTTTTCGTTTTCCTTCTCATCCTTTTTTTTTTTTATTTTGCCTGAACTTTCGGGTTGCTTCTGGGTCTTGCCTTTGTGTATCACACTAGAATCTACCTGCTGGAGACCCTTCGCCCTCGATTGCTTTAGATGCAAATACACATATGAAGTTGCTGCATCATTTTGGACTTATATTTTTTCTACTCTTTAAAATAAGCTTGATTTGGGGGTCAGAGTTGGCTTAGCGGTTAAGAGCACTAGCTGCTGTTCCGGAGGATCTGGGTTCAATTCCCAGCACTCACATGGCAGCTCACAACTGTCTCCAACTCCTGTTACAGGGGGTCCGACACCCTCATACAGATATATATGCATGCAAATCACCAATGTACATACAAATTTTTTTAAACATATTAAAAAAAAAAAAAAGATTTGTTTATCCTGGTGCTTATGATACCCATTCAGCAAGGTGCAAAAATTCCAACTTCCCCACACCCTCAGCAGTATTTATTCCCTGATTTTTACATCCCCATACTGAGAGGCCTAGTGCTGATTGCATCAGCTTTGTGAAAACCTACATTCTTGAATTTACCTAGTTGATAGTGACTTTCTAGTAACAAGAAAATATTTAATTTTTTTGTATTTTTCTTTGTAAATACCTATTTTATTTTTAATTGTGGATCTGCATGTGGTTATGCGCAACTGAATCCCCTGGCACTAGAGCTACTTGTAGCTTTGAGCTGCCCAACGTGGGTGTTATGGATTAACCCAGGTCAGATGTAAGAACTGTAGGTGCTCTTAACCAACCAACCGCTGAGCCACTGTTCCAGCCTCTCTTTGTGTCTCTCTATCACAAATGCAGAAATCTATTTGTAAGTCATTAAGAGAACATACGTCTTTGTGCGTTCAACTTTTTCCATTTTTATGAGAATCTCATACGGTCATCTCAGCATGAGATGTCATGCTCACCTCCTCCTTGTCCCTCTGCAGACACTGGAAGTATTGATCATCCATGTTTCCTTCGACAAGTCGTGAGTGCAGAGGACAACCTGTCACTGCAGGTCTACAAACGTGACATCACAGAGGAGGTTGTGCCAAACAGCCTGGGGAAAATATGCATACTCTGAAAAGAACAGACGGTTATGTTTACTTGTCCTGTGGGCAGTTTTAGTCCAATTTGGTAGAACAAGTGCTTTAAAGGTGTCATTTTGATATTAGCTTTTAAGAATTTTAACAGAAAGGGAAGACGATTCTGGTAGGCTACTTTTATAATATTAGCAGATTCTTCAGCAGAGAACAAGTTGGTGAAAGATTAGACAGTAGTTAAACCTTTCCTCAGGTCAAGGTCAGAGGTATTCCCAAGGTGATATTTTCAATTATTCTTTAAAGAATATTAGTTGCGCTGGGTGGTAATGATGCATACCTTTAATCCCAGCACTGAGACAGAGGCACGTGGACCTCTGTGACTTTTAGTTCGAGGCCAGCCTGGTCTATAGAGTGAGTTCCAGGACAGCCAGAGTTACAACAGAGAGACCTTTCTTGAAAAACAAGTAAACTAAAAGAATACGAGTTGCTCAGTTTACCACAATCATCAGGTGATTGACAATACGATCTCAAAGAATATTGCCAATGAAAACCGTTGTGGAAAGCACCTAGACACAGACATTGCACTCGCAACTTGTGTGTTTCTGTACTAGCTTTTTCTAGTTACCTTTGAAATGCCACATGATCAATTGAGAAAGTTTCATGACAAAGTTTCACGTTTCTTTGCAAAAGCAGTTGAATGTGCATCTATCCTACATAAAAGGGTTATATTTTAATTTATATTCTCATAGAATCACATCAATAAAATTGGGCCGTTAGCGAATTAGGGAAACGTGGCTTCTACTTTCTAACATTATAACTGTGATGAAGAATACAGGGTGTTTTCTCCTCCATGTCAATAAAACTCGCGAGTTTTAGAGATAATTACATTAATTATCATTTCACTTTTAAGTGTCACTTGTCTGAAAGAAGAAAATTTCAAAAATATATGTGGAGGTCCACTCTTTGAAGACAGCATAAAACCTGGTGCTTCATGCTGTTGAAAAGACATAGAAGAAGCGTGACTGCAGCACCTGTTTCTCGCAGTCAGCCACATGACAAATGCCGCATGAATCAGTGCATGACCATGAGTCACCACCAGACCCTTGTGGTCTTTATCTCTTTGTGACACTCACAGTAAGCTTAAATATGTAAGGACATTATCCAAGCCTGTAAGAGAATAAAGTAGCCAGAACATGCTAGGAAAAAGTCATGTAAAATGTAGTCAGTCCAGCTTTCAATCTTAAATTGGAGCTCAAAAGAGAACACATGGTCCTTGGAAACAATATTTCTCCAGAAAAGACCTAATGCAGCCTTATAACACAAGGCTGAAATAGATTTACACACAGTCACACACAAACGTATGTACACACACAAATGTATATGTGCATGCAATCACATACACACACACATACACACATACACACGCATACATACACACACACACACACAGACACACACACACACACACGCCTCCCTAAGTGTAATGCTCTCAGAGCCATTATATGAGACCCTGACACCCTATATACACTTAGGAGGCGGGGAAGCAGTTTAAGAATAAGCTTTCCTCTTTGTAATGAGAGCTTTCATCTGGAAAAGCTTTGTTCCAGGAAATAACATCGACATCGCTACTTGAAGACTAGGAGTTACTCAAGTGAAATGATGAGTGTCAATGTTTAGAAAAAGTGCAAGAAGCATGTGGATAAATACTCTTATTATGCACGCAGCCATAAGCCAGAAAATAAGATCTTTTTCTCCAGGAGCTTCCATGCTTCCCAAAGCCAGCTACATTCTCTTCCTTGTTCTGTATGTATCTATGCTGTGTCTACTTGACGAAGTTTCCGTGGACTCATAAAGAATAAATACATTGTTACATTAATTGAATAGTTATATTCCAGTCTAAGAAAAATAAGACAATCTAAAACATCTGTTTTCACGTCTATGCATTCAAATATCTTCATAGCTAATAAACAATTTATACATAGATACCGTGTTTGGATGTGTGTGAAGAGAAAATGTAGCAGATATTGTAAATTGAATTATTGATTGCTGGCTGAGGTTTGAATGGAAGTAATTGTTGTATATTTGGCATTAAACGTGCTAAGACGTTACAGTACTTTTTCAATCATTAGGTGAATCTATGCGAATAATTGTGCCATCCCCAAAGACATACAGATCTAATCCTTCCCTGGGGATTTTCTGGCTTTGGAATCACATGTTGGCAGAAGCTGGAAGGATATACACAGGCAGGATGCTGAAGTGGTACTTTTTATTTTTTGTCCAGATGTACATTATGAGGTAGAGACAGAATGAACTAGCTGTTCAATTGTTTCCCAGCAGAACACAGATGAAGTATTACCAGTCGAGCCAGGCAAGCCAGGAGTATAGAACCATTTTCCCTCCCGGCCTAGCCAGACAACAGGGAACAAGCACTAAGAGGAAGGATGGTTTCAGGGCCAAGATAAAAATTAAATTTTTTCTTGAGTCAAGACATCAATTACACAGGCATAAAACCCTTCTAAGTCCTAGGGGGGAAAAAAGAGAACTTTTCTCTACAAGTTCTCAGCTGCACCAGGCAGTTTATAATAATGCTGAGGCTTTGCTGGTTTGATCCTGTTGGCTAAACCAAAGGTCTTCTAAAAACTGCAATAATGTTTGACTCTTCGTTCAAGTGAACAACAAGCACGACTCACAGAGACTTAAGAGTGTCGAATTATTTTCTAATGAGGTATTTTGTAATTAGAATCTATAAAGCCATTAACTTTTCAAAGAATATAACAATTCAAATAAAACAAAATCAGACCCGTTCAAGGTAGAACAATCAAAGATTGTTGCTCTGACCAGATACGGGAAAGAGCTAAGAAATATACTCAGCTCTTAAACCAGAGAATTCTTTACATTGAGGAAATGCTCAGAAAGCAGAGCTTTCAAACTCAAACGTGGAGCTCTGAGCTGCGAGGGAACTGCTCAAACGTAACTCTACATTAGTTCAGAATTGCCGCCAGCCACTGTGTTCTGTAACCGAAGCCTTCCAAAAGCAAAAAATAAAAAAATAAAAATCAATCGACTGAATCATGAAACTATAGCCCAAACTAAATCTCTAGATAAGCCCTTCCTGTTTTAGTACATCTCCCAGTCACAAATAACTGACAGAGTCCTAGGCAGCTCCATGCTCTGCCGTGCCTCTTCCAGATGCCAACAGCTGGCACTGTTGATGATCAGTCTTAGCAGAGATTATGCAGTCCGACTCGCTTTCTTCTTCCCCCATCACTGGTCCATCTGCCTCCAAATTTTCCCAGATGAACATGCATCTTGGAAATTATCATCCTCTGTTATAAATACCCATCCAATTCCAAAAAAAAAAAAGTATCCATGTCTCCATCTTTTCCTTTTACCCATGGTGATATCCATGACTTCTCATGCTTTCAGTGGCTTCTCTGTTGCAGGTGCATGGCTGTAGTCACAGCTGCTGGCAGCAGATGCAGGAGTGCGGCCCATTTAGTCCCTAGTGGGGCTGTGTATTCTCAATTGAGGTCCAGGGGACACAGGCATGCAACAGCCAGGCCTTTTTAAACACTCACAGACTTCTTCTGGATGTCTACGTAGATGTCAGGAATCCCATCACCCTGCTAATTCCTAGGTACCTCTAACACCCTTGAATATTATTCTTGTCACTTTATGGTTTTCAGTCTGTAACTTAATGCTTTTTCCTTCCTCGCTGATTAATATTCGTACAACTGAATTTAATGATAAGGATTTTGTTGGAAGTCAAGGAACTCTAGACTTTGTCTCCCAGTGGCTATTTGGATGTTTTCCAGGTTCCTAAGAACTCTCTGAAAAATAAAAAATAAAAATTCAATGTTAAAGGAAATAGTGACTTACACAACACATTCTCCAATTCCCACATTTCCCTGCACCCTCGTATCCCACCCACTAGAGGCTTCCTTCCGATACTAAATGGGCATGAACTTTAGAACCGTAATACCAGAAGGTATTTTCTGAAAATCACATCTAAATTTTGGTACATAATTACAAGCAGGTAGAAAATGAAAATTTAATGTCTCTAGACTTTAATTAATATTAGTCCAGAAGTTAAACAGTTCTTTCTGGAAATATTGAGAAGTACGTGATGTCCCTATAAATCACCCGGCCACAGCATAGCATGTGTAGCATGCCGTGCATGAGAGAAATGACAACCTGCTTCCTGTTGTTATAAAAAGGCACAGGCTGTATAAATTCACTGGATGTTTCAAGTTAAAATCACATGACATTGTCAGATTTTCTCAATAGGTACAGATGAGGCTACCAGTGTCTCATGTAGATACAGCTACCATGCTGGTCTATACACTGCTTCACTGATAAACTGGTTACCTAGTTAAAGAACAGAATAGAACTTACAGCTGTCATGGTTTGAAACCTTCTCCTTAATTATCTTACGTGGGAGCTGGCGCTCTTCTGAAATAACAGCTTGTGTTTACCTCACACAGTAGCTACAAGTTTCCAGTTAGTGAGAACTATGGGAAAATAAAACTGGTAAGCGTTAATTGCATGGGAGTCAAGGCCGAAGCACAGGGCAGGTTCTTCAGTGAAGGAAACCTAAAGTGTCACAGTCTTGTTCTCATACTAAGATCATTCTGTTAAAACTCTGAGTTAGGGTAAACGAATAGAAAAGAAGGGAGTTGCACAGCCCGTGAACACCGTGAAATAGCCTCCACTGTCCTGCTTACTGTTTTGATTCTAAAAGACAAGAAAGACTGGCCTCTGACAAATTCTCGTGTTAATAAAGTTCTCTCAGCTAATACACAAGGATCAGTTGTTGGTGAATACTCAATAAAGGAGGTTTTACTACTCCAGACTTATTACGCCTGTGAATTTGTAGTGTCTGCTGGAACTAGGAGCTTTCGTTATAAATGAACTATATATTTTTTGTTGAGTCATCTTTGTACAGCAAGAACTGGGAACATATTGGTTTTTTTTTTTAATTTAATGAAGGGCTTTGTGTCCCAGACAGTACACTACCTGACTCTAACTGGAGGATCTGCTGCTGGTCAGCTTGCTCCTACCCAATCTCTAAACTTGTCTGAACAAATTTCTCAGAGACAGAGACTAAGAATTGATTTACTGAGGGAACATTACCAAGAGAGTATTTCGGGGTGGAGTAGGAAAAGTGCAGACAAGAGGTACAGTGATTATGTGGTTTTAGAAGCACTGACACTAAAATAGAGCTCAGAGTTCTCGGTCTCCAACCCAATAACACTGGCATATCATCCTGAAGCCTCCATCAGGTACTATCCATGTTAAGAGGGCAGACAGGACAGGACGTAATCTACACATATTCAGGAACGGTGGTTCAAGCCAGGTGTGGTGGCACATGCCTTTAATCCCAGCACTGGGAAAGCAGTTCCATCTGGTACAAGAGTACTTCTCAGAGAATGCATGTATGTATTTACTAACGCTAACTCTCTTGGGTAATCCTAAAGGTTCTCTATGGATTTTCTATGAGAAGTAAAAGTGAAAGCTTTCCTACGATTAAAATAAAAGAGCCTTCAAACATTAAAAAAAATAAAACTACTACCATAGAAGCTTCCTATATTATAGAATATAAATAAAAATGTGAATGGAGGTACCATATAACAATGTGGGGAAGGGGGCAATATCACAAGTAGACAACATATGCTATCAAATAAAACTCCAAGTACCACATGTCTCCAGGCAAGGTACAGAGAAGCCAGCAGATCCTCACCCTGCCAAGCCCTTCCCAATGGTACCCTGACCTGCAGTTTCTCACTGCCCTGCCTCCTTCCCCCTACTTACCATTCCTATGTAGCTGCCATCTCCTCCCTGCTTCAGGAGGCAAGAAATGGTGAGCTCAGAATCCTGGCAGCTTCTAGCTTCTACTCTACAAAGGCCAAGAGTTGGGTGCCACCCAGAGCTCTGCCATCTCCATATTCCTCTTGCTAGATGGTAATTAACACAGAGAGCCACAATGGGTTACCGCTTTGGGGGTTATTGGCCAAAGGGGAGCCCATAGACTCCCACATATTACAAGGCATCGCCAGTGCTCTTAGCTGTCCACCAGAACTTTACAGTAAAAACCTGTTGCTGAAGGCATCACATACTTAAGTCATAGAACATGGAGAAATCTATCTGGGACTCAACTGAAAGCTTCATTTCTACTAGCTAGCGTTCATACAGCTGGAAAGGTATTATACATGCTATCAGAGTATCAAAGTGACCAACAGTCTCATTCAGCTAACGGACCCTGCAAGCTACAATAATAACTTGCTTGGCAAGATATGCCCACTTAGGTGTAATGGTAGCCCTAATGTTATAGAAGTACAAACCACTTTCTAATTGGATTTAAGGCCTACTCTTATAAGAGGAAACACATTCTCCATACTGTTAATGCGTTCAAGTACCTGAGAGATGAGGTAAGTCACGGGCCTTAAAGGAAACCTATTACTATCATTCTGGACATAAACATTAAATGGCTCCTGGTGGCATATTGCTATACTTACAGATGAGTGTGTCTCTTATCCCTCATTAAAGAAGCTTCTCCTTGCAGTAGATGGCAATGAACAGAGAAACTCACAACTGGTCAGTGTTCAGAGAGTGAGAAAACTAGAAATGTTCAGCTCTAACTAGGATGTCTATATTACTCCCTCATCTCAAGGTTCAGGGATCTGTGTAAAGGAGGGGGGTGGGCAAAAACTGTGAAAAGCCAGAGGTTGCTGCTGACATCAAGGAAACAATGGTTTCTGGACACAACAGGGCAGGTGCACATATGAACTCACAGAGAGAGTGATACAATGCAAAGACTTGGACAGGCCCAAGCTAGACAACATTCCAACATGGAGGAAGGGCAGTGAGCACTAACCCTAACCCCTATCCGAGGAGCTTTGGGATTTTACTGCTACTGGGCTTTCTTCGGTGGAGTGACACTTGGGATCTGGGCCACACTCCAGGACAGAACTCACCTGGGAGTCATCAGCCAACACGAACTGGGCATTTTGTGTTTCTTCTATTGTTAAGAGAGAACATGAAGCTGGGTGAGTAGGGAGTCAGAGGAGGAGTTGAGGAGTGAAGCTTAAAATATGTATAAAATTCTCAAAGAATAAACAGAAACATTCTTTTAAGACTGTCAAAATTTATTCAGGCAGTGAGGGTACACGCCTTTAATCCCAGCACTCGGGAGGCAGAGGCAGGCTGATCTCTGTGAGTTTGAGGCCAGCCTGGTCTACAGAGTGAGTTCCAGGACAGCCAGGGTTACAACAGAGAAACCCTGTCTCGAAAAACCATAAAGGAAAGAAAATGCCAAAACTAGAATAATTCAAACCAAGAACAGCTATCATGAAGAATTTTAAAATCCAAACGGATATTCTCAGCAATCAGTAGAACTTTCTATACCCTGCTTCTCTAAGGCTTGCTACAGTTCTCCTTCATCTATTGTCTTAGCTAACTACCAAATGCCCCTTTCATAAAATTAAGGAATATAATTACTATGCAAAATCACTACCCCTAGGAAAAAAAAATGTAAATTGTAAAAACTAGTCTGGTATATTTAGTGTGTATGCATGGCAACTCAAGTTGCCATCAAAAATGCTTGCAATTTTTAATTTTTAAATGTTCTCTCTACGCTGATTTGATTTTAAGGGATCTGTGATATTTCTCTAGCTAAGGATGAAACAGGTTTTTATGTATTCATTGCTGCTCTCCTCCTTAAACAATTAAGTCAGCCCAATGTTACCATATCAGCAATGCTAGATATTGTACAAAGAACTTAACATTTTAATGTTAATTTAGTCCTTAAGACTAAGGCTCTCCTTGGCTACTGCCGTGTAGTCTGGATTCTGGTTGCTAAAACCATAGATTGGCATTATCTGCTGCATCTGCCTGAAGGATGTGTTTCCAGGACAAACGGGTCATCTCCTGTTTGTCAGTAGAAGTCTTAGCGTGAGCCGCAGAGTACAACTTTTTCCACTGGTGGCAAAAGGCCACAGGTGTAAGCCCCAAGAGGAAAAGGCGTTGCACCCAGGCTGCAGGTGCTAGAGGAGCTAGAAGGAACTCCTAGGTGGTTTCAGCATAAAATGCAGACAGCTGTTTCTGTTGGCAACAGCTCATTATACAGCCTAGCTGGAGCACCACAGGTGGGCTAGCTTTGCAGGCTGCAGGCTTTGGTAGCCAGGAGCCCTCATCTGTGTTTCCTCTCTACCTTTCTTTAAGCAGATGATTGAATTCTACAGAAACCACCCTCAACTACTTTTTTTAAAAAAGAGGTTTATTAAATTCTTCTGCCAGGCAGGATTCTCTGGAGAGGCAAAATCGATAGATTCTATGTAAGTTCCTGAGTGTGTGTGGTGTGTGTGTGTGTGTGTGTGTGTGTGTGTGTGAGAGAGACTTTATCCTGGGCTGCCCAGCCTCCAGAATTGTCAGAACAGCAAATATTCATAACTGCCCAGTCTCAGATAGCTTCCTGCAGTGCAGCATTAACACTGCATTATCCCATTTTCATCAGAAGGAAGTTTGGTGACATGAGTCAGGTAAGTGGGCTCCCAGCACTCGAATCTTTCAGTGTTTCGGGATGTGTTTGTACGGCGAGTTTCGTGATAACTGCGTCTCTAATTTGGAGCAAAGCACATGCTGAACAATTTTCATCTGTCAAGTTACCTGGGCCTCAACATTCCCATCAGAGAGCCATAGTCACAAGCTGTGAAATATTGAGCCTAGCAACCTACAAGCGATGGACCCTTGCCTCCATTCCAAAACAAAACACACCCCATGCTAGTGACAAAATCACACATGATTTCCTTTGTGAAGTAATGGCAGTACTGTAACTTTTGGCACACATTGTAAACGTTTATGACATATGATAACATACTCATGAACTACTTGTCAGAATATACCAACTCCACAGAAGCATGTGGAAGTCAATTGTCCCAAGAATCACAAGCTGTAGGGGTGATCTATTCCTAATCCCAGTCTATAACTTTACTCCAAATATAAAACCGTTCAGGACACAATGTGTCAATCTTCATGTTTTGTGTGCTTTGCTAACAAAACCCTTGTTTTCTTCCAATTGTGGTATCTATTATGTTGTTACTGGGAACGCCCATAGAAATGTACCCAAACCTTCTATGAACTGTAAGGACTTTTTTGTTTGTTTGTTTGTTTTTTGTTTTTGTTTTTTTCCCACATCTAAACTTCCTCCTATGAACTTTAGGTTTGCCCCCATAAACCCTCAGCTAGTGTGCATACATCCGGAAAGGGTGACTTCCTCTTGCTGAAGTGGGCATCACAAAGAGAAATTAGTACAAATAAGTAATCTATTCCAAGATGTATTTCCCAGAAGCTGCAGTTCCGGTAATGATATATGGTAGATTCTGTTACTGATGTTTTCAAATCATCTCTGAGTTAACTCTACTTTTATCCCAACGCAAACTCTACCATCCACCACAAAATCTCATGCTCATTGCAATCAGCAGGATTATTGCCAGGATATTTTACATACAACTAGGTAAGGCAGACTCTGGAATGACATAGCCTTGGATCCAAATTTCATTTCACCCAGTACTCACTACTCAGGTAAACACTATACCTACTGCCTCAATTTTGCCCTAAACATTATAACTACTTACTATACCCTAAACATTATAACTACTTACTATATCCTGTACAAGAACTAGAAGAGTAAAATTTCTTGTAACTGATCCCATCATAAAGTAATTAGAAAATGAACACCTGTAACAGGCAAAGGGGGCAACAGCAACACACACACACACCTGAATCTGTTTTTAGATATATGATACTCAAATTATCTTTCTACTCTTAAACCCTTCATACCCTGTTACCTTTGTTTTCCATTGGTTATAAAGTCCCGTAAACCACCCTAGCATATCTTGGGCAAGAACAAGATTAAGTCAGCCTAGCAATGCCTTTACTCTCTTTGGTGGTTTTCAAGTAGAAATCTACTTCAATCTCCTTATATGTGGTCTCTGCTTTAATAATCAAAGTCTTTGCTTTAATTATATTACTGACTTCTGTTTCAATAGTTAAAGTCTTTGCTATGATTCTGACTTTAACAGCAGAAATGCTAGTATTTTGAATAAATAAATATTTAAATACTAATATAGTAACAGGGAAACAAATAAGACATTTAAATTACATTGAAAAAAATGGGTGATTAATCTTTAACCTGGCAGGTGTGTTAGTATGCTACAAACCAGACAAGGGTAATAGAAGAGAATTAAATGAAATTCTTTAGAAGATTCTATTAAAATACTATTATAGTGATTTATAAGGGGAAATTGATCACTCTAAATTCAGAAAAAATTTTGAAGAAGGCATGAAACAAACACATTTTTCATTCTTAATATACTTTCACATTAGATGGTAAATTATTACACGAACTCAATATAAATGCCAATTTCTCCTCATTCACCTGTATTATGTCAGTTCCCATTGTAATTATCTTTAATGATTTCAGAGCCAATAAAATGAGTTGGAATTTGACTGGCAATTATGCTATTCCATTTCATTTAATTTGGCTATTTCAAGCCAAATATAAAACCATTGCTGTCAATAGGTAGTACTTGAATGAAGTCACTTAGAGCAATACTCTGAGTTCTTCAGTTTCAGAAGGCAGTCACGAGCCACTAGAATGTCATGAAGGTGACGTTCTCATCTTCCTATAGAGCAATAGTTGGCTTAATGGAGTCAAATCACGTGACTCAAAATACTCAGGTTTCTCTCCTGTTTCTAAGCAGCACTGGCCATAGAAGAATTCAGAGCTGACAACTGCCATACTAACTCAAAGACAGAAGTTTAAAATATAAGAAATTTGCTTGATACAGTGGTTTTTAAATATCCTAGATTCTATTCAAGACTAAATAAAAAGAACATTTTAATATGGTGCTATTCTTTTTAGAATTATCCTTTTTTTCATTTTTTTGTTTTTTTTTTCCTTTTCGAGACAGGGTTTCTCTGTTGTAACTCTGGCTGTCCCAGAACTCTCACTCTGTAGACCAGGCTGGCCTCGAACTCAAAGAGATCCGCCTGGCTCTGCCTCCCAAGTGGTGGGATTAAAGGCGTGCGCCACTCCCACCTGGCTCTTTTTAGAATTGTCAATGTAATGGAATACAAACTTTTAAAGTATTATTCTCTTGTAAATTTCTGAAATTCTCAGTAGTATCTATCAATGCTGAGGATGAAGACTATCTCTCTGTCCTGTTCTTTCATGTTTCCTCAATGGTAGTATTATCTTGAAATGCACGTGAATATGTTTTGCTGTGAATTTCACCCTTTTATCTCATTTGAAACACTTAGCTTTGGCAACATCAATTACCTGTTAATACATATGATAATAATTTGTAACATTAAACTTTTGGAGATAAACTCAGTATCCTTTATGTGGATTAAACAAATACATATTTAAAAGCAATGGAAATTTGCTTTTCTGTTCCAACTGCCACCTCTAGGGAATCAGGCTCCCATACCCCATTCATGATGACTGTAAGTCTGTATATTATTGTTGCACCTGAAGTGAGACTTTCAGATTATGTGTATTGGTTACTTTTCTGTTTCTGCAGTAAAACGCCATGACTAAAAGTTACTAAAAGGAAGTGAGACTATACTATAAAATCTCGAAGCTTATACACACACACACCAGTGATATATTTCTGTCAGCACAGTTGTACCTACTGACGGTTCGCCTTTCCAAACAACAACACCAACTGAGGACAACATGTTCAAATACACGAGCCTATCCAGGGCATTTCTCATTCAGACCGCAACAATATGCAAATTATGAACTACAATTTTCATCTTTATGAAACTTCCACATATAGTTGCATTATTATGACCAGGATACATGGGGCTGGAAAGATGGCTCATCAGTTACGTGTGTGTACGAGTCTATGGAGACCTGAGTTTGGTTCCAAGCACGCGTAACAAAAGACAACTGCCAGTAATTCCTACTCCAATGGATTCTATGGCTCTGGCCTCCTTGGGAACCTGCACTCATGTGCACGTACCCACACAGACACATACACATGTACATAGAACTAAAATTAATAAAGAATAACTCTTTGTTAAGAAGAACCCCTACCCACATGAAGTTGTACCTCATCTAGACACCTCGGCAAATTCTAAAGGACATCCTTTACCTCTCCACTGTGCCCAGAAGGACCTAATTACTTCTTCTTCCCGTTTTTAATCTTCTCTCTCAGATTCACTAACTTTCCAACAATTTCAAGCTCCATGAAATTGTCCTGACTCCCAAATCCATACTCATCTCAGCAGTGCTCTCTCCATTGCCCGAATCCAAACTCCTTCACCCCGAGTTCCATCCCCTCAGGTCGTATCACCCCACGGGTCTTATTTAGTTAGTTTAACCAAACTCTCCCGTGGGCATGGTTCTTGTGTGCCGTTATAGCCTTCCCTTGCTTCCCTTGCCACCAGCAGGTAGTTTAACAACAATAAACAAACAGTATCATTACACATAACAAAACAAAACAAAACCACAAAACCCTCATGAAAGTCAAATGATGAATTCAGGGGGGCATTCGGGACCGAAGACTGAGTAAACAGAGACCCTCTATTACAAAAGAGAAACAAATAGTGTAAACAAAAGCACAGAAATCTGCCACACCATGATGCAGAACGTGAAGAGGGATGGAAATAACAGATAATTGCTCACAATCATTAGCCATTAAATTCACTCTGTGCCAGTGAACTTTAGTTCAGTTATTCTAAGAGAAAAGTAATAAGTATGCTGATAACTCTTTTACATGCAAAAGACCTATGCTACTCTTTTTAAAAGACTTTATGCAATATGTTATTCTTAGAAATAATAGGCATGATTGCCAATTAAAAGAAATTTCAGCTAAAGTAAAGGAGCTTTGATACTTCTGCTTTCTTTAGAGTTGCCTGTCAGAAGACTTGATGTTTTTCTGAGGCCAGGTTTATGGAATCTGCAGTTCCATTTCCTTCTTTAAAAAACGAGAATCTATGTGCTGGCCTCAAAAGTTGTAGGGGTTATTACTTGCTTACAGAAGATAATTCTCATTTTTTAGTAATTTAAGAAGGTATTCAATAAGAAGTCACCAAGAAAATACTATGCACCCAAAACTTTACCCTTGCAGGAAGGTACTGTCGAGAAAAGAAAACCGTGGTACCGTCCACATGGTAGTGGGCTGCAGCGTGGTCTACTATTTAAATTCCACTGGAGAAAATCCTCCTCAAATTATATTACCATAGGTACTTAGCATTTGATGGCTTCCCGAAAATGAGTGAGAAGACTCAGTAAAGAATTGATTATAAATATATCTCCAGAGAGAAAATGCTATAATCAAGAGCTAGGTTGATTCAGTAAGGATGAACACATCAGCTTCCATTATTTCTTCCTGTTATGTGGTTCTGTTCTGAGATGTGAATGAACTGTGTAGGAGTATGTGTGCTATGCAGTTCATCAGTGGATCTCCTTTCCAACCAGAACATCTTAAATTTTTAGTTTATCTTCTAAAATTGTGTAGAAGGTGTACGTCCAAGTTCCTTCCTTCTGAGTTTGTTCATGTCATACATAAAATATTGCTTAATGTTCCTCCACCGACCCCAACCCAATCCCGATTCCTTCCATAAACTGGACAGCTGGCCCGGTTAAGTCAGCCAGCTCCAGGTAAAGCAAAAGACTCTCTGGAAACACATAAATTGTGGGGTGATTTAAGAAGATATCTGACGCTGACCTCTGGCCTCCACAAGCATGAACATACATATGCATACAACATGAGCATACATACGAACACACATGTATGATGTGGATGTTTATTTTTAGTTATGTATAAAATAATTGTTTTGTGTAATATTTGGGATATGGCTGCCTAGGTAGGTCTTGGCACTTTGTATTGTCTGCAGGTGCTGGATTTATGTGGGGGATGTTTGATTGCTAATGATCTGCACATGCTATCAGTAGAACACCTGAGGATTCCAATGCAATAAAAATACCTGAGCTCAGATGCTTAGGGTTCCACTGTCTAGTATGGTGCTAGCCAGGATAGTGATTCCCTCTGCTGAGGTCTGCTCAGGTTTGCACCTATAAATATGTCCCCCTGTCTCTCTTGGTGAGCCCACACAGTGGCTAACAACTACACATGTGCACTTTCTTAGTCTGTATAAAAGACTAGTCAGCATCCCACAGAAATATAACTAGAGATACTTAATCTAGTTTTATCTAAATGGAAAGTTAGTTGCATATTATCCCAAGATTATTTTATTATTTTAAAAATATTTATTCTTGATTGTGTGGGGGGTATTTGTGGGTCTGGGTGTCTATGGGTGGGTAAGTGCACGTGACTACAGGTACCTACAGAGGCCAAAAATTGCTTCAAGATCCCCTGGAACTTCAGTTCCAGGCAGTCATGAGCTGTTGTGAGTGCTGGAAACTAAATTCAGACTCTCTGGAGAGCAGAGCACACTGTTAACTGCTCAGCACTATCTGAAGCTCCTTGTTCAATTTCTTTCTTTTTCCTTTCTTAAAAGAAAACTAAATTTTTAAAGCCAGGGAGATTTCATCGGATATATATTAGACAGGTGCACAAATAATGACTGGAAGTGGAAAGAATTAGATGAGAACTGGAGACTAAAATTTTTAAGATTTTAATTTTTAATCGTGAGTGTGACTCTGTGTGTGTGTGTGTGTGTGTGTGTGTGTGTGTGTACACATGTATACAGGCGCCCACAGAAGCCAGAAGAAACTATCAGATGTCCTGGAGCTGGCGTTATCAGTAGTTATGAGCTGTCCAAAGTGGGTGATGTTAACCAAGCTCAGGTCCTCAGCGCGAGCATCCCCCCAGCCTGTAGAAGTCCTGCCAATTAGTGCCTGCTATGCAATCTCTAAGATGGGTGACGTCGATGCACATCTATATATGATTTCTTTGTACTTCTGACTTGACTTGTTATAATAGAATCTGCTCCAGTCACAGGTAAATTTGACCTTCTATATAAACACCTCGTCAGAAGTACCCCAAGTACCTTAGGATGCTCACTAACTTTATTGTACGGGGAACAAAGCTTTAGAGATGGGGAGCAAACATCATGGGTCACGTTCAGGATTGAGGCAAGAAGCATTTGCTGCTTCAATGAGCTAGATTATATTCAAAGTACTAAAGTGGGGGAAATGAGTTCTGGGAAATGTGGCTTGCTCCTTTGTGGCTTTCATATCTGGCCATACAGGCTGGCACGGCATTTAATAATGGGCACTCCTGGTACTTCGTAAGCACACAGCACAATTGTCATAGAATAGAAAGATGCTGGAGGCCTGCCTTCGGTGTGTGAGCAATGCTTGTTTGCACCTTGTCTGGTGCTGTAAGAAATAAAGAAATGCAGAGCGCAGAAGCCGAAGCCCAGAGAATAACTGGTGAGAACAGTATGGATCCTTTGGACTGTTCACAGGAAGCGTGCAGGATCCTGGCCTTGTGGCTGCCACAGCAGAGGATGTGCAGAATTATAGCATGGCTTGCTCAACTGTGTGTAAAATAACTGCCTTGAACAAAACGCATTCCTGTCAATCTTTGTTCTTCTGACATCTACTGCTTTAAAATCTATTATCCAAAGTATAAGACTCACATCTTCAGGGACTCCTTATTTTCTTACAAAATGAAATAAGATAAAAATCAATTAGCTACTTAGCCATTAATCAGTGAAATTCTCTGGCTTTTATGTCTACTAAAATTAGATTATCTACCCTGCAATACTTCGGATGAGATGAGGAATATTTTCCAGAATCAAGAGTTTGGGGGGGGGGGGCGGGGTAGAGGGATAGCTCAGTGTTTAAAGCTCTTTGAGAGGACCTGAGTTTGATTCTCAGCACCCATGGGAGATGGCTCACAACAGGTTATAACCTCAGATTCAGGGAATCTGGTGTCCTCTTCTGGCCTCTGCAGGCATTGTGTACACACACACATACACATAATTTAAAAAAAAAAAAAAGGAAAACCATTTTTTAAAGAGGAATTTACATGAACATACTTGGACACATCCACACAAACAAGCATGAATGTTCCTTAATGAGGGAGCTAAAATATACATCTCTTCCGTCATCTCTAAAGTTTTCAATGAGAGAAATAGAGCACTTACTATCAATAAATATCATTAGGTTGTCGTAGTAGGATGTTCGGGGCCCCGACGGTAGGCAGCTCCATTCTCAGGCACAAACACAGACCTTAGTGGATAAGAATGACTGCATAAAGCTGCAGGCGACGAGATAATGCCAAGGTGGGGATGTCTATCTGCAGAGAAACCCCGTAGAAACAGGGAGGCACAGAAGAAACAACTCAGAGAATGGGACCAAATGCTGTGAAGACTGTCTGCTCAAGCCTTGCATTCAGTGTTATGCCAGCTGCTAAACACCATGCGAGCAGCTGTAGAAATAAACGAAGATAATCCGTTCCTGAAGTGAACCCAGAGTCCCGTGTCTCTGCCTACCATTACCTCCCTTCCCGATCCTTTGTTGCCCAGAGCTGTGCTGGCCAATAGACAACTCAAGGAGGAAAGGTTTATTTTAGACCACAGTTGTTTCTGGTAGAAGTCAGGACAGCAGGAACCTGAGGAAGTTGATCACATCGTGTCCGTAATCAGAGCAGAGTGCAACAAATGCGCTCAAGGATCAGATAACAACTTTGTGGAGTTGGTTTGCTCCTTCCGTCTTTATGTGGGTCCCAGAGATCAAACTCGTGGCACCACGCTTGTGCATCACAGGTCTCGATCTGCTGAACCACCTTAATGCCCGCCTGTTTAGTTTCTTTGACCTACCACACAAAGAAGTTAAGCGCCTCGTGTGTGCACAGCATTCCCAGCCATAAGAAAGCTGTTCAGGATCCAGCTTTAAAAAGAGTGATAAAAAGTTATCAAAAGTCAGCCAAACGTTGAATAAATAAATTAGATTAAAAATAGATATAAGAAATATATTTCAAAGCCTCCTTTTGAAATCGTCTTCAAAGAATCTTTTGTTCAGCGCATGACGCCGATGACAAGGACGGATTCGGTCCCATCAAACAGCTTTGCCTTCATTTGTTTCAGCTTGGTAATAGACAGAGGTCACCCACCATGAGACCTGATACATCAGGGGAGCGTAATGATGCATGCACGAAGGCTGACAGACAGCAGATAACAGGCTAACATTTTAAATCCCTGAAAAATACAATAATTTCAAATAGTTAAGATAAGAAAAGCAATCTCCCCAAGGGGGGGGTGCTGAGAAAAATGAATATCCACATATAGAATAATGAAGATCTCTCTCTCTCTCTTTCTCTCTCTCTCTCTCTCTAGCTCTTTCATTTACCTTGTGTAAAATCAATAGAAAGTAGAACAAATTCATTAATTTTAGACCCAAAGCACTTAAACTGATAGAGGAACGTATAGGAACAGCACTTCAATATGTAGACATAAGCAAGAACTTTATGAAAAGTACTCAAGTAGGCCAGGCAGTGGTGGTGCACGCGCCTTTAATCCCAGCACTCAGGGGGCAGAGGCAGGCGGGTCTCTGTGAGTTCAAGGCCAGCCTGGTCTACAGAGTGAGTTCCAGGGCCAGAGTTACAACAGAGAAACCACATAAAAAAACAAAACAAAAAAATAAAATAAAAAGGAAAGGATTAAAATAGCTCGAGAATTAACTTCAAGAGTCTATATTAAAAGCTTGTTTTAGAGTGATGACTCAGTGCATTCTGCCCAGGCATGAATACGAAGTTTAGATAGCCAACAATCATGTCAAGAGCTAACTGCAGTAGATGTGTGTCTGTAAACCCAGGGTGGAGGGGCAGAGATCAGAGACAAGTGATCTCTGGTTGTCTGGCAGAAGTCCAGGTACAATCCTGAGCTCCCGAGTCACCGAGGAGGTTTGTCTCAAAAGACAAAGTAGAGAGAAATAGATGAAGTATCCTGCTACTGATTGTGGGCTTTGACATGCTCATGTCTTATGGACCTCCAATATACAAACACATAGGCATGTGCAGACACACACACACACACACACACACACCATCACCACCACCACCACCAATCCTGCAGAGCAAAGGAAGGAATCAGAAGAGTGAAGAGACAGTCTGCATCTGTCTGCCATCTGTCTTTCTATTTTGGAAACAAAATAAAGGTATGCTGAGAAAGGAAAAACACCTACAGGCTGGAACCTTCTAGAACAGCTTCATTTGAGTGAGTGTCAGAAATGGAACCAACCTGGATACAGCAGCGCTTCTTGTCTCTATGGTTACTGTTACATCTTTCAGAATATCTGTCCTGGTAGTTCTACCTCAGAGTACAGAAATACATTTTTATTCAATTCTTAACATGTGGTGTAAATATCTGATGAGGTATCAAAGTTTCTAGTAGATTCTGTAGTTTCTGTTTGAATACAAACTAATGATGCTAGGGACCAGGACGAGAGTGGTAGTCATATGCCATGCCATACTGTCTTCCTCTGCTTCCTGAAAACAGGAACAAAATATGGCAGGACTCTCATGGAACTGATCTCTTCACTGTACCTTATGTATTATCAATGACATCCGTACAAAGTTGCAGCAGACATATAGTTATTAAGTTTTCCAAAAACCAAACTATAACTCAGTGTAGCATCCAACAGCAGGGTGTGTGTATTCTTACATACACAGTTGTAAACTCAAATGGACTTGGATTTTATATTCATTTGTTTTTTATTATGTTTATATATGTATGGGCATGTTCACTCCTGTGTAGGGGTGCCCACAGAGGTCAGAAAAGGATATCTGATTCCCTGGGGTTAGAGTTACAGGCAGCTATGAACTGCCTAGTATGTAATCGGTACACACCTGTCTTCCATGAATCATCTCCAGACGACATAACACCCAAAGCAAAGTAAATGCTTTGAGGACACTCTCTGTATAAAGACTTGCATCATGTCAGTACAATGGGTCAGTATCCTGGCTCAGTAACTTAAATAACTTCTGGAGGCCCTGCGCTGAATGAACGACTGTCAGGTTGTACCACAATCAGGAGGTAAAATGGCCTTAAGAGGTAGGGCTCAGAGAAAGGATGTAAAGAAACGACATTAGGATGTTCTTTTGTCATACACAATTTAGCTATGTTTTACACACACACACACACACACACACACACACACACACATACACATATACATATACAATCTATTTAGTCAACTTAGTGTTGCTTCTATGCACCAGTGTAATTGAGGTAAGATTTTACTATACTGTTCATACTGCACCAAACTCACCTTCTAACTGAGACTTGTCTCCATCTTGTCAGGTTCTTTCCTCAGGTTTCAAAGGTAACACATTGTGTATGTGCATGCATGTGTGTACATGAGTGTGTATGTCTATGTTCATGTGTGTGTGTGTGTTTGTGTGAATGTGTGTGTTTTTTTATAAGTGTGTGTACGTGCATGTGTGTGTGTGTGTTTGCATGTGTGTACAAATGCACGAGCTTATGTGTGGATGTGCATATGCGTTTGCATGTATATCTGTGCATGTGTTTATGTATGTATATCTGTGGATGTGAACAAGTTTGTGTGCATGTGTATGAATGTGTGCACATGCACGGACATGTGTGTATTTGTGTATGTAGCTGTGTACATATTTGTGTATTCATATGCATACATGTGCATGTATATGTGTGTATATGCATGTGCGTGTGCATACGTATGTGTGTGTTAGTGAATGTGCACGTGTGCACACAGGTGTGTATATCTGTGTGTGAGGGGGTATGCTGGGAAATAGATCCAGTGGAGTATGCGTGGCTGGTAGGAACTCTAATGCTGAGCTCCACCCCTTCCATTTTGCACATTTTATTTAAATAAAAGACCAGGTAATCTAAGCAATCACCCATCATGCACAGACCAGAAGTCTACTCTGGGATCTGGGATCTGTATGTATCTTTCAGGTAGTCTCTAATGACTCTTTTCTCCAAAAGTGGACATTGCAAGTTCACTCTGTGTCAGACACCACACTGGAATACTGAGGAGATGCAGCCTTTGTTTACATGGAAGAAATTCCTCAACAGAGATAATAAAATGCAAGAATTGCTAATATGCAAGAGCTGTGCAGAAGGCGTGAAGCCAATACAATTCAGCTTCCGGGAACAAGCGCAGACTAGTGACCCCTGAACTCAGATGGAGACTCATTGTGCAGAATTCCCAGACATCAGCTTTCCACCAGAGATAAGCCAGAAGCAGCAAAAAAGACCACCGTTCCTCTCTCCTGCCTCCGAATCTTCCTCATCCTTCTGAGAAAAGTTAACAGTGTCACGTGATTGCATGAGCCTGTGTAATCACACAGCCGTGGTGATCCTGCATCCCGCCCCTCGACTGACACTTGTGTTTCAGATGAGCATTTCCCTTCATTATTCTAAAATGCATTTGGTGTTGATGGAAACTCCCACGTATCTAAAAGAAGTCTCAGTAAAGAGAGGGAGAAAGAATGAAGGAATTGCAAATGAAATTCACACTGTCCTGCAAACACACACACACACACACACACACTTAAAGCACGGTGTGATAAGAATAAAAGCCGGTACGTACATACCTCGCAAACATCAGCCCCGAGGTTCTGTTGGAAGATCAATGAATTTTGATGGCTACAGCTTTGATTTATGTCAATATTTGAAAACTTTGCTTGCCAAGAATTTCTTTTTCTCGTGCAGTTGCTGCTTCACTAATCTAAGGTGTCACGGCAAGCCTGGAGGCATGAAATCAATCACTTGGCACTCCCATCCTGCGCAGATTTGAAGGAAAAGGAGATGCAGTGTAACTACGGCGAAATGAATAAACTGTATTGGTCACTTAAACACGGGGTGAGCACTTTCTTGGGGTACGTGAGTGCACCGTTGCAGCCCTTTTGCCTTTAACCAGCTTTCACGTGGGGGGCACATCACATCCCCAAGCGGGGGTGTCAGCTTTTGCTTTACAATACCTTTCATGGTTAGTTGCAAACAAAGCTAAATTTAAAAGGACCACTGACGGGACAAGTGCAAATCCAGTGTTGGTTTCCAGGAAGGACACACAGGGTCCACTGCCTGGGACTTTCCCAGGGTTCGCTCTTCTTTTGTCCTTCCACTGCGACAAACTTTATGTTCTGTGATGCGCATGCGCACACGTGTGTTTTGTGTGTTCCCATACGTGTGAACGTTGGGGCGGGTGGTTTTCCCTTCGCCGTGTGCGTTCCAGGGATAGACCTTGGGTTATCAGGCTCCTTGCAGCGAGATCTTTTACCCGTTGAGCTTTTGTGCAATGATTATTGCATCCACTCCTTGTCTGCCTTATCCACAAGCATCATTTTACCCGGAAGCTCCCTTTGCTTCGAAGTTTTCTCTACAGACACTCCAGCCCTTTCACTATGCCATGTTACTGATTCCTTCCAAGCCTTCACTCCCCAACTTAGATGCTGCATCCTTCGGGACCTCCTCCGTATCGACTCAGTGACCTGACTCGTCCTGCTTTAGAACCCGGGGCTTCCTCTGACTCCCAACACCCAACAAATCACGTAAGCCACAATTTGGCTGTGGCTCCTGAGCTAGTAGTCTGTCCATCAGACGACGGGAAGCACTCCTTCCCTCTCTCACCACTCCCTCCAAAGTCTGGCAGAGCTCCCTGACTTGGATCAGAACCTCCAACAAACCTTTCTGAGATGACAGCACAGTGCCTTCTGTCCTGGGACACACGAACGTCTTCTTTCCATTCTAGATTTCCAGTTGATGCCACAGGCTGACTCCTTGTAAAAAGCTGCAAATACAGTTAGGAGTATAATCCATGCCTCCTTAATTTGGCTGTTTTCTGATTTCTCTCACCAGCATCCCTTCCTTCTGGGAAGTATTAATTTTATGGTCTAAAAGTTCTGTTTTCAATATACTTCTCTTTATGCAAATTTTTATAATTATCAACGTGAGTCTACAGACTATAAACTCGTCTGTGGAAGTCTTTCTGTATTATCATGTTTTGTTTAAAAAGTTATTAAATTATTTCAATAAATTCATTCAATTTGCATTTTAAAAGACTAAATGATCTCGGAGAGTAAATGAGAAAAACTACAGAGCATATCTTCTCTGTGAGGTTTAGCTCCTGCACCAGGATACACACAAAATTAGGAAGAGCTCCTCTCTCTCTGGAAGCCAACCTTCTGGGAAAGGAAGAGAGGTTATGGTAGAGCGCGTGTGCTCATACTCACAGGTGAATCGTGTATGGTATACAATTCAGAATCCCCGGGACCTGGGCCATGTTGTTGAAACACAGTCAGCTGTCTTCTCTGTAAAATGGAAATAAATAATGGCACTCTCATTGGGAGGTTTGGTCTGGATTAGAGTCACCGGACTCTAATCATTGCTTAGAATTGAAACAACTTGGAAAGAATTGAAATGATAGGTTTGGATTCCAATTTTGTTTCATATATCAACCACGTGTTCCCAAAACAGAGCTCCCCGCCTGGCTGTGGATTTGGTGGAAAGCTCTTTCTTCTCACCGGCATCATTGTAGCTGAGAAGTTTTATCTCTGGGCGAAGAAATGTCTTAGAAATGGTGAAGACATTTTTAAAATGTTTTAAGAAGAAAATGAAACAATTTTTTAAATGGCATCAGATATTTCAAAGTTATGACACAAATATAATGAAGTGAAGCCTTTGTTCTATTCTTAATTTAATGCTAGAGAATCCCCTAAACTTTCTGTCAACCACTCCTGTTCTAATGAGAATGTACCAACTGACTAGACAAAAATGTGTCAATCGCCTTTTTCTATACATTCTATGCACGTATGTTCTTCCTTTAAAAGGAAGCTTCATATGAGGAAATGAGTTTCAAAGAATAAACCATTGTGTTTATGTGCAAGGTATTGTTATTGCTGTGTTTATTCAATAATGAGTTTCCCTATTCATATTATGTGTTTGGCCCAGGTAAGGCTATTTGTGTGTGTGTGTGTGTGTGTGTGTGTGTGTGTGTGTGTGTGTGTGTCTGTGGAGATAGATAGATAGATAGATAGATAGATAGATAGATAGATAGAGTTTCACTTACCCCAGGTTGAAGATGATTTTGTTTTGCTGCCAAGGATGACAGTGAATTTCTGATCTCCCTGCCTCTACCTCCTGAATTTCTGGATTACTGGTGTGTGACGTGCCGGGGTTTGGATCACAGGACTTCACATATCCTAGGCAAGCATTCTGCCACAGTTACCTTCCTTGAAGAATAATGTGTTTCCAAGTATATACAATGCTAATGAGAATGCAAACCAAACAATTTAGCTATTTGCTAAATGAAGGGGGATTAAAGGAGGTGCCTCCTGGAGCAGCGTCATGACCAATTTGCATGAGTACACTCACAAAGTTTTGCGACAAAGAAACACAAACCACACATTCTGTGTTGAGCGAGCTCTTATAAACTGATTTCACATTTGACCAAATTACTGTGGAGTTTGTGTGGAATTAAATGATGTAAGTATCTTCCCAATAAATAGACACCAAGCGCTTTAATGTGGAAACTGGGATTCACAAATAGGAACTTTATTGCAGTTGAGAGCAAATGTTTCCCTTTTATTCTCCCAGGCATAGAATTTCATAAACCATGATTTTATCATCCTGGTCAATGGAGAAATAATACCCTCCAAAATTTTAATAAAACCATATGATTTAAAGTACATCCTCCTTTAAAATCACTGTAAAAGATTTATATATATATACATATATGTCTATACACCCATATGTGCATATAAATCCAAACACACATATATATGGATACACTACACGTGCGTATACATACACATACATGTATATCAAAGCATACATAAATATATGCACATATATTTAAATATATATAAACACACACACATTGTATATGTATGTGTGTGTATGTGTATATATATTTTAAAAATTACTTTTTAGACCAGGTGGTGGTGGCTCATGCCTTTAATCCCAGTACTTGGGAGGCAGAGACAGGCGGGTCTCTGTGAGTTCAAGGCCAGCCTGTGTACAGAGTGAGTTCCAGGACATCCAGAGTTACAACAGAGAAATCCTGTCTTTAAAAACAAAAACAAAAACAAAAACACCATCAGTCTACCTAGGAGCATATCCTGGGAATGAAGGGCAAACATCCATGAAGTGTCTAGATGTCTGTGGCAGAGACAGAGAAATGCTGTCATTCATCATTTCAGAGGTTTACACTTATCTACCCTTCAATGTTATACTTTACAGCAGGCACACTTAAGTTAGCCCCTTGTTTATCATGAGGATAAAGAGTTAGTTTCCCAAAGTCAACACAGAAATTCTGAAGATCAACATGCCTTTTGCAACATTAACACAAGAGGCAAAGAAAACAAAAGCCAGTCCAGAACAAGGACAAATGAAGACATGCAGTTACAGGCAGTGTCACAAAATGCTGGTGAAGATAACCGAGTTCAGCTGCTATACTAAATAATTATCCTCCAAGACTAAAGTTGACCTGTAGAGTCAGCACTTCAGCTCCAAACTATATACTCCAGAGAGATGCTTAACTTCATGTTCCAGTAGATAAATCAAAAATAAATGTTTACTATGGTAAATTTAATATTAAACAGAAAGTACAAAACATGGTCACTAGCTGGAAAATTGCTACATAATCATTGTGCAATTGAATATCTTAGGTCCCAAACAGGTGACAAGATAATATACCCTTTGTGAACATAAATAAATTTTAAGACCATAAGACTCAAGAGGAAGTCATAAGAGGTCATAGTTAGATTGGATATTTAAAAATAAGGGGAGTGGGATGTCTCAGCTGGTAAAAGCGCTCACCATTCAAGCCTGGTGATCTGAGTTCAAACACCAGAATCCACAGTAGAAGGAGTGAACAAACTCTAGGAAGTTGTTCTAAGAAGTCCACATGCACACACACACAGAGCAGGGAGAGAGAATAAATACTAGAAAATTCAAAAAGAGAAATCAGGTAAAAAAAAAAGTATCAAAGTTCTTGATAAGTTTATCACTAGGATTTGTAGTTGTATACCTACCGTTTAGGCTCATAAGGAAGAAACAGAGGCATTGTTCATAGATGTAAACCCTGCCCAACCTCAGCAGAGGGAACCACTATCATATCAAGTGCCTTGCTAGACAGTGGAACCCTGAGTATTTCATCTCAGGGGTTTTTATTGATACTGAAGCTCCTCAGGTGTTTTACTGATAGCATGTGCAGATCATGAGCAATCAACATCCCCCACATAAAGCCGACACCTACAGACAATACAAAATCCCAAGACCTTCACCCAACAATGCACAAAACAATCATTTAAACATAACTGAAAATAAACTTCTACAAGAAGGATTATTAATACAAGACCAACAAACATACAAAATTTATATTCTTAATCATAAGGGGAAAATATCAAAGGCATCAAGCAGCATTGCACCATTTAAATTAGGTTGGATGGTGCTTGCAAATGCAATACCATATGTTCACTGTGAAGCTGAGCAGTTAGAAATGTTTCTCATTGTTTGTGAGCATACTGTGATCTTTGAAGACAGTATGTTATTTTCCTAAATGACACAACATGAGCCCTTTCTAATACAGAGATCTCACTTCCACAAATATTCACAAAGAAAATAAAAGCATATGTCTACAAACCAATTCAAGGCGGCATTTTCATAAGTATATAATTTGTAAAGTTCCAAAGCAGACAAAACCACAGGCAGTTTGCAATATTCTTGTCCAAAAGTATTTTTATTCATGGTTAAAAGGGACTTAACACCAGTATATTGCATAAGATGGATGAATCTCAAAATACCATATGCAGGAAAGAAGCAGGAGCCAGGTTGGCTTGACTGCAGTCATTCCTTGGGCAGAACGACACCTTTGGTAGGGGCTACATAACTGGGAGGTGGGTCTTCTGTAGCTACAGAATGGACTGCATTTAATAGAGTTGAGAGTTACACAATAGCATGCGTTTGTCAAAACCCATCAGGATAAGACCCTGAAGATCAGTGGCTCTCAACCTTCCTAATGCTATGACCTCTTAATGCAGTTCCTCACGTTGTGGTGACTCCAACCATAAAATTATTTTCGTTGCTACTTCATAGCTGTAACTTTGCTACTGTTATGAGACATAATGATACACAGATGGTCTTGGGCCATCTGTGAAGGTGTCTTTTGTATGCCAACAGGATTGCAACTCTCAGGTTTAGAACCCCTGCTGAAGTAATCTTGGTAATCATAACATGTAGGCTATACCTCTAGAATTAATTTTGGAAGACATTGCTTGTGCTAGTGTCCTTTGCATTTGCCTGTCCACTACTCTTTCTTATTACTCTCCTCTCAGTCTCTTTTCAATGCACAATGTTTCAAACTTAAAATGTATCTGATGATATAGAAAATGTGCAGAATGCAGTCCAGGTCACCAGAGGAAAGGGAAAGAATGTAAGTCTAGTTGGCCGTGCACAGCAGGGGTCCCTTCGTGAACAAGACAGGTTCTCAACACCAAATGTGTTTGTGAGTGGCTCATTATATATTCAAGGTGACTTCATGGAGCAGTAGCCCACAGCTACACAGTGAAACAACAGACTCTAGCCAGTGTTGGATGGAGAGAGTCCAGGGAAGGCAGAGTTGGCAGCAACTGAGAGAAAATCTGTAGGAAATGGAGCGAAGATGGGTCGAATGGCTGGGAAGAGCCTGAAGCTCGTCTCTGCCACCATGATCTAAAGGCAATTTGACTTAATCTAGTTTAATACAAGAACGGAGATAAGAACACACTTTTGGAGCTGACCAGTTTATCTGACTTACACTTGCAGGTCACAGACTGTCACTGAGGGGAGTCGGAGCAGGAACTGAAAACCATGGGTGAGTTCTCCACCCCTTCCATCTCTTCTTCCTCTCTCTCTCTTTCTTCCTTGCTTGCCTTCTGTTAGATATCTTAAACACTCCAAGCTTATCTGCATAGGGATGGTGCCACCCACAGTGGGCTGGGTTCTCTCCATTGATCATCAATCAAGACGGTTTCTCCAGACATGACCACAGGCCGATCTGATGGAGGCGATTCTTCAGCTGAGGCTTCCTCTTCCCAGAAGATACTGGGTTGTGTACAGTCGAGAGCATAAACAATCCAGAGGGTGATATTTGTCAAATTTTCAGTTCGATATAGCGACTCTATCATGTAGATTGCATGTGCATTTCCACTGCTGTTGCAGAGAGGAAACTGCTGTGTGGTTGGTATTTTCTCATTACTATGCCACAAGGACACTGTTATACAATTTACACGTATTTCCCCAGGACTCTAGCATGGGTAAACAATTATGTAATCTCCCATTGTTTTTTCCATTGCTTCTCTACAGGAACTGTAGAGAATTTCCTTCTCCATTTTATAACCGGTATAATTTCATGACATCTCCAGAACATGTTACACAGCTAACATTTAGAAACAGAGAGAGGCATCCTTGTCCAATGCATATCCATACCTTATGCTATTCAGGGAATATGTTCCTTCTCTCATAAGCCTTGGCATGAAGTATATATACAACGTGCCTACCACCAGAAAAGATCCTTATGTCATTCTGCAGAGATCTCCAATCTTTCTATAATGTAATACTATATATTCCAGTTTTTTAAGGCCCTCCTTAGCATGGTAATAGAGAACTGAAACTAATGGGAACTCTTATCTGAGAGATTGTTAATAAATGCCGATCCCTGTTCCCAGGCATAGAAATTCTAGGTAGCATCCACAGGGGGCTTGCAGTTCCCGTAGCCAAGACTTGTGCAGAGCACTGGTTCACATCCTAAATTACCTCAGTCAGACAGACAAATAAGTTTCTGCAAAATTCATGATGCTGAATACAGACAGCATCCAATAATGCTGGACTCATTTTCTGGGGAATTCCATTTCATACTCATTTAAAGCTCAAACAGAACAGGTCATCTAAGGGTCAGGTTCTGGAGGACACAAGGACTTCTCAGCTACTGGGGCAGGGGTGGGGATGTGCCTCAGAGTTACAGAGCTCTTCGAGAGGTCATTCTCAGAAAACTCATCCCCTGAGTGGGAAAAATGATAGTCCAGTGACCTAGACATAAAAAATCAAAGACTGTGTTCCGTGCCCCTGTAGTGACACGGACTCCCTGCCCTTAATTAAAACTGCCTGTCATGATCTGCCCGGCAATCACAAACTTAATTCAATTACACAAAACCTTGCAATATATCCAGCCACGTGCTCACTTGTCATTTGGGGTTTTCAGAGATGCCAAAGTAGCGCATGGAAAGTTCTAGAATCACATAAAAATTTTATAAACACAAACCACTTAAGCTGCTGTTACGGTGGGGGAGATAGCTCCTGCAGAGAAGCTGGGTTCAGTTCCCATAATCCACCCACACTAGGCAGCACACAACCACCTGTGAGTTCAGCTGCACAGGGCCCATCACTGTCTTGGGCAAGCACCTGCATGCATGTGGTGAACATACAATAAGCAAGCACACATATAAATACCATATATTTTTAAGTCTACTATGATATGTCTAATTATGCATAATATTATATATTATAGGTGTAATATATATAATATAACTGAAAAGGGGCTGAAAATAATTGGGACATTGAGGAATAAACTCCCAGGAATCATTTGCAGTTCAAACACTAGACTAGTAGGGTCTGAGCTTATACTACTCATTTTAATATCCCCATACTGAAGGCTTTTTTAAAAGTATTTTTATCAACTGAAATTAAAATATAATGCAATCATTCCTCCATCCTTTTTTCTTCCTCAAACACCTCCCTGTACCCCCATACCATCTCTTGGATTTATAGCCTGTTTTTCTTTAATCCTAAATATACAAATACAACCTTCTCAGTCCACATAACCCTACTTGTAAGTATATGATTTCAGGGCTGACCACTGGGGTTGGATAAAAAATGGTCAGGCTCTTCCCTGAGGAAGACTGTTTCTCTAGCTCTCCTTAATCCGTCTACAGTTCAACTTCTGCACCTACGGCTTTAGGGAACATCACAGGACAGGGGACAGAAGAACAAGAAGTCTGCTGAGAGACTGCGTCTCTTAGAAAGGTCAATGAAACTGCATCCGTGAAACCATAGCAACGTGGCTGAGTAAAATCAACCTGAATGGTTTGTTAATTGTTGGATGGCCATAATGGTGTAGACATTCCCCGATGACTTTCCCTTTTAAAAGAAATCCAAAACTATACTTTATCTGATGGTGTTAAACAGGGTATAAATTATGCCGTATAATCATTTCAGAAACATGCCGTGCGTGTGTCAAGAAGAAGGAAGGGAGTACCTATCATGCCCATGACACATCCACCTATCCACAAGGTACAAACATTCTGGAAAACGAGGGGCACACACTTGAGTGTCCTTGTCCCAGATAGAACCGCCCTACAGACCCTTACTATTTTCGGGTTGTACCAATCCAGCGAGTTTGCCCCCTTTACACTTCAGATGCACAAAAGTTTTTCACGAATGGAATTCTAAGCTCCTCCCAAGATTTTATATATATATATATATATATATATATATATATGTATATATATATATATATATATATATAACAGTATAAAACAGATTGTTAAGCAAAGAAGTTACAGATTAGGGGGAAATACTGTAGGTACAGCCAAGAAAGAGTGAATGCTTGAATAGACAGGCAAAATGTTCTTTTCCTGATTTCTAAACTTCGTCATCGTTGTTGTTTTTTATGCTCTAACTGAATGCAACACCCAAGAAAATTTCCCGTCTCTCCCGTACTGGTCTGCGGTAGAAAGTCCACACCCTGTCCAAATACAGCAACCTTACAGTTATTTCCAACAGAAGAAACTGGGTAACGATAAAGCTTCAGCTTCTACCCTCGTTTCTTCCTATGACATGATGGCATTGGTATGATTCTAACAGACAAATGTTGCTGGGATATTTCGTGTGGAAACAGTGACCCCACCCCCGGTTGTTCTCGCTACTAAACAACACACACATTTCTTACATCCGGAGGAGTACAGTCAATCTGACCTCTCTTTACTTACAAATCAGGATGATAGTCAACACCATGTTTGTGTCCTGGATATCAGCAGCAGCTACGTGAAACTGCTCGTGCCAACTTTAACTTCTCCCCCACTGGTATTGCTGAAATAACAAAATCATGCTGGCTTATCAGAGCAAGCTCTGCCTGTAAGAAAAAGAACACTTTGAAAAGCCAAATTTTGTTTGTTTGCTTGATTGATCTCCTTGTTTTGTTTTTGTTTAGTAAATCTACCTGCCTCAGGGGCCAGCCATTACTGTGGAGTACATTAGATATTTGACACTTTGGGCTCCCTTGTTATCCAGAGGATAATTGGAATAACTAGATTTTTTTTCCTTATTAGAAAGCACATCAAATCTAAATTTAATAAAACATTTTCATATGTCCAAACTATAAAAATCAACCCTGACAAGTGCATTTCTTAATCTGAATGCTTTAATAGCAAGGGAGCACCCGAGGAATACTAAGTAGCCCCGAACACAAACTGTGTGCTCAGAAGCTGTCAATATTCCTCGAAGGCAACCTCAGCCGGCACACACTCAAGGTGTGTTTCGAAATGACAGATTAGACTAACATCCATTTAAAGGTAGATTTTTTTTTTTTTTTTACTTTGCAGGAGGAAAATGCCTTTTACCCCAAGGAGAAAACAATGCAGGTCTTTTGGTTTGAAAAAATATCACAGATTTTCTTCAGAGCTTAGTGGAAAAGGACATATTTAAATGTAATTCTTCCCTGATATTTACAAGACTTGTCCATTTCTTTTCTTTAGTATCTCAGTGATCAGTTCTTATCCAATCTGACTACAGCTGCCTGTGTTCAGGAGCTTACCATTTCTCTGGACCTATTATAATAACAGGAATCAATCTCTCTCTCTCCCTCTTTCTCCCTATCTATCTCCTTTTCCTTTTTCCTTCTCTAGTAAATTTTAGAGTGTATAAATAGGAACATGATACTTTGAAAAATAACATATACTGTAGAAGCTAGCAATATGGCTGTTGGTAAGATGCCTGCTGCTCAAACATGAAGATCTGAGTCCCCACTGCCCCCCAAAAAAATTCCACAGAAAAAAACAGACCTGGCAGCATGTGATTGTAATCCCAGCACTAGAGAGGCTTGGTAGGAGGATCCTCAAGGCTTGCTGACCAGCCAGAATATGTTACTTGGTAATCTCCATGTCCGTATAAGAACCTGTCTCCAAAATAAGAACAGCTCTTGAGAAACAGCACCTGAATTTGACCTCTATCCCCCTGCTACATGTGCGCATGTGCACACATACACTCCTATGCAGCACACACATATGTACACAACCATGCACACACGTACAAGTGTGCATGCACATGCATACAAGTACACACACACACATGCACATGCACACTCATACCTAATCTACTAAGGAAAAATTAGGACTCAAATTGTGACCTCTACCTGCTAAGAATCATGGTTCTGACAACGGCAACTGTATGCATCATTCTGAGGAGCTAGGAAGCTTCTGCTTTACATGCTTCCTCAGGAAATAGAGAAAACATAAGGAGCTAGAAGCCCCACTGGGAACCTCCCATGCCCAATTCTGTCCACTAAGAACACTGGATAGAGAGACTCCAGTCATGTCCTGAGAGTGTTCTCATCCATTACATAAGCCACCCAAACTCTCTGGCTGATTATTTTTGTGGCCTTTGATAAAAGTAAACAATTCTCTGCCATGCAACATCATCCTGATCCTTTGTCAATGGCAAGAGTGGATTTCCTGGGACATATCCTGCAGAGCATCTCGTTGATGTTTTGAAGGCTCCAGTGATTGATATCCCAAAGATATTTTATTTACTTCTCTGAGATAGAACATTGGTGCTTCAAGAATGTGACTTCTCATCAAAGACCATAGATTTCTCTTAATAATTCATAGTTGGAGGGCACCAAAGACAAACAGATGGATTTATAGCAACTCCTTCAGATATAAGATGTTCTTTTAATTATGGGTTAGGCAGGGAGAACTTGAGGCTGGCAATGGCAGATAAAGCATCTGTCACTGTGCAGAAATAGGGTTCTTCATTGAAAACTCACACCCAGAAGCCTCTTTTGAGGCCAACTCATAATAGAAAACAGAATAAGGGGGTGTAGATAACCTACAATCCCAGAAGTAACAGTGAGAAGTAAAAGATGAGACCCACTGAAGGCCATCTTTTCAAATCTGTAACCTTCTTGTATGACCTTGGGTTAAAATCTGACTGTGAAGTGCTGGAGAGACCTCAATGTAAATGGGTGACTTGTCACAAATATTATGCAGAAAATCAGAAGAAATATTTACAAAACACATAAACCAGACACACCTGTGTAACTCAAGTGTTACAGATTCATGTTTTGTACCAGATGATAAACCTTCTAAAATAAATTTTAAAAGCACACCAAATCTCTCAACTTCCCTATAACTTGCTATTCCAAGGTGATATAAGTTTGTAACATGGCAGACCTAGTAATTCGGCCTCCTTCAAGTATTACAAAGTATGCATTCAATCAAATGTCAAATAGATGTGTAAATATTTAAAAAGTGAAAAACATTTTCCTCCAGAGATGAAGAAATGGTTTAAAAAGCAATAGTAGCTGAGTAGTGGTGGCGCACGCCTTTAATCAGCACTCAGTATGCAGAGGCAGGTGGATCTCTTTGAGTTCCAGGTCAGCCTTGTCTACAGAGTTGACAACAGAGAAACTCTTGTCTCAAAAAAATAAACAAAAAATAGAAAGAAGAAAGAAAAAACCTTAAACAGCTCTGACATACCTGGACTCCTATAGAGGAGGCTTTGACTCTGCCTTGATGATGCCCGAATACCTGTGAAATGATTTTTTTATGATAACAAAAACTCTGTGAAAGATGCTGGATTGCATCGTAACAATTTGGTATGGTAATTTTGCATTTTAAAAATCTGTTTCATACAATAATGTCTCATCTATAGCTAAGCTTGGCCAGGAACTGGCATCTCTCTGCCTCAATGCCTCCCCAAGGATTGGGATTCCAGGCATCTGAAACACACATGCTATACACTTTTTTCTTTCCTCCTCCACACAGTCTGTCTGAAGATGAACACATTCTGCAGTTTGCACTACTCCTGCTTTGGGTATCTCTCCTTAATACTGTAGCAAATACCTTCTTTTTAAACTTAGAAATTATTCCTCCCAATTGAAGATTACAGTCCATTGGAAGTTGAGTCAGGAACTTCAAACAGCTAGTCCCATCACACCACAGCCAAGAGCAGAAAGAAATGAATGCATGCATGCATCCTCGCTTGCTTGCTTCTGTTTAGCCTAGGGAATGGTTCCACTCAAATGGGCTGTGTCTTCCTACACCACTCACATACAAACCCATAGGACAACCAAACATAGAAAATCCCTCATTGAGATGATTTCCCCAGGTGAATCAATGTTCTATCAAGGTGCCAACCGAAGCCAACCATCGCAGATATCTAATTATTTAATATAAACATGCTTCAACAAATCAGAAAGAAAAAAAAAAGCCTGTTTCACATAGAAAATTAACAAACGATAAATTTATGCTTCTTTCAAAGTTACTAGAAAGCACCACACTTTTATAACACTCAGCTCTTCTATGTACTGGAAGATGTTTTTGCTTGAAAAATGCCTGATGTTTGTCTCTATGTTTGTGAAGTCCAACACTACGCTTCAGTGACTGGCTGCATCTGATTTGTTATATCCAAGATACTCATAGAACATTGGAATGAAACCATTTTTTTTCCCAAAAGAAAGTGAAGCGACTTTAAATAATAAAAGTCTCTGTAGACATTTTGCAACTTGCGAAAACTCCCCAATATCCAAATTAAACGCAGCACCCAGAAGCAAACAATCAATAACTCATTTTCTAATTCTTTCAGAGTCTGAGATTTCTTAATGATCTGCCTACGCTGCACCTGCACAATGAATTATTGAACAAAGAGGGCAAGCTCTGCCAGCCACTGTATGGCGAGATCAGCTGCAGCTGTGGGGAGCTGCACCCTGGAGGACTTCAGCACAAAGCAGCATCAGGAGACCACAGTAGGACTGCAACACAAGACTACACCCACTGCTTGGCTTAGGGTGAGAAGCCAGTTTGGAGACTCGTGATGCTTCTGAATGATGCGAGTTTGAAAGGAGTGGAGCTGAACTGGTTTTTATTCATCAAAATGGAACATCAAACCCACTTTAGAGAAAACAAACTTTACGTTTACAACCACTAATATCTCAGTGTAGGTGTAGTTGTACACCTACTGTGGTGGCTCAGCAGAGAAGACACGGAGGTGCTTTCATAGGTGCAAACTCTGCCAGACCTCAGTAGAGGGAACCACTAGCCTGACCAGCACCATACTGACCAGCACCACACACTCTGAGCTCAGGTATTTTTATTGATCCAGAACTCCTCAGGTGTTCTACTGATAGCACGTGCAGATCATGAGCAATCAAACATCCCCACAAAAATCCAACACCTGCATACGATACAAAAACACCAAGACCTAGGCAGCCCCTCTCCCAACAATGCACAAAACAATTATTTTAAACGCAACTAAAAATAAACTTCTACAACATATAGAGGTTACGATTAAACTCCAAAGCAAGGGCCATGATGATGCAACTCCACCTCACTCTAACTTGATAAGTTAATTAATGAAGTATGGCAGGGTTTAATCCTTCATTTATGGTAGCCAGGGTACGTGGTTCAAGTACAAATCACCAGGAAGCCTCTATGATCCATATATATTTAAAAAATGACGTTGTTTTTTAACTCTCAAGTTCTAGATTGTTGTCACATACCTGGATTCATTGCATCTGTGACTACATGCCCAAGAACAGTATAATTCAATGCCAGCCAGAATTCCAGCATGGGTGGGAGAGAATGTCATGGAGCCCCGCCCACAGCTGAAGAGCTACTGGAAGTTGATAGCTTCAGCAGGAGAGAGAGTTGGTTTTCTTCAGGAAGTGATCCCTCAGGGATTACCCATGATCCAGTAGATGACGCTACACCTATGCATATCCAGGCAGCACTAAGTGGATTTAGTTTGCTCCAAAAGAAATCACATCAAACTGGGAGAGAAAAGTGGTAAGGGAGATAGGGAAAATGGGCAAGGATTTGATCCAAATGCATTATATGCACGTGTGGAATTCTAAAACAATTAAAACAATGATTCATTTTCAAGTTAGGGGAGATAAGGATACTTGTCTTGGGGAGGCGAAAGTGGGTATCTTTTAGATCACTTGCTGCTTGAGGTTTTACATTTCAAGTGAAACTTGATGGGGCTTGTTTGTGGACTGCAGGTTACGCATGGTCACTTAAAACTGCAAGCTGCATAAACTTGATAAAGAACTTACTGTTAGATCTTGGTGACTCTGACACTTGGCATCGGCAACAAAGTCTCTCCTAGGCAATATGAATTTCAGGAATTCCCAAACTTTTCAAGTGGTCTTCCTCCCAAAGCATTAAGGTGTTTCATTGGCCTGGGCTTCCATACAACTGAACCAGAGTGTCACAGTGCCTACTCGCACTATTCACAAATAAAAGCCCGTGAAAAGATCATGTCAGAGACATCCCAGCATCCTTCTCCGTTGCTGACTAATATTTTGGAATGAAAAAATCTAATGCCCAACTTTTTAGGGAGTAGGTAATATTTTGAAGTCACCCATGTCCCAGTTAAAATCTCAGACCTGTTATTTGCTGCCATGAAACCTCTTTGAGTATGAATTTATTTATTAGGTATAATGGACCGAAAGCTTCCTTTAAAAACAACTTGTTAGTAATAGGTTTTACAACATATATGTGCATATATCCTACATGAAAGAAATTTAGAATATCTTTCTATACAGATATATGCATAAGAATTCCATGAAGAGTGAAATTATAGTTATTTATTTTTCACTTTTCTAAAAACTTTATGACATTTTAAAAAACTTTTTATTGTAGATGAGCAATTATATATATTTATGTGCAACGGTGTGATGTCTCAGTGGGTGTGAATACTATGTTCTGACTAGTGATTTAATATATTCAGAAACTGAAGCATTTATCATGTTTTTGTGGAGATAAGATTCAAAATCTGTTTCAGATATTTTGAAGCATGCTGTATATTATTGTTATACACTCACTCAATTATGCAATGGAGAGCCACGCAGGCTCTTTCATCCGACTATGCCCAAGCATGTGTTAAACCAACTATTCTCATTTCTCTAGTATCTTTAAAAAATATATTAGCTTTCCAGGCAGGGAAATAATATATTTCCATTTAAAAAAGTAAACACATTTAGGTTCTTAATGCACTATTATCTTGCTGAATCTCAGAGGTTGCCTCAGGGAAAACCACTTAATTCATAAATATGGAAAGAGTAGACCTTCGTTTTGATCTCTTCTCAAAGGTCTGGAGAAATAAGAAGTAACGTCTTTCTGGCCTCTGGTGGGTGCTGTCTTAGTGGTGTCTTACTAAAAGCCAATTGTAGATACTGATGTTCTTCTATGCAGAGATGTCCAGCCTTGGGCAGCAATCCCAGACACAGTGCTTGATCCAATGGAATAAAGCATGAATTTCCGCCTATCTTAAATCAGTAAATTACACCCTTAAAAAAAAAAAAAGTATCCCCAGCATTCAGAAAATCCCTGAAAAATTCTGTTTAGAAATGATTCTTCAGCAAATGCTAATTTGGGTAACGGGAAAGGGTGGAATAGACTACGGACTCAAATAGTTTCCAGTCCTGACCCAATGCTGGCTCCAGTGTTTAATCACTATTAGTTTAGTTCAAAGCCACTAATCCTGGTTACTGAAGAGAGGTATTTTCATTTAACAAAGTTACATCATAAGTGTAATCGCACCATCAATGCATTCTTGCCCATTGCTTTAAAATAACAGAATGATTAAATTCTGTATAAAGACAGCCCCACCCGTGGCATTATCATTCACAGATAACCGCTGTCTAGTTATCATCACTCACTGTTAGTATTCTGTTTCCTTGAATCCTTTAGAGCACTTCCCTTTCTGATTTTAAGCCAACCCTGACTAAGAGGCTGAGATTGCATCTTTCTCAAATCTGTGATGCAGAACATTGCAAATGTATCTCTCCTTCTAGACAGAATTCCAATGTCCTCGGTTCCTTACTGTGATAGAAATTGGGGACCCTGGTCTTAGAGCCTCCTATGATATACCACAACCAAGAGAGACATCCAAAAATGTGTTAACAGTCTATATATCCACATTAATTCCCTTCAGTAACTGTTGTTGAAGGCACTCACGTAGCTACATCCCTCAAACAGGAATATAGACATGATACATGTCTAATGGCTCACCAACGATGACCATTCTCTTAACAAACATTTCCAAAGTCATATAAAAATAAAATCAAATGTATTAAGTACTCATTTTTTTTTTCGAGAATTCAAGACCTCATGATGGGAAATTGACACCCAGATTGCTTTGCACAGTGAATCATAGACCTGGGACTTCTAACTTAGCAATTCCACTTTAATCCATATATGTATTTTTTTTTAACCAAACCAGTCCTCAAAGATCAAGGCAAAATATAAAAATGGCTCATTAAACAATTCTTTTAGGACAGCAGAGCATAAACCAAAAGCAACAAAAGGTCAACTACATAGTTACATGCTACATAAAAGCGTGTAAAAATCACATTCATCTGACAAATGGAAACCAAAACTGGAAAGTATTGACGTGTGGATACCTTTCTACGCATGCTGGGAGATAATACTTCCTGGTGGCTAGAATGTTCCAGACTTATACACCCTATTCTTGTCAAGGTTCAATGCTCTATGGAAATGGAATTTACAGCCAGAATGTTGCCTGATGATTATTATCTGAGGAGAGCATTCATATCGTGCTATGATGGAGCAAATTGTATTTCCTTAAAGTTGGCTGTAGCTCTAAATAGTTAAAATCTTAGATTAACAAGACTGTTTCTCTTTTCTATGGACAAACAGCAGATGAAAACTCTACTTTCCAATCCCCAGAAAAGTGCAATCTTTTGGTGGCATCCAACTGATTTTATGGTGGTGATATGTTTGCTGACATATCACATAAGTCTTACTTCCCTTAAATTCCTCCATTTATTCTCTGGTAAATAGGAACTTAATGTCTTCAGATGTGTGGTGGGTAGAGGAAGAAATTGCCCTTAAGGCACTTCAGGTCTCACAAGGACCAGTCAAGAGTGTCCTGTGTATGGACAATGTTTTCAAAGTCCCAAGAATTTGTACACTGTCATCCAGGGCACTCTCACATCATTTGATGGTAGAGATAACTTAGATCCTTGAACCCCATGCAAAATCCCAGTGGTATTTCTATTCCTCTCTCTACTACTCCGGTACTTCTTTTCAAATTTCCCCCAGGAGATTCTCTTTTGCATTTTATTAACCCAAGATTCTTAGAGCAGTGGTTCTCACCTTCCTAAAGCAGTGACCCATTAATATCATAGCTCATGTTGTGGTGATCTGCAAGCATACAATTATTTTTGTTGCTTCATAGCTACTACTTCATAACTGTAATTTTGCTACCGCTATGAATCTTAGTATAAATATCTGATATGCTGATAGTGTCAGGTGATCCTTGTGAAAGGGCTCATTTGACCCCCAATGGGTCAAAACCCACAAATTGAGAACCACTGCTGACAGGAATGTATTATTAGGCTTCCTTACCCTGTGGCTTGTACCTGGGTATAGTCAATAGAGGTATCCAACAATGGAGTGAAGGGGGAGAGATTGGTAATAGTTGGTCAAGGAGAAGGGAACCCTCTGCTTCTTAGAAGCATTACATGAACTATCCACATCCCTGACTCACCAGCAGCTACCCAAGTGCAGGAGTTGCCACGAAGCTTCTTGTACCAAAGAGCTGACAACATCCTCCCGTACTCCACTCAACATCACATTTCCCCTTGTCCTTCCCTAATCCTGAACCACATGACTTCCCACTCTTTGCAGAGTTCATTTTAAAATGTTTCTAAATCATCCAAGTAGAGAGTGCTCTCCATTTCCTGCTAGACCCCGAACTACGCTGACATGTTTTGCATTTCCTTTCTTGTGGGCTTTTCATGTGTAGAAAATGACTTTTGATATTTCATGAATTTTTTTTAAGTTAATAAGTTCAATGAAATTTAACTGAATGCCCATTACTTGCTTGCTGCATTATGCCAAACTTCTAGGAGACAAAGATGAATAAGGCACAGGCTTTGTCATGGGGAAATTCACCAAGTAGCAAAAAACAAACAAAAACAAAAAACAAAAAAAACCCCACATAATTGCTGTGATACATAATTTTTCATCTAAACTCAGAGACTTTTTTTTTTTCTGAGACAGTGTCTTAGGTCCTGGCTGCCCTGGAATTCAATAGGTAGCCAAGGATGACCTTGTATTTCTATTCCTTTTGCTTCCACCTCCTGGGATTATAGCATGTGCCTCAACGCCCAGTGCATGTAAAACTCAAATACTTTTTGATAAGATCTTAATTATGTTAATTATGTTAACACCGGCCAAATTGCTAAAACTTATTTTTTATGCAAACCCAAAATAAAGAGATAGTTGTGTCACGCTCAAATGAGCAGTTTGCTTGAGGTGTAAATAGATTTAATGAACTCCATCCGTATGACTAGAAATGAGCCACAACAGTAACTATGAAGACATACTTAGTCTCTGGAAGCTTTAAACCATTAAACCAAAATAATTTCTACCTATGTGACCAGCGTTGGGGGATTAGTTAGCCTCTATCAACTTGAAAATTAAAAGGGGAAATAGTGTAGGTGTCCAACTTGGTACTCACCCTGCTTCCTTCTCAGGCCAGAAGGAGATAGTGATGTTTCATGGTCCAGAAATGAAGCTTAAAACTTAGAAACTGGCAAATGGATTGTCTGAGCAACTATACTTGGGATAATGATGCAAACTCTTGGAGATACAGACAAGGGCATAGTGACAGATGGGCATTTTAGACTGCCTGGTATCACCAGCAGCCGTGTCTAGTGGGAATTGGATAAGAACATCTAAGGTGAGGTACTGCATAAGCAGCTGACCTTTCTAGGGTCTTAGAAATGGAGAAAGAACTAAGCTCAATTCTGTCATGCCTCGCTGTAAATAACAACGTAAAGGAAAACAAACCGCCTAATCAGTTATCAGGCAGTGGTAATGACATTGGACATTATATTTGTTTGTTTGTTTTTTCTCTTTCTAACAAAATATCTGACAAGAAAGCAACTTAGGAGACAAGAGGTTTATCTGGCTCAGGATTTGAGGGAATACAGTTCGCCATGGAAGGGAAGGCATGGCAGCGGTTGGCTCTCTGGGGCTGAGAATGTGAGACAATCGCTCAGGTATCAGTCGACCAGAAGGCAGAGACCACGCAAGAAGGTGCACCAGGCAATAAGCTTCAAGTCCTAACCCTTGCTGATCACTTCTCATAATTAGACTTCATCTCCTAAATGTCCCATAACCCCCCAGGCAGTACCAGCAAAAGAGCACCAAGTATTCTACCTCATGAACCTTGGGAAATATTTCACATCCGAACCCAACAGGCATCATTTGTGAGTCAAAGCAAGGGATAGGGACTGTAGGTAATTTGTTAACAGAGTATAGAGGCCCAGTTCTTAAACAGCGGTTAACAAGTGGTTATTTTCCTGTTTTCTAAACGGTGTCAATAAAAATGCTGTTTCCTATTATGAATAGATTTCTTTCCATAATTTGGAAAGAAAAAATGCCATATTTATCATTTTTACATGAAATTTAGAATGTTAACTGATGAGTATTTGATATTTCAAATCAATAGGTTTCGACTACTCGGGAATTTCAAAATGTATTATCTAGTCACTCACTCACACAGACAGATAGTATCTGCTTCTCATTCATGCACTGACCACGGCCAGTTATCAGTGACAACATTCCTTCTAGCAGTGGTTCTCAACCTGTGGGTCAGGATCCCTTTGGGGATTGAATGTCCCTTTCACAGGGGTCGCCTGAGACCATCTGCATATCAGATATTTACATTTCGATTCATAACAGTGGCTAAATTACAGTTGTGATGTAGCAACGAAAGAAGTTTTATGGTTGGGGGAGTGGGTCACCGCAACATGAGGAACCGTGTTAAAGGGTCGCAGCATTAGGAAGGTTGAGAACCACTGTGCCAGAGCATAGACCCATGGACATGAGGCAGCGTCACCGTCCAACCAAAACTTTACCATCACTGAATTGATTGAAATTTGCCTCTTTGCAACTTCACTCTTACGCCTTGCCAGCTTTTTTGCTTCCTTCCTTGTTTGATCCATTTTGTTAACTAAGGAGTTTTAGCAGCCATCTTGATGATTAAAACAAACAAACGAAAAAATGGGCTTGGCAAGATGGCACAGTGTTTAAGAGTGTGTACTGTTCTTGCTGTGGGTGTAGGTTTGCTTTCCAGGATATGACATGGCTCACAAGGGCCTACATGTAACGTCACCTCCAGGAGATCTGACATCCTCGTCTGGCCTCGTCTGGCAGTTCAAAAGTACTGCCACACATTACATAACCACCCAGAGACAGTCATATACTATTTTTATAATTATTAATTATATAATTAACATAATTAACAATTAGAGTAAGTCTTAATAAATAATATCAGAAACAGACCCTCCAGTGATGAGCAGCTGCAAAACAAAACAAAACAAAACAACACTGTGTTTGATTCAACAAATATGATTCAAGATATCATTTGTTTGCCTGGCACTGTCTGCAGCTCATTGGCCACCTCAGTGATCTTGCAGCCTACAGGCTTTTGTGACCACTGTCGAAAGAAGGGTAAGAAATGTCAGCTTTATTTAATGTAACTCATCTTATTTTAGCAAATCGATGCCCTGCGTATTTGAAGGAGTTAGTTCATCTTTAGCCAATGATCATGATTTTGAAATTGCGAACCTAACTCAAAAATTCTGACTTTGAAGTTGATCTTTCCAGCGAGCATGATATATGAGTTGTGCCCCTCCCCAATGGAGACTTTACAAGCATAAATCACAAAATGTATCAAATTTAAGGAAGCGATAATTTGTAGTCTTACGCATATGGAGTTAAAACCCATTTATAGGAAATGAAAAAAACAAGTTGGCAGAGTTCAAATATTTTCAGGAAATTAAGACACAACATACACAGATCAGAGATAAAATGAATCACAAATAGAGAAGGCCACAGCTTATCAAATCTTTGCACAGAAAGTAAAGGCAGGGGATATTCTAGTCAAACGAAATCTGAGGATAATGATTTTGGTAATAAATATTTGAAAAAACAAACTCTCAAGTTAATATAAACAGAAAAGGAAATTATTAACCTGATAAAATGAGATCAGAATCCTACATCTTATGACACATTGATCAGTGAGATACTGATGGGAGCCTCCGTATGGTCAGAAGGAAGATATTCTCCTTAATTATTCAGGTTGGAGTAGAAATCCTGGGTTGTAAATTAAGACAAGAAAAAGGCTGAGCTAAAATGTTTAAGAACTGGGAGAGGAAAATATATAGATTTTAATGGAACACAATAAAATTTTACAAAATGACTTTGTGAACAATTCTGTCATTTGAACCGTAGCCTACAGGGACCCAGTTGAACCCAAGCATTTGGCATGTTTGTATGGTGAAACCCTCCATGGAAAACAGAGACCAGAATAAGAGACAGAAGAGGAAGAGTCAGATATAAATTACATCCTTCAAAGGCTTGCTTCTGCTGACCTTCTCTCTATCATAACCCATCTTCTATGACTTCCTTCATGTCTTAGTACATTCAAGTAAAGCTCTAAGAAAGGACAGGATCATTTTTTCATATCATCTCCAGGCTCCAGCCACCTTCCCACAGCTGTACTTCTTGCATTGTTCTAGAGACAAAGCTTCGGAAACATAGATCGTTGGGCTGATAGTTCAGATATAAACCCCACGTGTGGCCTAACCAGCTTCACCAATTTCAGGGAGACATGTGTGAACAGTGATATAATTCCCTACCATGGTTAATCTTTAGAAGTTTCTTGTGAGTCCTCTGCTCACAAATAATGTTTTAAGTTTTACTTAAAATTCCCTACATGATGGTGGCATTTGTGAGAAAAAAAATAAGCACACATAATGTCACACTAAATCCTCATCAGTGTTAAATTGACAAGCAATGTGATGATGTTCGTTAGGTCTTGCTCGGAAGATTAAAGATGCAATTTCTAATTTTATTATCTTAAAAGACAATTGAGAGAAAAACTATTGGCATTTTACTTGCATTGTTATAAAATAATGCTTTTGCTCAATTTGATATAAAGGAAAGCTTGAGAGCTGAATATCCAATTTTGGGTAATGTTTGTTAGAATTAAATAAAATTTGAAGTAGCTCTTATCAATGCTTTTATTTAATGGTTGCCCCTTGTTTGTCTATAGTTTCTATTTAGCTTTATATATTAATGATTTATCTACAATACAAGAACATTTATAAGGCAGTGAGCTAAAAATACCATGTTTTCTCTAAGTCACCAGAATCACAGGAAGAAACAAGAATGCAATCACTAAACATGCTAGATTTTAGCTCCTGTCATTTAACCCATGTTCATATTTTCACTTCTCATTTATTGTAAAATCTTGTGCCACCGCAGAGCCAAGCATTAACAGATGTTAAGGCTTTTCTCTAACTCTTTTAGGAAAATCCCTTGTGCAGTCACAAGAGGCAATAGTCTAAACTGAACCATTGACATTGCCCACTCCAGTTCTGTAACTATGTGTTCTGGATGCAGTTCAAGTCATGTTTATGTAAGCATAGCTGTCTTGCTCAAAGCTTTCAGTTTGAAGACAATGACATGGTTCATTTATGCTGCTAGACATACACCAAGTTAACCACTAAGCATTCTTGATTAGGATGTTACTCGATACTTCCCATCAGGACACGCATCTTGGAGTGAAGAAGAGCATCCTCACTTTGATACAGCTACAGAGAGACTCAGATTTGTTCTCAAGCTATCCTCAGATGGAAAGACCAGCAGTGTATTCAGGAAGAAGTCCGCAAGCTTTTGCGAAGTGAGCAGTTTATCCGCATTTCAAAGCAGAGCCTCCCAGTAGTCTCAAGGCTGGCTCAGATAAAATGTCAGCACTATCGATGTGAAGAATTTATACGTACAAGTAAGTGATGATGCTGTTAGTCAGGAAGGATGTCATTTGACTTTAGATGACCTTCCAACTAGAAGACTTTTCAGACCTACGTTCTTCTACTCCTGACTCTAACAGCCATTTTTCTCCCCGACCCCAATGTGTCTAGATACTGACTTCGTGTTCATTCGTATAAGTCAGGAAATACATATGGCAATCATATCTCCTATATTTCAGATATCGTCAGTGAAGTTCGAAGAGATTTGCTTCCGTCAGTAAATTAGCCTTATTAACACTTTTAAAAGTTAACTTGGACTACGAGGTAAGTGTGATGAGCAATAAATATCTTAACCTCAACATGAAGGAGGCAAAGATTCTTGTCACATAACCGGTTCTGCACCTAGGGTGGGCAGGGACAAGCTAAGGACAGCCAACCTCCGTAAAGCACTTGGAGGGGGAGTTAGGCACTCGTGTGCTGTGGGAGCAGCTATGGAAGCAATATCTGGCTGCCTTCATGATACTGGGATAACAGAGTCGCGAGCCAGGAACTGGACATACAGCAAATGAGAATAGGAATAGGAAATCAAGGAAGATTTTTGGAGACTATTGATTTTAAAGGAAATAAAAGGGAATGAGTTTAATGAATTAAGCCAGTGTAAAGGTTTAGTGAAACAGCAAAACACTCTAAGGCATTGTTTATTTATTTCCTGGGGCAAACACTTGTTTAGTATACAGAGCAGTATGTGGATTTGAGACTTCTCATAATCGTTACTTTCCATTTTATAATATTTTTGAAATTATAACTACATTCCTTGCCCTTTCCCTTTGCTCCCTTCAACTCTTCAGTAGACTTGGCTTGCTTTCTGTGAAATGCATGCCTCCCTTTTCTTTAACATTTGTTACACACACACACACACACACACACACACACACCCCACATCTCCTAACTCCAGATATGGAGTCCACAATAAACCAAAGCATGAATACCAACAAACTCCTACTTGGTGAACCAATGAGTTTTATTGGGGTTTCCTCTAGGTATATGGGTGAAGGGTTAGAGGAGTATAAATGACTCAAAGGCAGCTGTCTCACAACAGCTCACCTCAGCATGGATGACAGTTCAACAATGCTGGCAACTTGGAACACCCTGCACACTTGTAGGCAGATCTACAGGATAGAAGGTATCTTTTCCTCCTGGCTCAGTTGATCAGAGCCTCTCCCAGGCAGTTTGGCTCCTTTCTGCTTCTTTTAAGCTGATTGGCTGCTCTCTGTTTCTTTGCAGCATGGCTTGTCTGAGAATCTTCTTTGTAGTTTTGTTTTCTGAGAATGATTCCCTGAGGTCTTTACTGTTTACTCTAAGACAGGGAGGGGCCTAATGAATCTGGTCAGTTTCAGGGACTTCCTGGAGCTATTTTGAGTTGTTCACTTTCTGTCCTAATGAGCTTAGTTATAGAATAAAAAGTTTTATTCTTATAGGAAACTGCTACAAAACTAGAAGAGGGTAAAATTGCTTCCAGAATTCATACCTTAGACTTAGATAATTGGTACAGATGTACACATTCAATTTCAGACTTTGGAATGTGAAGCCAGCTTTTCAAGTATGAAAGAAAAGAATTTAATCTCCAGAAGTAATATGCCTCAATTATACTTACAGATTTGAAGGTTAGATATGCCTGAAAAATGTGTAGATGTGTAGATTCTAAGATTTCTGTGCATCTGCTACATCCAGATAACTACAAAGAGGAGTTTTAGCTTCACACTAACAGAAAGAAGACACAGAGAAACTTCAAAAAGTAATATATTTACAAGAGGTCCTGCTCATTAACTCAGGGCTGTCCAGCTCTTGGTTAGAATTTATGTACTTATATAGACTTGCTCAAATATGCTCCACTGTATTTAGGTCATGTAGAATTGACTTCCATTTCTTGGATCCCAAACAGCTTGTTAGCTTAGATATCAGAGTAACATTTGGGTGTGGTCTCTACTATTTCAGACACATCCCTATGTAGGCAAAGTAGCCGTTTGGAGAACAACACATTACAAAATCAAAACCATAATTCATCCCTGGTACCCAAAGGATCTGGCCACCTCAGATTATAAATGAATTAAGACTAACTGTTAAAATCCTTGTAGACTTAGTGGTTGTACTATTTGTTTTTTTTTTTTAAATCTAAGTCCAGAATCTTTAGAAGCTCATGGCTCATGGCAATATCTTATTTGTGAGTCCCTGTAAAACCCAAAACAAAGTTATATACTTGCAATGTACAATGTCAGCAAATAAATGTGTCCACTACAAAAGAGAGACACAGAAGAACAGCAAATAAGTATGAGAACAATGCAGATGCTTTTGGGCAGGATAAGAAGTGAACAGTATATCTTCATGTCCAGCATCTGAGACATGCAGGAGTGTGATTTGAACTTCTGTGGGCTGGCAGGCCTGCTTATTTGGTGTTGCTGCCTGTTGCAGAACTGGGCTCTCTCTTGGACCTGTCAACAGACATCTTCCAACTCCATTTGTAGTGGTTTGAAAAATAATGGCCCTCATAGGCATGTGTGTATATATATATATATATATATATATATATATATATATATATATATATATATATATGTCAATGCTTAATCTACAAAAGGTGCACTTCCTTGGAGAGGGATTAGGAGGTGTGTCCTTCTTGGTGTGGGAGGTGTCACTGGGGGTAGGCTTTGAGGTTTCAAAAGCTCATCTCTACACAAAAATAGAACAGTGAATAAGAAAGCGATAGTCTGAACCTCCACTGTAGCTTATGGTCATAATTACCCTCGTAAAATGAATTCATTTCCTTTTCAAGGGCTCTATACAGGGAATCTATCCTGAGTATATATTTCCTAGGCTCACAACTTTTATATGGAATCTTGATGGAAGCTACTATTATATAACTTTTAGATTCTGCATATTGACAAAGTCAGCATTCTATAGATGATACCAAGTTTTGTCAGAAACACTATATGCTGGTAGTGTGGATATAGTACATCCGTAAACTAGCAAACAAATGTACAAGTAATGAGGAAGCTCTGAAGCAGTCTTCCATCGTGGTTTTTTAATCAAAAGCCTAGATAGCCAGGTTCAATGTCTCTCATTCTGTTCTCTACCAAAGAAAATGCTTGCTGAGATTTACCAACTAAATCTCAAGTTCTCGTCACTCAAGTAGTTTTTTCATTTCCAACTGATTCTTGGAACGGAGGAATTATCATGCAGATGGGCTTGTTTCTTGAAGACTTGTTGTGTTTCTGTTTAGAAGCCTTCCCTGAGGAATTTCATGAGAACCAACAGTTACACTAAGCTCAAATGAGGTTGATAGCATTCAAACTACCTCTATGTCTCTGTGTTTTTGCTACCAGAATGAGATTAATTTAGCCATCCCCGCTCGGTTAAAGGGGGAAGAAGAGGAATAGCAAGAATAACAAGAAAATTAGTGTCAAGAAAGTGTCACTTGCTCTCTCAAGACGATCACATATGTCATGGGAAATGCTAGAGAGATGATATATCAGTTAAAAGTGCATATCGTTCTCAAAGAAAATGTGATTTTGCTAGCTAGGTCTCAAGTCACGCTACTCACAATCACCTGTGATTCCGGCCCAAGGGACTCTGACAGCCCCCTCTGGTTTCTATAGACACCTGTACTTGTGTGTGTGAACACCCCTGCCCCGACTCCAGATACTCTATGTGTTTAAAAATTCATCATTGCTTCTCAGTTGGATGTTTGTACTGATGGATCCACACTACAGAAAACTTTTAAAGGTGTCAATAAAGCCATTCTAAAGAAGGCTATATAGTTACATTAAGTCGTCATCCACGTGAACTGACAGCTTAGCAAAAGCAGAACCCTGTGTGCATCTGATCTTTTGCATTTAACATCTGATAAAGTGACACCTTATAGAAGTGAAATTGCTGCTTTCACCCCGAGGCTCCTACAATAACAAAGCTCTTTATACTGATTATCCCACTAATGAATGACATCCCCACTTCTGAACATCTGTTTTAATACGTGTGATGTTTCCCTTACCTCAGAAGACCCAAACTCTATCCACCGGCTCAATCCCATCTACCTTGTTCCTTGATACTATTATTAAACAGAAAAGGCTACAATCACTTCTTAGGGGAATAACTAGCAAGTAATAGGCTCACTTCATTCAAAGTGCACTGCTGCAAGATACCTAGAGGAAGAGGGCAATTAGGAAAGGTATAGCTTGTCTGCAAGATAGTGAACCAAGTGAAATTTTAAAGGAAAAAAAAAAACATCATATTTTGGTTCATCTGGAAGACATTAGGATAAAGGGTCATTCATTATAATGAGATACGGAGAAGGACAACTAACATGAAGGAACACTTTGGTGGCCATATAAAACCTGCTACTGTAGAACTGCCTAAAACATATACAAATATAGAAGGAATCTAAATGAAGTCACTAAATAATGAAGAAGACAAAGCCCTAACTAGAGATCGTATGTCACCATGTAAAACCTCCAGTGCCAGGAACAGGTAATATCAAGTTGAGACATTTGCCAAGAGGGCTCCCATGGAAACCTCCAAACATCATAGGCTATTGCCAAGGCTATTGGTTGTTGTTCATGAGCTGATAGTAATGCCCTATTGTTGAAGACAACACTTGCATATCTTATTAAATGCTGAGAAGTCGCAACTAGAGGTTTCACCCCTACTAAATAGTGTTCACGGTTCCAGAAAGTACTCCTCACCTTGCAAGAGAAGAAATGGAACCAGAAACACAGCTACAAACTGGTGAAATAATGGCACAAACATTTCAGTAATAACCAAGCACTCTCTAATTGAATTTGAGGACCATTCCATAGGATGGAATCCATGCCTGATACTAACTGGGTAGCTAAGACCTAGGACTAGATAGGCCATGGACCTAGAGGAAAACAAAATACTCTTTTTCTTCTAAAGGAACATAGTGCTGAAATGATTCCTAATGAGAATCTGCTACACGCGGTCATCAGTGTCTCTCTCAGTCATTCGTCAGGGAAGCTTCTTCTTGACGTAGATGGAGAGTAACACAGAGACTCACAGCTGAAGAGTGTGCAAAGAGTGAGAGACTTTGAAGCACTCATTCCTAAGTAGGACGTCTCCATCAAATCCCTGCTTTCAAGGGTCAGGGAGCTATGCGGAAGAGGGGGTGGGAATATTGTAAGACCCAGGGAAGATGAAAGATGAAAGGCAACAATGGTAGACACAGCAGGACTGATGTTGAACTAACTGAGACTGGAGCTGCATGCGCAGGGTCTACACAAGTTCAAGCCAGATGGGGTCACAGCGCTCAGAGGAGGAAGTAGACCAGGAAGCTATCTAAAATTGTTAGACACTGGCAAAGAAAACCGTAGTTTTCTTCAACGGAGTCTCACTGGTTAAATGAACCACAGTTTAGGGTAAGCCACGTGCCCAAGAGTAGATGACCAAACAAAAGGAATCTTCGTAGGCTTTTTAACTCGTATTGCTTTGTTTGGATTTTTTTTCTTATATTGCTCTTTTGTTTGCATATTGAGATTCCTAATTTTGTGGGAGGGGTTCGTCTGTGTGTCTCTTGTGGTTTTTGTTTTATAAGGAAAGAGGAAAAGAAGTGTGGAGGTCGGGTGGTACATAGGTAGGGAGTTTCTGAGAGTAGGAATGGGGGGAGGGGAGGGAATCGTGATCAGAATATATTGAATAAATACTTTTTCAGTTAAAAAAATAAAACAACCATCTGAACCAAAAATTCCTAAGCATTCATTTAAGGAAGCGAGGAAGCAGAACCGCAGATATCGCGGGCACTCAGTGGATAATTCCACAGAGATTTGGATTATGCCGGTGCAACTAGCCTGCATCGGAAATACCAGTCTGCTGTAGTGATGGGCGGGCTATTAAATGCTCCGGTGCAGAGTCTCCATTAAAATGGGATTAGTGCCTGTCTGGGAGGTGGAATGAGGGGCCAGATGATGTCTCCCCGTTTTTACCTCTCAGCGAATCCAAAGACATCATCGGAAAGCCCCCCTTGAGAAGTAATGAAATCATATTGGTGGTGTGTGAATATCAATGCCACTGCCAATTGGTCACAGTATTCTTTCTGTTCTCCAAGGGATTTTTTTTTTTTTATGTTGGTACTTTGGGTTTGCGCGACCGACTAGTGACAACCTACAAAATATCTGCATGAATTAAACACTAAGGATCACAAGAAAGCCAAAGCCGAGTTCACCAAGAGGAACGGGATGCACAGAGTGAACGTAAGAGGCTTTGCATCTTCCCAGAGACTGGGACAACAGCTTCACAAATGCGCTGGGGTGAGTAACTGACCCGGCTACCGTATGCATTGGGTTTCTAAAGTTCTATGCAGAACCCGAGGACCAGCTCCAGAGATAGTGTCTTCATTTCATCTGCTGGTAAACTACGGGCATGTAACACATCTGATACCGAGTTGACTAAAAATAAAGAGAATAAATATGTCCCACTCTCATGGAATTTACATTCTGGACTGGAAAGTGTAATTCAGTAGATCAAAGTAGATCAATAGTAGCAACTGACAGTGATGTCTCATCCAGTGATGGCTTACAGACAACCTGGGGGAAAATTATATGGAAAATAGTTACCAAAATGAAAAGCATAAAAAAAAAATGGCAGATACGTCTGATGCATTTTTTTATGTGTGATTGGTTATACTTGGATACATTCAAAGCCGATACACTTATATTTTATTATTGGCAATAATTATGAAGGACAGGAGGAAAGAAACAAGGTATGACAAGCCTTAACATTTTCTAGAAATTTTTAGCCATGGTTAGAGTTGAGAAACTTCTGGATGTAATACCAGCAAGCAGAAAATTAAAAAAAAAAAAAAAAACATAATAAAACCCTGCTGTGTCAGAAGAATTGACTCTGCAAATGGTTTCCTTGGCACTGTCATGGCTTAAGCGTGTATTGTCTTTCCTACAGAATCCAGTTGGTGGCGCTGTTTTAGGAGAGTTTGGGGATTTTTAGAAGGTGAGGTCTTACTTGAGGAACTCTGCCCTGGGGTGCCGGTCTTACAAGGCTATAGCTTGGCACAGATTGCCTCTTGCTTGAGTCATCTCTGCTTCTTGAATCCTAGATAAAAATAACAGAAGCCGTCTCTTCATGCTGTGACCTTCAGAGAGGACCAACTTGCAAACCCTTTGCCATCTGTGATGCTCTGAGCCCAGACAATCCTTTTCCTTTAAGCTACGAATAAGGTGACTGAAATGCTCTCCTGTGGTCCAGGAAGTCCAGTGAAGTGGAACTCGGAGCCACACCCCTGCCGCATACTTCAACGGCTGAGTTTGAGCAGAGGAAACTTTCAATTCTACACTTTTCCTCAGTCGCATGTCTTGATCCATAAATATTTTCTTTCAAGCTTCAAAAACTGACTCAATGTTCTCCCTCAGAGTTTAGAGCTGGCAAGCCTATATTGATATTTCAATGTGTTGCTTGGAATTTATGATGTCTTAGGCCTTTAATCACGGAGTAATCTCCGCCCATCCCTTCTGGGACGACTTAACTGAAGGCAGTAAATTCCGGCTCTAAAATGTAAAAGTCCCAGGATCCTGAATACAGGACTCAGAGTCCCTTCAGGAAGCCCAGGAGAAAGTAGGATAAACTTCTACTTTGTGTGATTTATAGCCACATCTATGTAGAAAAATACAACACAGTGTCAGCAACACAGCAGAGACTTCATTTTTTTTTAATGTATTATTTTTCAAAGCACATCCCTTGGCACTTTCCCTTAAACTCAGATTGAGTCAGAAGCATTACTAAACAAAGATACACTTGGAGGTCATTGACTTTTATCTTGCTAGATTGGCCGTTATCCATATATTATTTTGACATATTAGATTTATTTTGTAACCTTCAAAGCACCTTTCTGTTATCCATATTGCCAAGTAAAGGGTCATCTTGGTACAGTGGCTATCATCTGAACTCCTTCGGGTTCCTAGTAGGCAGCAAACAACCACAGGTCTAGAGAGAAAAAGGAAAGGCACCATCCAAAGGCCCTAGTCGCTTAACTGAAACAAAGAACTGTTTAGAAATAATCATGGGTTCACTTAAAGAAACAAGAAAACCTGGGCTGTACCCTCAGAGCAATTTTGGTTCTGAAGGAATCTTTTATCTCCTCTTCTTTTCCCACTTTGCCTTTGGGTCATCCTGTAATGAATTCCCATGTGTGTGTGTGTGTGTGTGTGTGTGTGTGTTTCTTGTCTTCCTTCTTCTCTTTGTGATAATACAAGCATTTTTGTCTTCTTTTCATCTCATTTCTACTCAGTGGCTGGTCCTATACATATAGGAGACGCACAGGCAAGGAGGTCAGTTAGCAAGACACGTGTCTGGATTGGCTCATTGTTTCCCAGGAAAGGAAAAACACAATGGAGGGCAGAAATGAAAGGAAGAAAGAGAAAGAAAGGAGAGCAGAATTGAAGAGAAATTGGAGGAGGAGGAGGAGGAGGAGGAAGAGGAGGAGGAGAGATGTTGGAGAAAGTAAGAAGAAATGTTGAGTATATCAGCTGTAGGGGTAAGTTCATTTTGGTTTTTTTGCTTCTTTTTATTTGTATGTTTGCTTTCTCATTCCCTCTCAAAACTTACTGAAAGTTAGGCGTGTTACAACTTACTCCTTTTGGTGTTGAGAAATAGGTGGTAACGAACTAGAATAAATTCGGGCAATTAGTATGTTAGTTCAGGTAATTACAAAAACAGATGCCGAATATATATTATATTCAAGAGATTTTGGGAAAATAGGGGTGACTGTGAAGGACAAGGATGGTAAGGGGGGACCAGAGTGTCTCTCAGAGCAGTGTTCAGAGAAAGACACAGTAGAAGAGAATGGAAAGAACCGAGTTAGAGACACCGATTTCAGAGCTGTTGAGGAGACCTTGGACAGGTCGATGTCTTCCTGCACCAAAATTGCACGTAAGAGTATGTGGGTCAAGCGGGAATTAGTTGGGGCTAGTGTCTCTGCTATGCTCAGACGTTGCTGTGGTTACAGTTTAAGAGAAACAGGACACTCACTGATTCTCCTGAGAGATCCAAATTGTTGTTCCTAAGGACAACCATAGCCACAACTACCAACACGATAATTTCAAAGCAGAATGTGTGGTCTTAGTTCTTTCCAATTTGCCTTCCAAACATTTATCTGCTTTGTGACTAAAATAGCATTAGGATGGTATAAGTTAGCGTCCGTACAGAGAAAGAAGATTATATTATAAAACAGGGGTGGAGATGCTCAGAACTTGGGAAATAAACTATTATGTGGCAGTTTGTAAGGCTGTTACCTGGGTACTCCTGTGAGCCAAGAAAAAGTTCTGGATGGGTAGTGATTATCAGACCAGAAACTCTCTTTATCCTGTAGAGGAATTTAAAACATGTTTGCCTTTTCTTGGTTGCCTTCACGTATCCTGCTTTTTTATAGAAATATTTCAATGAATTTGAGAGCCTATAAGAAGATAGTCCTAGGGGACAGTTCCTTTAAAAGAATTCACTTGCTGGGTGGTTGTGGTGCTGCATGCCTTTAATCCCAGCACTTGGGAGGCAGAGGCAGGAGGATCTCTGTTAGTTCAAGGCCAGTCTGGTCTACAGAGTGAGTTCCAGGACAGCCAGAGTTATAACAGAGAAACTTTGTCTCGATAGATATATAAATAAATAAATAGATAAATAAATAAATACACTTAAGGGAGAGAGGTGGAGGGAGTCTCTCTCTATATATCCTAGAATGATCTGGAGGATACTGGGCTGAAGCTAACTCTCAGATTTGCTTTCTTAGAAGAAGCCCTTCTCCCATTCAAAAACTCAAAGTCGCTAAGTGTAGTGTCCTATTTAAGAATACAAAGACTGAATACCTAAGGAAATGCAAGAATTAAGATTTCATAGAAATGGAAAATGAGGAGTTTTGTAAAATATTTGTGAGAGATTCCATTGTCAATAGAACTGTTCACTATATTTATGCGCTTCTACAGAATTTAGGGTCAAGAAAGACTTAAAATCCTGGTGGACTATATTTCAGATATGGCTATAAATTCAGGATTTTTTTTTCTAACTGAAGTGCAGACCATGTCACTACAATAAAGTGGTTTGTCTAAAATGATCGTTACGTATTCTACAGTGAAACTTCAAAATTATGGAGAAAGAAAAGAAAGGAATGGAGCTTTTAGATGTGCAAAAGGAACACTGTAAGGCAGATGTAGCCCTAGGGGAAGATTTAATGATTGACAGAGCCTCTAGATTTAACCTTATTTTTCCAAAACTTGTGCTATTTATTTACCCCTTACAGCGAGACAAATAGGAGTACACAGAGACTGCCTCCTGACAGGTATAATAATATGATTTTTATCACATTGAAAGTCATGATAAGATTTTAATCCTAAATATGTTCACAGTCACATGTACTCCAGTGTGTAAAACTGGCAAGATTGACCCAAATTTTGACAAATCTGACATGTTCTTTTTTCTCTTAGCTGTATCTCTCTTCCTTTACGTTTTTGTCCTCCTCAGATAAATCTGATATGTCCATGGTTAACAGCAACAGCGCTCCAGATTAAAGTATCTGCCACATCATAAGAGCAAATCTTTGTGGGAGAAAAAGCTTCAGGAATGGTACTGAGATTAGTGGTTCCTGGAACAGAGTGGTGAATGGGATTAAGATGTAACACATCCTTAGTATCGTCTAGGAAAACCAGGGCACATAAGCAGAGATACAAACTGAGGAGGATTTCATGATACTAATAGGACACCTTTAACTGTACACAAAGACAAAACAGTTACTAAAGAGAAGCAGATCTTCAACCAGATACCGGAGCCTAGGAACATGAGAGAAAATGGAGAGGAGACAAACTTTTCCCTTCTTTTACAATTTTCATCTTTTGCTCTTAATAAAGGATAGTGAATCTAAAAAGATTTCATATTGCAAAAATTTAGTGTATAATTTTATGTTATAAATCATATATCATAAGATGGTTATTACTCATATGTAAAATGCATAATACATAAGGGATATATTATGCATAGTCATTAAGAATGCATTGCTAAGGAGAGACAAATCTAGGTTGAAATCAAAGATTCAATACTTTTCTATCAGACTTTTAAATTGGTAGCTTAAAATTTCTGAGCTTTAATTTTCTCATCTTTAACACTAGAATAATGCTATTTTAAATAGCATGCCTTGAAGTATGATGGGTAGGGTATTTTTTTACATACTTAACTATCCATAGTATCCAGAAATTTCCTCAAATAATGTTTCAGATATTTCTGTGTATACTGATTAGTCTTTGTCAACTTGACACAAACATAGACACATCTGGGAAGGGAGAATATCTTCCAAGGAATTGTCACCAACAGACTGGCCCATGGGGCATCATCTTGATCGATAACTGATATAGCAGGGCCCAGCTGACGGTAGGCAGTGCTATCCTGGGCAGATGGGTCTGTGATGCTGAACACCAGCCTGAAATAAAGCCAATAAGTAGCATTTCTCCATGATTTCATCTCTCTTAAGTTCTTACCTTGGCTTCCTTTTTTGATAGGCTATAAATAGAATTATAAGTAACAACTCTCTATGGCTTTACTTAAAAACCAAAACTAATTCCAGAATTTGTTTATGCTATGATTTGACAAAGAGAGTTAATCTCTATATGTTACCAACGTTTATAGTTATAGTTTATAACAACGTTTATAGTTATAGTAAAAGTAATTTTGTTTTTAAACTTTTGTCTTGGCTTGACCACCATACCTGAAGAAGACAAATAGTGGATCTAGTCATGTTGTAATTCACCATTCACAACCCTGTGTTCATACAGCACTTGGGACACTTGGAATTTAATGTCACATTAGGGAACTTAATGTGTTAGTGAACCAGACCAAAAAAATGCTCATGTTCATCAGGCAAAACCATAAGGATAGTTGTTAATATATCAACTCTTAAAAAATACAGTGTAGCATTTTGCTAACTTCATCATTGAAAGCATCTTTCTTATAGTACAAGAACGTGAAAGCTCAAAGCAAAGTAAAGCACTTTTTCTAAATCGGCTGATATAGAAACTCTATATGATCACATGACCTCCATGAGCATGCACATGTGCACACACATACCTACACACACACACACACAAACACACACACACACAGACATCGGTATACATGCACATGTGTATTGTGTAATGACTGGAAAGTAATGGAAAATAATGGAATAAATATTTTTCCCTCTCATTAACTAAAAGGTTGGCTTTTCAGTTAAAAACTGATATGTGAAAGAGTCCAGTCCCATTGCACATACTTCCTTAACCAGTGGCTACGGGCCATCTGATGACTTTGAATCTTTAATTATTATGTCCTACTGAAAAGTGTGTTGTTGCAATTGATAAAACCAGGATGTTCAATCTTTCCGTTTGGCACATGTGACCCTCACATCATCCACTGAGTTTGGGAAGTCATGTTCTCCCCCGATGAGGATGACAGAAATCCTGGCTCTCGTTTCCTGTGAATGTAAGAAATAAAAGCTTTCAAAGAAAATGTCAAACAAAATGAGAAAACTGTGTTGCTAAAACTCTCTTACTTAAAGTTTCATTAGAATTTTTTATACAATATTATAGCATTTACCCTAGGAATAAATTCAATCTCTATACCTGCCAGTACTAAAAGTCAGAGTTTTTAAAATGTTTCATATAATTGATTCTACATAAACTTTATATCATTGAGTATTAACCATCAATGGAGGATCTCCTGGAATATATTTCTCTATGTGGGTCTCGTTGTTATCTTGGTCATCGACTTGACTAGATCTAAAAATTCCTCTGAGCCACACTGTAGGCATGTCTGTGTGGATGTTTTCAGTGGCATTTACCTGAAGAAGGAAGACCCAGCCTGAATGTACAGAGAGCATCATCCCCTGGGTAGACTGAACAGAATGGACAAACAGGAAGAGGCTGGAAGAATACTGTATTTCAGTTCTCTGGACTTTCAACTGAGCATGCAATGTGACCAGTTGCCTCATGCTTCTGCCATGAAGGACTGTAACTGAAACAGTTACCTTAAATTAACTAATCCATACCTTAAGCCGATTCTTTTCAGATATTTGATCCCGGTGTCAATAAAAGTAATCGATACAATAGGTATGCTGTGAAATTGTCCTAATTTAAACTTGATGTGCCCTACACATGAAGCTCTTGTAGCACGCCTTACTGTTATTACTGTTTATAAATAGAACCAAACGTTAGGACTGGATAAAGGTCACAGTAAACATTGAAAAGTCAAACGAAGCTGTTTTCTGAAGATGTCTTTATTTTGTTTTTCTAGTATGCTTCTTCCTTCCTTTTCTTTCTTTCTTTCTTCCTTCCTTTCTTTCTTTCTTTCTTTCTTTTTTCTTTTTTTGTTACTTTTTATTGAAAATTAGCCCAGTGGACAAATAGGTAAATGACAGATATCACTGGCATTGTGCTGGTTTTGAGAACTTTTTCCCCTGGAATGTAGGAACAGATGCCTCCTCAGAAGCTGTTGCACAGAAAGCCTGCACGGGATGTACTGACAGTGCAGAGGCAGGCGGCTGAATCAAAGCTCACAGGAAAGAGGTTTCCACCTAAACCCAGAAAATTTACAGCGGGAATTTGTCAATGGATGAAGCTAGCGTGGGCTGGCTGTCTGAGAAACGAAAGCCCATGTGTTTACAGTTACATTTAATTGGAGGGCTTTTATACTTCCCATCACTGAATGACACGTCCGATTGATTTTTTTTTTCCTATTGAACTGAATAGCTGTACACAATTTTCTTAAACTGAACGGTAATTCACCCTGTGCCTACATCACACTGAAATAACAGATCGGTCCAGAGGGGAAGAGAAGAGCAATCAAGCAGACTGGGTCCACGCAAACCCGGCTAAGCTAATTCCTCACCTTCTAACCCACCTTTCCTGTGTCAGACGCAAACAGCTTGTGCTTAGCAATAATTCTGTCAAATCCCCAAGCCTATACCTAGAATCAGAACACCTGACTGGTCGTAGGTATGAGCTTCCACTCTTGCCTCTGGGAAACTGACATTTCTGTTTATTCCCTCCACGATAAGCAGGCTTTCCACTTTTTTCCCAGAATTGCTAACATCCCATTTCTTTTCTTTTTTCTTTTTTTTTACTAAACATCTAAATTTATTAGACAGCAGGGTTTTCTATTCTTTTTTTTTTCAATTGTTTTCTTCTGTCATATCGTACATCTTCTTGACCACAGCCTCCCCTCCTTCCACTCCTCCCAGCTACCCCACCCCTCTCCCCAACATCCACTCTCAGACTGGTTTCCCTCAGAAAACAGCAGGCCACCTAGGGTTACCAATCAAACAGGGCATAGCAAGATACAACAAAACCTGGCCTGAAAATCCACTTCAGGTTGAACAAGGATGGCTGGCAGGAGGAAAACGGTCCCAAAGTCGGGTAAAAGAGTCAGAGACCACCCCTCCCCCCAACACCCACACACACACACCCCAACATTTAGGCATTCCACAAGAACACCAAGCCAAACAACCTTAGCATCTTTGGGGAGGATTTCACACAGATGTAGGCTCACTGCTAGCTGCTCGGTGTCTGTGAGACCCTGCGAGCCCTGCTCACTTCATGAGCCTTGTTCTTCTGGTATCCTTGACCTCTGGTTCTGTGGAAAACATGCAAGTTTATCCCCGGGGCTGCCGTAAACCCATCCTTCCCATGGCTCCTCGGTGCTTTAATCTCGGAATCTTAATGATTCTCTTCTGTCTACATTTCAGGCAGGTTCTCCCTCGATCTCCGAGTCAGGCCTGGAACTGGCTGTACAGAGCAGGTGCGAGTTCCATCGCACCTGAGGGTCAGCTTCCCAGCTGCTGAGATTACAGGTGTGTGCCATCTTCCCTCCCTTACTGACAGCTGTTGGCAACAGTAAATGAATTGAGAGTCACGAAGCACTCTCACTACTAAGCACTACTAATGGATCGTCATCAATGCAACTGTCCTACTTCGGCACCGGAGGCTTTGGCTCAACAACTGAGTGGTGAGGAGACTCAGACCCCTTTGAAGCTGAACAGGGCTAAGGATCTGGGAGGTATGAGCTCATACAGTGCTGCTACCATCCACAGGCTCAAGGCGTTGGCTATCTAAGAGGCTGAACAGCCTGATCACTTTGCATTTAAAAATTACAGATATAACTGTGTGAGGTGATTGTTTTATTTTCAGTGCCGAGCAAGCAAACCCAGGGTCTCATGCACACAAGGTAAGCACCATAGCACTCAGATATATGGCTTGCCTGGTAGCCCATGTTTTTAAGTAACTAGAGTTACCCTACCTCCAAACGCTGTATCCAACATGGTGGTGCACACTTCCACCTATACTTTCAATACTGGGGAGCCGAGACAGGGGAATCCTGAGTTCAAGTTTGATTACACAGAAGGACCCTGTCTTAGCATCTACACACACACACACACACACACACACACACAAATATATCCTCTTGCATATGGGCACATGCAATTCCATTTATCAAACTTAAAATACAAGCTGAACAAGAATGCACAAATGTCATCCAAGAATAGATTTCATGCAGCTTCTTGGGGGGAAGAGGGTCATGTCTGCTTTTGTAATTCAGTGATTCTGACTCAGAATCTGTCAACATCTGGGCTAGATAGACACCAGACTTGATTGTGTGTGTGTGTGTGTGTATGTGTGTGTGTGTGTGTGTGTGTGTGTGTGTGTGTGTATGTGTGTGTGTGTGTGTGTGTGTGTGTGTGTGTGTAAATACAAAAAGTAGGTATTTATCATAAAAGAGGATTTGATCCTGGCATGACACACCCTGCCTATTATGTCTTGATTTTCTTGGCAAGACATTTTTCAACAAGTAAGGATTTAATAAGCCTCTGGAAATATTTGTTTTTGATACAGGTAGGGGGAAGAAAACGTTAGCCAGAGAAAGAATATGCAGTACCACATGCAAAGATATTGATCTAGCCTCATGATGGGACATTACCACTGCGTTTTATGAGCCGGAATCTCTGATTTGGCCCCCTGGGGTCAATCTTGCACTGTAATTTCAAACATTTAAAAGTCACATTCTTTCGCCAGTTGCGGTACTGTTACTTTCTGCATCAGCAATTGATTCCTTTGAGAGTGTTTCCATTTTAGCCCAGATAATGTATCACTAGGTGCTTTTATGAGACAGCACGAAATATGCTTACCTTGTCAATACCCTCTTAATAAAATAATAAAAAAGGACCAGGATCCACCAGGAACATATAGCCACATCAGGAGAGAAGGGAATTTTTCTAACTTGTTATTTTCAGAGAAGAGAGCTAATGCAGGACATTCTCACAATAAGTTCTGATATTTGCCACGTCTCTCTCCATAGAAAGAATGTCAGTATTTGACCGGAGTGGCAGGCAGAGTTAGCTTTTGTTTGTACTCTCTGAGGGATCTGTGTAAAAGGCATACGGAGCAAAATGGCCGACAGTGGTGTTGCAAATGCAGAGAACTGGACTGTGATCAATGCCAGCGTGTCCACATTGACAGAACATGGTTGACAAACTATTGAAGGAATATTCAGCCAGCAGCTCCACCTTCCCTAATGCCTTTCTGTTCTATGTGTTGCGCAATTCTTTCGGACTGCTTTTGAAAATGTGGGAAATGTGTGCTTTAAAAGCATCATTTATTGAAGGTGGATCTTGAAGTTAACCATTTTGCTCACTGTCTTGTTACATACATGAAGGAGTGGTCAGTAGGGCGGTAGGGGGATGAATCAGCAAAGCTTCCTCAAGAGAAACAGAACCTGGAATATACATATTAAGATGATTTACACGTTGAACTATGTCCCCCCAAAAGAAGTGGGAATCTTAATCCCCAGAGACCAATATCATATTCTTATAAGGGTCCCTCTATATACAGGTAAATTAAGGTCCAGAGATGAGATTAGCCTACACCAGGTTTATTAAGTCCAATGCCCAGTGTGAGTGTGAAAGATAAAGAGAGAAGAGACACACAAGAAGAGGAAAAGTTATGGAAGATGAAGACAAGAGACTCAGGCTATGCAGCAAAAAAGCCAAGATTTCTAGGGTTACCACAAACCAAAACCACCAAGAAACACTTCTCTGGGGGCTTTGGAGAGAATAAGGCCCTGTCAACATTTCCAGTTCATACTTCTGGCATGCAAAATTCTGAGAGTTTGTGCTTCAATATGTTTAAGACAGTGAATTTGTGGTGGTTTGTACAGCTGCTCTAGAAAATTAACACATGATAGGCCATCTCTGTGTGGGGGACGTAACTCACAAGAAAGGTTGAAGGAGCAACTGGCACGTAAAACTTTGTCCAGGAAAACTCAATTCTGCCTTTAAGGACTTTCCGCCCATTAAGTCAGGACTAGCTGTAATGTCTAAGCCAAACCACTTTATCCAAAATCAACCCATCATAATATTAATCGTATTTGCAAGATTCGTTCAAAGCACACCTGGGCTCGTGATTGGCTGAATAACTGAAGGCTGCAGTCTTACCATGTCTCCGTGGAATGATAATCGCAGGAGATAGATGACTTGCTTGTCATTCCTTATTTACTAACAGAACTTAGTTCAGAAATTTAAACCAGCAAAGCATGAAAACAGCACTTGGAACAGCCCATTACAATAAGACAAAAGATGGCTACCATCTAATACTTATTGTATGCAAGGTGGCCAAGGAAAAAATATAGGAACCTGCCCCGTCTTTGTCACCAAGAGTAGAAGAAATTCAGTAACCTTATCTGCAGATGAATAAAAAGGACAATTCTTTGTACACTAGCAAGTGGCAGGTGTCCACAACTAGCTAAAGGCTGTCAACACCTGTGGAAGGGATTATTCATTTAAGAAATGAATAATGAATCATCCAGGACAACAAAAGGAGTCTTCTTGTTTTGTTCAACATGAATCATTGCCCTTATATTATAACAACAACAAAAAAAATTGCTCTCATTTCCATGAGAAAAGCATTAGTCCCCATTGTATTTTGTATCAAGCTGAGTCCAAAGATAGCTTTGGACAAGGCTTGGACACACTGTTCAAGGGAAGGACAAGCGTCAAGGTCACAGTGTCCCGTAGGGAAATTTCTTGGGCTTGATGGCAGAATGGCCGCAACTAGTGTTCTGCTCAGCTTGATTAAACGCCACTCATATATAGGTCATATAGGTCATAGGTTCAATTCCCAGCACCCACATGGCATCTCACAACTGTCTGTAACTCTAGTTCCAGGAGTTCTTATACCCTCACACAGATACCCATGCAGGCAAAATATGAATATACATAAAATCAAAATAATTCACTTTAAAAAATCATAAAAAACGCGATCTCTGATCCTTTGGTGAAAGTCATCAGGTTTTTGATAACTTTGAGAGCCCAGGACTGTATTCCCAAGGACCTGGGAGTCCTGTTTTTTGCAATTTGTGAATCAGGATCTTGGAGTCAGTATAAACACACAGCAGAAGCCTCAGCTGCTGGCAAACAAAGAGGACAAACCTGGTATGTGGATCTGAAAACATTTCTCAGACGTGATATGTCAGCAATGGAGGCTTTAAAGATGAACAGCGTAGTCCTGCCGACTGACTTATATGCTCATATATCTGAAATTCTGTCCAGCGTGGCATCCCACATGACCTTTCCCAATTGTCCCCAGCCCAGCTCTTCACCCTGAGAAAGCTCATCCTTGGCTCACAAGGTCTTAAGATGTTCATAAAAGATGACAGCATTTCCAGCATCCAATATCAGCATCCTGACTCCACAGTAACATGCTGTATAAAAACTGGAAATTGTGTATACCCTCATAATAATTAGTGTTTTGCCTGGGTGTTTTATGGGAATAAACTGGACAGAATAGCACTGGCCTTGCTGATATGGTTTAAGGAAAAATTAAAAAGACAAAGTATTAACTTCATTCGAGTAGTCAAATCAATTCCTTCCTTCTTGGCTTCACCAGTGCAACATCACCGTCAGCTGCAGCAGCAAGGCTAATGCGCATCGTTTGCTAATAAGGAAAGAATGTATGGAGACACTGCGTTTATATTTGATCATTTCGTCTGCCTCACAATTCTGGTATTATTGCTATGATCCAGGCTTACGTTTGAAACAGTGAGGTAGGAAGGAAAGAGAGGAGCAGCTGTGCTTGAGAGCAAGTCACAGCTGGCCTCCTTCTCCTTTCTAACTGGTCCCAGATTCTGCTTTATGATGTCCCAGTATTATTATCTTGCGGTTGGTTTTGTTGTCTGTTCTAAATGCAGGCTGGCTTATCCTTTTCCTCAGAGCACCTCACAGAGTTATTTTCCCACGCTGCAATCATAGATTCAGGGAATGTGATTGTACCCCACTCTACCCAGTCACTTCTGGGGAGAGGATTAAACTGAGTGAAAGAGAAGGAGCAGGGGAAAGGAAAAGCTCCTGCCAGAAGTGCCGGGCTCCCTGTGAAACAGCAACATTAGCCCCAATTTGTGGACAGCGGCATGTGCATCTATCAAGACTCGTGAGTCATCGACTCTATCGAAACATCTGAATTAGTTTCCCAGGGGCGAATAGAGAAAACATGATGCTGTCAGAGAGCCCCGCATCCCCTCGTTACCCTGCGATGTTCTGGCTGGTGATTATCGCCGCCGATGTGCAAGATAAGGATGAGCCTCTCGCTTGCTTTCTCCCTTAAAACATACAAGAGATTTTCTTTAGGATAGACAGAAAATTGAGGATCCCAGATAATAAAACCTCGAGGCACTCTCAGAAGAAGCCATTTTCGAATGAAGGCCGAATGTGTTTCCCACTCCGGGGGTGGGGGTGGGGCGGCGCACACCTAAGAACTGTCGCTCAAGTCTGTGGAACAGAAAAAAAAAAAAAAAAAAAAAAGAGAATGCAAGAATAAAACCGTTTGTCCAAACAAAGTATTCACTTCAGCAATCTACGTATCCATTGACAAAAAGCAAACCATTCATTTGCTGAACAGCTCTGGGGTCTGCTCTGCAGGAAGGAGCTGAGTGAATGAGACGGAAGAGGAACAACCCACAGTGGTGATGGTGTACAGTCTGTAAGTTACAGGTGCCAATACATGGGAGTCTGGACGCACCGCTCAGACACGCATTTCTTAGAACACCTGTCTTGCCAGAGGTTGGCCTGATGGTGTCTTCTCCTTCCCAGATCATAATCAATAAGCGGTCAGGAAGCAGGACAGTGGGCAATGCGTTAGGAGCATTTTGTGCGGTGCACCATTGTGGCCAAGCACTTCGCTATATCGGGCAGGAAGACAGCTAGGGACACTGGGTATTTGTAGGGTGGGATAACATTGACTTTTGTTTGACAGACAGATTAATTGTGAGTTGAGAAGATGGACACTCTCAGCTGGCTCACGGGACTTCTCTATAAGTTTTGTTATAAATGTCCCTTGTTTTTGACCCATTTCTGTTGCGCTTTATTGTCTGGACAAAATCAGTAATGTGTTGGTTCCTAGGATGTCAGGTGAAATGAAAAGCACTTTGCACTATAGCTGAACCAAAACATGTGTTCAGGTCACATTGGTACTTAGATCTGCAAAGCTTGAAAGTCACAGCACACTGTAGATACTTTAATGAAAAGCCCCCAACACACACTACAACCTTATCCTGATTAAACTCAGAAGAGATGGTAGAAACATTGTGATAGCCAGAACTCAGGGAGGTTTAAAGAGAAACTGTCTTCTGGATGTATCAGGAAGCCGCATTAATGAACCCACAGCAACTGTGATGGGCTCCACAAGATCAAGCCAGTCAATCTTGTAGCCTGGAGGACTGGCTACTCAATGACTATAGCCCCTAGCTGAGAAGCTGTTGACTGCTGGTGAGTTAGCTTTCTTTAAATATATGGCCTCTTGTAAGTCAACCATGCTTCAAGGCATGGCTCCACACTCAGGAATATACAGGCAAAACATACTGGATTCTGTGAGTTATTATAGAAGTTATTATAGAAGAGTTATTATAGAAAGAAGACACACATTTGGGAAGGGGTTGGGAGGTGGAGGTGGGGAAGGGAAGAGTTGGGGCGGAGTGAATATGAGCAAAGTGCATCGTATGAAACAAATTAAAGACTTTCAAATTAATCACCTATCCTGATTTTCAATTGAATTTTGTCCATTTGCAGAAATTGTATTATCTTTGATAAATAAAAATCTATCACTTAAAGATACATCGTGAAAATCACAAGTCTAAAGATAATCTCAGGATGACTGCCCTCAAAAATACTACTCAATGGGAAATGAATTGTGGAGGAGTTTGAAGGCAGTAGCCATCATGGGGCAGGAAGTGTAGCTCATCCACGTGAAATTAGTGAGGGGGCAGGGAGCCAGTCATACCTGAGGTTGAGCCAAATGTTTCTGAAGTAACTCCCCTCCTCAGGACACCCTGCTGGATTCTGTAATTAAAATCTTGTGCACTCCCAAAGTCTTGGGGTTATAAAGAGTAAGTTACAACCTTCGTGAATGGTAAACAAGAGGGATGTTCCCTGCGGGTTGCTTAGCTTTAAATTATAAACCCAAGCAGCTTCAATTTTGGAGAGAAGGCAGAATGATATTTGAAGCAAAGAGATGAGATTTAGGCACGGTAGCAGAGCTGTTGGGTACCCGACCTACAGTGTGTGTGGCCCGACTCTCCATCCTGCAGAGGATGACAGCAATGACAAGAACAGAACCATGAAAGACAAGAGATACTTAGCATCAGCTCTGGCTAGATCCTGGGGCAGTGATGCTGTCAGCTATTGTCATCTCTCTGTGCTTCCTGGGCTCACTGCACCCTCTCTCTGGGCAAACAACCAGATCTACCATGTTGTCCGGTTCATTCCGAGTGAGGTCCAACTTCTCATACTATTAGCTTAGACATAGGGCAAAGGTAGACTCTTCCAAAGGTTTTCATAGAAGATCCTAAATCTGAGCCCTTATTCTGACTTAGATTGTGTGAGCATCCTTAAGTCATCCCTCCCAGAATATTGACCAGGTTGCTGCGTCTTAGGTTTTCTCCATTTTTTTGGAAAGCAACGAAACTCAGAAATCAAGCTAGCTTCTCGATAATTGTTGGCAAATTAGCAAAACCGTGATTCCTTCATTCTTGGGTAATTCTGCCTGGTGAGAAACTCATCTTTGAAGAATGGTGATACATGTTCTGCGGCTCAGCATTTTAAGTAGTCTGTGCGGTGTCTTAGGTAGGAACCAGCAGTGTCCACAACCACCTAAGAGGGAAACTGGAAAAATGATTCTCTCGTTCTGTTCTAAGAAACAGAGTTCAAGTGCTGCAGTCTGAGTAATTTTCAAATAATGATAATTATTACTATAATATCATCCAATGATAATAAACGGAATGAAAATTTAGTGTCAATCCACTAAGATGCTTCTCAGCCCAGTTGAATCACCGAATGGTTTTTAAAAATCTTAAGACTCTTCAGAACAAGAAACTCACATAAATTTCAGCTGGAAGCACGTCTCCATAACTCTAAGTGCTGACTGGGTTCAGAGAGTAAAACCTTTTTTTTTTTTTTCAGATGGTTTGTACAACCAGGTGATCCTCTTGGACATGTAACTACTGTCTCTTCCAGCTTTTAAAAATCCTTTCACGCTGATAGTGAACAAGCCAATGCAACCTCAGATTCAGAAGAAGAATGAAAACGACTCTTTTTTTATTGCGTGAAATAGCCTATTAAGTACTTAAATAATTTCCTGTAATACATTGTTTTCTGCTACCCGGAACCACTCAAAGGGCCCCAAAGTGTCATTCTCATTACATTAAGCAAAGGGCTACATGCCACTCTTATGACCTACATTAATGGATTTTAACCTTAATTACTTGACTTTTGCTATCAGACTTTTTTTTTCTACTGTAAAAATTTCCCTACTTGTCCTCTGGTCACCTTCAAAGTACAGGAGGTACCCCACCAATATTGGTATCGATATCCAGACTCATAGATAATGCAAGAGATTTAGACTGAAGTATGTGAAAAAAAATCAGATAATTGATATTTCTAAAGAGAACAGAGAAATTTCATCACCAGGATCAGATTGTCTTGAAAAAACATAATAAAGGAGAACTGCTACTGCTGGGTGTTGTATTGTTGTCTGTAATCTGACCAAGATGAAAGGATCATACTCAGGGACAGAGTAGCATAGCTTTAATACCCTGTCTGCCCTAGAGGAAGCTGTAACAGGCTTACTTAGGACTTCTGAAGGCATGACACAAAAAAGCAAGAGGGAAAATAAGAGGCGTAAAACTTTTGAGCACACAGAAGCGATGGTTCCCCGCACAAGACTTGTACAAGATTGTTCCCTGAACAAGACCTGCACAAGATCAAGCCAGTCAAAATTCAATACAAAGTGCGCAGGGGCTTCAGAGTCCTCACTCCGAGCTGAGAAGTTTATAGCAGTTGGCAACTACTATGGTAGAGAGAGGTAGGTTTTTTTACAGAGTGTGATCGCTGATTGTTAGCTCATTTCCCAGTTGATGATCTCGTGTCCAGGTACACAGTTACTACTAATTAAATGTGGGGGACTGTAAATAACAATTATTTTATTATTTTATTTATTATTTATTTGCTTATTTGAGACTGGGTTTCTCTGTTGTAACTCTGGCTGTCTTAGAACTGACTCTGTAGACCAGGCTGGCCTCGAACTCACAGAGACCCACCTGCCTCTGCCTCCCGAGTGCTGGGACTAAAGGTATGGACCACCACCACCTGGCTATAATAATTTCTAAAAGATATCAAGTCAGGAGGGAGATAGTTGGTGAATCCTTCAGGAAGTGAAGTGAATAAGATCAAATTATATTGTATACATGAATGAAAATTTTTCAGAGAATAAGAAGAGAATGCTATTTTTAAAAAGTCAGTAAGTTTACATTGCAAAAGTACCACACTCCCTATTGCCATGCTAAAATATTTTGGAGGAAGTGATTACACACCGTTTACATTTAAGAGGTAAAGAATCTCTTTGGAAGTGGGTGGTTACCTACATATACTATCTCAGATTCTCTGGCAGAGATGCCTATTCATCCAAATGCTTCCTTATATCAGCCCATGCTCCTAGATACTTCTCTGTAAGCCACGGGGCTCTTTCTTTCTTGTGGTTTTCTGCTATCCTCTTAATATGCTTGACTCTTTTTTTCCCTGTGACACAGTAATAATGCTCTAGCATGTAATTTTTCCATTCTTCCCTGGAGAAAACCATTCTTCACGGAGTTCTGAGTCCTTTCCTTGATGCATGGGAACAGAAACCAAGATGTAAGTGTGCATTATGTATTTTAAACCTAATTTACTGAGGTTGGAAACAAGCTTAGCGGGCTTCATCAGCAGCGAACAGAGACCCTGATGTTGAAGAGAGCATCATTAATAACCCAAATGCAGACAGTCAAAGGGATTCACAGGAAATGAAGACAAAAAATTTCTTCCTAGTGTTAGGGATGCGTGAATCCTCACTTATTAAATTGAACTTTGCAATCATAATTGATAATGAATTACAAAACCACACAACAGGCAGTGCTTGCAGGCATACCAGCCTATCAAACCATAAAGCCCTCCAAACCTAAGTGGCAGCTGAAAAAAAATTAGTCAAGAGCAAAGAAATTTTGAAAGGAAATGTATCGCATTGAATCAAAAGGGAAGACAGAACAGATGTCTATATACCAGAGACAAAGAAGAATGGCCTTCAGGTATTTCATTAAGAAATAACTATGCCACAGATTGCTTAATTCCAAGGGAAAGACTATTTCCAGTGCGTTCACTTGTGGATTTTGGTTGAATCATGACAAAGATTGATCAAGCTAGTTTTCCTCTGCTACCGTGTGTTAGCACGTTGGCCTCTTCTTCGTAGAAGATGAATACGCTGAATGAGCCAGAAATTGCCATGGCAACTTGAAAACACAGACATTATTAACACGGAAGTGTATTCAGTGTAAATTTTGTTCTAACACGTTGGTGATACGGAAAACATCATTCCGTGCAGATTAATTATGGACAAATCATCAAGCTCAGGAAAGGGTTAAATCTTGGAGGACTGTGATGTGGACAAATGTTATCATGTGAAAACAGGCTGAGGTGACTATGGGTTTTGACCTCATAAATGCAGGGACAGGAAAAGATGCTGGCATATCACCCCAAGTGTCCCTGTGTACAAGAGTAAAATCTGTCCACCTCTACACCATGCAGGCAAAATGGACTTTTAAATTGTGAATCATGTAAGCTGTAACTTATAGGGTGTTTGTTATATGAGAGTAATGGGTTGCTACTGTATCAGACACTGTAGTAAAAATTCATAGCAAGGGTCTCAAAATCAATGCAGCCTTTAAATAATTATGAGTATGCGGCCGAGGGTGTATGCGGGTGAGTGCAGTTGCCTAGAAAGACAAGAAGAGGGTGCTGGATCCTGTAGATCAGTCCTGAGTGAGGACCTCAACATGGGTGCTGGGAGCTGAACCTGGGACTTGTACAAGAGCAGTTTGTGCTCTCAGCCACTGAGCCGCCTCTCCAGCTACAGTCAGCAGATCTTTGTCCCCACTGTTTAAAGCACACGTGCTGTTCCTGCTACATGGCCTTTCCGGAACGTTGGGCAGTCTTGGTTCTTGTGAAAATGCCTGACAAAGCCCTTCCCTTAACGTGACTGTGCATGGATTTCCTGCTTTTGTAGAATATTCTCTCATATATTCTTGAGGTTAGGAAGTCACATCAGCTAAGGACTTCCATTCTGGGGTTTCTTGTATTGAAACAATTTTATTCTTTTAATAAGTAAAAGTGTAGATAATCAGACCAATTTCCTAATTACTCAAGGATCCAAAGAATTTCTAAATAACCCAATTTTTATTATTTTTTCTCTTATTTTAAATGACTCAGATATAGAATGTTGGATTTACATTACACACATTTAATATTCACCTTGTTTGAATTTTTTTATTTTTCAATAGGTCAAATCACTCCATGTGGAAATATTTTATAGACAAAATTTTTCTTTTCTGAACGTGAATTTAATTCCTCTACCAGCGAGACTGATATATTAGGATTTAAGTATCCCCTGGAGAATGTTCTTTCTTGAGTACAGGAGTTGACCCTTATTTTAAAATTTCAAGTCAGATCACCTTTTGCCTCAGATTCTTTGCAAAATGATCCCTCAACTCTTTGTTGTATTTTCCAGTTATTCAACAATTATTCAAGCAAGAAATTATTTTTAGAGCAGGGCGGTGGTCATACACCTCTTTAATCCCAGCACTCAGGAGGCAGAGGCAGGTGGATCTCTGTGAGTTAAAGTGAGTTCCAGGACAGCCAGAGTCATAACAGAGAAACCCTGCCTCAGATAAAGAAAGAAAGAAAGAAAGAAAGAAAGAAAGAAAGAAAGAAAGAAAGAAAGAAAGAAAGAAAGAAAGAAAGAAAGAAAGAAAGAAAGAAAGGGAGAGAGAGAGAAGCTGTGGGGGGAGGGAGGAGAAAGGGAAAGAAATTATTTTAAGTTGCTATCAATTTTATTTCTATAGACTTAAATGTACCTCAAGAAATGTAGCCTGTATGATTTCTAAGGCAAGAACAAAACACCCCTGTGCTGTCAAATGAGAATTAGCCTGAGTGTTGCTGACTTTTCTTCCTCTGCCTCCGTCTGAGGCACGCTCCACAGACAAGGACTTATGTCTTCTAGGAACACAGCTTCATTTCTTCTGCGTTGAAATATATTCTTTTATTCTGATCCCAGTTCAAGTAATTTCACGAAGGGGCTAAAAACTTCAACTGCTCTGATTTAAACGCATCTTTGTCTTCTCAAAACCACTGTCACCTGATCACCAGTCCAGGAGAGAGAATGCGGCACTCTGTGTAGGAAGGCATTAATTCCACTTAACCTGTAGCTGCTGAATACTAATCCAAGTTATTTAAAAAGAGAATGCCTGTTTCTCCAGGGATTGGGAAACAGATAACTCAGTAAGAGGAGTAGCTGACTCATGAATTCTTAATTCCAGAAGATCCTGACAAGATGGTTTGTTAATCTTGGTAAAATTAGAATGTGATAGCGACCACAGTTTTAGTGTCTCCATCCCCAGAGGGGTGTTTGTTCAAAACTTAATCCCCAGAGCAACAGTAAGAGAAGATGGGTGGAATGAAAGGGGTGGGCTCCTGAGGCCAGAGCTAATAGTTTAATTCCCCTAGATCTCCAGCTGTCATTATAAAGACAAGTTCAGCCTCTATGTGTCTTATCTCACCCTCTCCTATTGCTTCATGAAAAGACAGATAATACATCAAGAGGGTCCTGTGGGAATAGAACTTGATCCTGTGTTGCCCTAACCCCTGCACTAAGTTACACTGTGTTTTTGATTATCATAAACTACCCTGCCTCTGGCATTTTGTTATAGCAACACAAAGCAGACTAGGAACATACTCAAACTTCAGTTCAAAAATATCAACCAACAGTGTATCTAGTGTGGGTACTTCAAAATAAGTTACCTGTTTGTAACTAGTTTTAAGCTCTTGCTTTAGAGAAAAAAGAAATTTTACAGGATGACAAACTTAACGGAAGCTACAATTTAGAGGCTTTCACATATTTTTCCCAGAGACTTTTTTTAAAGTTAGTACTTTGTAAAATACCACTTTTGCAAGAGATCATAGAATGCAAACCCAAACAGGATTAGCTCACACATTTTAGAAGCATGGTAGATGTTTCAGCATTAGATTGCTACTCCAGATAAAATGTAAGCTCAAAAATAAGTCATTCTTTGATAGCTATAAACACCAAGAATTTTATCCCTTATATTTAATCAATTACTATGAAACACGCAGTGAAAACACTAGAGTGACTGGTTTAAATAGAACTTCCAAAGACCATTCGATACCAACCAGTTCTATGAAAGTCTTATAGCAATTCAGAGATGACTTCAGTGGCCCTCGATTTCAATTTAGTTCATAACTAAAAAGAAAAAATATATTTTAAAAGTTTTCAGAGATTTTTATATAATGTCAAATATATTTCAAGAGAACACTGTCATGTAAGTTTTGATAAATGTTGTAGTTTGGGTTTCTACACACACACACACACACACATACACACACACACACACACACACACACACACACACATTTCCATAGAACATCTTTCAAGAGGATCATTCAGTCCATTCATCGACTGAGTGAAATACGAAGTTTATGCATATTTTTACAAAAACTGAAAATTAGGGAAATAAAAATTAGAAGCATAATGCAATGTCACTGTACCCGTCCCATTTAAACAGCTGTTTGGATAAAGAGGAAAATAGCAAGTTTAAACAGTGGAGTGAATCCACTGAATCTTTATGCTTGGTCGTTTGCATCTGTGTTGGTACAATCGCTTCAGAAAATTGTGAGCCAATACTACCATGGCCTGATAAATCTACACATGCACTGGTACGCCTCCTACATAAATATATTCAACAAAAGACATATTCCAAAATACTAATAGCAACACCAACTGTGAAGGGAAATAAATATGTATCGAGTATACAGTAGATAATGTAATATTGAAATATTCATAGCATCTATTCCTATACTCCAGTCAGAACAAGCAAATACATACTGTAGTTCAGCCTACTGAAGTCTAAGGAACCACTAAGTTGCTTATGATGTCAGAAACATTACAATGTGACAAGCACACAGTGTGATCTTCATAGCACGATGTCCTAAGAAATAGGTCACGTCGCTTCTGGAGCGTGTCGCCTAAAATTGATGTTGAGTCTAATTGTGTCTAAACCTAACCACTAAATTATGAGTAAGGACAAGCATCTGAGGTAACAAATTTATTCATCGACCAAATGCAAACTGTGTGAAATTCTGCATGATTCCATTTCATGATAAGTCAGCGTCCTGACTGTAAGAAAGGGGGACTGTTACAGGAGAACCCACTGGGCCACACTGGAACAGCCCAGCTCTCAGTAAGCTCTCACTCTTGCTTGTTCTTCTCGAGGATAACTGGAGAATGTACTCACAGTGAGTGCAGTTTACAGCAGCCTGACTTTCAGTGTATCCGGAACACAGAGTGTTTCTTTGCCGTACACAGAACTGAGTGTGAAAAAAAAAAAAAATCACAGGAACTATTGAATGTTGATTTTAGGATGTCATTTAAGCTCAGGAAATTAGCGTTTCATTGTCAAAAAAAAAAAGAAAAAAGAATTCCCAGCAGACCATGTCAACGACTACTATTACATTACAAATTTTTTCTTATATTTCTGGCCTCTGTTTCTAGAAAGAACTCAGTAGTCTAAATTGTGACTGTGCTTGCTCTGGCTAATGTCAGTGTAAGTAGGCAAAGAAACATCGCAAAGTATTTAAAGGGTGTAATGGCTCAAGGAATAAAGACTGAGCCAAAGAAATGATTCCTTGTGCCAAGAATTTTAAACAGGATAGCCTGGTTAGCTTTTTTTTTTAAATAAATAAAGCAATAGTTGCCAACTGTGAAGAAATAATGAGGTCTCAAAAGTCAGTGTCAGCCCTGATTCCACATTCACAAAGCCAAAATCATCAGGATAAGCCGCTAGATTTCAAAGCACACCTGAGTCGCTACTCTCTACATGTGTCTTCAGTAAATTGGACTTAAGACTATAAAGATCAACCTAACCCCATGTATGAATGAAGTGAGGTTAATACAAAGTCAAAGGATACGGGGAAGGAAGTTACATCCAGGGCACCAGCACTGAAACTGCTATTTGTTATTTGTGAGTGTGTGTATGCATATGTATGTATGTATGTGTGTATGAATGTGTGTGTGACTGTGTGTACGTGTTTGTGTGTATCCATGTGTGTGCATGTCTTTTATCTGTGTGTGTGAATGTATATGTGTTCATGTATAAGCATGTGCATATGTGCATGAATGTGTGGGTGTCTGTGTGAATGTGTATCTAGACATGTGTATGTACATGTTTATTCGTATGTGTTGAAATTAATTTTTGCAATATGTAAGAAATATGTATGAATTTTGTGTATTACATTGGGATGGTTACTAAATCATTCATATTGCTAATAAATGAGGCCTGATGAGAGAATGAAAACAAGAAAGAGGGCCTGGAGAGATGGCTCAGTGCTTAAAAGCACTTTCTGCTCATACAGAGGACCAGGGTTTGGTTCCCACCACCCACGAGCCTTCTGTAGCTGCAGCTGGTTATAACAAAATCTGAGCACAGTAAGACCCTGTCTCTAGAACGTGAGCTTGAACAGATAAACAGAGCTTCATAATTTTGATAAGTTTTTATTTTCATTTTGAAATAATGTAAATGTTTCTCTTTCTTGGATAAAAAATGTAACACATTCGTCTCAGATGAAGGTGATATAAGACAGATCTAGATAAGATAAGAGCAACTCTTCGTGAAATTAAGATCAGTTGAAATGCTCATTAATAATATTTTTAATAATATGATTATAGAGAAGTATTTATTTTATTTTATTTTTACATGTTGCTGGTGTTTTCTTTTCAACAGAAGACTTTCATTAACTATTTGAGTTTCACACAATATGTCTCAATCACACCCTCTCCCAGGTCCACCCTCCCACCTGTGTGCCCTGAACAAAGGAAAAAGGAAAAGAAAAAATTAAATCAAGCCTGTGTGTCATGAGCATGGATGACAGGCAGGACCCTGGTTTTTAGTGCGTATAGGCAGCTAGGATCATGGACATCCGCCTGACATGTATTTACCTGAGATTAAACATGACAAAGTTCGACCTGAAGTCGGGCTTAACTGCTCAAACACACAGACCCTGGATATCCTGAAGTCACCTGAACACAGGCACTTGGACATCCTGCAGGCACTTGGGAGTCCCATAGACACTCAGGCAACCCGCAGATACCATAGCCATGCCCAGACACCCAGACATCCCACAGCCACCACGGCCTCCCACGGGTACTCAGATATCCAAAAGTGTGGTAATTTTTAATACTAAACACCCTGACGGTGCAAAGGACATTTATAAGGACAATCCACTATGAAGCTAATTTCTTTAAAAGATCCATTCCCAGGCTGAACCATTGATCAAAGAAAGCTGTGGAAAGCCACAGACTCTCCAGCATCCTGATAGTTTATGAACAAAGAAACTCTTCATTATTTGTAGTCTCTTCCATGGAATTAACATAACGTAACTTGAATCCCACACTCAATATCCTGAGAATATGCTTTGCTAGTCTAGTCACTCAAAGGTACAATGACTGAAGACAAAAGCTTATTCCACTTAAAACTCTCTTTCTCTTTTCTTTTCTGATCTTTCCTTCTTTCCTTTTTGAGTCAGGGAGTCTTTGTATGTAGACTTTGTGGGCCTGAAATTCTCCATGCAGGTCAGGCTGACCTTGAACCCATAGAGATCCCTGCCTCTATCTCCTGATTGCTGGGATTACAGACAAGGGCCTGTTGAATATGTTAAAATGTTAATGAGAGCAGAAGAGTAACACCAGTAAATGTTACAGGAAGGAAGACAAGCCATCGCAACAAAATTTTCAACTTGTACACTAGATTTCACAAAACATGTAAATGGGTAAATAGAGAATTTAAGAGGGAGAATGAGATAAATTTTCCTTTGTGTCTTACGTAAACTAATTTTGAAAGATGGATGAAGTTTTTAAAAAAAGATAAATGTTTCAGTACAGGAAAAAAGTATGTAACCACACAGGCTATTTGTGGCTGCATTTGAGTATGAGGTACCCATGAGACACCCACATCACGCCTCTAGTTTCCACAAAACGCACACTTTCTTTCCGTAAAGTGTAACCAGCCCATAAAGCTACGGGGTGTCTACTTTATTACTGAATAACAGGAGACTGTCCTTCACAGTCAATAAGTGATGTTTTGTGAATTTCTATCCAGTGGCTCACAGCTTAAGGTTCAAAATTTCAGGAACATTTCTCATATCCGCTGCTCAGGACTTAAACCATCAATGGGGACGTTACAGGGCAGCAGGAGTTCTACTTGAACATTCTCCGAAGGAAGTAAAGCTTTGTGCTTTTCTTATTTCTTCAACCTGACACACAAAGACATAAATCTGAAAAACATCTTCTGTCCCCTTTCCCTTGCTCAGGTCACACAGTGAAACATAATTTTTTTTTTAATCAGAGTGAGAAAATAAGTGATTTGTGAAGCTCTTTGACCAGACACGAACAAGCAGCAATGAGGTATAAAAGCTCTGGGTCCCTAATTGCTGCACCAATGCTCATGATCAGAGATCTAACTGGTCCAAGTGGAATTCTCAAACATTATACGGCATGTATTTTATAAATTTTGCGTGGTTCAACCACTTGGAGAAAATGACATTAAACCTCCTGATTAAATATGGAAGATTAAATTTAAGGTACTTACTAATATAGTTTTATTTCTCATTTAGTAAAACTATAAATCCAAATCAAATACAGTGATGTTCTTTGGAAAGGAATCCACATTTCTCTTCATTAAGAATAATATTTTAATTGGCATAGTGGTACACACCTTTAAATCTATTTAAAGATGCCTATAATTTGTTCTCCAGATCTTGAGAGTAAATATCAAATAAGTCATATGGTAGTTTGAATATTTGATCATGTATATAATTATGTATATACTGAAATTAGCATATATAATCATATTTCACTAGTTTATTCTCTTACTAAAAACCAAAAGAATAAAAAATTTAAAGCTTAAAGTAATCTTTATACAGTTTAAAGTGTGTCAGTTTTATTGTTAGAATAAAACTATGCACTGTTCAAGTTATACTTTAACTCCGTAGTTAGTACTTGTCTTCATGGACCCATGATTCACATTTCAGTGTCACCCTGTGCTGTGATTTATATCTCAGACTCTTCCTAACAAATACATATTGAATGTTTCTCAATAACAAAAAAAAATATGCATTCTAGGATAGACTTGTGATTTTGTGGAAGAAACCAGCACAGAATAGTAAATATTCTAAGCTTGGTAATAAAATAAAGCACTGGGAAGGGGCTGACGGGAAAGATTTGGAGGAATGTCCATCAGCTTCTGGGTCCAGTTCACAAGTCTGTCGCGACTGCTCAAAGGATACATTTTGAAAGTCTGCAAAATGTTCGTGCTACATGAATCCAACTAAATCATTCACTAAAACTAAACAAATCCTGGATAAGAAAGCAATCATGCCAAGTATTGTTAATTTGAGGTTTCTGATTAAACCAGGATCCGAACTGAGATATCGCTTCTTAAATTTAGAGCCCAGAGATGCCCGAGCCCCCGAAAGGCACCTGCTGCAAAGTCTGACTGCGTGATGGAAAGAGAGACCTCACTCTCAGAACCTGTGCACAGCTTCCAGATGTGGAACACAGCACATAGGTTCTGTGCAAGCATGCGTTAAATAATGTAAAAAAGTTGAAATAAAAAAAAGTTATTTGAGGGTAAATGCATGCTTTTTTCTAACGATAGTCAAACATACAACCCAAACCAAACAAAACTGTTGTTATTCCATCAAGTTTAAAAATGAGTAACAATTTGGACGAAATTGTTATAGCTTTCACTCTAACAAGCAAATTCACCTCTCCATAGCTATTCTGGGCAATACCAAGCTTGGGTGAAAAATTCCAAAAGCCGATGTTATGGATTGTTTCATTCTTACGTGCTATAAAACAAAATTTTGACGTATTATGAATCGACTTTTAGATACGAAAATGAATGTGATTGCCTAAATCGAATGCACGTTGTAAAAAGTAAACTAAATGAATTGAACCTGCAATTCTATATAAAGAGACTTTATAAAGTAGAAAAGGTAAAGGTTATTTTGGTATCTAAAGACAACTTTCTAATGTGTGGCTTCTGACCATTGGACTTTCCTTTCCTTTCTGTTATAGATACTAATCACACCCCTGTTTTTGTAAACACTTATACAAATAAGAGGTTGTCCTTTAATTTTATATAGGTTGCTAAATAAATTTTTACAGTCAAAGTGTTTCTCGTGAGACTTGGGGCACTCTTTCTATATTTAGAGTTATTTGTGTCGTAGTATACAGCTTGGTACCTGATTTTTCTAATACTTTATAAGACTCAAACATCTACGTGGAATTTCATTCTTGCATGTAAATTGTTGTAAGTTATAATGTTCTAATTTTAATAGCATATATATTGTATGATACATGATATATATGTATGATATTATATATACATGTGTGTGTGTGTGTGTATATATATATATATATATATATATATATATATATATATATATATATAAAATTTCCTTTCTCTCATTTCTGATGTCCTCAGATGTGAGCGACCAGCGTTATGTCCCTGCTGACACCCGTTCTAGCCTCTGTCTTCCCAGCCATGATGGACTACACCTCCCCCCACTGTGAGCTGGAACAAGCTGCTTCTTGTAAGGTCTAGGGTTGCATCAATGAGCAAAGTCACTGACACGGAGAGCTGTTATTTTGAGAGCACTTGAACTGATGATTTGCAGGAATTTCTAACCATTTTTTGGTTTGCCAGGGAGGAAGGGGTTGGTATAGAATCATTCTTAATTTTTAAGCATTTGCTACAATATGCGCGACAGCATAGGACGCTGTGTCTGAGTAAAGGGAAGGGTGAATGCGCGTGCGCGGAATACCCCCTGTCGGCCTGCGGCAACACACTTCCATGAACAATGGTGAAGGTGCTTATGGGAACTCCTTAATGAATTGGTCAATGTGTTTCCATCCCCATCCCAAAACCACTATTTCAAGGTACATTCATTTTCTCTGATAATGTTTTTCTCCTTACCTCATCTATTCACATTCAGCAAACCCTGAGGAAGTCAGTTGTTGTGTTGTGTTGTGTTGTGTGAGGAAGAAGTTATGTGTCGGTACGCAAGGATTGGTATACAGTAAAGGATAAACTGCCCTGAAAAGATTAGCACCCGTGTTGAAGCCTTCTTTGGCCTTGGAGGGAACCGTCTTCCAGCACGAAGGGTCCTTGTACGACACCGCGGAAATTTCCAGTGTGCTTACCACAACAAATAAGACTCTTCTAAGAAAACGATTTAATCAACTCAGGTAAATAATATGACACAGCTATTATAACATGATGATGCTTATGCATGACGTGATGGCTGAAAACCTTGAAATTGCTTTCATTTATCTCAAGAGCGGTAAGCAGCCTCTAAGAGCGAATGAATAATTCATTAATTAATTCAACACAATTATTAAGTGCCTAACAAGTTCTACTATGTCTCAGTCTGTAGACGACACACACATAAATAAACGGTTGCTTCTTCCATTTAGGAGGAAGGCGGAAATGATTACAAACAATCTTGTCAGTGTTACGGTGTGACTGCATTTGGAACACTGTTAGTGTGAGGTTGTTCTTCCCTGTAGGGAGAGTCCTGAGGATGTGTGATTGAAATTACGATAGTTTAGCAACGTAGACTGTGTCTAGGTTAGGGGCGTCTTTTAGGCATTCTGTGAAGTAACAAACATTGAATTCTCTAATAATCCCCATGACATAATTCTATCTCCCACTTTGCACTAAGTTGTTTGGGGGTCAGTTACTGACGTTGTGTTTCCACTGGGTACACCATAGATGTATTTTCATGCATGCCGATTTAAGACCAGGATTGGAGCACAGAGAGAATGACAAATACTGTTCAGATATTTGAGGTTGGGGATTCCAGAAAGAAGCATCCAAGAAAAATGCTAGAAGGTTCCAATGAATTTACAAATCATCATCAGAAGGTTAAATGGCTGCAAGAGTCAAAGCTAAAGCCTGGAACATTCTGCCTTAGTGGGGAGTAATGGGACAAAGCCAAGGTATGCAGCTCTCAGAATAGGAGAGGGCTGAGCCTACACCATTGTCAGGGCTCTCAATACACAGACATGCAGAATGAAGGTAAATGTACATACTCCACCATATATTTAAGAGAGTGGGTTACCCTCATAATATGCTTCAGTTTGTGCTCACACGCTCTCCATGAATCCCTTCAGTGACAGACTGTGATGAAGACATAAAAGCTAAATCAACTGAATTCCCTTCCTAATTTATCTTTGCTCATAGTGCTTTATTATAGAAAAAAAAGCAAACTATGACACTGCCTATCATAAAATCCAAATAAGTAACTCAGACAACATTTGGAAGGACAAGATGATTCAGTCATCATTTTCTTTAATAGAGGTTATTATAAATTACATTTTTAATAGTGTGTGTGTGTGTGTGTGTGTGTGTGTGTGTGTGTGTGTGTGTGTCTATGTGTGTATTTGAATGTATAAAAGCCATGGTGCATGTGTGGAGGTCAGAGGCCAATCCTGAGGGTCTCAATCAATTCCCAGGCTCCACATAATAGAAAGAAAGAACTGACTCCCACAGTTTTTCTCCGGTCTCTAGCACACATGCAGCTTATGGCGTTAACATGTCTACACATGCATACACAGATACACACGTTAAGAAAATAAATGAGTGACTGTTTTAAAAAAAAGCATAAAAAGAGTTTATTTTTGTTTGTTTTGGTTAACTTTTAAACTATAGTGGAAACCTTTTAAGTTCCTTACATAGGAGACCAGAAATTTGACTTGTTACACTTGTAAGAACAATACGAATATACTTCTAGATCCAAGAACAAGCAGGGTCTAGGTTTTATAATGGATTCTGTTCTGATTCGAGTTCTTTTTTTAGTTTTCCCAGGTTTACACTTTAGAGACACAGAAATGCTTTCTTGATGAGGAAGATCAGTATTGAATATTGTATTGGCAATCTCACATGAACCTATACAAAAATCAATTCTACCATCCAGGGTTTAAACACACCGTCATCTATGAAGTGCTCATCTATGAAGAAGTTCCATCTCTAAGGAGACTGGGACACTGGCTACGCTTTCAGATCAATGAATTTTTATCATGAGGGAATTAGCTTCATGTGTGTTGTATAATCTTGTTCTAGAAACTGTTCTTTATAAAATTATTTTGGCTGAAATTAAATGAACAGTTTCATCATGTGAACCATTCTAATCTCAAGGGTCTCCCAAGCTTCTCCGAGTAAGTTCAACAAATGAGATTTCTGTTCTCTGAAAAAAACAATAATTACACTTGTTTCCCTCAGATAAAGCTTCCTCACAATTAACCTTTGGATTGACCTCCTTTTATAAGTACCACAAGTGTCTCTCTGCGTTTAACCAAGAGGAATCTTTAAAAACAATAAAAACTTAAAAACTGTAATCCTTAGAGTGGAGAGGGTCCAATGGCTCAAGGCCTAGAGGCCTTGCAAGCTACCAGTGCGAAAGATAGCAAGGAGTTAAAGGGGGTGTAAAACGTGTAAAAGCCGCTTTACCATTTACATTTATTTTAGCTAACTAGAAACCTCACACGTGACCATTTCTGTAAAACTCGGAGGATCTGTAGTTAGCTGAACTGCCATATTTAATTTTTTAAAGAATTTATTTTCTTTTTAACTGTAGTGTGTGTGTGTGTGTGTGTGTGTGTGTGTGTGAGATGTGTGTACATGGGTATATACACAGAAGTGAAGTGCCCCCAGAGGTCAGAAGAGGGCATTGGATTCCCGGGAGCTGGAGTTACAGGGAATTTGTGAGCTGCTTGTTGTGGAAGCTGAGAACCCATTTCTCAACCAGAGCAGCAAGCACTCTTAGGTGCTAAGCCATTTCTCCAGTACCCACAATCATACAATCTATAGAAAATATAAAAAAATAAGAAGTATGTTTCACCCTCAAGTTTGCAGCTTTCTTATCACAAATGTTCATAAACTCATAATGCAAAATATTAATCTTATTTTTTAAAGACTATCCTGTCTTATTGAAATACTACTTTAAAAAATAAAAAGTGCACTGAAGATTTTTTTTTTCCCTTCGTGATATTAAATTCACACTGCTCGGAGAAGAAAAGTGACTGTGCTTTTTTAAGCCTTAGTTAATTGTCTTGCACAAAAGTCATAATTACTAGGCATAATTATCTAAAAATGCTTAACTTCGGACATCTTAAATTCATGTCATCTTGAAAGCGATCATAATTTAATTCATGCTAATCTGACATTTTAAGAAGTAATCTAATTTTAATGAAAATGTGATTGCGATCATTGTACAGCCCTGAGCAGAAGTGAAATGATAACACGGTAAGGACTCGTATGCCCTTGACCATTTCCCAGGAGTGACCTCTGTCAAACCTGCGCCACAAATAAGTTACCAGAACGGATCCGGTGCCCTGTTCCTCTCAGAGCTGCCCGGCTTCCTTTGCACTGGCTTCCTGCATGCAGGTGTTTTTGCTGTTCTCACACAATATTACTATTTCTGCAGGATCACTGCCGTGATGATGTACAGTCCCCTCCCCATATGGTATCTGGTGTTGACCTTTAGTGACAGTAATCCACCTGTCTACTTGCTTATTGCATTTACTTTTGTCTCTAATTTGTTCTCATACTTTTGAATTTTTCTTTATATAACCTAACTTTAAGAACTGTTTTTGAATATGGACATCTTATACACAAGCACACATCTTTCTTCGTGCAAAGCGAATGGAACACAAATGTAATTTTAAGTGAGCATTCCGTGTAACGGTAACAAAATATTCCCATTTGTAGAGGAACACTTGGAAGACGTTTTTGTTACTTTGGTTTCTTTAAAAATGCAAAATGATGTTTGGCTTAGGTCTGCATGCCCAACCCAGCTGTGGTAGAGTTGTTTACGAGTTGGGTTTGGAATGCCTGATGCAGGTGGCTATAATTTGCTTGGGTGCAGTCGTTCTGGCACCTGTAGCTTGTTTGGTGTATTGGGTGCCTAATGGGTTTATGGGAACTTTTGGCTTAGGGTATAAAAAAGTCAGAAGCACTGAGAGGAAGGTGAGTGTTGGTTGGTGGTTCATTGGTTGGGTTGCTGTCATTAGTGTGATAATTCTTAAAAGAACGAAGGTTGGAGAGATTGAGTTTACAGACTGTGAGCTGAGACGCTAGTCTGACTCGCTGTCAGCTAGTGCTATTTGAGTTTAGGGCAGCCTAAAAAGAGGCTGTGAAGATTCTACCTTTCTCTCTTTCTATATTAATGCCTCTTGTAGAAGCAGTGAAGATTTCTTTCTATCTTTCCTTTTTCCTTCCCTAAATAGAGGGTAAAGGATTATAGCGTTCTGCTACACCCATCTGAGGTTATGTTTTTGTCTATTAATTATATCACACCCAATGGGGGGTGTATTTTAAGGCCTCTCACAGGCTAGATAAGTGTACTTTTGCCGGAATGCAACTTTCCCTGTGCCTTCACCTCGTGTGTAAATGAACAGTCAGAAGGGATGCAGGATTACTGGACACAAGTTCCATCCTTATCAAAGAGTTTCCAGCTGCCAACTTGATGGTATAGCTCAGTGTTAGTTCAGGGTTAGCTGTAGTTTCTGCTGGCTTTAATATCTTTCTTCACCTGGCCACACTTAACATGAGTTGGTTTACAGGCTCTTTTGTAACTTCGATACTAAGTCAACATTTTACCCCATTAACAAAATGGTTTGTAAATTAACGGTGGAACTCCCAGATGTCATTTCCAAGCGTGTTAAATGTGCCATCATTACATGTAGACTGCAAGGTTCAATGACAGCAATGCAGAAAACATATTTTAGCTAAATTTCAATAAGTGTCTGCCAAAATTATCCAGAAGCTTATTGAAGACTTAGAAGTTTTGCTTTGATAAAAACAATAAGACAATAATTTTACCATTAAAACACTAAGCCGCTGTAATTTAAATTTTCTAGAATATTCTCTGAGCTGTGGGTTTCAACCCTCCGTTTGAGTTCCTGTTTCGAATGCAATAGAGGGTCTGTCTGTCTGCTGTAAATAATGAAGAAAATGAGAGGGCTTTGTTCAGGTTAGCAACTGTAGTGAGTTTTACAATCAGTTAACAAAACCTGAATATTTCTATCTTACCATATTTGGACATAGGGTATTCACTGTAGGAGGGTGATGAGTCAGGGGGGAAAAAAGGCTAAGAACATAGCATTTAGGCAGCCACACTGTTCTTGTTCATAAACAAAGAATTGGCTCTTCACCTTTACCCCAGTTGGTCTTTGACTCACTGGAGCAGTAGAAGCTCTGAGAGGAAGAATGCAAATCCTAGATCCAGTAAGACACAAACTCGGAACCTCCTGGATCTACTAAGATGGTTGCACTGATTCTCAGACATCCTGGATCCAGTCCAGCGGTGGGACCGATTCTCTAACTTGATTGACAGAAATAGATTGCATCTATTTGCCCGAGTCAGATTTATAGAGAGACTGCGCTAGCTAGTTTTACACTAACTTGACACAAGCTGGAGTCATCCAAAAGGAGGGAGTTGAGAAAATGCTTTTTTAAGATCGAAATGTAGGGAATTTTCTTAATTAGTTACCGATGGGGGGAGCCCGTTGTGAGTGGTGCCTTCACTGGGCTAGTAGTCCTGAGTTCTATAAGGCTGAACAAGACATGGGAAGCAAGCCAGTAAGTAGCACCCCTCCATGGCCTCTGTGTCAGCTCCTTCCTCTAGATTCCTGTCCTGTTTGAGTTCCTGTCCTGACTTCCTTTGATGATGAATAGTGATTTGGAAGCGTAAACCAAATAAACACTTACCTTCCCAAATTGCTTTGATCACGGTGTTTCATCCCAGCAATAGTAACCCTAACTAAGACAGAGCCTTTTTTTTTTTTAACTGCTGGCTTAGAATGTACAGAATTTTCTGTTCCTTCTAATATTGATTCCTATTTTTGGCCTCCAGAGATTTATCTTCTGTTTCTTCAGTGTTCACTGAATTGTTCCCTTCCTTGAAAATGGTGATGTAAGTCAAGGGAAAAAACAGACCATTCTGAGAAGGTCACTGAGAAAAACATTTCTTCATTTGCACATCTGGGTCATGATGAAATATGTCATTAATAAAAGGAACTTTTAAAAATATATTCCAGTTTTCCCACTGGCTTTTATTACATTTGAAATTAAGTATGAATTTTAAATATGACCATAAAACATTTCAATGCATAGATGTGTGTGTGTGTGTGTGTGTGTGTGTGTGTGTGTGTGTGTGTGTGTTTTCTTTTCCCTTCATGATAGTTCAGTTCTGCTCCTTGATATTCTCCAATTGTAAAGTGATATTTAAATCAATATGACAAAGAGAAGCTTGTGCACAGTTTCTATATTTGAATATTTATTCAGAAAAAATTACATTGATTCCTATCACAGGTAGAATTACGTGAGCTTTGTGAAAATTTGAAATCCAGACCCTAGTACCCAAGAAAGGACATTTTGGAAATATGATAGTTGCAAGCTTCAAATGAAAGAGTGTCAGAGGAAATGTCCCTAATCCAATGTGACTGATATCCACAGACAACAGAAACTTGTGAAGACACCAACACAGTAAGTACAAGCTGGGAAGATGGAGATGGGTTCAATCAGTAAACCTACAAAGGACAGATAGCCGACAGTTCCACCTGCCACCATAGAGAGGTGTGGGACAGACTACATCACAGCTCCAAGGAAAGCCTCCCTCACCACCTCCTTGATCTCAGGTTTCTATTTCCCCAAACACACTTTTATGGCTTTCAGCCACATGAGGTTATGCTGTGACGGACTAGGAAATTCATCATGCAAATGTAAAAGTTCATCTTTCATCAAAACTTTCCTCTATGGATGGGAATGTAGCTCGCTTGGTGGGATGCTTGCTTGTTATCCTCAGAGATCTGGATTCCACACCCAGCATCAGGTAAAAACCAGGCATGGTGGTACACAGAAGCTGACAGATCAGAAGCTCAACGATAATGCTCAACAATATTGGAAGTTTGAAGTCAGTCCAGACTACTCTGGACTGTCCAGACTCTGAAAAAAAAAATCCTATAATTTTTTATTAAAGAACAGGGAGAATAAAGAATAAACTAAGTCAAAACACGAACATTTAAAAGAATTTAAAAGATAAATATAGATTATAACAGGCTGGGGGTTGCTTATTGTACTTGTTGTTTTTATTTGCTTTGGAAGGGTAGTCTACTTGAGGATAGAAAAGGCAGCATGTGTTTCAGAGTTTTACATTCACCTGATAGTACCAGGGTGTGTAGGATCAAGAAGACCTGTAAGTGACATACATCTTGCAGACAAAATTTGATACTTCATTTAAGTGTGGCAATGGATTTAATGTTTAATGATGCTATTAAACCCATTCAATTGAGGCTTGTTTGCAGTTTCAGAGGTTTTCTCCATTTTTATCATGACAGCAACTGAGCAGTAACTGAGAGCTATGTCGTGATACCTAGGCAGAGAGAAACCTCAAGAGCCCACCCACAATGTCACAATTCATCCAACAAGGCCACACCTCCTTATCCTTCTAATCCTTTCAAGCAGTGCCACTCCCTGGTTACTAACAATTCAAATATGAGCCTATGGCAACCATTCTCATTCCAAATACCACATTTAGGTTGGGTCTTTGGTATTAGGACATTTTCTTCTTTTTTTCCTCAGCAGCAATTTGGATGTGAGTTACACACACAACACTATTCTTGAGATCTTTCTACATCGCCCTTTTAAGATTAAGGCTGTTGTCCTATAATGACGATTTGAATCTGGCATGCTCCCTGAAGGTCCCTGTGTTTAAGAGCTGATAGCAGCTGGTGAGATCTGGGGAACTGATTGGATGATGAGTGCTTTTACTTCATTGGTGGATTAACCCTTTGATGGACCATAACTTCATAATATTATTAGAGAAGGTTAAAACTAGGAAACTGGCACTAGTTGTACAAAGAGGGCTACGATAGCGTTTGTGCAGGAAGGGATCTTGGCCCTGTATCTTTCATTTATACTCTGCTTCTAGGTGGTCCAGAGGTGAGCAGCTCTGCTGGGCCATCATCTCTTGACACGATGTTCTGATTCTACAGAAATCTGCAAGAGTGGGCCCTGGACTTTTCTTGCTGGTCATTTTATTTCTGACTCTATCTCCTATGTTGTTATAAATATATTTAGGGAGTCTACATTTTTTGGTTCAATTTTGGTAGGTCATATATGTCTGGGAATTTATCCATTTCCTCTGCATTTTATGTAATTTATTGGACATAGCTTTGCAAAGTATGCATAATAGTCGTATGAATTTCTTTATGTCTATTTGAGAAATCTCCTTTTTGTCTTTCATTTTATTAGCTTGGATCTTCTTTCTCTTTCTTTTGGTTAGCTTGTCTACCTTTATGACAGGTTTTTTGTTTGTCTGGTTTTTGGTTTCTGGGTTTTTTTTTTTTACATTTTCAAAGAACCAACTCATTGTTTCGTTGATTCTTTGTATTGTTCTTTTCTTACCATGTCATTAATTTCTGCCTTACTATTTATGATATTCCATCTAAAGATTCAACCTTCTGCCTGTTTAACTAACACCTTAAGATCTTATAAAACTATTGACTTGTCACATCTTGGGCAATGCTAGAATTTATTGAGGTAAATTTCTCTTTCATGTTTTTTTTTTCAGTGTATCCCCATGGTTCTGAAGTGTTTTCATTTCCGTTTAATTCTTGTCATTTTAAAAATTGTTTGATGATCCATTTGTGGTGCAGTAGTGTGTGGTTTACTTTCCATGAGTTGCACTGTCTGTAGGAGTCCTGAAGCTGGTTTCTGATTTTTATTCCATTGTAAATAAAGAGAATGCATGAAGTTGCTTTAGTATTTCTACATTTGTTAAGAATTGCGTTGTGTGCTAAAATATGGTTTATTTTGGAGAAAGTTCCATAGGCTGCTGAGAGCAATTTGTATATTCTGAGTTTATTTGTTAATACTATGGCTGGGACCCTTTCTTCTGACACAGCTTCAGTAATTTCATTTATTTGTCTATTATTTCATTCTTGAGTTCTGTTCATTGGGTGCTGACAGCACAGTTATTAAATGTTCTTTTATATGTTCTTTTATTTTAGTCCTCGTTTTCTTTCTCCTTACAAAAATTTCTACATTTATCCTATGCAATTAACATTTTTAACATTGTTACTATTATTTTCATTCTGAGAGTAATGTTTTTTTTTATTTGTAAGTATATTTATTCCTAATTGGTCTTTTTATGACATCGTGTTCTTGTACTAAAGATACCATTATTTCCCGTTTCCTCCAGAGATTTATATAATATCACAAAGGAGGGTTTTTTTCCACCTTTTAAAGCTTTCTACAGGGTAACAAGGGAGTATTGTATAAGGGAAGCCAGTCTTAAATACACAATTTTATTGAAGTTCCTTTTCCGCAGCTCAGAATATTACAGCCTGATGCTCTATGTTCTGATGTTAACTACTGATGGCCTTGGGTAGACATTGATACATTTCAAGCTCTTTGAAAAATATTTGTTGCTTCTCAATATATGGAATTTAATTGGTGCCTAATGGGGCTGGAGAGATGACTCAGCAATTAAGAGCACTGGCTGCTCTTCCAGAGAACTGGGTTCAGTTCCCAGCACCCACATGGCAACTCATACATGCCTATAATTCTAGTTCCAGGGGATCTGACACTGTTATATAGACACATATGCAGGCAAAACAACAATGGACATAAAATAAAAACATATAAGCATTGAAAAAATTTAATTGGTATTTAAGATGACTCAGGATTCAAGGAATCAGGTTTTGTGGAGCAAAATTCCTAACTGTGTCTTTCTGTGGTCTACAAATTAATTTCCATTTGCAGACTCAACCTGTCTTACCAATTCAGTTTTATTGATACTTTGAACAATGGATGGGGGATGGAAACAATGCAGGAGAAAGAGACAGAGGTGGCTGAAGCTCATTGGTTTTACTCTGTTTCATCAAGGAAATGACATAAACCATATCTGTTTGTAGAAAATTCTTTCATGAGTTTCAAGAAAATTTGTGTCTATTCAACTATGGTTGTTGAACATATCAGCTAACGTTGTAGAGAAGATGTCACCACACTCTTGATTTATTTTGTTACCACGCCATGGGTCACATTGCTTTTATCCCATCTATAATTGTCTTTTCTCTAATGGAGTCTGCTATGTACTTGTATATAAGACATTTGACATGACAACCAACTGTAAATAAATACATAAAATTAAGTATATTTAATAGAGTTTATAACTGTGTTTGTGATATTGTACCCGGTTTCTGTTGTGCTATTTTCCTCTCAACCTTTCTTCTTTCTGAAACTCAATGCCTGTTCTGAGATGCCCTAGGATCTGTGTCTGTCTGTGTCTGTCTAGCTCCCACTTTATGATATAACAAAACAATGGCTTGATTTTCAACTTATCTCGGCTTTCCTCATAATACCTTTGTGGCTCTGATCAAGTCAAATAAGCTTTCTGGTCATTTATCACAGGATAAAATTCTAGAATGACCCCTCTGGGGCCATTCTGATCTGTAAAATATCAATTGTACAAATGCAGGGACCCTGGAATTAAACAGTACTCCTGTATTTCTGCATGACTCTCTCGGCATACTGTAAATCATTAAGCCATTGTTAGAGAGTTTCAGCAAATTTAATCTTCAATAATCTCTCACTTTAGCCATGGAAATAAAAGCAATTACAGTCAGACATTTGTAATCACTGAAGCTTTCAAGATTCATTTGTGGTGAACCGAAACTCATTACTTTCGATAATCACTGTGCCAACTTAACTGCCTAAAATGTTACCTGCAAAACTAGAGAGATATAATGCATCATGTTTAAAAGGACTACATCAAACTTAATAAATATACCATCACAGGAATTTTTATTAATCCCAAAATTAGAGAATAATGGGAGATTCTTAGGCATAGAGAATAATAATTGAGAATAGCTTTATACACTACAGCTATGTCTAAGAGGTTAAATGAGACAATACTTTTGTTCTTCAGTTTTCTGAGGAAAGGTGAAATGTAGCACCCAGTACTTCCGAAGTACATATATATTCAGTGTGTTTCTCTGTTCGTCTTTTCATTAATCGTCCAATCACAAATCCCCTTTTATTTCTTATGTTCTTTGGGATAAGTCCAACAAATTCCTGTAAGCTTGAGATGTACAGCCAAGCACTATTTTTAGATTGTACAAAGGTAGAGAGAAACTCCATTGGTTTGAGTGCAATTTTTAAAAAAAATCAACTTCTGAGTGGAACATTCACAGCCCCATCTCTTCTGCTCTAGTTCTTGTTATTTTGAAGGGAGAAAGTTCTGAGATTCCACTGCCAAATAAAAATCAACCCAACTCCTCCCACTCCCTGGGGGCTGTTGTGAGGCTCAACTGTATATGTGGGAGAACTTTAAAGGCTCAAAAGAAGTATTGCTATGGGACTCTTCCTTTTATCCAGTGACTGCAGCATCAGGCTTGGGTACAAGTGAGCTGATGCATAGATAGTAATTGTGTGTGTGTGTGTGTGTGTGTGTGTTATTTCAATAAGTGGTAAACAGACTACACTATTTTTTTTAATACTTGCAATACAGGGTTTTGCCATTTAGTCAAGACTTTCATGGAACCTATGATTTAACTGACCCAACCCTTGGGAGGGGTGTATTCCCCCTTAACCTGACTTATATGCAAATTTTACTCACCATAGATATGTTCAAAACATTGCATAGTCAACCTTCTTTACAATAACAGGAAGAAAATGAATATGGGAATTTTAACAGAACCCCATTAAGAGTCGATAAGGTGCCAAGATTTAATATGTAAATCTATGCAAAATAAGGTCAATGAAATATCACTCTCCTTGTTTCAGATACAGTATCTGTTGGGTTGAAACTAAAACTATCCGTAGGCTGTGGTTGCTTCCTTTACTGCACAGTGTTTGGAAAGTAATGGGTAGAGAGATGTGTGGTGTCTACCTCTTTGGCCATATAATATTCATGAAAATGTTTGACTGACAATCCCAGATTCATTGAAAAGGAACAACCCAAACTGTCTTTCATATGTCAGTAATTGAGATAAATCTGACATTTGCTATCATTGGAGATATCTGTTGGTTTATCCACCTTCATTTGCATGAGTTTAAGGAATTAAATTATCAAATACTTGCAACTGAAGTTAACCACTTGATTAAAGATAATCGTCTATATTTTCCTTATCCCATAGATGTTTCAAACATAGCTTTACATTGATGTGAGGTATAAGGGGATGTGCATGACAGCAACATAGTTTAAACATGAAACCAAGGGATAAGCAGATATAACATATGCTTGAATAATTATATGTACGATGCCTTCCCTAAATCTCCCTAGTGTAGAAAACTGTCTCTGCAATGGTGGATTTCACCTGCGAAATTCTTAGAAGATTTCAGAAATTTTCCCTTTGCAGTAAGGCCCGCATATCTCCAACATCCTTCCAACATTTCCCTGGCATCCACAGCCTAATGCCAGTTCTTTGGATTTTCTAGTATGTGCATAGTACCCTTATCCTCTTGGAAACATTGAATTTGTAAATATTGTACCTCCTTGTGGTTACTCTCACCCTCTCACCCTCTTGTGGATAAGTACACAATGTTGGCGATAAGTACACAAAGAAAAAGATGACATCAATACATAGTAAAAATGCCCTGGGTGTCAGAGTCTCCGGAGGCAAATTATTGGCTATTAGTCCATCATACCCATCGCCATGTTTCCTGCCAATGACAAGTTTTCAAACAATAACAGTTTAGCTTTTCTTGCCCATGCCAAGACATGTGTTATCATATTTGCTGTGTTTGTACATCTGTGGGAAATGCATGGACCATAGTAGTAAGTGCAAATCTACGAGCCTAAAGTCTAGGCAATTACATCAAACAGAGCTTACTCTATGCTGTGGTGATGGTGATATATACATGCAGCGTGAGCAGACATACCAACACACTTTCCTAGGTAACCTTGCAGTATGAGATGCGAAGTACTAGAGAAAAGTGGCTATAGTGAGTCAGTAATGCTGTCATCCACACCAGTGACTTATTATTAAGAATTATGAGCCGGGTGATGGTGGCGCACGCCTTTAATCCCGACAGTCGGAAGGCAGAGGCTCTGTGAGTTCGAGGCCAGCCTGGTCTACAGAGTGAGTTCCTGAACAGCTAGAGTTACAACAGAGAAACCTTGTCTGGAAAACAAAACAAAAAAGAAGGAGGAGGAGGAAGGAGGAAGAGAAGGAGGAGGACGAGGAGGAGGGGAAGGAGGAGAATAATACTTATACAGTTATCACCCTAGGAGTCATGGGGTGTGTGTGTGTGTGTTTGGAATAGAAGCCTCAGATAATACTTTATTTTCAAGAAAAAGAAGTAAAACAAATATCCTCATGAGAAATCATTGGTATTACAACTTCAATTCTTCATGTGTCTAAACATTTATGGTAGAAATTTTTTTTTAAAAAATTGATAAAATTGCATGTTTAATGTACAATAAGACACAATATAATTGGCAGTGGGCACCTAAGTGCTTCTGGACCCTTAGCTTAGGTATGGTTGAAGGTAGTGATGTAAGGGAAGGGAAATACAGGAGAAAGGAAATGGATAGCAGCTCCACCTGCAGGTGAGTGACTGACGCCATGTCTTGATCTCATTCTACAGCTCAGCATCTCCAGATCAGTACGGGAGGCACAGCTGAGTCAATGACTCTTACAATCTTAGTCTTGTTCCCAATAATAACAGTCAAAAAGAAGAGATGATTACACCAATGGTTATGTACAGGTCAGCGCACGACCATCGTTGAGGAGCAGTGATTCGTATCATGAGACCTGTATCTTCAAACTCTGGATTCCTTGCCTCCGTATATAGGCCATGGACCACCACAGGATGTGTCATCTGGCATTATTGGACATTTGCCCCCTTCACCATGTTGTCCGAGTTATATATGTTTGAAGAGGTGAATCAGAGCTGAAATTGTACTGTGTTTGATAAAATTTGAAAAAAAATAAACACACACACATATGCACATGCATATATGTACATACACACACACACATACACATACACATATATGCACATGCATACACACACACACACACACACACATACACACACACATATAGAGAGTTATAGAGCTGAAGCTATAGCTCAGTGATAGACTGATTTTTCTGTGTGTGCATAAGAACATGAGTTCAACCCCCAGCAATGCAAAAACAAACAAGAAACAAAAAAATCTGACAAAGGTCTAGCACTATAAAATTGTTTTTCTAATAGTTACTATTAGTATTTTATATGCTTTATATGGTGCATTTTATACATTAGAATGTTTTAGCGTTTTTTAAACCAAGCTTTTGGCTGGGGAGATTTAGAGATGGAATAACAGTGTCGCATACTAGAAATAAAACACGAGAAAGGGCTAAGCTCATGAGACACCTCTGCTGAGAGGATCTCCAGCTTCCTGAAGAAGCCTTCATGTCTCTCTTGACCTTGTTTCTAAATCTTGAAACAAATGATCTTTGAGCTATTTTGAGCCCCATTCCTCTGGCTACTCACTGGAAAACAGCACAGATTGAGAAATTAGCAAAGGCAAATTTCATTATACTGCAATATACCCTAAACTCCATTCTAATAACAAGAATAGTTCTGAATTATTCTATGTTGTTCGAGGTTTCTAACTTGATGATCACAAATTCGAGCAGTCATCACACATTGTGGAATGTGGTCTTTACTTTTCTATAAAACAGATCCATCTCTGCTCTTTGAGATGTCAACTTTACGTGTTGGAGAATTCCCTAAAATTATGCGGTAATTTATTACTAACCAGACATGACAACATATACACTGTGATCTTTAGCCCTTTCACAAATCCTTATATATAAAACTACTCTTATGCTGAAGGGAAATAATTATTCGTGTCTTTTATTCATTTTAATTTTTTATTTTATGTGAATGTGTGTATGTCTGTTTGTCAGTACATGTGTGCAGAACCCAACGGTGTCACCAAAGGGCTTGGAATTCCCTAGAACTTGAGTTATAGGCAGTTTTAAGCTATCATGTCATGAGTGTGTTGGAAAACTAAACTGTGTCCCCTGAACGAACAAGTATTCTTAGCCTCCGGGTCATCTCTGTATCTCTTCTATGATATTAAGAAACAATGAGAGAAATAAAGTGGGAAGCATGAGACCTGGAAAGCTCCTATTTTACACAATTAAATAATTACAGATGCATTGTGGGATTGTTTAAGCAGAATAAACCATTGTAAAGGGATGAGATGCAGAAATGGCTCTACAATGCTCAATATCGCTCACAAGGAAATTAAAATGAAGCAATAAAGCATGTGTATTACACCCTTTAACCAAATGACTGAAATAATTCAGGGATATCACAGATAATTATTAGGGTGCAGAACACTTACATACTTTAGTTTTAGAAATGAATTTATTTTTGTTGTTTTCAGAGTTCTGTTTTGCCAAAGTATAATACTTGCAATAAATGAATTATCAACATTCTAATATAACTGCTTGGTTTGTAAAATTACCTAATCGTGCAAAGACTGTGAGTCACGTTGAGAATAAGCGTGCCTAAATTCATATTAGCATCAAAGTCATTTAAATCAAATCAGGAGAAGTGCAAACACTTGGTAGTTCTAAATTTGATTACCGACCTCATTAGTTGAAGCTTCACTTTTTATGAGAAATATCCTTTATTTTGTACACAGAAAGAGCATGTCTGTGGGCTATAAAATAATCTCTTCAGAAATGGCAGCTAATAGGTAGGACACTGGTGAGTGATGATGGAGGCTCGTTATGACAAATTCATTAGGAAATGCATTAGGATGTCCGATTATTACCCCCACGGGGTAACTAATATAGTGGATCCTGTTGGAAGTATGTGGGGGAACATTGGTTCTGCACCGAACCCGTGCCTACGAGCCAGAAGAGACATCCTCTCGGGTTCTGGAGGCTGAAGAGAGCTGTATATTCATTTTCAATGTGCACAGAGATGTCTGCCAGTTTAGACAGATCTCCACCTACCTTCAGGGTGTCTGGCCTCAGGAGGGAGCCAATGCTGAACGCTGTAGAGCTGCTTAATGAGCAGTTCAAAGTTTAAGCAAGAAGAAGATTGTAAAATTAGTTGAAACAGATGATTTTACTGCAATTGCAATTAGGAAAAGCACGTGGCAGCTACCGTAAGCCAATAAGGACTGTTCGATAGGCTGGCCTGTCCACAGAAAACTTAGTTGGGTGTGTGAAAATAAAACCTCAGTGATTAATTTTGGTGATCGTCATTGACATGGTGATTGAGCATTTCAAATATATCATTTAAATCTATAAACTCACGCCTCTGCTTTTCTCCACAGAATTTATAAATCATATTGTGATTTTTTTTTGTCTTTAAAATTCTGTATTCTTTATCCTGTCATTAGTCCCTAGCAAATACATGTTTGCTGAAATTAATTTTCTCTGCAGTTCTTAATCCCTAACATATAATCCATTCTACTATTTAGGGTCCATGATTATCATTTTAATTAATATATGCTTGATTAACACAAGTGTAATATACTGATCTTGAAATGTGATGTTCAACTGATAAACTACTCCTTGTTGGTAATGTGCGTTAAAATCATTGAAATGTCAATAAGCTCTTAAGAACCTTTATCACATTGGCAAATAATGTTCATTGGCAAAAGAAAGCTTCATCTACAAAATACTCCCATACCTAAGACTCTGGGAAGATCACAGAAGACGGAGCAAAAGGATTATAAGAACCAAAGAATCCAGAACTTTGCTGTGAGGTTACATCTCCTAGGAATACCAGAAGCTAGACCTGTAAGTTCATGACAACCTGACCACCAAAGTGTGAGCTGAACAAAGAGGACACCAATGAACGGGAAAAAGCCACCAGGCCTTAGCACTACACAAAGAACTACAGACAACCAAGTCAAGCTGGGGGCAGGAGAGGTGGTCTTCCCCAGGAAAGAGCTATAGCAATCGGTTGTACAATGCCAAATAACATTATGTGGACTAAGCAGGTTATATTTAGGAATATATAGATATATTTTTAAATACACCTATATTCATGCAGTAACAATGGATGAGAACGGAGCCCGTGAATTTGGTGGAGAGATGGGAAGGCCATATGAGAGGCTTTGGGGGGGAGAAAAAGGAAGGAAGAAAATGTTGCAATTAAAAGACAGTCTCTAAAACAAACAAGAAAACCATAGTTAGATATCACCTACTGTATGCTAGAAACCTTCCTTGAGCTTGTCACACATGTGTGCTATGTAACACCAACAGTGTTGACTGTCCCTGAAAAAGAAAAGAAATGAATATGAGTGAGTTAAAAATAAAGCTGATTTTAATGTTCTCGTGCAGAAGACCTTGACTTACAGTTTGGCTTGCAACTGCTTGGCTTAACAATGCTGCAGAAACCTTACACTTTGTGTAACAACTGAACTTCGTATTTGTTATTTTGATCCTTTTGCAGAAAGGATCAAACAGAAAAGGATCATAACAGAAAAGTATGTGAAGTACTCTCAAAACACACACTGTAGCCATATATAAGTATTCTAAGAACATTTTATTTTTTACTTAGACTAGTTTAAGTATTGATGTAGGTTAGCTGGATTAAATGTGGTATGGGCTTAAAGGCATTTGAACTTTCAATAATCGTCCAAAGTTTCGGACAAAACACGTACAGAAAGGTTGATATTGTATAGATATAGACCACACTTTAACAAATGGCTGAACTCTAGGAACCAGAGCCAATCTAGTGTACCTATTGGTCCCTTCTAGTCACCATGGTATTCCCATGGTAACCATATCCTAAATCATCCTAGAATAAGATGGTGAGGATATTCATAGCTGTTTGGTGTTTATTTCTTTGTTTGGTGGTTAAGATTGTGAGTTTAACAATCAAATCCACGAATGAAATTCTTGAACTCCCTCAGCATTTACCCTTTTAATATAAAGTTGCATAATGTCTATAAATTGAGCTTTGCAAATAAATAAATAAATGTTAGTACAAGACCTCTCAGAGGTAAGTGCCTTGGGTGATAGTTTCAAATTGAAGGTATCTAAATTATTAATACAGAGTGTTACTGTATTATTAGAATGTGTCAGGAACCACGGTAAGAGCTTTATTACATACTGCTTACTGTAATTCTCATGACAGACTTCTGAGATAAATATTATTGCACCACATTTTATAGGAGGGATACTCAGGGCCAGAGAAAATATATGGCTTCCTTAGAGTCATGCAAAGCAGAGAAGAGATTACAATCAAACCTGACCATGACTGGAACAGTTCAAGGTTTCTTCTCATTTGTCTCCATTCAGTGTTGATGCCGTTCTATCAAAACAAGATGGCATTTTATGAACAATGGCTCATTGCCCCTTCCCAGACTCAGTAAAGGCAGAAACAGGAGTTTAACAACAGTTAATCTTGTGAACAAAACAACTTCTCGATGATATTAGTAACAGCTACACATTCTGGAAGATACACTGAGGAGGCTCAAGAGTTCTGTCGTTCTGTTGTGAAGAATGTTGAGCTCTATTCTCCTGACCAGTTCAGTTACTGGTAAATAATCTTGACCTTGCTGAGCCATTAGCTTTTCCAAAGGAAGTCTATTTCAGTTTTGTCTGTCTTAATTGGAAGTTTCAGTCCCTGCATCTTAGCCACAGTCTCTCTCTTCCTCCACTGTGGTGTTTCCTGTACTCTTAGATCTCTTCCTATAGCTCTTGAGTTCCAAGGGAGCATTTGTGGTGCTCGTAACATAGGCTTAATCCAAGTTCTTTCTCTAGAGCATGCATGGAATCAGAGGACTCTTTCTCGGGTCACTGTGTTGTCATCTGTCAAACTCAGGCCTCTGTTTCTCCACCTGGAGAGGCCAGGACTTTACTTTTCTACACCTGTATATTTGAAGAAATGCTTTAGCAAAAACATCCGACACTGTGAAGGTTACATGTTGTAAAATCTTTTACTCATTCTAGTGCTCTGGTCTCAAAAGTTCAATATATATAGTGAATTCATATTTATCTATCTATCTATCTATCTATCTATCTATCTATCTATCTATCTCTCTCTATATATATATACACATATATATGTATATGTGTGTGTGTGTGTGTATATACTATAATATATTTATGAATTACTGAAAATTCTATGCAATCCCTTGATGTTTTTGATGATTAAGAGGGCTAAGAGAGGATGCTACACATGTATAGATAGATAATTGCAAACATCCTCATTATCTTGATGCCTGTGCCTGAATGTTGAAATCATATGCCTTAAATTTGTATAGGTTCTGGGGTTTCTTTTGTATTAGTATGCCAAATTATTCATCAGCAAAGGTTATAGAATTGATAAGATCAACCAAAGTTAGCAGTAATGTAGAAGAAAGGAAAGAAGGAAGAAAGGAAGGAAGGAAGGGAGGGAGGGAGGGAGGAGAATTGGAGGGAGGGAAGGAGAGAAGAAAAACAAAAATGAAATGAACAAATTTCAATATTGAAGCTAAACTGAAAACTCTATCAGAGGCATTCTGACCATGTCTCGACATTAGGAACTAAAAACATTTAAAACCAGCTGGCCTTCTCTTTATACTCTCTGGTCGCTTCTTCCCTGTAGCTATTCTGTATTCTCCTCCCGCTCCTACTCCTCCTCCCCCTCCTTCCCTTCCTTCCCCCCCCCCTTCTTCTTCTTTGATATTCTCATGCTTTAGAAAGTGCATAGGTTAAGTTTGTTTTCAGTTATCTTATTCCAATGAAACAGCAGTTAGTAGTTAGCAATTTGAATAAGAAAACATTCACACTTTACCAAGGGGTGACATTTTTTTCCATCCTATCTCTGCCATTTTTTTTTTACTTACTCCACTTGTGGTGTCAAGATGTAACAACTCATGAAACAGAAAGGCAGCCTGAAAGCAGAAGTCTACACGCTGTGAGAATTCTTAGTTAGAAACATGAGCTACGCTGATCGCTGTCAAGTGAGAATAAACTCGTGAGCATTTTTCTTTTTCTAAAGCTTGAAAAAAGTCAAGAGATACCTCACATGGATCATATAACCATTTATAGCTGAAAATTGTAGAGGTGATGGCTGAAAGTTTCCATAGACCAACTTCTATATTTCAATATATACGTCCCTTGCTCTATCAGTGACAAAGTTTATGAGCATTTCTGACCAGTAAATCAACACAAACTTAAAATTCTTATTCCATAATAAATAGAGCTGCATGCTATCTCTTTTTAACTAAAATTAAATGGATGATAATTTCTCATTTCTCCACTACACTTCTAGGTGAACCAGTAAATACCTTTGTGCATAGAGACATGATAATCTTTTACACAAAGATAATAACTCACATCCCACATTATATTAAATTCTGTGGTAATAACATTACTAATTAGATCCCATACGAGCTAAGATTGCAACTTTCACACTTTTATAACTGGGCGTCTGCTTTTAGGAACCTTTGGAAGGAAACTGACAGCCAAGGTTCTGCTGTACTAGACCACATCCTTCACTTGAAACCCTGGGCTTCCTGTGTATTCAGCAAACATTCTACTAACTACAACTCTACTATGTCCTTATCCCTTCAGTACAAATTCTTCACCCTGGCATATTGCAGGAATGGGGGGATCTGGTCATCGCGTCTCCCTTTCCACAAGCTTCTCCATACACGGGTTCAAACTGTCTCACCATACTCTAGTCTTAATAGTCACTGTTAACCCAACAGCTGACATTGCCCAGATCATGTATATCCAGACAACTGAGCAGGAACCTCTAGGATTCATAGCACACAGCATCGCACTGGATTCCACAAAGGACTAGTCCCGCTGAATTTCATCAGTTTTACTATTAATTCATGATGTCAAAACAGAGGCAAAGGAGGTAAACGAGACAAAGCCGTAAATACTACAAGAGGTTATGTTAGGAATTCTACTGGACAGTTTGCACAGAGGTGCCAGTGGTAGCAAACCCTACTAGAATGTATTAAAGATGATTGCATAGTCTGTCATTCGTTATAGGAATCAAGATATTGGGACCAAGGCTAAATAGTAAAGCAAAACAGCCAGCTCATCTCCTAGGGCAGGTAGTAAGTTGGCAGCTGCCAGCTAGAATCTACTGGCTGTTTGGAGAGGGAGAGTCACTTTTCATGGGGCAGTTTGGTTATTGGTAGTGCCTATGTCACAACTCATGGCCCCCACACCCATGCATATATGGGCACCACTAATTGCATGCATGGTTTCAAAACAAGAAAAAAAAGTATCATGAAGTCTATGGGTTGGGGAGAAGCCCAGTAATATTTGGGATATATGTGGTGTTGCAGAAGTTTATTTTTAGCTATGTTTAAAATGGTGGTTTTGTACACTGTTAGGTGAAGGGCTGCCTAGGTCTTGGCATTTGTATCATCTGCATATGTTGGCTTTATGTAAGGATGTTTAATTGTTCATTATCTGTATGTGCTATCAAAAGAACACCTGAGGAACTTAGGTATTAGTAAAATCCCCTGAGACGAGACACTCAGGGTTCCACTGTCTTTTATGGTGCCTGCCATGGTAGTGGTTCCCTCTGCTGAGGTCTGGCAGAGTTTATATCTATGGTTATGCCTCCCTGTCTCTATTGGTGAGCCCACACAGTGGCTAACAGCAACGGTGTGGGGTGATTGTGTAGTCATGACACATTGTATATGTGCATGAAATTTTCAAAGAATAATAAAAATTATTATTTTAAAACTTAAAGATTTGAATTTTCATAGTTGTTTATTGACCATTCTGTATATGAATAATATAAATGGTTAATTGTATTTAGTCATCATGTTTGTGCTCTCCCTGCAAGGAAGGGAAATATAACGATTTCTATGTGAACTGTACCCCACTGGCTCCCATGTTTGCATGCTTTTCTGGGCTGATAATCTTGTTGAAAATTATGGAACAGTGGGTGATGGTATCTACCTGGGGGAAGTGGTCTCTGGCGGGTCTGCCCAGATGTTCATGACCAAGCCCACTTACCCTCTGTTCTTTGCTCTCTGACCCTTGGAAATGCAGCAAGCTGTGCCACAGGTCTTGGTATTCCAACGGCCATATCCCCACACCCTCTGTCTTGATCTAAAATAGACTCTTTTTCCACAAGTTGCCTCTTATTTTTGGATTTGGGCATATGATAGCCTTTATTCGTATCTTTATTGGGGGGAAATGGGAGAAACTTTAAACAGCTTTAGTACAGAGCATTGTAGCTGATCCTGTCAGATTAAAGAAGTCCTGTTTTCAGTGTTGGTGTAATTGTGCAAAGATGTACAATACTGAATCTACATACGCCAGTTTCTTTATCAAGTACAGTACTCACCTCACACATGATGCCTCTGAGTAGCATTGTGGTGGATACTTGGCCTCTGTGGTGAGAGAAGGAACTAATACAGAGAAATCTTGCAATCTGATTTGTGAGCAGGCTTCTAAAGTCAAATTTACTGAGTTAGATATTTTGCTAAAGAATGTCCTGATCTAGAGAAACCTCCTGCATATTATCCTCCTGTAGAGGGGGAACCATTCCAGGAGACCCAGACAACTAGCTGGTAACTTGGATAAGCAAGGATAAGGGTCATCGCAGAAACTAGAAAGACGGTGTGATATCAGATAATGTACAACCCTGCAAAGAACAAAACAAGAATCTTGTCTTTTGCTGTAGGTCAAGGCAAGTTTTGAGTAAAGGGTCCAACTTAAGGCCCTTTTTTGTTTTTTTCAGGAAAGAGACAGACAGTAAAAATCTCACTTATTTACACCCTCTGGCTATGAGATGAGAATAAACAAACATGTAAACAATGAGTATAAACAAAAGGGAGATATGCAGATCAATTACAATTAAAAATTACCAAAAAAATTTTGAAGTGTGATACCGTGTACAAATATTCAATTCTTGGAGCAAGAAGAGTGGACTCTTGATGGTGTCTAGATGCTCCTTTATGCATTTCACGTGAGAGATACAAACAAAAATAGGTGATTGAAAAATGACAGACATGAACTTTTAGGATTGAAAATTAATGTCTGTTTTGTTATGATTGGTAAGACTGGGAGAGTCAAATCTGTATTACAGAATATTGGCAGTTTGATTTTCAGCTACCCCACTGGAGATTAGGGATACCTATCAGACCCAAACTAGATCAGTCAACAACTGCATATAAATATCTCAAATTTATTAAAGTGGTTTGTTTATGCTATGAAGATTTAAGCATAGAATGTTTCTACCTTATATATTTACAATCACAGGAGAATAGATCTAAAAATTGAGCTTGAGATATATATGGCTAGCAATCATTTTAAAGAATACCTTCAAAATAAATAATCCATGGGGTAGGATGATTACCATGCAATTTGGCAGCCTTGAGTAGCTAACACACATGTCTTTTTTAAAAGGAGATGAGGATCTTCGGAAAACTATATGAGAAAGCACATACATCTCAATGATATATATGTAGTAGTTTGCTGCTGTGAAGGCTCACCAAGGATGTGACATGGGAGGCATATTCATATGCTCAAAACCCTGCCAGACCTCAGCAGAGGGCATCACCATCATGGCCAACACAATACTCGACAGTGGAACCCCGGGTGTCTGAGCTCAGGTGTTTTCATTAATTAAGAACTCATTAGGTGCTCTACTAATACCATGTGCAGATCATAAACAATCAAACATCCCCCACATAAATCCAACACCTGCAGACAATACAAAGCACCAAAGCCCTAGGCAGTCCCCTCACCCAACAGTGCATAAAATAACTATTTTAAAAACTAAAAATAAACTTCTACAACTATTTATATGCTATGTGTGTGTGTGTGTGTGTGTGTGTGTGTGTGTGTATGATATAGCTATATATATGCAGAATTACTACAAGGTAAACAGAGTTCCCCTTAGAACCATGTATAATTGGACCATGTATAAATTTCATAGATGTAACTACTTGAAAGCCACAGGAAGAAAGCATGTCAAAGTTGAAGGAGTATATTATAAGTTGCCAGGATTCCATTCACTGAAGCACTAAAGGAACTTGATTGATAGGTATAGTGACATGAAATATGTTAGTAAGCTTTGCAAAGCAGCTTGAGCAACAAGAAAGACTTGTCAAAGTCATGGACTTTGACACAAATATTTTTTGTTTCCGTTCTGTTTTCATGGCTGTCACGGAGTGGGGAAACACATAATTGCTTTGAGTGTAGAATAACCCAGTCCAGAGAAACCACCTACATAATATCTCTGAGGTTGATCATGAGAAAAGAGATCAGAAGACATTGCAATATGCCATGACCTGGGAAGATGAGGGAAAGAGTGCAGAGATAAGATGTTTGCTTTTGGAAAAGGAGCCTTCTTAAGACTGACATAGCCATTTGCTTGCTTAATAATGGGAATACTTGGGAGAAAAGAAAATAGTTTTAAAACTATAAAAATAGTTTTAAAAGAAAATAGTTTTGGGAAGGAATATAAGAATGCTAAGGTGTCATCATGGAGCTGTTGAGTGAGAATGGGCTCACAAACACATGTGTGAGGATATGGATTTGGAAGTACGACATCCATCTGTCTGCAAGAACAGTTGGGAAAAAGCAGTAGGCTTTCAAGGCTCGTAGGGAATAGACACAGAGGTTATTGTGTAAACATTGTTTTCTGATGGCTGTAATTTTCTCAGTGAGCAGGCAACAAGTTTATCAAGTAAGTGGCAATCAGCAAATACACAGCTGAGATCTGAGAGTAAAAAGAAGAATGGGAAGATGATTACCCAGGAAAGTGGGAATGAGTCAACAAATTGGGGTGTATACTGGAAGTGAGATGCCTCTATAACCATTCTCAGTAGCTGGTATCCGGATATAACCATGAGTCAGCCACCTTCTGAAATGGCTCCATGTATTGAGTGGTGGGCATGTGATCATGCCAGGAACAGAGAAGGAAGTCGGGGTGGGGATGGGGGGACGATTCTGAAAACATTTCAGTGGGGAGGAGGTAAAATTTCAAAATTCACTCTGAAATTGTGAATTTTGTAAAATATATTAATATTAATACTACTGAGTAAAAATAACAAAATGGAACTGAAGAATTTCAATTTGAAATAGAGTATTCACCTGGACCAAAGACACAGTGCTCTCATGGTTAACATTTGAAGCCATCAGACTGAGCAACAGATCACAACACAAATAGTGAAATGTGAAAATTGTTTCACCCATGAAGTATTAAAGAAGATGCTTCTCACCAAGGTACATAGAAGAGGGCTTAACTTCACCCACATCATGCAGGGTTCTATACCATTGAGAAACAAGAAGATATAAAGACTAAGCTATATCAGAGGAGATTCATCCCTGATCACTTACCCAACACAGTGAGCAGAGTGACCTGCATAGTTGACAGATCACTGAAGAACAAGTCTTTGGTTGACTTTATAGAAACAGGCTCTGGGTGTCTTCAGGAAGGGCTATTGGCAGTTGGTGGCAACTTCCCAAGGGAAGGAGATTCACTTTTCTTCATTGTTTTTGTTTTGTTTTGTCTGTTTTTTGAGACTGGGTTTCCCTCTTGTAACTCTAGCTGTCCTCGAACTCACAAAGATCCTCCTGCTTCTGCCTACTGAGTGCTGGAACTAAAGGCATCTGTCACCACCTCCCAGGCTGAGATTTGCTTTTCTTCAGAGATGTGGCCTCTGGTAGGTTATTCATGCTCTAGTGGGTGGCCCTACACCCATGCGTATACGAACAGCACTAACTCAAATTGGGAATTTAAAAAGAGAATATTAAGTTAGAAGAGGGATATGGTGGTGTGGATGCAAAGTACATTGTATACTTGTATGAAACTCTCAAAAGATAAGTAAATAGGAATATATTTTGAAATAATAGCATATTGTATGCTTCAGATTGACTAACAGCATGGAGCAAAATGTCCTCACTAACATGAAAGACCATATCCAGATGAGGTAACATGTGTGTTATTAGTTCGATGGTGGTGAAGTTGTGATAACATAAAATAATCATACAATTCTATCAAATCATCACCCAGGCTTTAAATATAGATGGTTTTTATTAGCAGGCTGTGCCTTAGTAAACTACAAAACTATTGTGTTTTAAGCATTTATTTTAATATTTGAGCAATCTGAAATTTTTCCTTGAACTTAATTAAGGAAATAAACTCTCCTTAGACTCAAAATCAATATACATATATATAAGCAACTGCATTGGAAAGCCTAAAAGCAAGAAAATAATTGAAGTCGAACCATTTTGAGCTTCAGAGATATTATTATAAAGTATAAGGTCATAGACTTGACAAATTTAGAGGAAAAAAAAAATCAATCCAATATATCAGATGACCTAAAATACAAAGATAAATCCTTCGGTATTACAAAGGACTCTGTGAGTTTAGGAAATGCCAAAGTAATGAAAGTTAAATGAGATGACCCAGTTATGTCTAATCAAAATTATACAGCGGAGATCATTTTAAGAGCACAGTTGTGAGCTGTGCGCTCCTTCTAAGTAACTTTACGAATTATCCAACATGAAAGAGGGTAAAATGCACAGAGGATCACAAACGGATTATGTCTTATCTTTCTTCAATCGTCATAAACGAGTGTTCATTTACCATAGTTAATGATGAGGCTACTGGAATATCAACTTCAACCTTTTTCCTCAAGCTGTCAGTTCTCACATAATCTGGACAGTCCGATCATCTGTAAAGGAGCACAAAGTTAGGAGCAGGCCTGGTGTATGGTTACTGAAATTTCTCATATCCATATTTAACCTGGGAATTGGAATAACAAGAAAACTTACATAGAGGGAAAAGTGGCATCAGAATGTCTTTTTCTTATATTGGTGTGTTTTTAATTCTAATGTGGCTAGGGAAATGTTTTGTTTTGTTTATTTTTTGTGTTTACTTTACACTGTGAGGTTGAATCCCTGTGGGGAAGGCGGTTTGCCTCATGAGGCCTAAGACATGTCCAAATGTTGAGGGCATTAATAAAACAAATAATCATGGCTTCCCAGTACCATCTACTCTCTTTTGTTTTATTTCCTCTCCATTCATCTTTCCCATCTGTATTTCGACAGGCTTTTATTTAAAGGGCCCACTCTGATTACTGCAATCTATAATAGATGTTCACGCCACACTGGAGCTGTGTGTCTGTGATATACTTTGGGTCTTAGCAGTCTCCCATGAGCCTTTGCGTTAAAGAGCTACTCAACACTCTTTGTAGACCGTGGCATCTTTAAGAAGTGGGCTTTTGGGAAGGTCTCTGAGCCATTGGCAATCAGCCCTCAGATAGACTGTGGGACCTAGATCTATTTCTGTGCTTTCCTCCCAGCTGTGAGGGAACCCTGTGGTCTCTGTGTTACGGTGCCCACTTCCAACAGAGGCTAAAAGTTCTAAGTTGGTTTTCTCAGGCATTTATTACAGCAACAGAAAGCCAACTAACCTGGTGCACTGATGAGTTAGAGTGTCTCCTTATTCCTTCACAATTAAGCGAACAGTAATATTATGGATATGAAGTTGACACAGCAAGATTTCTAGGTAATGGCAGTTTACATTTTTAATTGCATATCTGAAAATATCTAAAGTGTTGCTTGGTTTCCATATGAATCCCTGGTCAATAGTATGCACTGATACTGAGCTTTTTAGCATGCTTCACCCCTGCACACCCTTCAGAGTCTAGCTTTCAGAAGATGGTGTGTTTCTCAATTTTAATCCCTCACTTACCATCCCTTTTTGAGTGAATGATAACACCCGGATGATTTCTGTTAATAACAATATCTGCAAGAGCTGTCCAACAGTCCAGTTATAGATTACATGGCTGTGACTTCTAATTCAGTGTTTAAGTGATACTTCCTCTGGTGTAGGTTGTTGAGCTGAGGCTTTCAATAAGATGGTGAGTTCCAGGATTCATTCTTTCATGGCTGACTTTGTGTCTGATCTATCTTTATATATATATATATATATATATATATATATATATAAAGGGATCTCAAAGGGCTAAGGAACTATTAAAGAAATGTTCAACATCCTTGGTCATCAGAAATGTAAATCAAAACTACTTTGAGATTCCATCTTATACCTGTCAGAATGGCTAAATCAATAACACAAGTGATAGCCCGTGCTACCAAGGATGTGGAGCAAGGGGATAACTCCTCCATTGCTGGCAGGAGTGCAGAAGTTCCTGAGAAAATTGGGAATCGATCTAAGTCAAGACCCAGCTATACCACTCTTAGGCATACACTCAAAGGACACTCTATCCTACCATTACAATACTTCTACATGGAGGTTTTAAGGCTAAGAAAAGCATTAGGCAGCAAAGGAGATCTTGTAGTTGTACTTTGCTATGTGGGCTCAGCAAGAAAGAGATGGAAGCATTTTCATAGGTGCAAAACCCTGCCAGACCTCAGCATAAGGAACCACTGTCCTGGCCAGCACCATACTGGACAGTGGAACCCCGAGCGTATGAGTGCAGGTCTTTTTATTCATTCAGAACTCCTCAGGTGCAGATCATAAGCAATCAAACATCCTCCACGGAAATCCAACACCTGTAGACCATACAGAACACCAAGACCTAGGCAGCCCCTCACCCAACAGTGCATGTTATTTTGTACATAACTAAAATTAAACTTCCACAAGACCTCATGATTTAAAACCAAATTTAAAAGTCCTTCACATCTACACACAATGAATGAATAATGTAAAAAGAGAATCATAAAGAGAATCCCATTTAATTAACATCAACATGATAGTCTAATTAAGGAGTAAGTAAACTTGAACAATAAGATTCCAGCAACTGCTGGGTTGCGGTAGAACATGCCTTTGATCCCAGGACGCAGGAGGCAGAGGCAGGAGAATCTCTGTGAGTTCAAGGCCAGCCTGGTCTACAGAGTGAGTTTCAGGACAGAGTTACAACAGAGAAACCCTGTCTCAAAAAAATAAAAAAATAAAAAAACAACAAGATTCCACAGTGCGTGACAGATGTGATACACCCATGAAGCATCTGAGGCTTCAAGAGTCAAACCTCCCAGGATTAATCCCAGGATCCTTGTCAGGTACTGATTTGTAACAGTGATAAACACTGTCATCACAGGAACAGCACCTCCTGAGTTCTTCTAGTTACTCTAAAGAATCAATGAATATGGGGCGGGTGTGGATAGTGAGAGCTTCTAGATTTGTAGCCCTTTGTCAAACGTGGGTGGGGCTTGGGACTGGTGCCTGAGGTGGACAGGCATCAGGCTTGACTACACAACTTTCCGGAACGGTACTCTCCATGCGAAAGTTCTAATGGAAGGTTCTCAGAAAGAATAAATCAAAACAAAACAATTTACTCATTTTCAAACTAATTTTCCAGTTCTTATTTGATCTGTTTCCATTGCAGCTTTTAATCTTCCTTCTTTGTTCTGTATGCTTAGTGTTTTGATTTTTATATACCAAGGGGACTTTCTTTTCTGGCCCAGTCTATTTGGCGTTCTATATGCCCTTTAAAAAAGGCATATACTTTATATATATATATATAGAAGTATCACAATTCTCAGGACCTGCTGTAGTGAGATTGCTGGGTTCCAGTGAAGACATATTATCCCGGCTGTTATTGCTTGTGGTTTTAAGCTGGTGTCTAGGAATCTGGATTGGTATAACTGGAATTCTAGGTGCCGATACCTGGTCTTGTCTTTGTTGGGTTGGTGTTTTGTTTCTTGATTTCCTTTGCCCTCTCTGTTCTTAGGAGGGTGTGGTGGCTGTGTGTTTCCTGGTAGGGAATTCTGGGATTCTTCTAGTTTTGGCCATTTGGGGGTTAATAGCAAATATGTTTCTAGGTATCAGGAGCTGACATATAAGAATGGGAATGGGCTAGAAGGGGGTTGAGGGGGAGCCTGCAGAAAAGAGGAAAGAAGGATGGCTTAGTCCCCTGGAAATGGGGTTAGTGAGTGAGGAGAAGATCCTGCAGGTGGTGTTCTACGGAGATGGACTTGAGACTGCGAGCTTGGATTTGGAGAAGAAGAAGGAGAGTTGAAAGTCAGTAGTTAATACACCTGCTTTCTTGAGTGGCATGGCTGGCAGGTACCAGGGGAAAGTCTGCCAATGTTGGGGGCTGGGGTAATGTGATGGATTGGGGGAAGGGAAGTTGGAGGAGAAGGTCTATGTGATCTGTTGGAGATGCTGAGATGCAGGCAGAGAGGAATGGACAGCCACAGTGGGTGATCTGCTATAGTAACTACAAGTTTTTAGAAGCTATTTACAGATAGAGCAGCCGTGTCCTTGAAACCCCTCCAACATCCACGCACACACATACATCCACGCACACAGTTCTGAACCCCATAGGACTTACTGGAATGTACCTTACTGATTCTCTGAGGACAGTTGTGTGAAGATCCAAAACCTGCCTCAATATTTTGAATCAAAGGGAAATTAAGATTTTTTTTTCTTTCAGAGAAAGCTTTCAGAATTAATGTAAAGTAGAAAACATATAAATTGATTGGTAGCACTGAAGTATTATAACAATAAATAATTTGTTAGTGTTATGTCACGGGCTTATAACATCAAAATCCATTTAGGATTTTTCGTTTAAAATAGATGTATCCCATCAAGTTGATTGCTTCTGTTTTCATCAATACATATTTTTGAAAAGCTTTCTTGGGAATGGTTTGATTTGGAATGAATCAAAAGAAATCAAAATCAAAATGAATTAAAATATGTGGTATATATATTTTAATATGTACCATAGGTTTTATTTCTCCTTTCTGAATTCAATACTCTGTAACATGTTTCCCTTTTCTCGAGGAAATAGAATTACCATTTCCTAAGGAAACTCAAGGCTTATTCTCTAGAAGTCCATATAGATGTCTCAAATGTTCAATAGTTAGCAGGAGATCCGTGTACTGTAGGAATCAATGATAAATTCAAATAAAAGCCAAATGCAACTACGCGTGAGTGATAGATACCCAAATACCACACTGATTTAGAATTCTAACAATGAACTGTTTGCTAATGGTAAGGGCTCTGTACAGTAATCTCTACAGAGATTAACATTGCCAGTTGCTCTGTTTCAATTTAGAAGGATTAATATTTAATAACATGTCATTTCAGGATAATAAGTAACACTTCATCTTTAAGAAAACATAAATTAACTTAGAAAACAGCACAGAGGAGATCTCAGAACTGAGAGAAGGACAGGGTAAGGGAGGGCAGAGCTGTGGGGTGGGCAAACAGAGTGGGGGTTCTGTGTCACACTCACAACCCTGTCCTCTCACCCTCAGGAACTTAACGTTAAAAGAGGTTGTATTGAGCCATGTGGGATCTAGAGAGTTTCGCCTTAGAGACAGATCAAAAATGTCATTTGAAAGACAAGACACATAGCTTTTAGTTTATGAGAGGGGGTGGGTCAAATGAAGCATTCTGTTCACCAGAGCTTTAGAAGACAGCCCAGGCCTGGCTTTTCCTAATCCAGCCTCTTTCTTCTATTCTGTTTCCGATCCACGTCAGTTATAAAGACAGGTATTACAGCCAGAGGCAAACATGCCGTTGTTTGTTATTTTCCCACGGGTGGACAGGTAAACAGAACAACTTCACAGAAATTGTGCAATTTGCTTCCCAGTCACCATATGAGTTGGCCTCAAGACAGTCTCCTGAATATGTTAGTCATTTGTCTTCTTTTACGGAAGAAACAAGAAGTAAACAGCAGTAGTACAAATAACAGGTTCCCCAGGTGTTAAAGTATTCGGAAATTTTAATTGTATTAAATTAATTAATTGTATCAAATATAGTTTGAGGTTCTGAGTTGTGTCACACCATCATAATGACTGGGTTGCATGCTCTGATCAAGCCTATTGACAGTATCAATCCAAATCACCAGTAGAGTTTCCACTAAATAGGTAAAGTTAGGACTGCGAATAACTTTACAGCACTTCAAGGCAACTTCTGGCTCCTAATGAGATGTGTCAAAATTAGTTTTCAGAATCCTTGAATTTTGGAATTTTTGTGAAATATGTGTATAGCTTTAATATAGGAGTTATTTCTCCTTTTCTTAATAATCTTTATAATTTCCATATAAGAGAAGCATTGCTATAATTTTTAAAAATTAAATTTAGAATCCTACAGCTAGCATGTTGTTATGGAAGATTTAATAATAGTAATATCAAAACATATGGCGTAAACAGTTGAATTACACTCTTCTGCAATTCTATTGAGACAGGAACACATTTAACAACACGTGCCCAAAATGAGAGCCTAAAACTGAATTTAAGATATTTTGTTTTAGCTTTGGCAGAATTATTCAGTTTCTGGATAAATATTAACAGGAATAATGATATAATACTTTTTACTAATTTCTTGGTCAACACACTCCATAGTTACCAGAGGTCACTCAAAAATATTCTTAGTTTGTCTTACATTCATATTTTTTGCTTTACAATGGATTAGAGATGTTAGAGAAAATTACGTGGTAAAACAAAGTGGAGTTATGAAAGAAAGTAGATATCTAACAGATTGTGATTTTATTAAAATCATTATCAGCAAATATCCATAAACTGTGGAGACAGAGCTAAATGGGGAAGTAGGGAAAGAAAGGGAATTAGTCAGCTTTTCACACTGTGCTAAAATACCTGAAATAAACGCTCGATGGAAGAAATGCTTAATTTGACTGATCATTTCAGAGCTTTCATTCCAAGGTCAGCTGGCTCCACGTCTTTGAGTCTGAGATAAGGCAGAACACTATAGGGATAGAAATATGTGATAAAATAGTCTGCACAGCTCACTTCATGGAAGAAGGAGGCGTAGGGAAGAAAAGGGAACAGAATGTACCCTTTGAAGGCAAACCCATGGTGATGGTGACCCCTTCCCTCCACTGAGGCTCTGAGCAGCCCATTGCAGGATGACTCTCCCTGCTGATGAACTTACAGCCCCCATTATTATGATCCAATCAGCTCTCAAGACCTGGCTCTGAATACTGTGTCTCCTTTGCATGAGATTCTGGGGAACTTTTCATGTTCCAGTAATAGCAGTAAAGGAGTTCAAACGGAATTGGACCTTATTTTTTAAAAAGGACTAATCTTCATTTTAATCCAGAAATTGTGTATTATTTATTAAATGATTGCAAAATACCCACAGGAATTTGAGTGTGTGGGCATGGAAGGAACTACTCTTCAAGGCTTTACCTCTTTATTGGCCATCTAGAGATTTTAAGAACTGTTATATATTTTATAACATGCTCTGCATAGATTAGTATCATTACAAGCATTTTTAGAGGCTCATCAATATCCTCTCTAGTAACTCACTGAAGTCAAACCACAGCTGAGTTCACTGAGTTGTCACAATGAGGAAAACGTCCAACGGAGGGAACCTTGGGGTCATGCTACCAAGCTGTTACAAGGCGCCCATAGAAATTTGACTTGGGTGATTGGGAATGGCTACAGGAAGACAGTTTCATAGTTGTATTGGATTCTGTCAGAAGATGAGGATAATTCGTGTCTCTTAAACACATCTTATCGAAATGGTTGGTGGGCTGCAGATGTGGACCTGGAGTATGGACTGAAACCACCACCGTCATTCACGTAAACAGGGCAGAAGCAAGTGTCTATGTTCTGAGCAATGTGTTTGTTTCTTTGGTTGAGGCTGCTGAATATTTTGTTCTTGACCCACCTTGTGGAGAGAGACTTAGGCTGAGTAGGTACCTTTCAAAACTGTTTATGTTTAACAAACTCCTTAGATGCTTAATGAAGCCCTAGATGAAGAGTTACAGGCAATTAATGGTTTCAAAGAGAGGGGGAATTAGCCTTCTCCAGGGATGAGTCCTTCCCTGGTAGTCAGTGGTAAACACATACATAAGAGAAAAGCTAAACTGACTCGGTGGTTTCTAGTATACATGCATGTCTACATAATAATAACAATAAGAATAATAGGTAAAGAATTTGGGGGGACATGGGAGCGGTTAGAGGAGGAGGGGGGTGGAAATGGTGCATTTGAAATCTCAAAAGAAATTAAAACAAAAACAGAGCAAAATGGACTTGTGTTTCTGAAGTCAGGTCAAGATTACGCTACCAAAAGGCTGGATGACAGCTTACAAACTAAGAGATGTAAGACACTGTGTTATATATTTTACTCTACTTTGTCAGTTATTATTTTTCCACAAAAGAAGGCAATTGGATAACTTTTATCTTTACTTCTGCTGTGCATCTCAATGTAGCATCAGATAAAGCAGTGCATACTAATGGAAAATGAGGTTTTCAACAGACTTCCTGAGTTATGGGCGGACTCTCCACACCAGAGTGAGCTATAAGAAATATAAGCAGCCCTAGATATGTACATGTACATGTGAGCAGAGCTAAATGGATTCAATTGGTTATAAACACATGTGTGTGTACATATATATGTATATATATGTATGTGTGTGTGTATATATATATATATATATATATATGCATGCATTTATGTATATGTGATGATAGCAATTAAAGAAAAGGTCATGAAATTAGGAGAGGGACACAGAATGAATTAAAATTGGAGGGGGAATAGCAGAGATGCAAAACTCATGTGTTATGATTTCAAGAAAATAAAGTCATTAAAAATGTTTAAATTAAATGTGGTATTTGAAACGTGAAAATATTAGTAGCAACAATGATTGATTGCATAGGTTGAATTTTAGGGATAATACAACCCTGAATATACTCAAGGCAATTAATCTTTTATAATTTTCCCTTAGTTATATTCACACTTAACAAGAAAAATAACACTAATACTCATTTTCTCCTTCATGACTCAATGGGAGAAAAGGTAATACCTGGATCAATTTGCTATGATCCAAAAAGTAACATAAACCTTCAACAATATCACTTGATCCCAGGCTCAATACTAGTAAAAATCATGGCAGGTCTGTGGCTTCCTAGCCATGCTAATTTTTAGGCCCCAGCGTGTTCCTAGGGAACATTGGGCTACATGAGAGTCAGGGTATTCTTACCTTTTCTCCTCTCAAAGAAATTACTACCCCATCATTAGAAAGTCATGGCCAGCCTCTTGATAATATTCTCCCAAATTCACATTTGAGGAAACTGAGGACAGCAAAGGCTGGTATTAGATTATCAAACCAAGTCATGAATCTGAAGTCCTGAGATCATCATAAAAACTTGTATGCAATCGAAGTTCGGAGCAGAATCCTGAAACTGACAACCACATTTAAATACCTGAACAGCAAACCTTGAGGGCATCCCCAGAAGTGTTTGTACAAATGGCAGGCAATTTCTGACAGCTGAGTAAGTTGCTTGATCACCAAAGTATCAAAAAGTGTTAATGATCAGTTATTGAGGGTGGAGGGGGGGTTGCTAATAATTGTTTCTGGCATGGTCAGAACCAGATAGCATTCAGCTTAATATACGTGAATTGATAAAATGAACCTGGCAGTGCTGGCGAAAGATTGCATAAATCAAGTTCAAACGAATCGAATGAGCAGATGATGAATCTTGAAAAGCAAGCTTTTCTTCTTTAAAACGAAACAAAACATGCATTATTATTCGAAAGACAAAAAAATAGTAATAAGAAAATGTATTTTTTAAATGGAAGAGAAAAAAAGGATCAGGAAAATTGCAGTAGGTAGAACAAAACTGGACCCTCGGCCCGGTCACTGCCTTTCCCATTCAGACTTTCTCAGGGAGGAACCTGAAACAGTACATTTCCCTGATTGAATGCCCTCGGAGCCGCCGTATCTCTGAGCTTACTGGCTTCAATTTCTTTCCCTTTCCGTGAAGGTCATTGTAGGAGATTGTCTTAAATACACAGAATACAAATCTCCTCCCTTGTCCAAATTTGCAACATCTTTTTAGTTTCTATGCCTATGATAGTGGTTTTTTTTCTTCTTCTCCCTCAGACCAAAGTAGGCCAACACACTGAATAAAACATGCCCGCATATCCTGTTTCTATTTCTGTCAATACTAAGACGATGGTTGGACAGTTATAAAGAAGCAGCTCGAGAATTCCCTACAGGTCCATCCTCCCGGTCTTATTCTCCTCCAGGGCCTTTTGATCAATAGCTTATGCTTTCCGTCCTCACCTTGCTCAATTCTGAGACACTGATGTCATTCTTAAAAGTTTAACTCGTGTTATGTATGTCCTCTTTTCCGTGGTTGATACACGCTCATACACATTTTTTTTTTTTTGTGACCTAAAGTCTGTGTGGCCTTCTTGCCTGCAGGGCTGTAGGTGAGCTGCACTTCACATCTCCTCATCCCCAAGCCAAATGGGGATGCTTGACCGACTCAACCTCCTGTGGGTGTTCAAACTTACCTCAGGGCCTTTGCATCTGCTCGTTCACGTATGCCAGCTTGCATGCGTCCTACCTCTTGCTACCCCTTTCTAACAGACCCACCCTTATTCACCCCCAAACGTTCTGTTTTACATCGTGGACATTCCAGCTGGAAGGATTCAAGAACGGAAATCTCTCCTCTAACCTTATAAAGAAGCTTGTGAGAGGTATGTAATGAGGTATGCTAGCAAATATTTAGTAGCTGACTCTGAAGCAAGGAGACAAAGCTCTCGAAGGGTCGTTCCTAATCTTATAGCCAGCTGCCAAGAAGGTATCACTCAGCATGGCAATGGGAAGAAATGCTAAGAACCCACCCCGCAAGAGAGTCCGAGTCAACCTTAATGCATTAAAGATCCAAAATACCATAGCAGCCTGGCTGGCTTACAGCTTCCACGAAGCCCAAAAAGACTCTCTGCACCATGGAGAAAGAAGCTACAGTATTATCTTATTAAGTTGTTGACTGTTAATATTTCTGCTACAAAGAATGTATCCAAGCCCACCTTCATTTTGGTTATACCAGCATTCCAGGGCTGACTGACAGTATTGACAAAAACAAAAGTAGCATGGTTTATAGGAGTCACCAGACCTGGAATCAGATATACCAGTGTCTCAGCCAAAAGGCCCTGTGTGATAAGAAGATCAGGGATCATTCTCTGAGAAGCCCAGAATGCAAAAGTGGTATGTAGTATCATGAAACAGCGAGTTGACTGTCCCATGCTCATCATTATCACCTGAAATCTGTTCCAAGCAGTTTAGTACTGGGCTATCACGATCATCTTCACTAACAGATGCTAAAGAAGGATATGGTTCCATCTGCCACTGAAACAAAGACTGGGAACACTTAAGAATTCCACCCATGTCCAAGCAGCTAGAAGATGGTTATAGGATTTTGCTCATTTCTTTTATTATGAGAATTTCATTTTGCTCTGGAAAAAAAAAAATGAAACTCAAAATGTATATAATGTCTTTCTTCAATCAATATAACTTAAAATTTCAAAACAAGGGTACAACATGAAAGAAAAATAGAAAATGAGTTGCTTGGGCTTAAAATGAGCCAATATCTATATGAGTCACTACATTGTTTTTGAAGCTTCATTTTATAAAGGGTTTATTTCTGATAGGAGAGGATAACGATGCTAAATATTTATGACTAAGGTTGTAAAACAATTGGATTACCTGCAAGTTTATCAGAGTAGAAAATAAATCAAACTAATTTAATCACTTCACGTGTAACCAATTTCTTCTGTGCCTTTCCTTGGAATTGCAGAGAGCTTCCCAATGCAAAAGAGTTTTGAACATCATTTACTCTCTAGAGACCTGAAGTACATTATTTAAATCTTACAACGCATGTTTTAATCAAAGCCTTTATTATAAAAATAGCCAGGCACTCTTTACAGTGTTGCTTGTGCGCTCAATTTTAAATGTCATTGTTATGATAGTATATAGAAAGGAGTCGAACATTAATTCACATCTGGTCCAATTCCGCTGCTCTATCTTGTAAGTCCTGATATTGTGTCTTCTGTTTGATCCATTCTGCTGGAAACATTTTCTCTGGATTTTCTAATTGTGCCTTTGGAAGTCTTGAGTTATAGCTTCATTTCAGCTTGAGTTTTCTTCAGTGTTCCTATCTTTGTTGAATTCCGGTTTCACGTCATGTGTTCCTTTTGTAATTTCATTTAGCCATTCGTGCTTCCTTGGACTTCAACTGAGAGTTTATTTTTATGACTTTTTCAGACATCCTTACTATAAGGAATCATACCATTAACTATCTACCTAAAAATGCCTATCATATACTTAAGTCTGCTTATACATATGTATATATGTATTCAGTGGAAAATTTCCACCTGGGGTGACAATGCTTCCTCTAAGAGACATAGCTTCTCTAAGAAAACCCAAAGTCAGGCATGAGTAGCACTACTTTGAATTGTAGATCGGGGTTGTCCAAAATAGTCCCCAAACATTACAGGCTTTCACTGCTGACCTTGATTATCCCTCTAGTGGTGGAAGATAAATTCTTTTGGATGAACACACCATGCACTTTGGACCCAGAGCCCAGGGAACCTGAGGTGGAACTGACATTGGAAACCTACCTGGGGACTAGCTTTCGTGGTAACAGAAGACACGATACAAGTTTCCAAAGGAGAGAAGTAACTAATAATCCCACCCAGCTATGACTCCTATGAAATCACAACAATAACCAGCAAGGCACAATAACTCTAAGAGTTTAGTAGTGGCATGCATGTCTTTGTGCTAGCCAGAAGTTCTAGGACTGGCCTGAAGACCCTCTCAAAATAGAGAAATCCTATGTGGTATTAGAAACTTAGCCAACTACATGGGCATATTGAAATCACAGATTTTGACTACAATAGCCACTTTACTAAACCAGAATAATCCCTAGCTATATTCTAAACACTTTTCTTTATACCCACTGATGAGTGTAGTCCTCATTCCTCATCAAGGAAACTTCTCTTTGCAACAGATCGAGTCCATTACAGAAAATCACAACCAATTGCAATGCAGAAGTGTGGAGCATAGTTCAAACTGATACACCTACAAAACGGCTCCCACGCCTAATTATCACTTATTATCTCTGAAGGGGGGTTGGAAAGATTGTAAGAGACAGGGCAACAGGAAGTTTGCTGTGAGATTATGTTTTCTGGAAATGCCAAAGAGCTAAACCCATAAAGTATAGTTGCATAAACATGATCTTAACAGGTAAGAACTCAGTAAATATGCTAAATATCTACTGTGAAAGGAGGGAGCACGTGAAGTTTCAACCCTAATCAAAGAACTACAGGCAACTAAGGGATGCTAACAGTGAGATAGTCTCCCCCGGGGATGAGTATACCAGTATACTGATTTGATTATCCAATACCATGTGGTCAGTCCTAAAGAAATATACAAACAAATAACACTGTACAGATTAATGTACAGATTGGGTTTTCTGCATATATGTACACACACGATAATTAAAGAAAAGAGGCCATGAATTTGAAAGAGAGCAAGGGAGAAGTGTACATTGGAGAGGGTTTGAAGAGAGGAAAGGGAAGGGAGAAATCATGTAATTATATTATAATCTCAAAAAAATTAAAAATCTACAACAACAAAAGGGTTCATGTCTGTCTTCCTTGAGTTCATTCAGGTGTTTGCTCTTATTCCATCTTCAAAGGCCTTGGACAATTTGCTCATGTTTATAATTGTGATAATTGTTGTTTTAATTGTATCCATATATTTTGTACATTTTTTAAAAAATCTGTGTCCTGAGATTCTTTTCTACATAATTCTCATTGGAGAACATTTCTTTAGGAGTGGTCTTTGGGGGTGGGTAGGCATAGTGTCTAGATCCTTGATATACTCTTGTATGAAATATTTTTTTTAATTAAAGAGTCAAAAATTTAAAAATTGTCAAAAGTCTCTAGCTATGACTACACACCCGAGACTAATGGAGTAGGCTGGCTGATTTGCTTTGGGACTTGTAGCCAGTGAGAGAATAGTAGAGATCGAAGACCAAGACCTCCCTCTCTTCAGGCATTCATAAGTAGTAATTATTAGGCATTATTAGGCATTCGTAGTAAAATGTATGCATTTAATCATCTTATGTTGATAAAATACAGAAAATAATAAAATTCTTTACTAAGCTCCGATAACAAATCATGTGAAATTATGTTTACCACTGGGAAAGTTCCCCAAACCTTAGCAGTTCTTATTACTAATGCCATTGCTTCATAGTGTTACTGACTTGCTGTATGAAAAAGGAAGGCCAAGGTCAAACGAACACCTCTGTATCCGAACTCTAATCTCAACACCAGTGGAGACCATCAGCAATTCCAATCACTAATGAGCCATTTGGCAGAAAGTCCTTTCTTGTTATTTGTCATAAGCTGTTTTACCACAAGATTTATTGTTTCCGCCTCTACTCTATAGTTTCTTTGATGCTAAATGCCAGTTCTGTGTAAATTAGCCCCAATTATAATTTAATTCAATATAGGATTAGAGGGGGAAACCCCCACATAATATTTTTTCTTTTATCTGGTTGTTTGGTGTGAATACAAATAACGTTTTACAAAGCCAGAAAAGGATCACAAAAAGGAACTTAAAACAAGCAGAAAATAAAATTGTATTTTAGACCCAAGTCAGAAAAATACAGTTGAGCATAATGAGTATTTGTGTTACATGGCAACTGTAAAGGTTGCGAATCTCTATGTTAAGACAGCAGCAGACTCTAGCCAGACAAATTCCGAAGGGATACAGGAGGGTTTGCTGGAGAGTATATCAAACTCCTGCTCTCTAGTCCATCAATTGCTCAGCCAGTTCTTGAAGACCACTGCTTAATGATGCTGCAGACTGACTGTACAGACCCTGCAATGCATTGGCTGTTTGCCGTACGCTTAGTACATGGAAATAGCATTAAAGCAGTCACTTCTCCCAAGTTGCAGACAGAGGATAGATCAACCTGCAATGTACCCTCTCTGCACCAGTGACTATTTTTTTAAAGGATAAAACCAGCTACACCAAACAAAAAGCAAGGAATCTAATTGTTCACTTTCACATTCCACTCGATTGTATTTATGTTGCTCTCACCAACCCCGACCCCCAAATTAACAGAGTTAATATAGTTTGACAAAGCTGTCTTTCTGCTATATGACAGAGAAAATATGAGTCTTCAAATGTCATATCCCAGGCAAGTTTCTGCACTCCCTCAGCCATAGACCATGCATTTCCTTGTGTGAGAAACCAGCTGTCTTATGGGTACAAAAGGAAAGAAAGAGAAACAGAGTCTTTACAGTCAAAGCACTCAGGTCTACAGACCCAACATTGCCAACATCGCCTAACATGGCCCAACAGACTGGCAAAAGGTAACCACTTCCCCATCTATCCCTATCCTTTAAAAAGTGTTCTCATTTTCAGAGGGCATTACATCAGAGGAATGAATTCACCTCCACACATCATAAAGAAATAAGTATGGCAATGGGAGATCCTCATAGCTGTGGGAACAGGATGAGATAGATGGCTGATTGCATAAAACGGAGAGCTAGGGCAGGAATCAGGTAAAGGCTAAATATATTGCCCTCCAGTTCTGTACTTACAAAACTGTTTCTACCAGCTCATTCTAATGTCCAAAATTCCCCAAGCACCACCACGGCTAACAACATGGTTCAAAAGTCAAAAGTCTCTTCTGAGACTCAAGGCAGACTTTTTACTGTAAGCTACTTATAGAATACAAGTTCCATGTGTCAGACATATAAAACACATTGTAAACATTCTCATTCAATCAGGAAAGATCATAAAAGCAAACAATAAATCCTGAAACTGAGTATCTGCGATCTGGGGCTCCAGCAACATCATCTGGGCTCCTGGTAGGGTTGGGTAGTCCTTTTCCTACAACTCTGATACCTGCAGCATGTTGCCTTTTTGTTGAGTCAGCTCTCCTTGGTACATAAAGAGTTTCTTGACAGACACCCCATGTTATTCGACTTATGCTCTCCAGTGATGTTCATGGCAATTTAAGCTTCATCTTCAATGGAACACTCAGGAGTCCCATTCAGGGAAACTGATGTCGCTGCTACAAATTGCATGGCCTTAGTAACTTTTCTGGAACCTTCGTGAAAACCTCCACAATCCTTACATTGGCATGATTTCAAATCCAGTATTACATAGCTAATACCCTCAAGTTCTGTCACTGGCTGGAGACATGAGTCACCCCACTTGGAGCACAGTCACGGTGGCCAAGTCTTTGGGGTACTGAACCTGGGCAAACAATTCCCTAAAGAGTCCTATTGCAAGGGGGATCTGTAGAATCTCTGCCTTCCTGGGTACCCTCATTTCTCCCACTGTTCTTTGATGGTCTACTGCAAAGAGCAGTAAGCAGAACCCATCTGCATGAACATGTCCGTGAGGAGGGGAGTGTGACTAGGTTCCTCTTGCATCTGCCCCCTTGTAGGCGAAGGAGACATCGCAATCTCGTCTACGTCATATAATTGTTGTGAACTATAAATGCAGTGTTGGAAACACAAAGTGCATTTCATAAATGTTAAGAGTGATAATTATTTTCACACAATCTTCTTCTAGGAGTCGTTTTTCTGAAAACCTATGTCAGGCTTCCATTCAATCCCTTTCAGGGGCAACCCTCATCAATTAGTACTTTAATTCCTGGAAGAAGTCCTTCCTGTTGTTCAAGTTCACTGACTTCCAAACAAAACCATCTCATTGTGTGTTCTCACCTCCAGAAACGGCTTTCAGGCTGCCTCTTGAAGGTATTTCTATTCTCTTACAAACTACACTCTGGGTTTCATGGTCCTTTAAAACCGTGTCTTTCCCTGGAATATGCTTTTGCTTTTCCTAACTCACCTGGGCCCTTTTTGCATCTGAACGTTAATCTCTTTTGTGTCTTTTGTTATGTGCTCCTATTGTCAAAAGATCAAGTTGCTTTTCATTACCATATTCTCTTCTGGCAGCTCTTGCAGATGCTGAAATAGAGAACACGTGATGAGAAGAAGTTGATTTTTGACACACACAAAAACCTTGGTGTTACATGTACAATCACTGTCTGCGATGCCCATGGCTTTTTTTTTATTGATATCGTAATTGCCTTTTGCAAATGCCATATTATAATTATCACCTCTAAATGCTTTCCTTTGGCAATAATTTATACAATGCACTAAACTTTAAAAGGCGCATAGAAAAAGTATTTCATTGGATGTTTGTTGAGAGACTGCAAAAGGGATGCATCCTTACGTTCTGCAACTTTAGGCTCTGTGTCATCTCATAGTCAAACAACCTGAAGAACTTTCCTTTCGTGATTTTAACTCTGTTTCCCTATACCAGTCACTAATTTATATCTACAAATAAATTGATACCTTGTCATACATGAAAACACCTATACATGATGTCATTACATATATGTATTAAGTCTCTTGACACTTTTCATGTAGTTGTAAAAAAACCGTATCTCAGGAACCTTTCCTTATATAAATTACCCCCTTGGTAAAGTCTGAATGGCCTTTAAATTGATACCTGATCCTTTAATATCTCATTTCTACTATTGAATCCACTGTCTGCCTAAATCACAGACTTACCCTTAAGGCAGTCAATGCTGTATAAAGAGTTTATAAACACAAAGGGATTTGTAAAAGGCCAGCACTTCACACAGAAAGTATCTCTATCTTTATCTATCAGTTCAGTTCTTGAAAATAGGTAAATTGCAGTTTCTCATATCTGTTCTTAAGTAACTTCTCCATTATCCTTTCATTACCTTATTGATTTAGGGAACATGAAATTAAAGCTCCGTTAAAAGCATTTGCTTTATCCACCTTCTTCAATAAAGATATCGAAAATAATTAAACGCTTGAGCACAAAATATCCAAAGGTTTGGGGAAATGTGTCCTTCCTTGATCTCAATAGAACACGGCATTATAGAAGCAGAGGCTTTACGGTCATAGAGATCTGTCACTCAACACACGGAGCTTTGATGACCTGTCATCTGCCTGATATATGCCAGGTACCGACTAAGGAAAAGACATGATTTGTCCTTCATGGAGAGAGTTGTGTATGAGGGATGTAGATGAGAGTGGGCGTGCAATATGGTAATGGCTAAGCTGTGCATAAAACAAGAATCGAGAGTTGACAGGGAGGTGAGCTAACGCTCTTGTTCCCAAAGTGTTTTGAAGGAAGATTTTTTTTTCAAAGCTACATTTATAAGCATGCTTCTGTCCTTTTCACAGGGTTTCAATATTTCCTAAATCAGGGCTATATAACCATGCTTAGCCAGTTTATTTATCACGCATGCCTTTAGGAGCACTCTTGTTTAGCCTCAGTTGTGTTTAGGGAAAGCAGAGAACTAGTCTGACTGAATCCAACATAGCATCATGGCAGTAACGAGCCTTAGGGGAGAACATTTTCACATGGATTTTATTCATAAATTCTGGCTCATATTAAGTTTTATTTCATTCTTCCTGTTGTCTTTTTTAATTGCTAACATACGAGAGTGTATTGAGTGTATTGAATAGTATACAAATACATTTAACACTGGGATATGTGCACCTTTATTATTATTATTTTTAAATAAAAAAATGTGCACTGACACTAGGTTAGAATATAAATCTGCTGAAATCACTTCAGACTGCCTTTTTAATAATATACAAATTTTCTAACTGTCCTTCATCTTCCAGTATTCAGAATAATAGTGTCTTGATAATGCCTAATTTACATTAGAAAAGTCACACAGCCCGGGCCTTGTAAGATTAGCTCCACTAGGAAATCATTCTTCCTTAAAATTCCATGAAGCATAGAGCATAGGCCACCTTTAGAGATAAAAAGTTTGCGTCCCAACTTACTGAATATTAACCAACTTTGAGAGCAACCTCCAAGAAACAAGGCTTACAGCTTTGGCTCTAATTCACTTCTCTATCATTGTGACAAATTTTTGAAATAACGTAAATGTAGAATTAATGATTTCTCTCTCAGGTTTATAGGCTTCAGTCTATGACCACTTGGACCGTCTGCTTTGGACTACAGGCAATGCTGAAGCTCACAGGAGAGTGGGTGTTGGAACATTGCAACTTCCCTCACTATGGCCAGGATACAGACAGAAACAGGAAAAAGTGGAAATGTCATTAAATCCATCAATGGAATACCTCCAGTGACCAACTTCTGTCCCTGTAGCTCACCTCCACTATGGATGTGACCAAGCCTTAACACAGAGGATTTGGGAAGCACTGATGTTCCAAACCATAAGAGTAATTGTTGCTGTAAAACCCACTGTTCTCAATTTCAAAGAAAATAAGAGAAAATTTATTCTGGAGTCATTTTGAGTGACCATGGTCTGGGAACACAGATCGAGGCTACCCCAAATTCCATGTTCCAACATGGAAGCATTTTCATAAACTTTTGTAGTTTTCGAGAGCAGAGAATATTGTAAGTCAAAGTAAGTTTAAAACATACTGATGCTAGAGGCAGGTACAGTGAGATGTAGTAAGCTTTTCTATAGGCCTAAGATGCCATCTGAGTTTTGGGGTTGGTAGGAGCTAGTGGTCTGCTTAAGTTTATAGATTCCAAAAGGTGTTTATCTATTAGTTACAGGATGCTAGATCTGACACAGAGGTAGGAAAGAAATGGCTGTCCCAGAAGGCCAGAACTAGCCCCAAATCAGGTAATTAGTCTCTGAACTTGCAATATTCCAGTCTCTCTACAGTACTGAACTCCTTAATCAGTCATCCAGTCTCTTCAGACACAGCTTCTTTTCAAGAGCTGTTCACTCAAATATTTTTGTGACCTTAATAATTGACAAAATAGAAGGAACATGTAAACATAAAGCTTTCTGTCCTCAGGAGAACCCATTCCAACTTACAGAGTTAAATAGCTAAAGTAGAAATTTGCAACATCAAAAAACATACCCTTTTACAAAACGAATGAAAAAACAAGCAAATGGTTTGTATTTTCTACTACCACTGCAGAAGCATATGGCTCCTTGATCCTTGTCGTGATTAGAATAAATGGTCCCCATACGCCCACAGGGAATGCCACTATTAGAAGGCGTGGCCTGGTTGGAATAGATGTGGCTTTATTGGAAGAGGTGTGTCACTGGGAAGACTTTGAGGTTTCAGAAACTTAAGTCAGCCCAGTGGTTTACTGCCTTTCGCTACTGACTACCAATCCAGATTGGAACTCAGCTCCTTCTCCAGCGCCATGTCTGCCAATGTGCTGCCATGCTTCCCGTCATGATATTAATGGATTAAACCTCTGAATGGTAAGCCAGCTTCATTAAATGTTATCCTTTTATAAGACTTGCCATAGTCATAGCTCTTTACAGTAGTAAAACCCTAACAAAGACAATCCTGAACTCATAGTATGCTGCTAGTTACTCATTACCCTGGTCTCTGAAGCTCAGAACCTCACGCTCTGGTCCCAAATGTCTTCATATTTTTTTTTAAATCATTTGCTCATATTTGGACATACCAATCCCTTTTTTGATACATTACTTGAACAGTTCTTGCATTTTCTTCTACCCCAGTACATAAATACATTTCATTCTTATTAAATTGCCTTCAGCATCCCTGAACATCCCTGAGATAGATGGTCTTCTACATATGCTTAATCACAGTAGTTCCCCTTCGGCAGAGTCTTCACTGATAGACCCATGAGAAATTCCAAATGCTACATTCAGCGTGGAGACAAAACAAAGAAGGAAACCCAAAAAGGTGATACTCTTTCCACAGACCTTTAAACTCCTTCATGAAACTTGAGTTCTTTAAAGTGACTTTCATAGCCCTCCTTCTCCTTATATATATCACCCCTCCGACTAGAAGTCAAGCTTTTCTTCTCATGGTTACATTTTTTTCCCCCAAAGATCACAAGACTTCATATTTCACACCTTTTAAAGCTTCTCTGGTGGGACAATAAAGTGAATGTTTTTGCTTAGGCGTGAAGTTCTGATCATAAAGCATGAATCCTGGCAGGTGACTGTGGGAGTGGAGGCATGAACCTCCCCATTTCTACTTTCTGTGCTGTTCTAACGAATGTAAAGAAAAAAAAATTTTTTTTTGAAGATCCTTCTGACAATTCTGTTCTTGTTACCCCAGAAAAGAGCCTGACACTTAAGGCAAGATCTTATACGATGGGCCTTGATCACCTTTGTCATCTCTAAGCAATAACCAGAGCCAGGAAAAGTAGCTGTTCGACAATGTTGGGTTCCAGTTCTCCCCCTCCCCCACCACCACCACTACCTTTCCAGCACTGTGTTTTTCCAACTCGGAGCTTGTGGTGCCAATGGTGAATGTCAGTGCTCTATTCTTTACCTTGTCATTTATCTGCAAGGGTTGCTGAGCTCTCTGGCTCAGGATGGCAGATAAATGACCACAGACGGTTAGAAAAACACTGCCGGCTCAACGCAGGAGGAAAGGAGAAGTGCAGTACGGTGTTGGCGGTGCAATAAACAGAGTAAACTTATCATGCCGTTCTCACGACCTCACTCAGATAGCTCAGGCTACAGAGACTGAAACACAGCATGGGGGTATCTGTTCCCTACTTGCAAATTTCTCTCTGGAGTTTTCTAAGCACCGATCTCCATGCAGGGCCACTGTGAGACTTTGTGTTAGGCAGAGCATGAACACTTTGAAAGAGTTCTAGTCAAATGTGGTGGTGCTCACTTGTAAGGCTAGCACCGGGGTGATTGAGGCATGAGGAAGACCATGAGTTTGAGGCCACCATAGGCAAGGTAAGTTCCAGGCAAAACAAAGCCTCAGAGAAATAAAAGAAAGAAAAGAAAAGAAAAAGAAAGAAAGAAGCAAGACGCAACAAACAATGAAGTAAATCAGAGTTCTTGTGAAAGCAACAACTCTCAGTGGGCTTAAAGTGCAGTCTAATGTACGCGCAATTGTAGCTTCCATTTTCCTGTTGCTCACAGTGAGGAAAAAGATTATAATTATTATTGATGGTAAAATGTAAAACCCATAGAAAATATTGTCTCTACAGTTAGATAAGAGGACTGCAGACCATGCAAACCCTTCACTATATAGTCTTTGAATTTGATTGAACATGAGCTTAAACACTAGGAAAACAAGGCAGTTGTCCTTTTTATCAGCATCTTGTCTTATTTAACAGGCTACCTGTTAGGCTTATTTAACAGGTAGCCTGATAGGCTTCTGTCCTAAAAATCCTTTATCTTACTTATTTAACTGTCTTTATTCTGGGTTTTTACTTTCATTCAGTCAGGCAACGCTTAATAGGATGAAGTTGCATTTAACCATCAAATATTGGTTTTTACTAAACAGTAAATTTGAATATGAGTTTGAATATCTTGGGCTTAAAGTCAAAGCCGAAGTATGCAATTAATGGCACCTGCTTTCATTTTTGTTGACCTACATTAGAAGATCTACAACTAATTTCTCTGAATTGTATTACAAAATTGATTGAGTGAAGATCGATGGGCAAAAGTAGAACCAGGCGTTTCAAATATAGAAGTGGGAAGAGAACAGCCTAGGAGGGAATCCCATGGCTTCCTTGTGCTGAAAGTCAAGTGGCAAAAATCTAAATAGATGGGAGATTGCTAGAAAACATCATTGTGAAGAATAGTGAGAGTAGTAAAGAATGACATGTATGTCATTATGTAGTAAGGACAAATGCATTCACAAAGGGGAAGGAAGCTGTTCAGAGTAGACTGTTCCAGTGGAAAGTTCTAGAACCCTAGGGTCACCCTCAGAAAAGTGAAGTAAAATGGGTGTTTCGATTGTACAGATACAAAGACATCTCTCTGGAGAGTTCTTATTAACTATGAATGTCAAAACGGTGACTGCATAATAGGCAAGCCAAGTCACCTTAATATTGACACCTTAACACGCCTGCACCAATAATGTTCAAGCCATTGGTGTTCCTTCTCTTCCTACGTGCGAAAAAAAAATCCATAGTTGAGAAAATCAAAACAGAAAAATATTGATGGGGAGTAATTGTATCCGAATGCTGTTTCTGTCTACAAGTATTAAAAATGAACTCAAAGTTGCATGAGAATGTAAAAGAATAAGATCAAGTTATGAAAAAGAAAGATATGTATCTAAATCATCTTATGCAAAACATCTTGAGTATCACATTTCAAAACACGTGTCTTTAAAGGAGGACAACAAATCTGTGACATAATGTGTGTTCTGTACCTGGTAGACAAACTATGACCATCCAATGCTGTCCACATCATAATCCCCAGGACCCATGAATATAATAAATTACTAAAGTTGTCATTTGAGGTTCTTAGGTAAGAGTTTTAAATAATGAGGTTTTGCTGGGCCCAGTGTAATCACAAGCATCATTAAATATGGGAGATGGAGATGGGAGTCAGAAGGTTGTGATGTCCGTTTCAAGTGGCGGTTGATGGTTTTTGAAGAAAGAATATGTGAGAGCTTGGTGATCAGGGTCTACAAGATGATGAGGGCTCAAGATGTTATGCACAGTTTTTGAAATCCTCCTCCTCCCGAAGTACCACCAGGAGACCACCAATTCTGATGCAAAAGCAAGGAGCCTTTACTCTGCAGAGCAAACAAGTGCACTGGGGTTGGGCACCACCACAAAAGATGGCCGACCCCCCGAGAGGCTTCCCAAGGGGTTTTAAAGGGAACAGGGAATCTCTCTGATTGGTCAGAACCCTGACACTGGATTGGCTCCTTAAATGTTACATGGCAACAAGGATTTCTGGGAAAACAGAGAGGTTTATGGGATAGTGAGTACTATAATGAGTACTTACATTAAATGGAGAGGTTAGTGTCTTTACCACTAGGGGCGCTAGGCTTTTCAAAGGAAGATTCTCAGGAGAACATCAGGTCGGAGGGTATCCCATTGACATCTGTCTTCTCACTCTGGGACATCATGTTCCAGGATTATAAAGCGATAGATTTGTGCCAACAGAGAGGTGTCCAACCTTTCGAAATTACCACAGAACATTGTCATCTACAAAGCTCACGGTCGAGGAACACACAATTGAGTTACAAACACACAAACAAATAACCCAAGCCACAGCAAAGGCCAACACTAAAGAACATAAGGAACATACCCGAGCGTTTTGACTAATTGAACCATTTTGTGTTGGGCCATATGCGCAATGCACTTACTCATTCCGTTCTGCACAACAGAACAGTGCAGATCCAGACAGCATTACCAGTAGTTTATATCCAAAACCCAACTATGGAATTCATAGGAAGACTTGTGTTTGTAACCCTGTCACTGAAGTACTTCTATAGCACATGAGGAAAACCTTTTCTAATTCATTTGAAGTGGCTTCCAGGAAATATTTGGAGGTATGGTAAATACTTGGGTATGGTAAATAAAGTGGAGGTAAGGGGGTGTGATCAGCATGGGTAAGAGGCAACATTGGGAATCTTCATCTTGCATATCTGGGCCATTGATGTTTACATGGATTCTGGGATCCACTATCTGCTCCTCATGCTCATACAAGCACCCCTAAACGCTAAACCTTCCCCATCCCTGAGAATTCTAAAATCTGTTTTTCTTGTTTACTTATCCTCATTCATTTTCTTTTCAAAATTACTATTATATATTGCAAACATTTAAAGAGATACATATTAAGTAATGGAAAAGAAAGTAAAAAATATTTATATAAAGTTCATAAAATTCTTTGTTGAAACCCATTACAGCACACGTGGAAGCTATAGTGAGGTTGTGCTTAGTAAAGTAAGGGTAATCTGTGTGTCTATAGCTACCAGACTAACATGATACCTTTCTGTACCTCAGTGCTATATGATATGGGGCTATATGATTACTATAGCTTGATGTGTATATATTCATAAAAATAACTCACTGGAGGGAAAATGGAAAACTACTTTTTCCCCCTTCAGTTTGTGCTACTGTAAAAAAGGTGGCTCATTAATGCGATGGGTACAAGTGTCAGAGCTCCCTGCAGATCCATGCTGCCCAGTTATTAATGACCAAGGAGATAAAGTAGTCACTCAGGACTCCATTCTCAGCAAGAGGAGAGGGGCTGGCATGACAGGCACTCAAATTAGCTCAAATTGGCACTCAAGATAATAGGCACCATTTTACCAGAGCTTGCTTAACTAGGTAGGAATAATGGCCTTACCCCGAGACTCCATTCTCATATCTGGGGTAAGCCTGAGCTGGGTGTCTAATAAAAGACATTTCTGTGCTTAAATGTGAGAGAAGACTGATTTCATATGACACAAGGTTAATCAGATCGCTGATTGGCACTTGATACCTGACACCAGGCAGATCTTGGCTTGAATTACGTCTTCTATCCACTAGCTTTCTGAATCTGAATGAGTTATGAAAGGATCCCAGACGTTAGCTTTCTTTACTGAACACAGTCATTGTTAAGCGACTTCCTCTTGGGTTGCTTTAAGTTAATATGTTAATTAAATGAATGTAGATGGAGTAACTTATGAATAGCATGAGTGTTACAGACAAGGGGTTTCACTGAAGATTACGTTTTAATTCCAAGGGAAGGGGTTGTCATAAGTATGTCTTCATGACGAAGTATCTGCTTTGAGTGAAATAAGGGACTGGTATAACAGGAGAGAGTGAGCGGTTTATGCAGCCACCAGGTAAATACTTCTGAGGATTGAATACTTAGTGACCTGCAAAAAACTCATGTAGTAAAGGCTCTGCCCCAACTAGTAGGTATTAAGAAGTGTTTGAACTCACAGTGATACTCACTTTATCAATGAGTGGTTTGTTCCACTGATGAGTTCATGCTGAACAGATTATTTTCTGGTAGGTACTATTTGGAATATTCAGACTCTTTGAAGAGTCTATTTTGCTCTCTCTTTTTCTTTCTCACTCTCTTCCACACTCTCTTTCTTCCTCTGTCTCTCTGTCTCTCTGTCTCTCTGTCTCTCTGTCTCTCTGTCTCTCTCTGTCTCTCTCTCTCTCTCCCCCTTGGCTGTCAACAGGTTGGCTGTCAACAGGTAAACTACATTGCCCCATCTACAGGAGCTTAGAAGCAAAGAAGCCAAACAACAATGGTCATGAAAACCTCAGAAACTGTGAGTCTGCATGGTTACTTTCCTTTGGGTTGTTTTCTCAAGAAATTTTCTCATAATGATACAGTGCCCACCTTGGGGGCATTTGATAAAAATAAGTCCAAAAGTAAGTCTGATAGATGAGAAACTAGGAAAAAGATTCAAATACTAGTGTAATAAAATAGTCCCAAAGTACCATGAAAAACAAAACAAAACACCTCAAAATGTAATTACAGTAACGTGATAATGTTTGACATTCATGCTTTAATATGGAGTTCATGGTTCCTAGTAAGGAAGTCAGAATGTTGAAGAGTTAGTGAAGTATATAAACTCACGAACTAAACAGATAGCCATGACAAAGAATTAGGAAGAAAACAGCGAACAGCATAGTTTCACCCGCAGACTTTTCAACTTGTGAAACCGTTTTAGAGCATCAGTACTGCTTCCGTCTGAGCAGGCTCCGCATCTGTTACCCATCAGCGAGAGTCGACAGGTGATCTCCATGGCACATACATCTACAATTTATGTCTTAATTACCAACGATCAGGACAGCAAGCCTGCTTCCTTGGCTTTTCTGGTTTTCTCTAAATCCTCTGCCCACCTCATTTTCCCTGTTTCTCAGTCTTGATTTTGAGATTATTTAGGTTCTGTTTCGTTTTTGATTATCATTCTCAAAATGGGACATTCTTGTATTGGAAATTACTTACTAGTGACACTATCTCTAAACATTTGAGATGTTTGTTCTTGTGTAATGTTTACAGTGAAATATCAATACTTCTGACATATTTTTTATCTTCTTTTCTCTTTTCTCTTTGCCAACATATAGGTGAAATTCACCCTCCTGGTTATGGTTTCCTACCACCCAACTCTTCACATACAAGAATGAACAAGACATATAGCCAGCTTTACAGATCTTGAAGCAGGGTTGTCAAAAGAGATGTGATACCATAACAAACAGCTGAAATAGAAAATGTGGGGATATTCTCTCCCCATTAGATGGTCTTAGTTTTTTCTTGAGGGGCTGCAGGCTCCTGCTCTCTTTATTCTCTCTCCTCTCAGATATTTGTTTTCTCTCTCTTATATCTGAAAGACAAATTTCAATTTCCCTTACTCAGATCCCAATTTCACTGAGTATGTTCAAATGTCAATGTGATGGTATACACTGGTAATCCCAGCTGATAATATGGATGTAGGAGGATTAAGAGTTCAAGGCTAACCTAAGCTCCATGAAACCCTGTATCTCCTCTCCCTACCCCTGCCCCCCCAAAAAAAACCTTTACTATTTCTAGCAACCTTAGGTCCATTACTGTGGGAGCAGCAAGACACACATCTGATTCAACTCTTTCCCAGAATATCATGCTGAAATGTCTTCGTGTTCTTTCATTCTCGCAAGCACATCAGAATGACACAGCCCTGTGGTATTAACTTTGTCACTTCCTCCAGATGACAGTGAACATTACAATAGTACAGATGGTAAAAATAAAAAAAGAAAGAAAAACTATTCCGCTTTGATTTGATATCTTAATTTTCATTTATTTGTGCTAACTTCAGTTGTATTCTTAGGTTCTCTCTCACCTTCTAACATGCTTCGTGATGCCATCTCATCTGTTCCCAAAACAGAATAAATATCTTCACTGAAATACCTCCTATATTTGAGACTCTCAGATGTTAGAGATAAGTAATTTTTTTCCTAAAGAATAGTATCTCTTTCTTTCTTTCTGTCTTTCTCTCTTCCTTCTTTTCTTTCTTTCTTTCTTTCTTTCTTTCTTTCTTTCTTTCTTTCTTTCTTTCTTTTTTTCTTGTTTTCTTCCCTTCTTTCTTTCCTTATATGTCTCACCAAGCCTCCCCAGTCACCTCTAAATGTGGAGTTAAACATTTTCTAAGATGTTGTCCTTTCTGTATCTTTCTGCCTGTCAGGTATTTCCCTTTCTGTTCAGATGTGGCAACTTGACTCCTCTCTTCAAGCATTACCTCACACGTGAAGTCTTCCTTCCCTCTTCTAGAAAGACATAGTCTCTTGCTGCCTTACCACGTCACTGCTGATCCATGTTCCTGGTCGATGGCCCAGTGGTGAAAACACACACCTGCTCTATTTCTATCTTACCTCTCTGGCATTCTATCCTCCTCTTCTTTCTCCCATTAATACTGTAATGATGTCACGAGTCCAGTAGGTTTTCTTTCCAGAAAGTTTGGAGAAAGCATTTATCTAGGAAGGATCATACATGAAACCATTTCCTTAGAGAGTAACGGCTATACAAAGAGAAGAGTTCTAACCATGTGTTTGCTACACGAGGCAGTCCTTAGAGAAATCACTCTAGTCACTCTGCAAACTTCTATAAAGCTGGATAGAGAAGAAAATGAAACAGACCAAAGCCTTTCACCTTGCATTCGTCTGGACAGTTCAAGGTATAGGGAATTATGCCACACAAATGCCTCTGAAATAGCAGGATCTCACATAATCAGCATCCACCACGGTGTGATCAGGACAGGTAGCCTTTTCCTTTTAACCATACTGACTAGACCACAAGCCTGTCAAGTAACCAAAGAGAGGTGGAGAAGAAACCACAGTCAAAGCAAGATGGAGACAAGGTTTTCCTGTCGGTGTTCTTGCTAGGTTGAAAAGATGGCGCACAGAGGAGCTCACAAAATTGGTAAATGGAAATATTTCACGCGATATCAGCCACATGTCATATACTTACTGGGTTTGTCTTCTCTGAGTATATGCCTACCTGTACCAAACATCTGCCCTGCTGTTTGCTTCCACAGAATCCCATGCCTGATTTTCTCTGTTCTGCGTTTTGTTTTTTTCAGAGCATCATTCACAACACACTCCTTTGCACAGTTTGTGAAATGCATTAGGGTCCCCAAACGCAGCCCTTTGAACTTTAGAGTCACACTGAATGATGCTTCTTTGGCTCTGTCCTTGAGATTGGTCAAGGTGTTCTCCAATAGATGCTGTAATCCCTGTATCCCTAGCTTCGAATATTTCAGTAAGGAACACACTGCCACCCCCTAGCTCTGTGTCCTCCTAAGAGAAATGTTGATCGAAGAAATTAGCAGAGACTGTAAAATCTCGTCTGCTCTGTGGTGTGACGGTCTAATTTTGTGACAGGAATCAGCATGGAGAGTCCCAGAAGAGGTAAACTAATGAGATTCTCATTCAGGAAATAAGATATTTCCAGAAGAAAAGAGCTCTATAAGCACCAGGTGTGTGTGTTAGTAGCATAGACTCTGTTTTAATTACACACCATTCCCCACAGAGTGCACACATATGTTGTTTACTCAACTTTGTTTTCTTTTAAGGTTCATTAACACACCCCTAATCCCCTTCTTCCCATCAAGCAGGTTAAAAGATTTCTCTTAACTAATTCTAGTTCCAAAACTTGTTGCCATTAAGACAGGAGTATGTAATAAGCACCAAGCCTGTGGCACATTTTTATTCCCTACAGAATGGTTGGTTTAGGAATTCAGCTAGAACAGCTCCTCTTTTTACAAACATTATTTAATCCAAGCCATACAATTTAGTGTGATTTTGTTTTAAAAAGAAGTATACTTCCATATACTATAGAACAGAAAAAAGTACTTTGCGATTTTTCTCTGATGGCTATACCGAAAGAAATGTCCACACCCACCATCTGTAGTTCTGGCATTCTTCCACTGAGGAGTGAAGGGGGCTCCAATCAGGTAGTTCCCACCGTGTGTGCCAATATACTTTTACACACACACACATACCATATATACATCAAACACACACACCATACCACACACATACACACACACCACACATACATCTCTCTCTCTGTCTCTCTCTCTGTCTCTCTCTCTCTCTGTCTCTCACACACACACACACACCACATACACACACATACACACACACACACCACACCACACACATACAAATCACACACACCACACACATACAAATCTCTCTCTCTCTCTCTCTCTCTCTCTCTCTCACACACACGCACACACACACACACACTGGTGTTAAACACAAGACCTCACTCATTTTAGGTTAGTGTTCCACTGCTGATCTGTTCCCACAGTTCTCTTTGTCCTTTCTAATTTGGATTTAAGACTCCTCTCCGTTATGCAGACTGGTCTGGAACTCACCCTATACCCTAGGCAGACCTGGAGTTTGTGATCCTCCTGCCTCAGCCTTCCTGTTTGAAGTCACTGGGATTGTAGCTCTGAGTCACAAGGCCTAGCTATTAGTTGGGCTGTATTTTGAATAAATAGCTGTTGACTAACTTTTTGTATTCTATACGGACACACCCACATCCTTGTAGAAGAATCAACTGAGAAGTCACTGTTGTGCCTATAAGTCTATCACCGTGAATCATAAAATGTGCTGTTTCTTGAGACACAGGAAGACTTAGCTCAAGGGCAGAGTACAGGTGACTCTATGATAGGTAGTGTTAATTGTCAAACCTCGTTGGATTTAGAATCACTGTGGAAACATACCTGTGTGCCTCTGAGAGTGACCTTAGAAATATTCATCTAAGGAGGAAAGACCCACCCTGGTGAGGCTGGCACCATTCCAGGTTCTGGATTCTTGGACTGAATGAAAAGGAGAAAGTGAAATGAACACTCTCGTTCTCTTCTCTCCACACCTGACCTGCACACATTTGATACGCGTCTCCTTCCCCTGCTTCCCTGTTTCCCACAACGATGGGATTAAAAACTCCAAAGGAAAATTAAAGTCTTCTTTCCTGAAGCTGCTTCTGCCAGATACTTTGTCATAGCAACAAAGGAACATAGCAACCTTGATGGAGAAGGTTAACCAGCCCATATTTGAGAGACATGAACAAAATATCTTAGAATTGTGAACAGCCTGCTTTCTTTTACTTCAAAGTGTTGAAATGCTGATTCCTAAAAGGCAGTTAAAAGGCATGCTAGTGCTTTGGGGCGCGTTCTTCAATGTTGGGGTAGTGACAGCACAGATCTCTGGCAGTAGGCTCTTGCTGCAGAGGAGGTTTGTGGTTACCTTGAGTTAGATGGTGAAAAAGCCCTTCTGTGCCTGACATTTCTCTGCCTGTCAGGTCATCAGCCTCTGAGGAACCTAGAGAAGCCGCAGCTATGTGCAAGCACTGGGCACACACGCATCCTGGGTGTGTTTGCTGGCGAAGACACATGAAGACGCAAGCTGGGATCTTCCTACTAGGGTTGTCTCTGACAGATGCTCAAAGGGCGCTGTACAAAATTACACACACGGATACAGAGTCCAAAAGCAGTCAAACTTATCTGCTCATGTCAACACGCAGCTTGTGTTTTCTGGAGTCTAATAAAAGCCTTCTCCCCGAATAGTCTAGAAGTCAATTAAAAGCACTGAAGTATAGAATATATGCTCTTAGGACAAACGTGGTGCAAATTTCACAGCAGTTTGGGCTTTTTCCTCATGTCTTCCCCCACCGTACAGTCACACAGACTTCCTATAATATCAAATACGAAAATCTTTTAAACTCAAGTTACCGCTACTTATTGAAACAAACTACAAAGCTAGATTTTTTTTTTCTAGTGAAGCCTTTAATAGATATAAATTTTTTCTCTTCCGTGAAATAGATAAAATGACAATTAGATTTTGAAAGACAGTGAGCTAAAGGAAACTACCATCTCATTTGCCATTTCAAGAAATCCCTAATTGTCAAAGAATAAAGAATATAAAATTACATTATTTTCTTTTATCACTATAAAACTAATTTCTTTACTGTGACTTGAAATATGTGAAAATAAAGTCAACACTGAACTTTATGTAATATGTATATTATATCTATAATATTATATGTGTATTATTTGAAATGACTGAAGATACATATATATGTTCACATATATATATACGTATATATATCTTCATATATATATGTATCTTCAGTCATTTCAAGTAATACACATCTAATCCCATCACTTAAGAATATAGGGCAGGAGACTGCCACAAATTTGAGATCCACCCAGCATATATGAAGCCAGTCTGGGCTACACAGCAAGATTCTGTCTTAAAGACAACAATTATGATAAAAAAATAAATAAATAAAAATAAAAGAGTGTACTGAATGCAGGAATTCCTTATAAAAATAGTTTGCTGCTGATGGCCAATCAAGCAAGCAAGCAAGCAGATCCGGCGAATCTTTCTTTGTGTCTGATGTTTACTATTACCATCGTTTTAAGAGGTGAGGCTTCAATGCTATATCCTATAAAAATAAATATAAAGGTGTCATTCAAAAAGTCTCTATCTTTGTCCTAAAGATTTCCATGTACTTGGAATTATGGTCTTGATTTTGTTGCTGTGAATTTTATGACTCGAGGTTTTCAGAAAGAAAGTCTGTTGTTTGCTTTGGCATGTTCTGTTACATTACCGTTATCCAAGGAAGATGGTGATGAGCCACGCCATCAAGCACCTGGGAAATTGTCACTTGTTTCTCTGACAATTTTTAGATAACTTGAGGACTAGACTGAGGCCTGTGAATTTATTATTTGTCTCCTGTGTGCCAGTCATATCGGATTTCTGCAAAGGTTGCTGAGATTCATGTGAGCATGTATGACTTCAACACCACTAACTATCATGTGTAATAAAGATTAAATTTCTAATGGCCCATTCTTTTTCATTTCAGTACCATAAATGAGAAATTTTTACACACACACACACATACACACACACACACACACACACACATGAGGCAGAGGAAGAATTTAAACGTTATGAAGTTGCTATTGTAGAACAAAACCCCTAACACCTCGCGGAACTCAGTGTGAATCATTAATTGCACACAGAGTAATTATCTAGTAAATCCTGGTGGTAGTTAGTCCGTCAGGATAATTAAGACAGAATTCATGCATGATGATTGCCTTGACCTCATATTTCCTCTTCTTATTTCTAGACACATTATAATATATCCAAAGCCTGCACTTTAGCGTGTCAAAAATGAAATGTCAAGACCAGAGTGTTTCCTGGATTATAATGGAATTTTAATAAAACTTTGAAAACTAACTAAAGTGGTAGCATTAACATGATTTCAGGCTATACTTTGAGTAATATTTTACTCATTGAATGCTTTTTTTTTAGTCCTCTAAATTTCATTCCAAGTAAATCTAATTTAATGTCCATGTCCTGTGCTTTATTTTTGTTGAAAAATATGTAAAATATCTTCTGATGTGACAGTGTTTCTATCCACTTTGCTTTAATTCATGTTTTTTTTTTCTTTTTTAATCCTTTTAAGTATAATAGCCTGGACTGCCTCATTCAGAGGGCTGTAATTTATTTTTATACTTTGGTCTATTACATAGAATTAATTATGAAATTTAATCTAAATATTTTCGTAGAGTTGCTGCATTGGAAAATAAAGTCTGATATATGAGCTAAAAAAAGTGAGAATACATTGCCAATATACTGTTTTAAAAAAAATCAGAGAAGGTGATCATTGCTTCACAACGCTCATAGCCACACTGGCTGAGCAGTTCCCAGCGGAGGGTATCATGGGATACGCCCAGCATCTTCCTCCGAAAGGAAAAGAAAGGATACAAACCATGCGAATTCACATTCCAGCCTCTATCAAAGTGAAGTGAACTATTATAAGGAGGAAGGGGTTTGCTTTTCTCCTGACTTCAGAGACTTCTGGCCAGAATTCATGGATTTCCTTGCCTTGATGTTACAAATGAGGCAAAACAGGGAGCCTGTGGTGGAGGCGCTGTTCACGCTACAGCACCAAGGAAGCAAACAAAATAACGAAGAACAGGAAAGGTCTGTTCCCTTCAACTCGGTCCCAATCTCAGTCTTCCCACTATCTCCCGTTCACCTAACAAAGTATCGACAGAGAAAGTAAAAGTCTCCCGATCTAGTCAGATCCTGAAAGCCCCACCCCCAAATATCAATGTGAACGGAACCCAGTCTTTAGCTCGCGACTTTCTGATCTGAGTAAATTTCAAATCCATACTATAGCAGATATATTAAGTTATTTCTAATTTATCTCAAAAAACTTTTAATTAACACATCCTAATAGTAGTTGCTTATGGGATATGATGTGATGTCTCAATACGAGTTGCATATTACGTAATTAGCAAGACAGATAAATAGCATCTCCATTATCCCGTACATTTATCACTTTCTTGTGAAACGAAGATTGAAAGATGGCTCTTCCAGCTATTTAGAAATCCGCATTATTGTTAACCATGTTGTGAAACAGAGCCTCGAGATTATCATCTACTTAAATCGTTCATCAGCTCCCGTTCACCCTCTTTCCCTCCCTGTCATCCTTACCAGGCTCTAGCAACCATCACCCTGTGCTTGGAAGTCATTCTGAGTAAGTTCCTGTGGTCCGTGACTTCCTGCCGCCGTCTTATTTCCCTGATGGCAGCGCACTGAAAGCCGACTGCCGTGGTGGACGACAAGAAGTCATCTTGTCACGTGTCTGAGTGTCCCATCATCTTGTTGGCATTCTGTCGGGTTCAGTGAGGCCTGAAGTCTCTAAGGATGAAAATACAAAACCTTTGATGAACTTCGGATTCAGATTGGGAGCCTGAGAAACGCTTTGTTTCTGGCTGAAGGAGCCCAGGGCCACAGTATGAGAAGTAACTTGAACCGGGACTAAGAGCTGACATCAGCCATGAATGGCAAAAGGAACAACACTCCAGTCTAATAAATGGCAGCACTTCCTGTCAGAAGAATTGTCCTAACATCAATATCAATATAAATGCAGAGGCTCTTGGCACACTCACGTGAAGGGTAGTCCTCAGAGTTAAAACTTGGTACTTCCCACACTAGAAATTATTTTTAAATGTACTAAGAAGTGGCCCTTAACAATTGTGGTTAACTAATTATAAGAGAAAGATTTCGAAGTATATATTTAGATCACCCCAATCCAGAAAGACTGCAAAAATATGTTAATATGTTCACCGATGAGCTCACGGAGCTACACTGACGTACAACTGACCAACTTTTTTTTACTGAAAGCCATTTTAGGTTATAAACACAGTGAGAAGTTCAGCCTGCTTGGCAAAATGTGACTGACCGCCATTGCCAGAGGTTATAATTGTTAAATGTAATCAAGAGTTCAGAATTTACCTAGGATGTAACACCTTTATAGTTTCCATGATTCCAAAAAGAGAACGGAAACTTGAAAATGTCAAGTTGGATTTTAACTGGACTTCAGAACTTTAATGAAGTATAATTGTCTCCAACACAGAAACTGAAAGCACTATGAAATTTGTAAAAATAAGAACTTTTTTTTAGATTTATCTATTTACTGAGTAGGGTCTGCATGCCCCCCTCTCTCTCTCTCTCTCTCTCTCTCTCTCTCTCTCTCTCTCTCTGTATACAGTAGAGAATAACTTGTGGGAGTCAGTTGCCAAGTGTGAGACAGTCTGGTTACTGCCTCTGGATCTCTAATTTATTTCCTAGAGAATTTACTTTAGAAAATATGTGATTACAAATGATTCCCTTTGCGATATAATTCTTTTTTAAACCCCCTATCAACTGTACAACCAAACAATAATTTCCCCAATACCCAGCAACTGCCCCTTTGAAAAGCAGCCTTTCTCTCAGCCTCCTTGAGAAGAACATAGTCTCATTTTAGCGGATACATATATAAGGCATAAAAAATCCTCCTGTCAGGAAAATGAGAATATACCCTTTTTCTTTAAAAGTGGACAGTTAAGTAACACAGGTGGCCTATGGTCTCCTCCGCTCCAATACCAGCTTTGAGAACCCCCTTTATTTCACAGGGTTGTGTTTGTAGTGATTTCTGGCCTCAGCTCCTTCTACAAAAGCTTCAGTTTGAGCTAAGAGATGGAAAGCAGAGAGAAGCTCCTAGTGTTCAGCTACATTCAGGATTTAGCATTATCAGTCCTAGTGAATTTCAAATACCTACTAATCTTTTGGAAATTTGAGAACTCAGTGACTGTCCCTAAATTCCACCGTCCCAGATGAAAGGCTTAAGAGGCCTGTCATTCTGCCAAGGGTTGGGGATACATTCATCTGAAATCAGTAGACCCTGACAAGATTATGTGTGAAAATACTAGAGGATAAAAAGCTAAGACAAAATTTGGAAAACAAATCGCCTGTTCATATGGAGATCTGGGTGGCTACTCCATTGTTTTTAGCACAGAGGTGTTAACAGGTAGGAGGCAATCCCTTTACACTCTGCAAGGCATCAGGAAGCACCCTTCTCCCAAAACAGCATATGGGGTATGAGTCCATAACTATGAACTATCCCACAACGTAGTACACAGAAAACTCCACATAATTTCAGAAGGAAGTAATTGGAGGGTAGGATGAAGAATCAGTAGAATGCGTGCTCTAACCAAGGCCATCTTGATGTTTATTCTCGATTCTTGGTGACGAGAATGACCTTAACACAGCAATGAAGTTCTCAAGAAAATGTTATATACCACTCTTTCTAAGGAGATGAAACAGAAAGAATGTAAGAACCAGAAGACAGGGAGAAGGGCTATATAATTCTATTGTCAGGGCATGACATTAGCATTGCAAACATCATCTCAGGAGCTGTGGTTGTCTGCTCTGGGATTGTAAAAGAATGAGTCTGTAATGGATTCTGGGGAGGGGGCACCCTCAATCTTAAAAACTATGTGCTCGCTTGTGAACCTTCCAGGATCCATCAGATATCTCCAGAACACTGGTCACACAGACAGTCCTGATTAAACTTAGTGGATTAAACAAAGATATGAATGTGGGAAAGGGATTTATAGAAAGGAATGGCGATGGCTAGGGTGGAAGAGAGATTAGAGAGATTCGGGGGCAAGTAATCAGAATACATCATATACATGGATGATGAATATTGTTTTATTTTATGTGTATAGATGTTTCGCCTGCATGTGTTTCTGTGCACCACTGGTGAGTCTGGTACTATTGGAATTTAAACAAGGGAATCGGATCCCCTGGAACCAGAGTTACAGACAGTTGTGAGCCACCTTGTGGGTGCTAGTAGTTGAACCCAAGTCTTCTGTAAGAGCAGCCAGTACTCTCTTAGCTGCTGTGCCATCTCTCTGGTCCCCCAACTAACAACTTGATCCTATAAAAAGGTTTATTGAAAAAGTGCCCTTGTAAAATTGTTTATTTGAAGGGAATTAAGGCCCATGCAGACTATTACATTGCAAATCCCAGATCCCTCTCTTGACCTTGAACACAAACATGCTCATTGATTACTCTTCCTCTAATTCCAGACAGTGGATGGGGCCAAGGTTGTGACTTACTGCGTTTCTTCGCTGGGTTGAGATATTTGGGGAGAGATAGAGAGTGGAAATAGGTGGTGAAAACAAACCAGCTTCATTGTTAACATGCATAGAAAAATTCATATAAAAAGTATTACAACAGGAATTGGCATCAAAATTAAACATCTGTTTTTGTTCCTTAAATAAGCATACTAAACCATACATTTGATAGTTTTCATATTCTAGAATTTACTGAATTTTCTCTCTGGTGCTTTCCTTTCAACAATCTGCAGGAATGTATGAGAAAAACTAAACAGGAAATATTATTTCTAATTTTTCACTGACCAAAGTTCCCTACCACCTCCTGTTGCACAATAACTTTGTTATTCATATTTGACCTCTAAATCACGAATAGAACAAAGGCAATCAAAAAGTTGAAGCAATTGCTACTGGAAAATATTCCTTCAAGATACGAATATCTTACTTGTTATAGGATACTTTGCCGCTTAGATAATTGTTATTGACCTGCTTAGTCCCATGAATAAACTAGAAAAGAAATCAGTCACAATTCACATACAGCTGCGGTGTCAACATCTGACATTTACAAAAGTAGATACATCTTGTCACCATTAACAAAGGTTTGATAAAAATTTGTTACATGTCATGCACTGAGTATGTATGGAAAGTTACAATTAAAGTCCCTGAAGTTACTGTCTACTCAATGGTATTTATTTTCTCCCAGGGATGGAATTTGGCATAAATTAAAAGTCATTATTGACTGCCTTTTTGAGGTAGGGATTGTAATAATGAATTAAAGGTGCCAAGAATGTCCAACTAATGTCGAGAATTCTATCTTGTACAGATAAATAACCATCTCACAGGAGTGTGGGTATGCCCTTGTTTAGGGGTAAGAGGCAGGTCCTGATGATCCACATCCTCTGAAGCTCTCATGGGCCCAGTGCCTTACAGGATGCTCACCAACCTGACTATTGTTTGCATGTCCATTGTCAGTTGTACCAGGATGAGGATGAAACAGTTCATCCGCCAGCTAGATGAATAATATCGAAAGATATGTCTGACACCAACTCATTATGTTTTTGCAGGCTCAAGAATATCTTGAAATTGCATGCAAATGTCTTGGGAGTGTGCAACTAACTCCTACTTTCCCCCAAATAATAAATATGTTCCCGAAGGACTCGGAAAATATATCTCAATGAATTAAATTATAGAGCAGTTATAAATCAGGCATAATCCCCATACTCCTAATCATTTTTGCCTAGGATGTGAAGAGCCTCAACAGTCCATGGTTGTTTATTTTAGAAACGCAAAGCATGAAGTCATTCAATTTGTTACAACCTTTTCTGAGGAATGATTCTTTTCTTTTCTTTTTTTTTTAGAATTAATGGGCATTGTCGTCTTCAGTGGCTTAGGTTATGGCATAACCCATGATCTCCTGGTTTTATATATACTTGAACTTTAAGAAGCTAACATGAAGAAAGTAAGATAATGAGAATAACAGAACCTAGCTTACAACAGGCCTTAAAATTCTACCTAGTAATTTTTCTGAGAATAAGTGACGAAGGTCACAGGAACACATCAAAGTACTGAAAGTTCACAGTGGAGACTTGTCTGAAAGGGACTAGAAATTGGAAGAGCAGATTCATTATAAGCCTGGCAGCAGATGATTGAAACTGCCAGCTATGAAAGTTACAAATTACCCATGAGGATATTGCTAATACACAGTGTGCACTTTCCCTTTTTATAGATAAGTGAAATGTTTATATTCAGCTATAGGATTCAAAAATGTTTCTTGATTTTACTATGTATCAGTGTTTCCTTCCAGAGCTGATACTAGAAAGAAATCTACTGCTTGGATCTGACTCTTAGCCAAAAGAGAAATGAGGCGAGGGAACTATTTCCATAGCAAACCAGGTCCTAAATTCAATTTCCAAAATCCAAGTGGAAAATGAGACAATCCAAATTTTTAAAGGGTGCGTAGTGATATGTGCTTGTAATCCCATTGAGGAGATGAAGACAGGTGAGTCTGGGATTGACTGGTCAGCCAGTCTGACCTTGTCAAGTTTCCTGCTAATGAGAAATTCTCTTTCAAAAACCAAGGTTCATGGTACCTGAGGAACAACCCCTCAGATGGCTCTCTGGCTTCTGCATTTGCACACACATAAATACACATGTACACATACATGCACATACACATGCATGCATAGACATGCACACACACACACACACACACATGCACACACTTTGAAATAAGAACTCCATTACCATTGGATTCCTTGTACTGATTTCCAGATGTATTCCACTGATAAGGGGAGTTATTTGACTCTTTGAACTTGGGTTTTTAATTAAGGTTAAAGAATTCTAGTAGAGTCAGTAACACATGGTTGTTCTGACTTTCAAACAGATGAAATATTTAAAGGGCTTAACACAGTCCTGGGAGCAAAGCCTATTCTTGGTGTTGTTACTATATCAAAGCATAGGAATCTGAAGAATTCCTGCACTTTTATAAGCCTGTCTTCCACTTAATTCAAGATCAATGTTTTTCCATCAAGGAATTATTTTTCAATGTGCAGCTGCAAATAGCCACTCAATAAATGTTTTTGAAGAAAAGAGTGTATGTGTGTGTGTGTGTGTGTGTGTGTGTGTGTGTGTGTGTGCACGTGTGCATGTCCACGCATGTGCTAGTCCTAAACTCAGAGCCTTACCTATGCTAGAAAATGCTTTGTCAAAAGAGAAGGTTCTGTTTTCCCTTCCTTTTCTTACAGAGATACCAGTCCTTTCTGATTATGACTCTTAATGATCTCATTTAATCCATTTACAGGTGCGTTAAAACACCTCTAAATATTCTCTCATTAGCATTTTCAGCAGAACATATTTTTCAAAGTTATCTTAAAAATACATTCTCAAAGTCTTGATATTTTGCAACTTGAGTGTTGAATATTGCAATTGGGTGGATTTTTCAATGACCTCAACTTGTAAATAATGGTACACGTCACACTTTGTGACTTGTGCAGCTAGAACAAGCTATAGGTCTGCATCTCCTTGAGAGGAGCCCACTGCTTTGTAAGCTATTCCCCGTCCTTGGGGCTGCCATACTGTGAGGAAGCCCAAGCAAGCACCCGGAGAAAGGCAATGCACCAAAGTATTGGAGCTACAGGAAAAGTGAGGCCCTGGGCTACACCTATCTGCTCTAATCTTATGCATTATTTTCCTTTAAGGTGCCAAATGTGTTGATGGTTGATTATAATAAAGATTTTGACTGAAAAAACTTAGGACCTCATCCTTACATAGCAAGCACTTTGCCCACGGAGACATCTCTAGTCCTGATAATCAGTTCTATGCCTGAGCCTTGGTGATGATGGGGAGATACCAGTGAGAATCTGGAAGACTCTTGAGGAGAATGCAGGCAGACAAGAGTGGCAGAAGAGGCTGTGGATGACATCATAAAAGGAAGAAAGTACAAGATAATAGAATTTAGGAACCTCTCTACACAACGTGTAACAATGATCACACGGGCTCTTAAATTGTATGGCAGTTAGAAAGTTGATCCAATCAATTTATCGATCTATCAATGGAAATGTCTAGCTTGCCACAGATTGCATAGGTCCCAAAAGACATACTAAAATTCTTAAAAGTGTAAAGTCAAGATCACATAACAAAAGCAGCAAAGCAATGCAAGAGGAAGAAGAGAATCTGGTGATGTTTCTGGGCTTAAAGTCATCATGGCGGAGTTGGAAAATATAAAATGCATGCTTGTGTCAAATCTGCTGCTTAGTCTTGGAAAAGAAAAAAAAAACTGCTCATGCTCTAAGAAACCAGACAAATATGATAAAAAGGTTTGTTAAGAATCTTGTCAAATTTTCAAAGGGGCAAAGGATCCTTGGTGCAGTTAACTTCGAGAACAGCGAAGCTCAATTTGAAATGCATAAAATTTCCAACCCAAAGTAGAAAAGCATACTGAAATTAGTGTCTCTCCCACAGCAGTTGATAGTATCAGGGAAATTACGGGAGAAGAAAAAGTTGAAACTGTCAGAAATAGTTAAAATATATACATAGAGGGCTTAGAAAATAGGTGGATATTTACATAAAATAAGGACCCTCTGTAAAAAGAAAACTCAGAGTGAAATAGGAGACTGTCTATTACATGTTGCTTGTGCTGAAAACAGAGGGTGTTGTTTCTTTCCTGAGGAGTAAAATATAAGCTCTGAACTCATGATAGATACTAGGAAACCCAAACTAACCTATTTTAGTACTTCAAAGAATGGACCATCTTTTTAAAGATGTATTCAGTGAATACTTCAAAAAAGACCCCAATTTTAAAAGAAATCTTCCCTCAAATTAAAAGAAATAGAATCGCTATTATTTAATTAAAAGTGTGTGAATGTGTATGTTTTACTTCTCATAATAAAATCGACATGTTGGTGTCTGAAGGTGACCATCACTTTATCTTGTTCTTGCCTAACCTGTCAGTCATGAGGTAATTCTATTTGTAAAAGCTGAAGAGTAAGTGTGTTTGTTGCTTTTGTATAGGACCTCAGCTTGGTTTCCAGCATCCCCATCTGATGGCTTACAACCACTTGTAACTCCACCTCCAGGGGACTCAGTTCTCTCTTCTGGTCTCTACAGGTACCCACATGCATGTGTGCATACTTACACATACATACACACATACACATGGATATTCTTTTAAAAATATTTAAAAGTCAAAGACACTTTCTCTAAAGGCATAGTGGAATAATAGTAGTTCTAAAACAAATTCACACCTTGTTGAAAGTGCTCTCATGAACTTGCCAACCACAGAAGGACCTGCTTCTAAATGTGCATTAATCCACATCTTCCCAGTTGCCTAGACTGTGTCTTCTCCCTTCTACTCCTGTGAGCATCATTTCTCAGAAAGTACCACTGAACTTTCACACGGAGTAAGATGCTTCTTCCCTATTATTTTAAAACAGCTCATGGAAAAATGTATTTGAACGAAACTCTGAATTGTTTATGGTTTTGAAACATGGAAAGTGAAGCTACATAAAGCAAATTCCTGGGTAGGTTTATTTGCTTCATTTTATGTTGCTCATATAAATGACGAATGATTAACAATTAGTATAAACATCAGCATAGATATTTTCGTGATCATTTTATTATTCTTATTATTATTTTATTATTCTTGCTCTAAATGGCCAGAATGCAACTAGTGTGTGACATACATTTGATTCAGATGCTCACAGATGTTCTTTGAACATAAAAGGCATAAAATCTGTAGAGTCAGCAAACATATATTAAGATTAAGAGCACAAAGAGAAAGCAATAGTCACAACAAACTAGAAATGACAGGAGACATTGCAACTGGCCCACGGAGGCAAACAAGTCATAAAGGGTTTGTGGTGGTCAGGATGAGAAAGCCTGCCATAGTCTAGGGCATTTGAACTCTTGGTAGCCAGTTGGTGGCATTACAGAGGCTTAGTTGGTGCAACATTGCTGGAGAGATTATGTCACTGGGAACAGACTGGGAGATTAGAAGCATAGCACCACTTTCAGTTGGCTCTCTGCTTTGCGCTGTGGTTCAGTGTGAGCTCTCAGCTTCCTGCTCTAGGCTCCTGCTGTGATGAACTCTTAACTCTCTGGACTGTAAGCCTAAATAAACTCTTTTGTAAGTTGTCTTAGTCATGGGATTTTATCACAGCTGCAGAAAAGTAATTCGTACAAGGATCATACACCAACAAATTGGATAATTTGGAAGTAATGGAAGAAAATTTCTCAAATACACAATCTATCATAATGGAAACAAGGAGAAATTTAAAAACCGAATAAATGAATTCAAAATGAGAAGTAATAAAATGAAAAAAAAATCTCGTTAAAGGAAATCTCAGAAACATGCCACTTCATGGGTGAATTCTACCAAATATTTATGGAAAAATTATTAGCAATTTTTCTTATACTCTTCCAAAAGGTAGCAAGAGATAAGACCCTTCTAAACTCGTTTTGTGAGTCTAGCATCAATCCGGTACCCAAGACACTAGAGGAAAAGAAAAACTGCAGAATGATGTTCCCAAAGAGCATGAATGTGAAATCCTTGTCACAAAACCAACCAACAATACGATGTCATAGAGAAATAATCACGAACCATGAGCAAGTAAGGTTTGTCCTGAAGATAGAAGGATCAATTCCCAAATGAAATCCAGCCAGTATGCGCATCACCAAACAAATATGGGGCAAGACTGAAATTCCATATAATCAACAGATACAGAAAAAAATAATTCTATGAAATTCAATTGTGCTTTCATGAGAAAAACTCTCAAAACGTCAGTAGAGGAGGAAAAGGAAATTGCTTTCCCACAATACGACAGATTCATGTTAAAGATAGCGTCGCACTCATCAGTGAAAATCTTTTCCCCCTCCCCCAAGGGCTGCCATCCTCTGCTCTCTTCTCTGTTATCTCCGAGCGTGATATTTAAAGCTAGCTCATCTCACACCAGCGTAATCATGCAGGGTATGTCATTATTAAGTGTATCATTAATAACTTAGTGTATGTGTTTATACTGTTTTTGTAATATAATAGCATGTTTTCTTTGCTCTTTCAAAAATTCACGTAAAATTTGCCCGTTTTCCATCTCAGAGTCAAGAGCTATGAAAGTCTCCATCGGAGGAAAACAGCAGACCCAAAACACAAATGGGCCGTCAGTCACCTCATTTAAAAGTTTAGAATGGACTTTAGGCCCAGCGTGTGAATTTTTTTTAACAGGTATTTTCAAGTAAATAATCATTTAATGCTGTAATAAACAGCTCCGGTTCTGGCTCACACTCCTCGCTCTTTTGGAAGTTTTCGTGCCCAGGTAAGATATAATGGGATCATCATACTCACCATATGACCAAGGTGCTCAATAAATTTGGTCTTCAACAATCAGGACACCTAAAGGAATTTAAATCTCAAATCTTCACTCAGTCCTGAAGAACAGAGGTCACGAATAGCCCCATAGCCTAAGATATGGCTTTGAAAATGGGATTCTCAAGTATGGGACCGTACAGGCATTCATGTTAGCATTTCCCCATGGACAGCCTACCTTTTTTCATGTTGTGTAGTTTATTTAAACAAATAAATAAGGGCTGGTGAGACGAATCAGTTGGTAAAATGTTTGCTGTTCAAGTACAATGTCACTTTTCCATTTCTGTGACAAAACACCATGACCAAAGTAACTTGTAAAGGACAATGCCAAGTTGGGTGTTCATGGTTGCAGAGAGTTAGACTCCATGAGCATCATGGGAGACAGCACTGCAGCAGGCGGGCGGGCGTGGTGCAGAAGCAGTAACTGAGAGCTTCCATCTTGATCCACAAGCACAAGGCAGAGAGCTAACTGGGACTGCAATGGGCTTCTAAAACCTCAAAGCCTGCCCGCAGTGACATACCTCCTCCAACAAGGCCACACCTCATAATCCTTTCCAAACAGTTCCACCAACTGGGGACCAAACATTCAAACGTATGAGTCTATGGGGGCCATTCTCATCCAAAGACCACAAACAAGGACCTGAGTTTAGAAGCCAACACACAATATAAAGAGTGTGATGGGATGAAGTGCTTACCCCAGTACTGGGAGGAGAGACATGATTCCATGGACCTTTCAGACCACTCAGCCTCACCAGTTGGGGAACTCTGGTTGAGTAAGAAACCTCATCCCAAGAGATAGCATGAATAGTGAGAACACTAGGCATCGACCTCTGCCCTCTATCCGTAATGCACACAGACACATGCGTTCACAAAAGTAATAGACTGCAGTATTCATGGGAAAAGGAACATGGATGGCAAAACTAATGAGGAAGTACTGGCTTTTGACGTTCTTGCCATAAAATAGATGACTGTGAAATGACAGATATGTGAATGAGCCGTAGCAACTCGTTTCACTTTGTGCGGCCCATAACTTCATGTTATATAACGCACACATAGCCCAGATGTTTGTTCCTGGAATATAATGAAAGCATTTATGTAAGGCAATAGTGGGGTTTGGAAGGCAAGAATTCTTTACGTAATTTCAACCCATGCTTTTGTTTGCTGTTGAATAACCAAGAAGCGTATTGTAAACTTTCAGGAAACAAGCGGAGGGACCTGTAGGATGACTTGCAAATACGAAAGACAAAAGACCACAGAAGGAAGAGGGTGAATGAATAGGCAGGAAGATTAATGAGTTGGGAGTTGGGTAAAAACTGGGAGTTATAATGGTACACAAAACTAAAAAGGTCACAGGGAAATAAGTGCGTGGTCAGCTAAGAGAGGAGGAAGTTGTATCTGAGAAACTAACAAAGCATGCTCAGATGATTATGAATAAGCCCTTAAAGAAAAAAAGCACCAATGTCTTTACCCGAAGGCCAGGTTAATATTAAAACTTATTAAAACTTCATAGAAAGTTAGGTAGAATGTCAGATATGGTTCTGGGATTCATCCACATTTCTTTGTTATGTACCACTGCTTAAAATAATAATTTTCTATTCATGGTTTGAGGTGATCTCTGGAGCCATTCTCCTTTTGAAAGAGCACACGTTCTTCTGGAATGATATCTACTATCTTTAATATTTCAGTTCTGTTGCCCCCATCACCTCCTTCCTTCCTCAAGAGGAGACATAAAAGCTCTTTTCCTTCTCCAATGCTTATCTTTTATCCAATACAGCCTAGAAGGTCAGTTGAACAGACTAATTATCTGAGATATTCGATCAACTGTACGTTAATATTAAAACAAGACACACAAAAGCTTCAGAATGAGTCAGACATCCATAGTTCCACATTCTTATTTGTACTTGATATTTATTAGCATAGAAATAAAAGATGCTACAAAAGAAACGCGTGTGCCCGGAAGGAAGCTAAATCACGTAAAAATATTTGAATATTTCAAGATCCGAGTTAGTGGAGTTCTTCATTGTCTAATTTTGATTATTTGGTGCCGTTCTGGGTTCCTGGAAGAGTTGCAGAGAATAACAATTTAATACTGGCTTTCCAGTAGAGCTTAGTTTACTCACTTCGGAGCCAAGGAGACAGATAGATGTGTGGTTCTCAAGATGACAGATGCAAATGAGATGATGACATAATCTGTATTGTGTGGGTGCATGAACTTTCTCCACATGGAAGATGAAAAAAAATACAGGTAATTGCAATGAAGACTGATTTCAGAGTCTGCTTATGTATATAGTGTTCTGTATTTGAAATGATACCAGTAAGGAGACAAAAACCCTAAAGAAAAGTACATTTTAATTGCATATGGAATTATAGGTAGATAGATGCATTTCCCCCACCCCCCCCCTGGGGAACCATGAAGTATTTTGTTTTCTAGGAGCAAGCTCTGTAGAATATATTCCATTCAGGAATGATTGCCAGAATCCCAAACGTAAAGCTTTCAATATTTCCAGTGGTTGGAGAATTGTCTTTAAATATTAATTTCAGAATAAATATTTTTTTACTTGTTTGCTTATGGTTAAGCAACCTGAACAATAAATTTTGAATAAATTTCATATTTGGTTTAACTATATTTGCTTCATTGTAATTAAATTTCAATATCAAAAAGCTAACCAGAGAATACTATTTGCTTTATTTATTCTTCATTTATGTTCAGGTTATATTTCCTTGACAGTAGTTATCAATGTCATGTTTGAAATAGCCAAGCTGACAAAATAAGTATTAATGTAGAAAAGAGTAAAGCACAGCCTTCATAAACCATTTTAAGAAGCAGTGAGAAAAGTATTAGGAAATTCTCTCTCTGTCTCTGTCTCTGTCTCTGTCTCTCTCTCTCTCTCTCTCTCTCCTTTCCATCTCTATCTGTTTGAATTCTCATTGACACACACACATTTTCGCTTCATTTTGTATACCATTCAACTATAACAGAAACTTCTAGGATAACATGATAATTTGATGTTTCCAGTTACTTAAGGCTAAATGTCTATGAATTCTGGGTTAGCAGTGGCCGTCGGCTTTGCTATTACAGTGCTGGCCCCGGGCCTCTCAATTCAACAATGTTAACACAAGGTAACACTTGAACATTCAAGGAAGCACGCTCACACCCAGTATTCTAAGTGGTTGAGTTGTTAATGTCACTGCTGACAGGAAAACATCTGTTGTCTGCAAAGTGTTAACTGCTAGCCAGATTTTCAGCCATGATCTTAATACTGTGACATCACACTTGGTGGTTGTTCTAGGTTTCCTGTTTCCTACACATCCTCATTTAAACTGTAACTCTTAGTAATTCCAAAAATTCCCGTCCTATTTTTTCTAGTACACCAAGACATCAGAGATGTCACGAAGACTCACGTTCAGGCAGTTAATTGTAAAAAAGTTTAAGAAATAAATTTATAGAATTTAATTTGAAGATCTTTAGTATTTAAAAATGGAGAGACACTTATTTAGACAAAACTAGGAGAAAAATCAGGGCACAGAGGCTTATTTCTATGGTCAGATGAATTTACTCCAGTGAAATGGATCTGAACTCTCAGAAACTAAGATAAGTATGAGCAGAGGGTAGTTGTTACCACTTTTCTACCTCTTCCAAAGTGGATTCTGGGTTTAGATTTTCACATGGAAACATACATTCATGTTTTCAATTTAAATGGATGTCAAATGAGAACATCTTTCATGTGAAAAATTGGATTTTGATAGAAATATTATAGTAACCATAAATTAAACATGTCTCAACTGTATTTCACAAGTATTTAATTTATTTTATTGCTTTTAGATTTATTTAGTTTATTTATTTTAATGGTCCTAAGTGACCAAAAACAATATAACAGATTATGCTAGAAGTTTCTGTTAGAATTGAATGATACATAAAATTCAGAGAATACTTAGACTGAATCAAAATGATAGAAATATTTGTTTGTATCCATATGGAAAGAGAGAAAGGTGGAGAGTATTTTAAAAACACACACACTTTCTCAAGAAAAAATAATAATCAATTTGATTGAAGTGACTGTGGATTTTAATTTTGATTTTTCAACTTGAAAGAATCTGGAATCAACCAGGAAGTTTGTCTCCAGACTTGGTCTCCAGACTTGTGAGGGCATTGCCAGGAAAGAGAAGGGAGAGGTGGGCAGATTTTTGTGAGTACAAAGCCAGCCAGGGCTACATAGTGAGACACTGTCTCAAAATACAAAATGAGACAGGAAGACATTAACATCAGACTTTATCTTCTTGTCCTTCCGCTGTGGGCTGAAGAGCAGTCAATTCTACAAGGTTACGATTGGGATTTGGTTAAGGTTAGCATTAGGAGTCCCCAAAACAGATGGGACTGCTGAGGAATTAAAAAACATGGAGTGAGCATTACTGCATCTTCAGTCTTCCCATGGCACAGATGGCCACTGTTGTCCTATCCTGACTGTACTATGGAAGCCAACCTGACAAATCCCATTGTCAGTAGACATTCATTCTGTTGATAATTTCCCTCTAGAGACTCTTACTATAGTGACTCTTCATTAAATAACATATTAAAGATTTAGCATAGATTGTTTTTTACTTTATCTTGTGAAGTGAACTTGTTTTGATGTGTAATATAATCAAAAATAGAATACATGCCCTGATCAGATCTCATAGCTACAAAGGCCTGAGACAGTGGTATGAACAGGCTTGTATGGCAAGAAGCCATAGCTAACAAGTGTGGCTTACCAAGTCAGGGTGCCATTTCCTTATCGCTAAAGGGATTTCTAAGTGACACAAAGTAGAGAGCTATTAATGACCTCAACACTGGATCTTACGTATTTATGACAAAACTTAGTCCTTTTCCTTCCTTAAAAACTATGTAAAAATTGTAGAAACCTTGCTGTAGTGTTTGAGAGAACCGAGCCGCTGTCACCATGCATAAGCTCAAAGTGAAGGCAGCTCAGGTGCCTGTCTACGGACTTACACTGTATTCTCCGTTTGTATAATCTATACGTTTCTGAGTGTAAGTATTTCTTATATTTCCATATATTCTTAGAGTCTGATAAACAGATCAGAAAAGATATCAGGGCAGCCGTAAATCCTTATTGGGAACTTTCCCATAAACTATTTCACCTCCTTTAAAGTAACAACAGCCTCACCTTGGTGATTATTTTGAGTGCTTAAAAATTCCGTGGAATGCTTCCTTAGCCTTAGGCCTGCTGATAAATAATGCTTAAGCATATGATACATTAAACATAGTATAAGCAGGTTATTAAAAGCCATCAGATCATCACATTCATTGAGTTGGTATGTATAAAGTGAATAAAAAGAAAGAATAAATGAAAACACACACAGAGATGCACAGACAGGCACACATTTTCAGAGAGAGACAGAGATAGAGATAGATAGGTAGGTAGATAGGTAGACAGATAGATAGATAGATAGACAGATAGATAATAGATAGGATATTAATGTTGAGACAGCACTGTAGCTACCTGTGGTATGAAGGACCACATCTTCATTAATTTCACTGCACAACTAGAATTATCCTGAAACCAGGAGAGTACAGCGACTATGAACTTCACCACTACTAATGTTTTTTATTTTTTTTTAAACTGGCTATTTTTCTAAAGAATGAAAAATGTTAACTGCAGGGTCATCTTAGTGAGCATTTACCGGGAAAGGAAGGCGGTATGATAACATCGTGGTTGCTATTCTGGGATGAAGTGTATGGTATTTTAATTGTATCTTCTTCCATAGAGATCAAGAGATGCCAAGGAAGAGCAGAAATACAATCTCTCCTTGAAAACTAATGGATTTTTTTTAAAAAAAAGGACGATGCTATGTTTATCACAGTTTATCGTTTTTCTATATTTCTTCTCTAGACACGGAAATAAACAAGATGCACGGGCAATGAACAGGTTGCTCTACCTTCCAAACTCAACGGGCCTGGCAGGATCAGGAAAGGTTTTACTTTGTTGCGTAGACAGGAAAATAGACTTGGTGCTTTGAGACACTGCTCTTCCATAGCAAGTGGCTGAATCTAAATCTCTAAACAATCATCACTTTCGAAGTAGTTAGGGGAGTGCTTTCAATCGTGAAAACCGATCACTGGTAAAACTGGTCTCCACCAAGCCAGCAAATACGATTCAAACCTGTTTGCCAGGTGGGAACTGTATTATGCGAAGTTGCTCTTTAGCCATAGAAACGTGCTTAGAGCCTATAGCCTTTGGGAAGAGAACATTAGGATCCATTTTTGAAATGTCCTTTTGTTCTCTTTACTTGTTTTTGATATTATAATATAGTTATATTTCTCCATTCCCTTTCTTCCCTCCAAACGGCCCATAATCTCTCCTTTCTCTCTTTCAAGTTCATAACTTTTCCTCTTTTGTTGTTATATGCATATATAATATAATACATGCATTATTTATATACATGTATTACTAAAGTATAGCCTGCTCAGTCTGTATAGTGTTGCTCGTATGTATATTTTCAGGGCTGCCCATTGGTATCGGAAAATCAACCAGTGTGCCCTTCCCTGGGGAAGACTATTTCTTGCACTCCCAGCTTCCCCTAGTCGCTTGTAGTTCTCTGGGTATCGTCGAGGCCTCGTGGGTTTTCCCCTGTCCACTTTGCCATGTCTATTGGTGTCATCCTTCTTCAGCTTGCGTTAGTCAGCCATGTCTTTTTATCGCTAACAGTAGGTTTTCCTTTAAAAAAAGGAAGCACTGCAGGATGATTCCACCTTACTGCTCACCTGGTGTCTGCCGTTGCACACGGTGTTTTAAACGCCGAGACCTCACCCTCTAGAGCAGCAAGGTTCTCAAGGGTCACGTTTTAAAAGAGAGAAAAGTAAAATTAACCATATGACTAATGTCATCGTGTTTTATTTGAAAGGCGACTTCCCTACACGTGTGTGAGAGTCCGGCATTTATGACGGTAAGAAGAGAGTGTCAGATCGCCTGGAACTAGAGTTACAGACAGATGTGAGCCACCGTGTGAGTGTTGGAAGTGAAGCAGGATCTTCTGGAAGAGTTTCCAGTGCTCTTCTTAACAACTGGGCCGTCTCAGCCAGCCATTGTGATTTGCTCTTAATTTACAATGACAAGATAAGAAATGGGTGTTTGAGTATTTCTATTCTTGTGTTATAATTGTACATTTGCTTTATTCAGGGGCTTATCGATTTAATCAATATTTTCCAACAGTCGATAAATGTAAGTAGACATGCACAGGATAGAGAAACACGTAGTTCTTGATTATAATTCCTACGTGTCACAGTAAAGAAGAGGCTACTCTGTTGGGGAAGTTTATTTTTAGTTATGTTTGAAATTGCTTTATGCACTGTTGGGTGAGGGGCTGTCGTTAGTCTAGGGCATTCTGTATTGTCTGCAGGTGTTGGGTTTCTGTGGAGATTGTTTAATTGCTAATGATCTGCACGTGCTATCAGCACAATACCTGAGGTGTTCTGAAAGAATAAAATCACCTGAGCTGAGATGTTCGGGGTTCCACTTTGGAGTCTGGAGCTGGCCAGGATGGTGGTTCCCTCTGCTGAGGTCTAGCAGGACTTGCACCTATGAAAATGCCACCTTGTCTTCCTTGGTTAGCTGTCTGATCACAGTTGCCTATAACTAACTCCAGGTATGGGAGATTCGTCACTCTCTTCTGGCCTCCCTGGCCAGATGTAAACACGTTCCCATACCCATACAGCCCCCACATACACATAATCAAATCAAATAAATGTCATTTAAAAATGAGAAAAAGATAAACAATGAAAACATCGATACAGTACATTAATCCCTGTGTGAAGCAAGGCCAATTACCACCTTATTGTGAGGTTTTATAGACCCCACAGAACAAACATCAACATAGTATATTAATCCCAGTGTGAGATGGGTCAATGTCCACCTTACTGTGAAATTTTGTAGCAGAAAAGCAGAAAACCTCAGTCCACAAGTACCCATGATAGATATGTATATATCTATGTGTATATATGTATATATATATGTATACATATATGCATATATATAGTCTATGTTAGAATGACATATGAAGCATAGAATAGCATAGAATGTGCTATGAAGGTAGCACAAAGAAACACAGCAAATGATGGATTTTTAGACCAAAGATCTCTTAGAGAAGAGGGTAGCACATCTGATATGGATAGCAGTAAGGTGTCACACACTCAGCCTGCAGCTGGGAAACAAGAGAGAGGAGAGATGATGCAGATGGACATCACATCTTTAAATCCCAAGATGTTACACTAGATGCAGAAATCCATTGACAATGTCCTAGCATGGAAAATGATGTAAGATAAAGCACGGTGTTCTAATTTCCCTTGTGTCTTTGCGATAAGACACCCTGACCAAAAGCAATTTAGGAGAGGAGAGGGTTTATTTCATCTGACACGTTCAGGTAACAGTCCATCATGAGGGAAGTCTGGATAGTATCTCCCAGGCAGCAAACCTAAAGGCAGAAAAGCTTTCTATTCTGCACACATCATTAGCACTAACCAGGGAACTCGGCACAGTCCACAGGGTACAGCGGAAACCATAGAGGATTCCACTAGCAAACTTGTTCATTGCCTGGCTTGCAAACAGGTTCCTGAATAGTTAGTTTTCTTATGCAACCAAAGATAACCTGCTCAGGAAAAGGTACCAACCAAAAGCCATCTAGGCCTTCCCACATCAATTAGCACAATCAAGACAATTTCTCATAAAGATGTCCACAGATCTACCAGATAAAAACAATAAATTAATCAATTGAGACCCCCTCCCCCCGGCTAAGTTTCCTCTAGCCTGTGTCGGATTTACGGTAGATGCCAACTAGAACACATAGTAAACCTCACATAGTATCAGAATCTTAACATTTAAAATTATCATTTAAAAGCTTGGAAAAGTGGTTGAGATACAAATGAACAGCAACAACAAAATCAACAAACATGGCTTCAAGGAATATGTCCAGTCACTATGGTGAGAATATGGGTAAAAAGCTCGTGGTTCGACTCTCCTGCTCGCGTTAAATCACAGCCTTTGACAGTGCTCGGTGATCTGAAAAGTCACTTATAGTCCCGGAAGCTTGCAGAAAAGATAAATGGCGGAGCCTGGTGTGCACGCAGGTCGGCTTGAGTGATGAAGGGTGAAAGGCCTGACTGATGTTTTGAGCATCCGCCACTACCACTTAGTGGAAGAACTATCCTTGAAACCACATGACGCAGTGACAGCCAGATGTGTCTGGGAAGCACAGGGAATGACTGCGGGAACAGAGCTGAGCTGAGACGAAGAAAAAGTTCCGTGTGAATTTTACCTTGTCCACAAATGACATTGATTCCCAGAACTGATATCACTTTATTGATACACAGGGGGAAAAAAAAGTTTTTTCCTTCTTTCTTTTGAAACTTCGAAAGGAATTTCCTTTTTATTTTACATTAATATAATTACAACAATCCTTCCTTCCCTTTCCTCCCTCCAAGCCATACGTCCCTATCTGCTTTCCTTCCAATTCAGGCCCTCTTTTGACCCTGTTATGGCCTGCATGTATGTATATTTTAGTATTAATTTATTTAACTTTGTGTATATGAGTATTTTGCCTGCTTATATAAGTGTACCATGTGTCCCACAGCCCCTTCAAGAGCGCTTAACTGCTAAGCCATCTCTCCAGGACCATAAACTGAGAATGTTTTATTTCTTAGAGTTTCCCATAGAATATACACCATAGAATTGGAAGACGAATATAGCACTTTATTTCAACAATATGAAGAAAAATGTTTATAAGCCAGGAGAGTCCCTTGCATTAAATACAGGTGAGAAACTAGTTATGAAGCAGCTTACTTATATGTTGTTGTTTCTTGCAAGAACTAACAGTCTGTTGGTGTTCTTAAGTGGCGATTTGTGTTCCTAGAACACGATTATCCTCCACAAGAAGTTACAGGGCATGGATTATTGCCTTCAAACAAAAATACAGATTTTATGGTGAAAATCTTAGACACAACTAACCAAGTACTTGGACTTACAATTGAGTTATTGCATTATCTTGTGTATGTAAAGGAAAGCTGAGAATTGTTCTATTGCTCCTTTCAGATGGATTTATTTCAAGGGAAATGAGTAGTTGCTCAAGTGCTTTGCAGAATTACCTCTTTGATTAAAAGTTAATTTTCTTACTATTTCTATAATTTGCTTAATGTACAAAGTTTCTCATATCTGTATCTTGAATATTTTATAAAATAAGAATATATGCAATCAAAAAACTCTGAATTTCACTGTAGTTTAACACACATTCCCCGCTGATACAGGAAAATGCATGGTGAGCAATGTTTCCTTTTTGTACGTGATGAATTTTTGCATGTGATTTAAATCTGTTGGGAATATTAATATTGATTCCTGTACACATATCAGGCAAGAAGATAGTTTTTACGAATGGTGGGTAGGGTTAAGCTGAACCGGACTGGTAGTATAGTTTGGGGGCACCTGCGTAGGAGATCCAAGTTCTTTGTATCACACAGTAAAAACAATTGAATCAAGACACTCAGCTGGGAGATGGTAGCGCACACCTTTAATCCCAGTACTTGGGAGGCAGAGGCAGGAGGATCTCTGTGAGTTCGAGGCCAGCCTGGTCTACAGAGTGAGTTCCAGGACAGCCAGAGTTACAACAGAGAAGTCCTTTCTCCAAAGGGGGAAAAAAAAGACACTCAAGTTACAATAGAAGCAGGTGTGCTCATTAGAAAAACAGGTACTTCCTAGGGAAGTGCAGGCTTAGCAGAGAGAGCTTAAGCTCAAGCAGCCACAAGGCACAAAAGACAAAGGTTCAGTATCACCTAGCCTAGGCCTTTTGGTCATCTCCTTAGCATGAACTGTCTCATGCATGCTCTGTTACCCATAATTCCACATGCAAATCCAAGCATTATATGTCGCATCTTTAACCTACACTCAGGGTTGTGTTTTAGTGTTATGAGTCACAGGTCACCCTCAGACTCTGCAATATCCTTGCGCCTATACTGGTGGTCAGATTTAGTCAGTGTCAGCTGGAGGACTTCTGACTTTCCTCACTTTCAAATGATATACATATGAGTGTGTGTGTTATATATATATATATGTTTACATATACTATATATATGTTATGTGTATATATTTACATATACTACATATATGTGAGATATATGTATGTATGTGTGTGTGTGTGTGTGTGTGTGTGTGTGTGTGTACACACAACACATTTTCTTATTCACTGGCGAGGGATTCAGACCATGGCCTCGTTACCTCTCAAAAAGCTCTTCCAAACACCAAGTCTTAAGTGGTCAGAATTTGAACAGGGGTCCCAAACATTCATTCCTAGGCAGACTTCAACTCATTCATTAACACCTATAATTTCAGTTCGCTAAGTTTCTCACTGATAAACTAGGAAAGGTGGTACATATGCAAGTTTCAGAGCCTGTATCTAAAATGTTCAGTATCATATACTGGGCACTTGTCGACCCTGCATAACTCTCTGTATTTGATCTATTTTCCTAAGCTTTGCTCCCGATATCTCCCTATCTCAAGGTCATTTTAGAACAATCCTAGTCTCGCATACGCATGTAATGTTGTATAAGAATTTTCAAGTATTCAAAATAGCCCTTCCTCCCACTAAAGAATTCCAGGTGGACATTACCAATTGCCTAGAAAGTGGAACCCCAGTTTGTATCTATAACCTAAAATACAGTAATTCTCGCCCTTTACAGCCTTCCTAGCTGGGGCAAGAATATTATCATCACTCTATATCTTTTCTTTCTTCCATCAAAAAGTCTCATGTGATCATGTAGTAGCTTAGCCAAGTGTTTAATTCCAAAATGTCTATTGTAGCTAAAACTACACATGTCATCAAATAGTCATCAGTACACTGCATGAAGTTGATCTGTACAAGTCCATTTACCTCTAATAAGACAAAAGTCCTTGTTTTGGCTTCCTCTTTCCCTGTTTTCTATGGCCTAGCGAATGGCAGGGGTCAGCCTCAGTCATGTAAAGGTAAGTCCCTGGGTCCTAATATAGGGGAAGGAGAAAGGGAATCCAGCCCCAGATAGAGCTGCTGGCCCGTAGCTGTTTAGGTTGGCTCTGCTGTTAATGGAGATGAGGTTTGATGGGAATGAGATCAAGTCAAACACGCGGAATGAGGGCAAGAGTTGAACTGATCAGAGAGAAGCCAGGCTGCTCCTTGAATGAAGGGATAGGTAAGTTCTGCTGATCTGCTGAGTCAGGGTGATAGGCTACTTTCACCTTTCCCGAGTGACTTAAGGTACTGGAAAGCACAGAGTTGTGATCTAAGAAATCACTCAACAAGCCTAGGTCTCCTGTGTGTATTTGCTTTCCCAACTCTGGTGCCCCTCTTACCCCAGAGTCTCAGTACTCTTCTCTGCCGTGCTCCAAGAGGAGAGGAAACAGCTGCCACAGTTTGGGGAATCAGTGTAGAAACCCCTGCCTTTGCCTCATATAATAAAGAATCCAAATCTAAAATCAAGAATGTGCTTCCCTTTGCGGCAGACAGATAACTTGCAAAGAATGACTTGTCTCGTCCACACTCTACTGTCTGGCGTCACGTAGAAGGATGTCAAAAGACTCCAGTCTGGACCATGTTCCGTGGAATGATGTCTCAGTCACTTCCATGTACTGGACATTGATGGAGTGAGGCGGCCAGTCTGGAGGGATGGGTTGGGCAGATGTCTACTGCTGAACTGCTTATTATTGTGTGGTAATGGAAGTATAACTACTTTTAGCTACGTTGCAAGGACTGACCCTCTAGACTCCTCCTGGAATTGCTGCTACCTGAGCAGTTGCTGTCACATCTAAAGTCTCAGCTGTCTCCAGCCAGATGAGGCTGAACTGAGGGAGATGGGCAGTCCTATTTGACCTTCACCTTCTGAGTTCCTAAGGGCATAGCTGATCACAGGGACTCCACAATGGCCAGGCTTTCTGTTGTGCCTTTGTTGAAAGGGGAAGCTCTGCGACTTTCTTTTGGCACAAGAAAGGTTCATGTGGGACTCTAACGCAACTAACTCGCCTGAAAGCTGAGAATGCAAATCGTTTCCTCGAAATTCAGGCCTCTTGGGCATACAAACTGAATAGCTTGCAGCTTACTCTTGCATCTATCCTATCGCTTTCTGTTTTAGAAGATGCTGCTCTGAATCAGGTGTGCCTGTAACAGCGGTCCATGACTGTAATACCAGCACACGGGAGGCGGAAGGATTAGCACAAGTTTGAGCCCAACTTGGGCTATAGTAAGTTCTGGAGCAACCTGTGTGCTTTAAAGTGAGACCTGATCTTTAAAAAAAAAGGATGATAGAAAGGAAACCAAAGAGGAAGGAAGGAGGAAGGAAGGAGGAAGGAAGGAAGGAAGGAAGGAAGGAAGGAAGGAAGGAGGAGGAGAGAGAGAAACAAGAGAGAAAAATTGGCACTACTTTTCACATATTAATCTACTTTTCTTCTAATTATCTGCACATGAAAACTTTCTGAATTTCCTATTCTTCTCTCTTTATCAGGCTTCGTATTCAATCCAGGTCTTAAATTGGTTCCTTAGCATAGCAAGCCTGAAGCAAAACTATTACGTGCTATAACTTTATTAAGAAGCAAAGAATGAAGACAGTGAACTAGGAAAGGCAGGCGAGGATAGCGTAGTGTTTTTCTCAAGTACTTGCTTAGCTGCTTAGGGAGTTCTCTTAGACATTGTAAAATTGCATCACAGGATGGAGCATCTTCTTAAAGGGAGTACGATCTATCCCCATGTCCCTTCCTCTCACCTCATATATTATAGATAAAGGTTAAACCTCAGGCTGGTAACAATGATTCTGTCTGAGACCGCCATGTAGTGCACACTGCCTAAATTCTTTCATCATTGCTCATCCTCTATCTCACAAGGACGACTCAGAGGGGAGGCCAGAGGTTGTATTGCACCAAATGAGAAGTTGGCTACATCCCAGAAAGAAGAATTATTGCCTGCCAGGAAGATAACACAGCATCTATTTCTACTGCAGATGCCGCTGGCTCTGCTGAATATTCCTGAGTTTATGATCAAGGTTGAAGGGAAGCATCCACCACAGGCTTAGCTGCTGCAGGACCCTCCAGCCCTTCAGCAAGAGCCATCTTCTGAGTCAATAATGAACTTGAGCAGCATTCTCAAGTTCTGGACTTCGACTGACAATTTCAAATAGTGCTTCTTCCATAAACTCTTTTATACTGGAAAGTACGGTCAATGATGACCTGTTTGTTTGTTGTTGTTTTTTCTTTTCTAATCACAAAAGGCCATTATCCCAGGACAAGTCCAAACCTTCATCGCTAATATACATCCAGGGGTCAGGAGCCATTCCTGAGTGTCTCCTTGGTCCTCAATCCACACTAAATGAGTCAGAGAACCAACGTGAAGGCAGTGATGCCTCTGTGGGATTTCATATGCACAGAAATAGACAGGAAATGTTCATCACTCAACTTTCTTGGAATCAAAGTACAACATAACCCTACTAAATATTCTCCATTTTTAAGTATCTTACAGCATTTGCAACATTACTGTTCAAGTGTAGTCAGCATTCTCTACAAGAAAGATTCAATGGATGCTATAGATTTGAATTATTTTTACAAAAAAAAAAAAAAGCTATCAAAACTGAGGCCATTCTATTTATTTCTTATGCTAGAGAAACTGAGATCTAATGGAATCGACCAAACAGTCCAGGGTAAGATTCACAACGTCATATACAGGTTTGCTGTCTGTATCTTTCTGTCCGGATCCTTCCACAGAAGATATATAGTAGTCACATCTCTTTTTCTTGCAGGGTTGTCCTCTGTGAATGTGGATCCTGGGCTTGGTGATTGGAACAATCTATCCTGCAGCCACAAAGCCCACAGTTCTTCCTGCAGTACGCTGCAGAAGCCATCAGGTTTCTATGGTTGTCTCTGTTGTTGCTGTTTGGTTTGGGGTTTTGGTTTGTCAAGACAGGGTTTTCTCTGTGTAGCGTTGGCTGTCCTGGTCCTAGACCAGACTGGCCTCAAACGCACAGATTGTCACCTGTCTCTGCCTCACAAGTGCCGGGATTAATGTAAACCATACACTGAGCTAAACATTGACAAGCCTTTTCTACATTTGCCCCATATATTCTCGATGATCTAATGGAGTCCATAGAAGCCATCTCACTCCCAAATCCTTGTGATTAAGTGGTCACAGTAACCATCCCCCAATCCTTCTTTTGCAGATAATTTACCCAATATGAATGGAAAAACTGGCCACCGGAACACCACTGCACGACAAGTTTTCCAACACTTTCCTCTTTGCAAACAGAAAAAGATGTTTCGTCCTTTCATAACTCCTGAGTAACGCAGTCAAATAGCCTTTGCATCTACCAACAACCGGCACAGAATGACTGAGGTCCCAGAAAAGGCAGCTACTGACTGAATGCAGGTACGTTCTCCCAATGAGAGAATGAGAGGAGTGATTCTTCTCCAACCCATATCACTCCTAACTGGCAATTTCACCTTTAATATACGTCTAGAATCAACAATTCCAATTATTTTTGATACTCATGGCTAGCTTGCCTCTTTCTGATACCTCCCTTCAACGTGCATCTTTCTAACACCCATTCTAGCCTTCATCTGTCTGATTCCTGCCTCCAGCCTGCATCACTCTGGTACCTGCCTCTAGCTTGCTTCTTTCTAATCTTTCTAGCAGATTTTCATATGCTCTCCTACTTTCATTGTGACTTGTTGTTTTGATTGCTGAATGTGAGCACACTAATCAGCTCAGATGCTTTACTTGCTCAGAACATATATATGCATTAAAACATCACATTAAATAGAAGATAAACTTGAGTCAAATAAAAAGGGAGCAATACTTCGTTTCTCGCTGATAAAGCCGAATTTAGTTTCTTTGTCTGATCTGTTAGTAAGTGTCCCAGGGTAGGCTTTTGTTATATTTAAATTCAGAAATGAATCAAACTGTATAAATAATGCAAAAATTCCATTGCTGAAAGTAAAGCTAGTTCTCTAATGTTAACATTTTTTCTTTTAAATTTCAGGTTCCCTCTAATAAATGTCATCTCTTCTTCCCTTTCTACTCTCTAACAAGGGACCTACGTTTTATGTTTCTGCAATTGATGTATGCTGAAAGCCCACATAAGCTTCCCAAGGATAAATACAAGGTTCTTCAACATGCTGCTGCTGCTGCCTGACGGTTCAGGATCAGCAATACACAGGTGTGGGTCACCTGAGCAGGCACTTCAACACTCTATAGGATGGCTCAGGCTCATTCTAGACCACTGGAAATGTGCCAAGAAAACTGTGCAGTTTAGTACCTCTCAGGTCAAGGCCAACCGTGTGTATCTTCTTTTGCAATTACATCAATTTGCTATGAATACAAGTTTTCTTTCAAACCAATTTTGAGAAGTGGAATGATTTAATGACCAGGACAATGGACTATTTTAGAAGATTATTGTTGGCAACTTGATTCATCAATTTATTCGGAAGTTTAAAAGTAGAGATGATAGCTCAGGGAGTGTCTGGTCATTTTTAAGAATGACCTTCTTAGTCCTCAGAGTACTTCATCGTTTTAGAAGTCTCTTCACTCGTGTTGGATTATACACTTTTAAGAGAGAGGTTTTCAATGTGAAAATTGTTATGCTAGTCTCTCGACGTGGGTCCTTCAAGAAGACAGACATAGTCACAAAATCTCAAGAGACTTGGCGAAGGTCTGAGGCAGCCACGGACAGCATGGTGGAATGAGCAAGAAAAACCAGAGAAAGACTTTAGAATGCAGTGCAGGCCCGATGCGTGAAGGAAAAACAAAACACTCTTAAATCGAGGTTATCTCCTAAAAAAACGTGAATCAGCCCATGGGGACTCCGCAGTGGTGAATCTAGCCATAACCAAGTTTCTGAGGAGAGCTTATTGGGTAGAAGGTCTCAGGAATGACCAAACAAAACCCATGGAGTAGAGCTCACGTCCAAGGTGAAGCATCCAAAGGACCACAGTAAGCTTGCCTGCATCTCAATCGCGCGAGTGTTGGAAGTGTGTTTATCAGTACATGTGTGCATGTTTCACACTTGAGAGTTTTCTGCTTGTTCCCATTGTTGTGTGCTGGATGGTATACTGACCCTATTATGAACTTTGCTTACGAGAATATTCATGTGCATACCTTTCCTTTACCAGACATCTGCATATCTGCTGGAGATATCCTAGTGCTGGCTGAATTACTGGACCACAGCCTTTGGGGTATGCTTTGTCGTAATCCCTGATGGTGAACAACGTGCCCAAATATGATATAAATTCATGCCTTGAGCAAACAGCAGCACTTGAAATTCCACAGTTTGGCTAAAACCTCACACTATCGCTGTTTTATTTTTGTTAACCACAGGTGGGAGAAATTATCCTGGCTAACAGCTGCGCACCATCTCTCAAGAGTAGAGACCCCTTTAATGGTCAGTAAGTGCTTCTGTTCCCGAAGGCACGCTCACCCTCATCATAGGCCCCTTCTATCATAAAATTGATGAATGCCATTGACAGGTGAAAAGCAAGTGAAAATTACAAACAACAATAGTCGGGAAGAGGAGATGTAGCACTTCAGTACCCTTGATTCTTTTAAAAATGGTAGTTTCAACTCAGTAGATTACAGTCCAGGAAACAGACTATGTGTAAAGGATAACACCCACATTTCCCATGGTGTGGTGGCCAAGTGTTCTAATGCTAGGCCTTTAAAATAGCTTCTGAAAAGATCATTCTTTGTTACAAGATCACTCAGACCCTTCTTTCTAACTATTTTAAAATATGCATTATCATTATCTATGGTCTCCCTGCAGGGAAACAGAACACCATGTCTGGAATATTTCCCTTGTGGACCAGCCCCTAGGCTTCCTTGCCTCCCAGCTTTGGAGCTGCTATTTTATTCTCTGCTTCAAATATAACACAGTTTCTTAGATTCCACTCAAGTGAGAGACATAACATTTTCTTCCAGCATCTGGTTTAATAATGTCTTCGGCCAAACCATACTGCTGTAAAAAGCAGGTTTTGCCCTCCGCACAGATGGCACAGTAGATGTCTGGGGTGAGGAATGTGTTTCACACTATACTGTGTAAACAACTGTAGTTACTTTGTGTCCATGAAAGAAAAAAATTTAAACTTAAACAGTGATTTGCCACCGATAAGGTCTTTTTATGAGAGAAACATAATTTGTCATTCTTAATCACTTAGCTTCACAGGTCTGAAACTTCAGTGACAGACAAAACAACTTCCCCTAGGTGACTCTGAGAAGAAACACTTAAGACATATCAGGAGACATATGTATTAGGAAATGGAAAAAAAAATACTTTTAGATGAATTCACAGCAGTGGTCTTTATGCTAAATAATTCACATCTCACTTGAAAGATTCACACACAAAATTGAAAATGGACAGTTTTGTGAGTCTAACAAGGATGATATTTTTACTTATGCACACATACAAAACAACGAATAAGGTGCACATGAAACTATGGTACCTAATTTTTAACTAACATATGTAACTATAAGCACCCCTAAATTTATGAATCAATAAAAGCAAAAAAAACCTTGAAGCAGTAAAATATTCTGATGAACAGAATTATTTTGAAGGATCAAGCAGTTTTACATGGTATAACAATAAGATGGGTTTAGAACAAAGGGTGATTGTACAGGTCTTAACGTATATTTCGTGTAGTTTTCGGTTTGGAAATCGATCTCTCTACAGCGAAGCATGCCATGTTGCAGAACTGCAGGCCGAGCACTTTACCAACTGCACCATTTACCTAGTCCACCAGGATTTTTCTTTGGCTGTCTGTATGAAAATATGCAAAATGTCAATCTTTTTACCCAAACCCAAAAGAATATAGTGTGAGAACAGCAGCTTGTGGAACTTTCTTTAAAACTGATCACGTACTTGGGTACAATCGGGTCTCAACAGATATCAGAAAATTGAAACAAAACGTTGCATCCTACCTGGCCGTCATGGATTCAAGCTGGATATCAACAACAAAAGAAACGACAGAAGCTATGGAAACTCATGAAAGCTGTGCCACTCACTACTGAATGAAAAATGGGTCAAGACAGAAATCGAGGAAATTTAAAACTTCTTAGGATTGAATTAAAATGGAAACACAGTGTACCAATCTATGTGGCCCGATGTCAATGAAGGCAGTTCTAAGAGGCAGCTCATAGCACTAAATGCCTACATCAAAGCGTAGAGAGATATCATATTAGTAATTGAATGATACCCTTGAAAGCTCTCAAACAACAAGAATAAATACCACCCAAAAAAGGTAGATGATAGGAAATAGTCAAACTCAAAGCTCAAATCAATGAATTATAGACAAATAAAACGCAATACAAAGAATCAGTAAAATGAAGAATTCTGCTGTTGTTGTTTTGCTTTGCAGGTAAATTGGAACTAGAAAAGACCTTATTGAGTGAAGTAGCCCAGAACCACAAAAGACAAACTTCCCACGTCCTTTCTTGTTGGTGGCTTCTAGCTCCGAACCTTCAGATGTAAGTACATATCTGGATAGACCTAGCCTACAGGTCGTGGGGTTTTGTGTTGCTCTGAGTGAAGGCGTAGCATTCTGGGAGAGGGTAATGTATGTGTCCTATCATTTTTAAGGCTAGAGATTCGTGCTTGATTATTGAAATTGCTTAGAGAATCACGTAAGGCTAAGGATTGGAGAAGAATATTCATGTACTCACTGGGAAAGCGCTGAGTTCAATAATGGGCATTGCATGAATGTCCAAAGATTGATTGGGCAAACATGGAGACACTAAGACAGCCTTTGAGTTGAAAGATTCGACTGAATCTTTTTGAGAAAGCACACTCAAATACAAATCCTATGTGGTTGGAATAATTCATGCAAAGAAGAGCAAAATCAAAGCTGTGTAATGTATTCTCTCAAAGGGAGGACTCGTCGAGGTGGCATAAAATCTTTTCTGAATGAGTGTGCAGGGACCCATGGTTATAGAGGAACACTTAAAAAAATTTCATTATTTTGGTTTCTTTAAAAACACAAAATGGCGTTTGGGTTAGGTTTATGTTCCCAGCTGTGGTAGAGTTGTTTACGAGCTGGGTTTGGAATGCTTGATGCAGGTGGCTATAATTTGGTTGGATGCAGTCATTCTGGCACCTGTAGCTTGTTTTGGGGATTGCGTGCCGCGGGGGTAGATGGGAACTTTTGGCTTAGGGTATAAAATGTCAGAGTGGGTGTTGGTTGGTGGTGCATTGGTTGGGTTGCTGTCATTAGTTAGTGTGATAATTCCTAAAAGAACAAAGGTTGGAGAGATTCGAGCTTAGGACAGTCTAAAAAGAGGCTGTGAAGATTCCCATCTTTCTTTCTGTATCAAGGCTGCTTGCAAAAGCAGTGAAGATTTCTTTCTTTCTTTTCTCCATCCACAAATAGAAGGTAAAAGATTGTAGCGTACTGCTACACATGGTTTCAGAACAAATGCCCATGGCAGGGACATGTCTGTAAAACCTTCAAAAGCAGTGTATTTAAGAGACTGACTACAGTTACTATCTATCATCAAAGGTCAAGGCACAAGTACTCCAATACACTGGATAAAGTCAAAAGACAATTACCTTGAAATTGGTAAAGGTCAGAAATCACAATTAGTAGATGAAAAAGACAGGGGAGTAGGTAATAGACTCTGGGCTCTTCTTCATGACTTCTCTGTAGATTTATGGGTCAGATATGAGCCAGGAGCAGAAACAAGTTTGAAGATTAACTTTCACCTGAAAGAGAAACCGCAGTAGACAATGAGTTGGACTTTTTATTAGTCGAGAACAAAACTCTTCCAATACTCGCCAATGAAGAATGAGAAAGTAGTCAAAATACACTACTGGAGCAAAGAGCAGAGACCTAAAGTTGTGCATTTGAAGGCACTGATAAGGACAGAATATTGCATCTGAAAATCAGCCCTTCTCTGTGGAGCTAAACTTATTAACAATAAACCTCAGGGGAAGTACTATTCTGAGGGACACCTGTCAAGTTTCTGAGTATCCTGAACTCTGGAAAGAGATACCGGAAGGGTCTGGAGACAGATAAATCCATAAGGTTCAGTACGACCTTTAATAAGACCATTCAATCAATAGCTCGCTGGTGAAGTCCACCATCCTTAGCACGTGTGTTTCTATGAAGTAGTACCGAATCTCAGTAGACTTGCCTCAACTCAGGAAGCATACTCACCTCGAGATTTCATGGCCCACCATTCCTGAGATGCTTGGATCAGGTTTTCAGAAGCGGATGGCACCTACATACTGATAGCTTTAGTGTGTTTTCTTATTTTAAAAAGCAAAGGATATCTTCACTGAACAGATACTCTCGAGTGATGTTTTCTTCATATAAATGAAATGTAGGGCAAGAAAAAATTGCATAAGGAAGCAGTGTAAATGTCTTACACTGTAGCTCTGAAAGGAATGATGGGAATTGATGCAGTCATCTAAGTAGAGGTTTTATGACTGTTAATGTTTTAAGATGAGGCTGATGTGGAGTTAAAGGATATAAAACCACGTGCAATGTCAGAGGGTTATTTTTTGGCATAAATGTTCAGTGTGAGGAACCAAAGGTAAAATTCCCTGTGAAACGGAGAAAGGGATTTATAACACTTCTCTTCAGCTACTCACGGCTATGCGTAGGAAGGAATACGAAAGCACACGGCAGCTCAACTATGATCTTAGGTATCAAACCACGATGCGTTTTTACAAAGTAAGAATACACATGGGAATGGGAATTGAAAGCCAACCGCTTTCTCAGAATTGCATGTGTTTTGTTTGCATTACACTTTCAATATAGTTTCACGTTGAACAGGTGCGTATCAAGATTGAGCTGATATTCACACCTCTGCAGAAACAGCAGCAATTCATGTCGGCGGTCTCTAAAGCCACAGTCCTTACTAGGAGATGTCAGCATTATGACCACCACCACTGCAGCTTCTATGGTTTTCCTCTCTAAAGACAATAGTCCTTGTTTTTATGTCACTGCTCCCTTCCCTTTCCTTTCCTCTCTCCAAACATGTCCACAGACCCCTCCTTATCCTTTTTGAAATTTGTGGACTCTTTTCTAATTCATTGTTATTACATGCATTATTAATATAGGTAATTTATATGTATTTATATATACATGTATTTATATATACACTCTCAATATAACCTGCTCAGTCTGTGTAACATCACACATACGTATGTACTCAGAGCCGACCCCTTGGTATTGAATAACCAGTTAGGTGGACTCTTCCCTGGGGAAGGCTATTTCTCCCACTCCCATGATTCTTTGGTTGCCTGTAGTTCTTTGTGTATATTTGAGGCCGCCTGAGTGTTAATGATTCCTTATGTCCGCGACGTATTAACGTGCAGGGACAACCCTCAGGGATGCAATACCCAGGTGGCTTAGGCAGGGGTCCTTCTCACCTCCTCTCTCATGGCCTCCTCACATGGCTCTCTTCCTCTGTGCCTCCCTGCCTCCACCCCTATGTGCTTTATTTACTCAAAACGCCCTCCTTCCTCTACACAGGCCTTAATTATACAAATGAATGGAACCTAACACTTCTCAAGGCCTGCCAGCGGACTTGTTGCCTGTCCACACAGATGCCTAAGCTGAGTGTGAGCCAGAGTCTTCTCTGGTCACCTGGCTGTAGACCAGTGATGATGGCAATAGGGATCCTTCATCTATTATTAACAAAACAGCCTGTTCATGTGGAGACCTGGGGGCTACTTCATTGTTTTTAGCACAGAGGTGTTAGCAGGTGTGGGAAGCAAGTCCTTTGCACGCTGCAAGGCATCAGTGAAGCACTTCCCCCGTACAGCTCGTCCACAGGAGTATGATCCCACTGAAAACAGTGTGTAACTATAAAATGTCTAATTCAAACATCCCACAACACCCGAGCTTCTCCCCATTCACTTTGGAATTTATTGGCGTCGTCCTTGTTCAGCTCACATTTGGGCAGTCACGTTGGTGAAACTTTGGTGGTAATAGTTTCTGACATTATTAGGAGACACCACTTCATAGCAAACTCGGATTCTGGATTTTACAATCTTTCAGCAATGTTCCCTGAGCCAGAGACCTGTGAATAGTTTTGTAGATGTATCTACTGGAACGGGGGCCCGCAAGGAAATTTCTTTTAAATTACGTATGAATATTTACACACAGACTTAAGTGTGTTACAGCTTTTTTAATATAAATAGTTAATAGTATGACTCTGTATGATGCTTTCAGATATCTTGCTATCATTTTATCGCCCACTCTACTATGCCTTATTTATGTCCCTCCTTCCTAGCTAATCAGAGCTCCCCTTTTCCCACGTCCCCAAGATCACCTGTACTCTGCTATGCCCCTCTCTATTGCTTCCCAAACCTATACCCAAGCAACGGTCCCATTTTACCCTCCTGGCTTCTGCAGTTACTCTGGGATACGTACTCACATCTGTAGATTGGGAGCTAGGAGCCACGGATGAGAGACAACAGGTGACGTTCGTCGATTTGACCCTCGGCTACCTCACTCAGTATGACCTGATCTGGGTCTATCTGCTTACCTGTAAAGTTCATTATTTCATTTTTTTCCCTTTACAGTCAAATAGAATCCCGTCAAGTATATGTACATAGTCATCGTTTGACGGTTGAAGTCTGTTTACATGGTTTCAATTACTAAGCTACTATGAATAAAATAGCAATGAACTTGGCTAAAAGAATCTGTGGAGTAGAATGTCAAGGTGTCTGGGACTTTGCCAATGAGTGGTATAGCTGGGTCACAGGGTAGGTAGATTCATTTTTAACTCTTTGAGAATTCTTCATGCTGATTTCCATCATGGCCACACCAATTTGCAGTACTGCCGTCATTGAATGAGTGTCCCTTTTCTTCCTCGCCCTCGTCAGCAGGAGCTGTCATTTGTTTTATTGGTCTTTGCCTTTCTGACTGGGGTAAGATGAAATCTCTGAGAGGTCTGATTAGTATTTCCTTGATGTTTAGGAATGACGAGTATTTCTTTAAGTATTTCCCAACCATTTTATCTTTTGAGAACTTGCTACATTGTTCTGTACCCAGCTTTTTTTTTTTTTAAACGGTCTATTTTTTTCTTAATGTTCAGTTTTTTTAGTTTTAATATATTTTAGATATTAACCCTCTACCAGATACATAATTTGTAAAGATGATTTCCCAGTTCCTATTCTGCTACTTTGCCGGAATTGTGGTGGCTTTTGCCATACAGAGGCTTTCTGATTTCATGAGGTGTCATTTATTAATTGTCGACCTTAGAGCCTGTGGTATCAGTGTCCTGTCCAGAAACCCATTTCATGTGTCGATAAGCTCAGCCTGTCCTCACTTCTATCATATTCAGGGTACTTGGTCTTATGTTCATGTTCTTGACCCATTTGGAGTTGTTTTTTCTGCAGGGTGATAAATGTGGATCTATACTTGTTCTTCTGTAGGCAGATGTCCAGCCTGACTAGCTCCGTTTATTGAAGGTGTTCTTTTTTATTGATAGGTCAATATGTCAGTTTTAAAGCCAATGTCAAACTGTTTTTACAACTATAGTTCTGTAGTACAGTTGGAAATCTGGGATGATGGTACCTCTGGCAGTTCTTTTAATATTCAGGATCTTTTAGCTATTCTGGAGTATTTGTGTGTATGTGTGTGTGTGTGTGTGTGTGTGTGCGCGCGTGCGCGCACGTGCGTGCACTTACATATGAAGCAGAAAATTTATTTTTAAATTTCTGGGAAGATTTGTGGTGGAATTTTTGTGGGGAGTACATGGAATATGTAGATTGCTTTTGATAAGATGTTCATTTTTATAATATTAGTCCTACTGATCCATAAACACAGAAGACATTTCCATCTCTGGTGCCTTCTCCAATCTCTTTGATTTTTAAGGTTTTTATTATACGAGTTTTTTTGTTCTTTATTTTTGGCTTGGATAGTTAGCCCAAAATATGTTTTTGAGGCGAATGGGAAAGGTACTATTTCTCTGAATTCTTTTCTCAGTATATTTGTCATTTGTATGAAGAATAGCTACTAATTTTTGCATGTTAATTTCGTGTCCTGCTACTTTACTGAAAATGTTTATCGGCTGTGGAAGATTGATAGTGGAGTTTTTAGGGTATTTTTTAATGTATAGAATTCCATCATTTGCTGGATGGTGGTGGTGGCACACACTTTTAATCACAGCACCCAGGAGACCCAGATAGGAGGATCTCTGTGAGTTAGAGGCCAGCCTGGTCTACAGAGTGAGTTCCAGGACAGCCAGAGTTACAACAGAGAAACCCTGTCTCAGAAAAAAAAACAAAAAACAGCACATCATCTGCAAATAGCAATACTTTGACTTCCTCCATTCTTATTTGTATGCCCTTGATCTCTTTCAGTTGTCTTATTGCTCTAACTAAGACTTCCAGGACTATATTGAATAGGTATGGAGAGTGGATGTCCTTGCCTTGTTCCTGACATTAATGGAAATGCTTTGAGTTTCTCTAAATTAGTTTAACGTTAGCTGTGAGCTTTCTGTAACCGCCTTCATTATCTTGAGGTCTGCCCCTTGTGTCAATAGTCTAAGGACTTTTATCTTAAAGAGATGTTGGATATTGTCGAAGGCCTTTTCTGGATCTAATGAGAAGATCATTTGTTTTTGTCTCTCAGACTGTTTAAGTGGGAGATTACATTTATCAGACTACTACGTTGAATAATCAATCCCTGCATCTCTGGAATGAAGCCAATTGGATGATGGTGAAAGACAAAGTCTCAACAACATAGCTTCCCAAGGAATACACCCATGATAACACGGAAGTGATGAATCTCACAGGGCCTCAACCCTCAGCAAAGAACTATAGGTGAGTAAGGAATGCTGACTGTGAGAAGCAGTCTTCTCCAAGGATCACCCCTTCAAATGGCTATTTATTATTCGGAGATGAGCTGAGAAATTTGTACAAGGAACACTAAATTGCCAGATCATCTTGTATTTATTATTTGGGAACATATATGTGCCATGAATTTGAGAGACAACAAGACGGGTACATGAAAAAGGAGCGGGAGGGGGATATGATATACTTAGATTTAATTTCAAAAAAGTAATAAAAATGGTAAAGAATTACATAATAGAACTACTTAATAAGTAATGATGTACTCAACAAAACAAATACTGACAATTATAAAAAGGATAATTTACTCATGAGGATAAGTCTGCAACACATGCATAATTTTTGAGCTTGGAATACATGGACTTTAGACATAAAATATACAATGCAATATTCAAAATATTAACTTTCAAAATTTGATGTCATTCTTTTAAAGGAGGTACAGAGACTGGCTTTCAGTGGCACCCTTCAACTTTTACAAAGCTGCAAAGGAGAAATATGTCACTCATGGAAGGACTCTGGTGACAACACTCTCTTCCAGGGCATCAAAAGTATTATGGGACTTTAATAATACATTGTCATGTGTCACATATCACTGAACATGGGTGAGGGGACAAGTCACTTTAATCAATTATTGACGACACGGATCCTCACAACATCGTCAGCTCCCTCTCAAGAACACAAGCCTACATAGCAGGAGGTATGCTGCTGTTTCCTCGGTAGAATCTTTGAAAACAAGGTGGGAAAAGCAAGATATTAAGGTGTGCTCCTCAGAAGATTAGGGCTCATGGAAGCCGGTGGAATGTGCCACAGTCCAACAGCAAGCCACGTGTGACATTTCTCTTCGGAATTTTAGGGTCTTTGAAAATTCTGCTCACAAAATTGTAAGCTTTATCTGGAAGTACATGGGCCTGGCATGGTCACTCACACCTGTAATCTCCAGCAGGAGAACATCATGAGTTTGAGGCCAGCCCGAGCTATCCAGTGAGATCTGTCTCAACCACATATGTATAATCGTCATGTATAATGACTATTGTTAAAAGATGTTTGTCTTAGATGTTTGCACATATACACAGAGGCAATAAAAGCTATAATGGTTAACTTCTCTCATTCTTTTTAATATAGATTGTATATCTTTACATATTCATATGCCCTACATACTAATGTATAAGTTTATTATATATCATTATTACGTATTCAAAAGAATTGTGACTTATAATCATTAAAGGTGTACTGTTGGTCTCTCTTTGTGTGTGTGTGTGTGTGTGTGTGTGTGAGAGAGAGAGAGAGAGAGAGAGAGAGAGAGAGAGAAAGAGATCTTCTCTTCCAGGGAATCACTCAGAAAACAAAAAACAAAAAGATCTCTCACTATACAGTCCAAGTCAAGCCAATATTAAAATCCTTCTTTAACAAAAAAAAAAGTTAGAAAAGAAAGCTTCATGTGTGGCCTTTCCTGTTGCCTCTAACTTCAACAGATCAGAAAGTTAGATAATATTTGAAAGTATAGTGTTAATTCAACTTTGGGAAGACATATACTAAAGCTAATTGTTTCCTATCCACGTTCTAGATCAAGTTGTCTTCTTCTCCCTCGATCTTCCCACTGTATGAAATGCCTGCCTACGTCTCTAGGATAATCACACTGTATTCTGCAACCATTGTTGGAAGGCACGCGTACACAGTTAATTCCACACGCTAAGTAAAAAAGCCTTTAACCAGCAGTGTTCAGACGTTCTACGTACACAATACCCCCATATCCACCTTAACGTCCACATGGTCTCCAATCATAGTGATTTGCTGGACTCCTGCTTTATAACATCTGGATATTACTCTGTGAGCCACGATTCCCTCTGCTGATGTGGCAAATCCTTCTGGTTCCTAGTGAGTACAAATCCTTGCACTGGTGAAATCCAGGCTGGTGTGTAAGTTAGTTTAGAATGCAGCAGCCAGGCCCAATATTTACTCTCTACATGTGGGTCATACAAGTTCTGGAGGAGAAACCAAAGGACTAGAGGTGTGAGAAGCTACTGGGTGACTCAGTTTGGCAACCATTTGCCAAGAAGCATAAATATATCTTGAACCCTTAATTATTATGGTTGCTCTTTCATGTACGGGCTGAATGCCTTGTCAGCCCACCATGGAACTAATGGGTGCTTCATGACTAATTTTATATCTTATTTTGGGTTTAAGTATGGTTTCATTACATTCCTTGAAAAGAGTCCCATTTTGGTGAAAGTTGGTTCATTTCCTATCCTCTAAAATAACATAATTTGTTTTCTTCCATAATTAAAATAGGAAATATTTATCCAAGCTATTTTTTAAAAGTCTCTGCTTTCTTTTCTTTTTCCTTTTTTTTTATGAATTGATTTCGTTTTAATCCTTTACATCACACACTCAAAGGGAGCTGACGTCACGTGTCTCATTGGTATTCTTGTCCATTAATAGTGTATCTCTGTTCTCCCCAGTCTTGTCATCTCTATTGAGGACAATTTTAATTTGGTTTTTAAAAGAAAAATTCAGCCCTCTTTTTCTCAAATATATTTTCTTGGCTATTTCCTTTTAATACTTGAGTTTTTTTTATTTGTATTAATCTTCTTTGAACAGATATCAATACTCTTTCCCTCCCCAACTTCAAATGATAATCCACCCCCCCCACACCCACATTTCTACCATATAGGCTCTCAGTGCTTCTATTTAGAGCCTCTTAATTACAAAGCAAACAACACACAAACAAACAAAACCCCTGGGCGTCGAGATGCCAAACAAGTCCAGTTCAGTTTGCCTTATCAAATGTACCATTTTCCAATCTCTACATGTTTATGTATTACCCCCCTCCCCTCATCGCTTATGCCTCTTTTCTTGCTGGGCACTGCCTTTGCATCCTTCCCTGCACCCACCTTCCTGACAACCTCCCATAAGCTCTCTTGGTGAGGCTTTCCCACACTGCCTACTGTGTGTTCCTTCCCTCTGTGCCTACTGTGTGCTCCTGTTCTTGTGTTTTTACCCCCACTCAGTCTTTTCCCTCCTTTCCTTCCTCCTCCTCGCCGTTCTCCCCCACGTTTTTATGACCTGCGTGTTGAACACTGCCGAATACTTACCCCCATACTGTCCCTCTCGACAGACTCCCGTCATCTGCTACAGATGTCACTCCTGTATCTTACACCTTCTCTCTCATCTGCAATTGGAATGCTCTCCTGCAGTAGCAAATCTACTGCTCTTGAGATAGAGGACTGCTTTTAATTTTCTTCACTTCATATCTATCTTCAGTCTTTCCTATAATGGGTTTTACATCCTTGGATGCAGAGATCCTCATTACTATTCCCTCGTAACAAGCTTTGGGATAAATACTTCCACGTTTATTAACTAGCCATAGAAGAACCTATCATTCAGATTTACTATAGTTCCCGGACCCCATACCTTCTCAGTCATGGATGGGAGTGTGTGGTAGAGCTGGTGGCAGCTGGGAAATAAAGAATGAAGAAGAAAAGGAACAATATCTCAATACTTCTGCTGACATCCCTCCAATACTTCGTCACACTGGACCACACTAAGATCACACTGCTTCCCAGAAGTCTATGAGAACTGAGGTTTTAACACCTCAGCCTTTGGAGACACTTCAGAACCCAACCCAACACCTTCCTGCTCTGCAGAGCCCAAGGTCGCCAAGGAATAACTTGTAGTCAATGCTACTAAAAGATTTTTTTTAAGTATTTCGTGTGTATTTTCAAACAAAAGGATTGCAATAGGTGTTTTTAACATAATTATTTCTGTTCAGACACATTAGAAAAAAACTAGAGAAAGAAAAAAATCTAATTTAATTTTAGGCTTAGAAATACCACATGCCCAGTGCTGAGTGGAAGAAAGTAACTTTAGGCTAAACTGAATTGAATTTGCAGTCTTTCTATAGCTATGGAGTATGTTGGATCATTTACAATTTTATGAAAAAAAAATGCAACTGCACTATAGGATACATAACCTAACACTCGGATTATTTGTGGAATATTAGAATCTGTACTTGCTACTTCAAAGGGGTTAAGTTATAATTTATATCCTGTATTTTCTGACAAATAATAGAGATAAGGAATTATATATCTATGGCTTATGTCTTAGAAATATATTTTGAATTAGGCTAATTCTTCATTGATTACACATTATAAATTAATATGTGAAATTATGATAAAAGAATTAGACATCATAGGAGAGCAAAATAATAAACATTTAAACTTTATCTTCTATATTTTGAAATTATTATTTCATCATCAATTTGCATATATGAATGAAAAAGATGCTTCAGACTACATATACATCATGTGCTATTTTATAATACATATTACTTAAGAAAATGTTGAAACTATGACATCTGATACAGCAGGAGCTTTCATTTAGTAACTATGTAATGTTTAAATGAAGACAAATAGTGATAATATAGCCAAGTGAAAGGACATAGTTGATGAATTTGGTAGGACTCGAGATGTGTTAATATTTTCTTCTCATTGAGTACGACTTTGTCCACAAAGGTCATCAACATGGAACTGACTCCATGTCATTCCAAGAATCTGCACTTAGTCTCCAACACCTTTACTGGAAAGAAACCTTCATCTCCTGGTGTTAGCCACTCTCCAGTTTGGGCCTCAGCAGCCAGTGGAGTTGAAAACACTGCTTTGAGCCAGGTGGTGGCGGCACACTCCTTTAATCCCAGCACTCAGGAAACAGAGCCATGCAGATCTCTGTGAGTTCAAGGCCAGCCTGGTCTACAGAGTGAGTTCCAGGACAGCCAGAGTTACAACAGAGAAACCCTGTCTTGAAAACCAACCAAACCAACCAACGAATAAACAGAAAAGAAAACACTGCTTCGACCTACTGAAAAGCTTAGCCATCCCTAGAGATTAGATTGCCAGTCAGAGTGCAGGAAATACAGCACTTCTCAGAAAAGTGTTTGCTCTGATAAGGCACAAAAAACAGGATTTAAAATAATAAGGCTAAGTACACTCACCAACTAAACTTTTAGTCACTTCTGCTGTTTGCAGAAACTCTTAATCATAGCTCGTCAAAGTTATGTATACGAACACAGTCTGACTGCTCTGCCATAGACGGCCTGGCTGATTACATCAGAGTTATTGGCTTCACCTTTTGTGATCACCTCAGTTAACAAGGGAGGGTTTGACTAGCAATCACACAGAGTTAAATGCACGTGTATACAAAAAGTAGAACAGAAGCATAAAATTTAAGTTTGTTTCTCTATATTTGCCAATCTATCCCCAATATATAAATTTAGAAATCCAAAATGACTGGATTGTTCTTTAAAACCAAAATGATCAAAGAAGATAAAAATGCATTAGGTATAGTATTGGCTTTAATTCTTTCACTTAGACCATGGTGTACCGACATTCTATCTAATGTCATTTATTCAATCTCTTACTCAAAGTATTTATTTGGTGCGTGTTTGTACCAAGCATGACTCTAGAAACTGATGAGAACAGCAACTAAGAATGCAGGAGGTGGAGGGAGAAGAACCTGGAACTTCATGCTTTTGAATAAAAAAAGAAAAAAGAATACATGGAAATAAGAACCTAAGCCAGGAGAAGCTAGGAGGCTGGTGCTCTGTCTCTTGTGGTTGTAAAAAGTGGTCAGGCACAGGCACCACTGGGGCTACATATTTCAAGTAAGAAACTGTCACGGCCTGGACCAAGATAGGTAGCAAGGGAATGTAGGGGAATGGACGGATATGAGATACATTTTGAAATGAATAAATTTTCTGGAAGGGAGGAGGTGGGAGATGGGTGGGAGAATGACGTTTCATTCTGACATTAATCTAAGCGTAAACTGTCTAAGAAACATCAAGCTGGATATCAATCCGTTTATTGTTCCCTAAATCTCTGGTGCAGGGGACAGGTCAGTGCTCAAGGTAGACCTGTTTGCCGAGCAGTGGGACTTCAATGAGACTGAATTGGGTCAACCTGGGAAAAGAGAAAAGCCAAACTCAGATATGGGGTTGTCAAAAATTGTGAGTCGATGAACGGAAATGTCACTGGGGAGTATCAAATCCAGTTTCTCCTTTTTCTTTCTTTCTTTCTTTCTTTCTTTCTTTCTTTCTTTCTTTCTTTCTTTCTTTCTTCCTTCCTTCCTTCCTTCCTTCTTTCTCTTTCTTTCTTTCTTTCTTTCTTTGTTTCTTTCTTCCTTCCTTCCTTTCTCTTTCTTTCTTTCTCTCCCTGTCTCTCTCTGTCTCTGTCTCTGTCTCTGTCTCTCTCTCTCTCTCTCTCTCTCTCTCTCTCTCTCTTTCTTTCTTAAATAAAAGCAAAGAGACTGTTTAACTTCCTTGAGGCCATTGTACCATTGCAGATCTGCCTGGCCCAGGAGAAGCCACAAAAAATTGTGCTAAGAGAGAAGTTTATTAATGTAGGAAGAGGCATTTTTTTACTACTGGACTCATAGGAAATATTTTAATCCCAGGCCCCCAGTAGCAATGGTAAATTTCCAACACCAAACCCTCCTGTCATTATCAACCTATTGCCTGTTGGGTGAGAATGTAACTATCAATCAACATTGACAGGTTGTCTGAAAGATAGACTCCTTCTCCTCTTGAAATTGTCAAATTGACACGGAATGTTTTTACAAGGTTATCAGAACTATGCCACTTTCAGATATGCTTATGAAAATTTGTGGCTGAAAGTGATTTCACCTATCTAGAAAGAAATATTTATTTCCCTAGGGGTATATATGTATGCTTATGATGCATGTGGAAAAGAACACAGACTCCCCCCCCAACACATGTAAAATACACATTTCATATAAATATTCAATATCACGCTTCGTTCTCTACCGCTAACTACAGTAGGTAAATGCAACTGGAGTGCTCCAAACTTGAAAGTTGGACACCCAGTTAAAATGTCATTTCTTTCCAGAAAAGCACACTGACACCCATAGTAGTCCCATGCATGCCAGAATGCTGGCCGTGGTTTTTGGCCCATACACGGCTCAGAGAAGTGCTGTCTCTCCTTTAGTGTATACCTCATGGGAAATGGCACTGTGCGTCCATTTATAATCTGCGCACCTCTCAGCTTCCCTATGGGTCCTGGTGAGGATACTAGAAATTAAGATCCAATTAACATCTGACTTCTCAATGGCGTACAGTTTTCTTCGCAAATCATGAGTTATTAGTCAAGTCAGACAAGCTGATAAGAATGGGAATCAATAAAATGTCAGTCACTTATCAGTAGCTCTAAATGTATTTATAATGACTCGTCAGTTAAAAATTGGTAGCTGTTGCCAAGTGAATTAGATAATTATTCCCATTTAGCGTTGTATGAAGTAGACATGCATGTGTTATGCCTATAATCTTCTGACACTACTTAAGTTATCAAATTGTGCACACCAGTAAGACACTACAAGTAATCCACAACATAGAAAATTCTAGCAATATTTGGATCCCTGATGGTGGAATAACGCTTAGACAGTGCTCACTATAGATATGGAATACAATTTCCAAGAATCATAGCATGTAGGACAGAGTGGCTCTGGTTGCACCAGACCAGTGTTCAGAAATGGATATTCTTGCAGCAAATGATGTTGAATGTCGGGAAATCTGGCAATGTGGTCAAGTTTCAAGTGAAGTCAGGCTTGCTTTCTGTGAACCTTGTCCAACCCTCCCTGATGTAGATATGGAAAATGCTTTCTCTCTCTCTCTCTCTCTCTCTCTCTCTCTCTCTCTCTCTCTCTCTCTCTCTCTCTCTCTCTCTTTCTCTTTCTCTCTCTCTCTCTCTCTCTCTGTGTATGTGTGTGTGAAAGACAGAAAGAGAGGAGAGAGACAGAGAGAGAGAGAGAGAGAGAGAAAGAGAAAGAGAGAGAGAGAGAGAGAGAATGGGTGCTGTTGTCCACAAGCTGTTCACAAGACAGCATTTGATACCCTGGAGCAAGACTGACAGGCAGCTATTATTCACCCAGTGGTGGATGCTGGAAACAAACTTGGAGCCTCTTTGAAGAGCAAGAAGGGCTCTTAACCCCTGAGTCATCTGTCTAATCCTCTTGAAATAGAAAAAAAACATCTTGTTCTCTAGGGTAGCTCATGCAATATTGTGCCAAGGAAGAAGAAAATAACCATTAACATATTTTATAACAAGGTCTTCTTAGGGGCTTAAGGCACAATATATCTAATAAAATGGCACTTCTGGAGACTGGAGATTTGACTCAGCAGTGAAAAGCACTTGTTGCTCCTACAGAGGATCCAGGTTCCATTCCCAATACCTACATGGTAGCCTCATAAGCATCTGTAACTCTGGTTCCAGTGTATCTGGTGCCTATTCCAGCCTCAGTGGGCACTGCAGATACATGGTGCACAGATCTACATGCAGGCAGAACACTCATAAACATAAAGTAAAAATAAATAAATTTATTTAAAATATGTATTTATATCCTGGTTTCCATTACCTTTGCATAAACTCAATGGTAGTGTATCCCTGTGTTTGGTGGACCTGTCTGGGGTCTGGCTCTATTTCTTTTTGAATGTATACCCAAAAGTCCATATTCTAGGAGAAATTTGAAAGGTATCATATTAAATTGTAGTTCTAATAGAGCACACAACTTTGCATTTTATAGTTTGAGTTTTATTTTTCAATCACTTTTTATTGGAATATATTCAGTAAATATAGTGTTGGCTTTCATAAAGGTATTTTGAACATTACACCTTGAATTTTAGCCATATTTATCACTGATAGACTTCCTACTCTGGCTGTTCTTACTCCTTTTCCAGAATCCTTTCTGCTTGTACGTACACACACACACACACACACACACACACACACACACACATGATTATGTATCTATACACAATCTAGGATCACAGATTCACAAATGAGAGAAAGCATATGATATTGACATTCCTGAGTCTGGCTTTTATGACTTAACAGGATGATCTCCAGTCTTATCTTCTTTGATAATTCATCTAATTTTATACTTCTTTTAATATCTTTAATGCTCAGTATTTTTCTTCTGTGGAAAATGCTTCTAAATGAAACTATCTCTGTAACAGGCAACTAGCCAGAGACAAAAGGATTGACAAGTCATCAGTTTTGTCTTACCCACTAATTACTGAAAATAACACATATCTGGAGTTATCTTCCTGCCCATGTTCAGATTCACTATGAAAACCACACCTCAAAATATTCTTATTTTACATAGAATTCTACCACTGATTTTTAGGGATGCTTTAATGGGCAGGCATTCAAATTCAAAACCATTTCCTCTGCAATAAAGTGGATATTTCCACTGCAGCATTTGTTAGCAGAGTTTCGTGGCTACAAGGCATGTTTCATAAAGAAACCAAGGATGGGAAGTAGTCCATGGTTGTACCATATGATGCTCAGTATCTGCACGGAACTCCTCTCCGCCATCTCGTGCATGCAGAGATAGATGCAGCAACTGGTTTTCCTCACATGACATCATGTACTGACATCACACTTAGGGGAAAGCTAATCTCCACGAGATAACAGCTTCATCGACTATGAAAAGAAACCGTATAAATGGCGATCCTCTTCCTTTCAGACGAAGAACAAGTTCAGGTGTGCCTGGTACAGATATGCTTTGTCTTTTCTTCCTTCCTGTGTTTACAGTTCTAGGGGGAAGCTATGTGTGCTGTCACCTTAACTACCTCTATGTTAACTCTGTCTGCCGTGATTCATCATGTACCTGGTTTATTTTTATTTTTTATTTTTTGAAATGACTCTCGTGTAGGTCAGCCTAACCTTGAACTTGCTACGCAGAACAGGATGACCGGGCAGAGGGGGCTGTGGTCATGATAATCATCTCTGAATCATCCCAAGTTTAGTATACCTGCCATCAGTGTGAGCATAGGGAAATTCTTGTCTACTGCCTCCATCCCCCAGATCCTGCAGTGACCGTTGTGCACCTCCACATTCCATTTTCGTTTACTTTTAAACACATTAAACTGAGAATTAACAGCTATCTGATTCCTTGATTACATCCTTTTGTATTCATTCAACATTCCCACATCGCCACCATTTGAAAATATAACTCATTACATACATGCCCTTGCACGAAACTCAGGAGCCTATTGTTAATGATTGACCTCCTTGATAGAGGACAAACTGGATGCATTGCCTCGTGGTAGGTGTCACATAAACAATTTTAAAAGGGACAGTTCCATAAAAAAATAAAAGCCTTTTGTTGAACTCAACATGAAAAGCTGAGTCAACCTAAGCCGGCTTCAGAAAACGTAATCGACATCTCCCTATAAGGAACATGATTTTGAATCAGAGATGTTTTTAACCACCTGTTTCTGCATATGTCTTTTTCACCTCTGAAGCCTGTGTGTCATCTCCACTCACCAGGAAACGCTTCTGCTCTGCAAGGGTACCCCAGGATCTAGGGAATGCTACTGCAGGCTAATTGGATCCTCAGGTATCCATGCTTCTTTGTTCATTCACATCATCAAGATTTGCTATTCCCCAAATCCACGCACATATTCTCTAGATGTCTCTGCTTCCCTCTCTATCCCAGAAAGAAAATCACTACTCACTCATAACAGGGATTTTTTTTCCCCCCAGCGTTTGAGTAATACTTGTTTCTGCATACACTGGAAGTTCCAGCACACAGCTTGAACACTGTAAAGCTTTATAAACCTTATAGCAAGTTTGGACCATAGAGCAGCTTAATGGAATTATGTAAATATGAGAAAATATGGATAGAAGTATTAAAAAGCAAACGGAGTAGAAAAAAAAGTAACTACTTTATTAACCAGTGAAGAAATGCTATCACCAGACTGTTATCTCAGTTGTATTTACAGTGATATTGGCAATTAATCATTCTTGATATTTCATTGGCAAGCAGACATTGAAAGATGATTTTAGTAAGGCTCTACAGTTGCGACATAAGAAATGATCACAGCTCTCAATGTTATTTTGACAAAGTGGCATCAAGAAATTTCACGAATCCACTGCTTGCCACCACCAACTGTCTTTTTGAAATCTGTGCTACAGAACAGACAGAAATGGTAGCTCTTCTCCTATAGTGATTTTGAGGAGCTGAGATGTAAACTCTGCCCCGAAGGACAGATTCTAAGAGCAGAGACTGAAATGTGCATACTTAACCTGTAATAGAAGACAGAAGAGGGTGAGGGTTCAGAGGAGGGGTTGATTGTCGAATCTCAGATCATCAAAGAATATATACTTAAGCTGGGCCTGGGTAGCTGATGATCTTTGGGGGTTAGACATAGAGAGAATGCCAAAATTAGAAAAATGCAAAAGAAGATTGATAAAGTGGACACATGCCGCAGATTATAGAAAAGAAGAAACACTCTGGTGAAAATAGATTTTAATAGAACGCGGGCTCAAATTAACTTGGGTGCACAAGTCTATCTAAGAACCTCATGTCGTGTGCAAGACCACAATTGATGAAGGTTTTACTCATTTATGTTTTAGCCTGACTTAATGTTCTGTTTTCAACAGCGGAACAATTCAGGGGAAAAAATGAATATACTTATCTGTGGATCGATTACTTTTTTCTGCTCAAAATGCCAAAGTTTAATTGAACCTCGCAGGAGAGATGTGTGCGTTCAGCGCCCACTTGTTAACATGAATGAGAAATTCCCCAGCCCACAGATTGAAAGCTACATTTTGTTCTCATAATACAGGATTTTCCTTTGGAAATTTACAAAGGTTATGTATGAGCACACCATCTAAATAATTTAAGAAATGTCCGTGTGTATTGAGAAAATTAAGGCAATATCTCTTCCCAACTAACTCTTTTCTGTCCTACATGTACATAGAGGTGAAAAAATTTGGAATGTCAGAGTTTATGTAGTGAACATTATGCAGCACACTTTCACTATGTAAATGAGCCATTGGTGGCCACTGCTCTATGGTCTTGAATTTTATTTTTGCTTAACATTATTCTATAATTCAGCCTTAATTTATAGCAACAATACGCCAATGAACCTTAGTTTTGACATGTCTTTTATTGCATGAGGGCAAGCTTTAGCTTTCAGATTAAAAAAATACATATATCCACTGTACATGAATAGCAAGTTTTTTTTTTCCTTTTGGTTTCGTTTGTGAATGGTACTTTTCTGGTTGATTCTTCCAAGTTCTTGTCTGCATTTAAACAGTATTTAAACATATAATTTAACCTCTCAAGGTTTTTTGTTTTTTGCATCCTCACATAATAATATTTAAAATACATACATGTTCAGGTCAGATGTGGTGGCACATGTCTGCAATCCTTGCACTACAGGGAGAGAAGCAGCAAACTTCCAATGAGCTTGAAGCCAGTCTGGTCTACAACATAATATTAGGTCAAGTAGGACTACCTAGAAGTAACTTATATAAACAAACAAATAAGTAGATCTTCAAGTACACATATAATACATATGTTCATTCCCCCCTTCTTTATAAACAGTTAAAAATTATTCTCATTGCTCAATGAAAGTGTTATATTTGAAAGGATTTAGGTGTAAAACTTCATCAGCCCACCACCATCCATGCTGGGATCTGGGTGGTTTGTTCTTGTGTAGTTCTCGCATTATTGATGGCTCCTGGGAAAGCAAGAGTCACTTTTCTACAGAGCAGATGGTCACCCATACTCCAGTGGATGGCTATACATGTATTTATATACGTGAAACACTTAAGCTGACTCAGTAAGGATTTTTTTGTTGTTGTTGCTGTTGTTTTTAATTTTTTAAATGCAGTTAGACAGCTTGTTTGGAGGTTCTAGCAGGGGAGTGCAGCTACTTTTATACATTCCTCTATTTGGGGAAGGTCATCTTCTTAGACCAAGCATGCAGCTTAGGGAGGGATGAACACGGAGGCTGAGGGAGGAAGGGGACAGCCGCCTATCCAGCCAGATCAGCTGAATCAATGGCGATCAGTGTGACAGATGTCTCAGCCAGATCGGAAGGAGAGAGAGAATATATGGAAAGACAGCCAGAATTTAAAGAACATTTAAGGGAGACTCGTGAGACCTCAATGCATTAGAAACTCACTGGAATCAACGGAGATCCTAGAAAATACCTCCCGTAATGCGGGTCAGGGAGTCTAAACAGGCCATCTCCTGCAACGAGGCAAGGCTTCCAGTGGTGGGACGGGGATACCATCGCAGTCAAAAAACTTCAACCTGTAACCTGTCCTCCCTACAAGATCCGCTGGGACAATGGAAGGGCAGAATACCAGGGTCCACTGGGACAACAGAACACCATTCTAAAGGAGGGAAGCCATGACCGATATACCAGGGCAGGCCAGGAACTAGAGTCTGGACAGTCAGGAGAGGACTTCTAATGTTATTTTGCTCTCCTCATGGATTAATGTCTAGCCCAATGCTCAACAGAGAGGATCCCAGTGGCAGCTAAAGGGAGCAGATGCAGAGGCCCAGGGCCAAACAAATTGCTGTGCTCAGACAACCCCATAGAAGAAGTGGTTTTGATGAGAACCATTACACTCATGCATGAAATTCTCAAGCCACAAGAAGGGATTTCAGTATTTTTGCTTTGCTATGCACAAGTGTGCTCTACAATCTATGCAATCGGTCCAGCACTTGCCTCGTGAAATTCTACATTCTTATTACTATTCTCTCATATTTATTCTTGCCAGTAAAATGCATACTGGGCATCCCATGGAATTTGTGACACTCTAAGACCTAACCACTCTAGTTTCCACAAGAATATTGAGTTTGCACTTCTGACCTAATTTCAGTTGATCCTCTGAAGGTTAAAAACTGTTAATGTATGTGTTTTCAAGTTCACCTCTGCCAGCTACATTGGCATTTTTTCTTCTGATGTGATGAATGATGTATACTATATAGTTTGTAAAATTCAACCCTCCGTCATTTTAGTACCCAGACAAATCACCCAGACAAAGCCTCATTGTGAAACAGGTAAAGAAAATGTACTTTCCTTCATCATCAATCCCAAGTAAAAGACTCTCCCAATGAACCAAGAACTCTCCCATCTGTGTTTGCTGTATTATCCAGCATCTAGGGGTTTTATATGTTTGTTTTCTTTATTTATACTGAAAACCAGCCTTCATTTTCATTCATTTATCATGTTTTCGGTGTGTCCATTTTATTCTGCCAAATACCTGAATTGAATAACTCACATGTGTTCCTTGCTTTCAACAAACACTTTCTCTTGTTCCTCGATGGAGAGAATCAATAGTCATGCATTTCACAAAATTTAGGCAGCAGCAAAGGTACTCTGCCATTTTCTCCCTCTAATGTTTTACTCACTGGTAGATGGACACTTGTCCCAGACAAGCAGACTCTGATCCGTGGTTTTCCTTCGACACTTTGAAGGCATTATCCCGTGACTCTGTTCATTCGTAATTCCTATTATCCGCCACGCCAGGTAACGCTTTATTTTTCTGGTGAGGGATAACAGTGCGTCTTCTTTGGTTTTGGATACATTGCAAATTTCGTGAAATATTGTTTCTCCACACTGTGACCAGGAATGATTCTGTCAGAGTCAGAGGATCTGTATCCTTAACTGATGAAAACTTCCAAACGCATCTAAATGCATTTCTTTTATTATTTGCGGGTTTTCCTTCCTTTTAGAGCGTTTATTACAGGTATTTTCTTCCATCCATTGTGGTTTTTGGTGCGCTCACCATGTCCCAACAAGACATCAGTTATTCTACTTGTTCTGGTCACATGCAGTTCCTCTATCTATTAGCTATCGTTAATAGCTAAACTAACTTTTCTCAAGCCCCTCTCTGTGGTTTTTAAATTTAACTCACACGATATTGTTATTCAATGGTTAGCTTTCCATTAAATCTTCACTTTGATGAATATCGGTGTTCATACTTTGTGCTTTGGGGTAACCACTTAAAATTATTGGCATTACTTATCTTAAATATGAATCCATCGAAAAGCCACCAATTCAAAAAAAAAGAAAAACTGACACGGACAAACCTACTCAGAGAAATAATTTTATAGTGGACAAGATACAAATTGTAGAAAGCAATTCACCTATCCACCAGCAATATAATTAAAATGTAACAGAGAAAAAAATAAAAGAAGTGAAATCTGTCAATGACATTGAAAGGCAGGCATGTGAGTCAAAAATGAGGCGAGGAGGAATTATGCAGTAAGGAACACACAGAGATCACACGTGAATGTAAAGAGTAAAATTATTTAGGATGAACTCCAAGGCAGCAAACCAATTGTTTTAATGTGAGACTAGATTACTAAAGCCAAGTCCAGAAGCATGATTGACTTCTGGGAAGAATGAAATAACTAGCCTTGCAGGGGGCCATTCCGAGCAATTCCAGGCTGTGCTGGGGCTCCCCCTTCTGAGGGAACATGTGAGATGTGTGTTTCAGAATTGTCACCGGACACTAGCTGTTCCATACACAATATATACATTATGTATATGTGCATGTGTGTATGTATCTACCATATATGTGTATATCTACATATGTGTATAAATGACTGTATGTGTATCTTTACAATATATATGTGTACGAGTATATATGTATATCTCTACAAATATACGTGTATATGTGCCTGTGTGTGTGTGTGTGTGTGTGTGTGTGTGTGTGTGTTGACATGTGTGCATTAATGTTTTCCTTAAGGTGAGATGGGGCACAGAGGCTATGATGACAGGCACCTTAGTCTCAGGCACCATGTGTGGCTGACGTGACAAATCTTCATAAAGTTTTACCCTGGCTGTGTGCTCCGCAGATACTGGAACAGGAGCCTGCTTTCCTCGTAGTCTCCTGTTCAATTTTAAGGTCTTCTCTCAACATTTCAACTTTAATTGACTGTAGTTCCCTTGTTAGTTAAGATAGTTGAAAAGGTCTAAGTTTATTAAATCAGTGTATAATTTAACGGTCGATTTAAAACCACGTCTTACCCTAATAATGGCTCCACATATTTCATTGAGGTTAGAAGCGCATCTTGACAAGCACCTTTAAAGATTACCGTTTAAATTGCCACTTAAAAATCTCCCTTCTGACTTGCTGCGGTTGTTGTGTGAAAATCCAGCTTTTGCAGTGTATGCAATATAAATAATAAAAGATATTTTTAAATGTCTTTCACAGAGGATGCACAACTCACTAAAATACTGATGCAGCAATTACCAGTGACTTGCTAAGACCTATCAAAAGAAAAAAATATATAACTACCCCTTTTATAGTTCAGGCTGGCTTCGAACTTGTGTGGCCTAGGCTGGAAGTTGCAATTCTCCTGCCTCACCTCCCTGAATGCTGTGACTACAGTTATCTTTCACCTCACCAAGCCGACACTGCAAGAGCCTATATGCTTCTGACCAATGTGAATTAAACAATAAAAGTGGTTCTGCTTCCAGGAACATTCAGACTCACCGATATATGTAAAAAATAACAAATCAATGAATCAAATAGATTAGTCAGGATAGCACCATGGCTGGTCAGCTAGGGATAGAATATTTGAACACTTAATGATTAGGCAGTAGCTATGCCTTTTCATTAGTGTTTGCCCCAAATTCATTTTATTCACTGAAACAAAATATGTTTCATTCATTTGCACTTTTTCCTCCCTATCTTAAGTTCAGATGGTAAAATTATAGCTTTTCACCTTTATATAGAAAACTAACTTTAAAAATATTGAATGAATAATAGACAACATATTTTTCTGATGAAAACATTTGATCCTAACAATGAAAAATGCATACATACATATCATTTTGAAATTGTACTTTCAGGGAACATTTTGATACTCTGTAAATATATATTCTGTTTATATATATATATATATATATATATATATATATAGTGTTTATATATTATAATATATAGTATATACTATATATAATATGTATGTGTGTGTGTGTGTATATGTATAATATATATATATATATATATATATATATATATATATATATATATATATATATAAATAAAAATATTTCTTGATTGAAATTGTTTTTTATTTCCTGGCATTAGAATTTGACTGTTTGAATTCACTCTAGAACACTGACTTAAGATGTGACAGAATCCCAAGACCTCAGAGATGCTCTATCTTATAGTGACAACCAGATGATGCAGACGCTCCAGGAGCAGCGGTTTTCGTGGATCTTGTGTGTGCTCTGTAGTGCAAACTTAACTACTGGAATGGTTAAAACATAAATTGCCTCTGACTGCAAAGGCTTTTCTGAGTATACTGAACCACAAGATTTGGATATTTGCATGGACATATTTAAGCCTTATTACATTATTGATTTTCTTGGTTATAAAAATTGCTTAAAGTTTAATGAGTTAAATGAGGTAAGTTAATAGGTGAGCATGTATCTTTAATATGAGTTAAAATAGGCACTCTTTTCTATTAGCAATGCCCTGTGATTTTAGTGTTACAGCGTTTTAGCTACAGGCTTTCCAGTCTGTTATGTTATAAAGTTATTATTACTGCAGCTAAGGCTTAATGAATTAAAAATTAAGGTGAATGGATGTGCATTGGCTTCTTTGCCTAGATGATTAAACAGAGGAAAGAGCACAATATATGCTTTAAAAAAAAGTTCAACTTTTGTAGTTGCACTTAAAACCACAAGACACAACCTTCAGCAAGACTGTCTTATGAAATGTGAAGAAGATATAAACAGAGGCCAGGCTTTGGAGTTTCCAAAATAGAAATCTTACAGAAGGGTTATTGAAGACTTAAAAAGGTGATTCTGCACATAAAAAGCCAGTCAGGTGTGGAACACCCATGCACGGTTATCCCAGCACTGAAGAAGCAGACGGGAACACTGGGGCAAACTGGGTAGCTAGAGTCAGTGTATATCCTATGCTTCCAGTTTGGTGAGAGGCCCTGCCTCAATATATAAGGTAGAGAGCAGTTGAGAAAGACACTGACCATCAACCTCTAGCCTCTGTTTTTATTCACACACGTGTGAGTGAATATGAAGACCTGAACACCTCACAATCACAGAAAGGGAAAAAGAAAGAGATGGTGGAACTGGGGTCCATGTTTAAACAAGAAAGGCTTGGTGTTATTTTAAAAACATTTAGTATTTTAATAAAGTTGGACTTTCCTTTTAGTACTGGCAAATTGCTGATGAATGTCATCAGAAACAGATAAGAACAATAATAATAAACACTGCTCCCAGAAATACTTAGGAACCGCAGTCACCAAATGCCACCTCAAGAGTAGTTTAAAGGTTATGCTAGTTTTGTAAATTAAAGGCTATATATTCTCCTCCAATGACCATGACTTCACTAAGTAGTTAACTATGTTTCTGTATCAGGCACGATTTTCCTCTTTTTAAATGGGTCTTAAGTTCAGTTAGAGAGCTAATGGCTACCATCAAGATATGGGTACCACTACAGCACCCTTAGGGTTATAGTTCCATGCTGCTCATTGATGTGATTCATAGGTCATAGCTGGGTAGAGCCGTTGGGTACTGCCTTCCTTCAGAAGCTTGAAATGAAAGCTGGGAGCAGGAGAGGTGGTATTCATCATGGAAGAGCACAGCAATTAATTATACAGTGCCAATTTAGGTCAGCCGTGGCAGAAAGGAGGTACATGGAAGGGTTTGAAAGGAGAAAGGAGAAGAGAGAAATGTAATTATATTGTAACCTCAAAAAAGAGAGTAGTTTAGACTGTGAAAATTTGTTTTGAAAGTAGAAAAATATTTTCAAAGAACTTTTTTTTTTTTTTTTTTTTTTTTTTTTTTAGTAATTGGACTACTTTATCAAGTTCTTATTTTCAGACCATAGCTTATAATTAATTCAGAAAATTTGGGCTTTCTGCCTTAAAGTAGACAAGGAGGATTTTTGCAAATGGAGTTAGAATATTAGGCAGGTTGTATTCCTAATTCCTCAGTCATCTCATAAGTTTTCTGTGTCTCCACAGGGGTATGTACGGTGGGAATTATTTCAACCTGGCAATTCATACAAAGATGTAAAATTTTAATGTTTCGCCACAATAGTGTCTATTCTGACCCACACATTCCAAGTTTCCAACAGTTAGCTATTCACTGACACTTCAAAATTGTTCCTACTTCTTTGTAACCTTTACATAGTTCAGAAGCGTGAGTCTTTAACCGTAGCCTGCCAACAGTTACATTATTAAACAGTGCAATAGCAGGAGTCACAGTGATAAACTTCTTAGCCTCTACTCTGATTTATTAATGCTCTAACCTTTCTCCATCTCAGTATTTCGATTTATAAAACCTAGACTCAGAGACTTTCAAATATGAAAAGCACTGTCCTTAATATCTGAGCTTATTGTATTTTGTAGATGTCCAAATCTAAATTAGTTAACTCTCATCTTCCCAGAAAATAGAATTTTGCTAAAGATTTAGCGTGTGTGTGTGTGTGTGTGTGTGTGTGTGTGTGTGTGTGTGCATCCAGAAGAGGGCGCTGGCCCTCTGAAGCTGGAGTTATAGGCTGTTGTTAGTTGCCTGACAAGGGTGTTGGGAATTGAATTCTGGTCTCCTGGAAGAGAAGCAAGCACGCTTAAACACTGAGTATCTCTACAGCCTCTGGAGTTAACCTTTGACATGTAAGCTGTCACTGGGAATTTAATATATGACAAATAATGAACAGAAAAGACCACTAGGCAAAAATGTGAGACGACATACAACACGCCACTTGGTGTATGAAACAGTCTGAAGACACGCTGACACTAACCACCACAATTATTACTTCTCGCTTTGGGGTATTGATAGTACAGCTCCGATTTAAATATAACGTAACAAACTGTTTATTTAATCAGACTCAAACAGTATAACAATATGAAGAAGACAGAGACAGTTCGTCTCGGGAAATTAGTAAGCTGTGAAAAATCACTCTGCAGAGCTCATCAAACTTCTCAGACATCTATCAGTGCCATTGCTCATTCTGACCCCATATTGCATTCCGTATTCATCATTTAAAATTTTCCCATTAAGATACACTTTTCTTTGACTTGTGGTTTGTTCTTTTCTACCAGTACAGACTCGTGAGTTTCTATTCTGTTTAGTGGTCTCTAGTTCATGAATGTCTCTTTACAAAAATGAGGAAACAGGTTTTACCATGCTAGGTGTGTTCCCGGATTTCAAATCTAAAGCCTGGACGTATCGCTTTTTCTCTCTGAAGTATGAAGAGGCCTTTCCCTTGCTGACTGGAGGTTGGGCGGTGACACAGGAATCTCTCCTTCCCAGCTATGTGAAATGATATTTATTTCTGCTAAATTGCGTGGAGACCCCACAATCTCTTATTTGGCAGAAGCTCATGCAGAGATTCTCACACAGACACACCAGGGATGTGGCGTACGCAGAGGGGTGCACATGGAGGGATGGACATGGAGAGTTGCATGTAGAGGGGTGCACTTGGATGGCTGGACATGGAGGGAAACACATGGAGGGATACACAAGCTAGGATGGATTCGCCCCCCACCCCCAAAAAGGTCAGGATTAATCCAGAGCAACATGTAGTGAAACTCAACATTCCTTCATTCCTTTTACAATGAAAGCCCTCAACAAACTAAGCCAGCAACGTGCTTCAACATAACAAATACTGCACGTGTCACACCAGTAGCCGGCAGTTACCAAAGTAAGAATAAGGAGAGGCTGAAAGCATTCCCACTAGGGTGTGCAGCAAGAGAAGGGTATTCACTGCCACCCTCCAACCAATGCAATGCTTCAGTCTCACCTGATCGGCCAGGCAAGAGACTGCCCAATGAATGAAAGGCACAAGTATCCCCTGTTCACAGATGAACAAATTCTGCATGGAGAAAATGCTATCCATTCACCGAAAGGCCATTACGACTGATAAATGAATCCAATAAAGTTCAGGCTACATTGTTACACTTCCTTCTGAGCTTTGTGTAAATGAGAAAGGCTATCATTTATGGGCTGAGATTAAATGATAGCCACAGCCCGTTCTTTATCTGCAGATATCCTGAATACTACTATTATTTTATGCTACTCTTACCTTAGTTATATATTAAGAAATGAGTTTAGGGAGTTTTAAGATTATGTGAGTGATAAGATGGCATGTTAAATATACTGAAAAATCTCTGAATGTGCAAATTTTAAATTCAAGATCATTTCTACTCAATGGATACTTAGAATAAACTTTCAGAGTACAGGCATGTAATCACACAAGCAGGCTATCTTCGTCACGTCAGCCTGGATCCTTCCTTTCTGATTAACTTTATATGATGTGCAGATTATGTAAAGTAGGAATTCCATTTTCAGGCAAAAATTCATTTTATCCATGTATGAAACTGGCAAATAAAGGTCTTATAAATAAGCTGAGATGTGATGATATGTTTGTGGTATTAGGAAAAACATCGCTAATGCAGTTTCTCATAAAACTAAGAAGCACTTCAAAATAAACTTAAAATATTCACAAGTTCCATCCACTGTCATCACATGACAGTGTAGGTGATGAAATTAAAAATGATACTCTTGACAACATGTGTTTCTTATAAACAGTAAAACTGGCAACTGAATACAAGTGTCTATTTGGAGATGGAGAAATGGTTCAGTAGTTAAGAGCATCTGCTGCTTTTGCAGAGAATATGAGTTAAATTCCTAGCACCCGTGTCCAGTGGCTCACATCCATCTGCACCTCCAGCTCCAGGGGATAGAATATCCTCTTCTGGACTCTGAGGGTAGTTGCACTTACATGTATATCTTCACTCCCATGTATAGAGTACTTAAGAATTAAATTAAAATACTTATGAATTAAAAGAAATCTTTCAAAAAGAAACTATTTGAAGAAGTCACAGATAATGTTGTGTTACTGAGGAGTATTACATACTCATTCAGATTGTTCTGTTTAATCGCAAGAATTACCAGACAGAGCCGGGCAGTCCTGGTGCATGCCTTTAATCCCAGCGCTCGGGAGGCAGAGGCAGGTGGATCTCTGTGAGTTAGAGGCCAGCCTGGTCTACAGAGTGAGTTCCAGGACAGCTAGAGCTACAACAGAGAAACCCTGTCTCAAAAAAACAAAAGGAAAAAAAGAATTATCAGACAGGTGTAAGTAGAAAAGATCTGTAATACCCCAGAAGTTTATCTTTGCACTCATAAGGCATATTCCCAAGCATACGGGGTACATTTGATTAGGTAGTTATTAATTAAGAATGTTTAATTGTAAGTAACCTAGATGAGATTTGTAAAAGCTGTTACTGCTACATATAAAAAATGCATAGATATGCGCAAGCTTTATATCACATATTCTGGAGTAATGAGGAAAACAGCTTGCCAGTATTTCTCCTGAGTTGAATAACATCGCACACAATTAAGATTCTATCGATATTTTCTTGTTTGTTTAAAGGAAATTTTCATTTGCACCAAATGTAACCTAAAGTTGTCTCCCAACTCCTACCTTTACAAGAAAGTGAAGAGATCATATTATTTGATCTTTTAATTAATTCAGTCTGGATTTTAGTCCTCATCAATAATTGAACACCTCTCTACCATAATTTTGTGGGATTCACTAGGGATTTCAGATTAGTCACAAAACTTTCACTGAAGTTAGTGGTATTACATGTTTATTACCCACATGCCAAGATGAGAATCATCCTATGGTATTCAATAACTTTTTTAACTCTCCACTTCTTACCATCACCACAAAATGCTAATCATCAAATTACTACAACTGTTATCAACCGTGCTTATAAAAGGAGCATGAAAAGAGAAAAGTTCCCCGAGAGGATCTGTTCTTCTATAGTGAGTGGAATCCATATATGGTTTTGAACACACAAGTTTCAATTATAACATCCTCTGTCGACATCAAATTAAGATACTGGAGTCAAGATCATTAAAGATAATTCTAACACACTCATAAGCAACAAAGGATACCGTGTGTTCAAATGTTGGACAACATTCGGCATAACAAAGACAAGATACAAACAAAAGTCTCAAATTAATGTTGATTTCCTTACCATATAGGAAAATTAATCTTTCTAATTTTCTTATCCTTCCCCTCTGTGAAATCTGAGACTAATGTTTTCTTGAAACCATGAAGAAATGAAATGTGTGTTTTGAAAATTTGTTTTAAGCTTTACAACTTGAAAATGATTTTGATGAGATGAAGGAATACATTGAAAGGATGGGGAAGCTTTCTTTTGCTATTTTTAGGAGAATATAGTAATCTTTACATGATGCTCTTGCCCAGCATGGTGTAGTCCATTTAGTACTGATCCTCTGTGGGCAATTTCTCATGAGGTCATCATCCCTGCTCTATCCCTGCCCTACAGGGTAATTGGAACAGGTGCAGACTCAGATTGTCTCAGCAAGAAGATCTGCCTTCTAACTAGACCTGCTAGGACTTGCAAACACACAATCAATCTATCTAAAACCACAACTTAAAAAATATTTAAAAGAGGTATTTAAATCTGTTCTGTGACATTTGAAGCTCACCCAAAATGAAGAGAACTTATATCTAATCCTTTTCTACTGAAATGATCTGTTGTGTGGGCCATTAGCATGCCTATGCAAAATACGATTCTGATTCTGTGATTCAAACGTGCTTAGATATTATCGGTAGCAGGCTAATGTTTGTGCTGAATAACTGGATTCCCATTGTGGTTATTGACTGAAGTTTTATCCATAGGCAGAAAGTTATCTGTGAATATGAGCTTGGCACTCTGAGCTAGAATGCGTTTCACTTTCTTCTTTCTGTTGGTACACACCATAAGTTATCTGCGTGATTAGTGGAGCCACTGGAAGTCAAATGTAGTTAGAGTCAGGGCTGGGATATATGAGTGGTAGAACATTTGCATAGCATGCCCAAGGCCCTGGGTTCAATCCCCAGTATCATAAAAAGCATAGAATATAATTGTAGATGACTCATGGAAAAATGTATCTGTCTGGACATCACCGCATGCATTCTCAGTGTTTTATTGTCAGCAGGTGTGGCTGTCTGTAGTAGAGTAATTTGTTCACTAAATTTAACCAGGCCAAACAGAATCTTCTAGATCTCTGCATGCCAGGTTCTTCTCAGGTCACTTATTAAACCTGATGAATTGAATAGGGAATTAAAACTCACTCCCGTAGCTTTCTGTTAATAGCTCTGGGACGCTCTCTTTTCTATGGCCTGCAGAGTTCCCATGTAGCTTGATGGCGCCTCCCACTGACAGCGAAGCATAACACACCCTTGTCTGAGCAAATTCCCTCTAAAAGGCACAACATGTGCTTTTTTTGGGGGGGAGAGCTTGGACTGACGATGAACCTTTTAAAACTGAAGCAGTTCACATGGCTGCATGAGATCTTTTGAGGAAATTGTTAGCACTGCGTTTTAAGACCCTTAGCAGGAAGGAAATATCTGACAATAACGATAATGTAGTGGCGTGAATGAGTTCTTAACTTCTAATACCCTTCAAGTACATTCACATCATTTGCCATATATATGTATATATGTATAGATATGCATGTATATATACATATATGCATGTGTGTGTGTGTGTGTGTGTGTGTGTATACATATATGACAAATGGTACTTATGTAGCCAGAAGTCAAAACTTTTAATTCCGACTTACTTGCACTTGAGAATACAATTCCTTATTTTACCACAAAGAAACATATCTATAGGGCTGGGGGTTGACTCAGGGACCCATGTGTGAGGCAAAGTCTGTACCAAACACATTTGGAAGACGCAGATGTACTCCTCATCACATTTTGGATAGGAAATTTCCAGACACATAGCAGCTCTTTGATGAAATTGGAACATTATAGCAGCTCAATGAAGTGAGATGAAAGAAGAAGAAAAGTTCTGAGGTTATCAGGAGGGAAAAAACAAAGACACTTGACAGCCAAGTTGAGGCCACTGAGAATCATGAGTGGGAAGAGTAAATCCTGGTGGCATTGACAGCCACAGTCCCATTCTGACCATGGACGTGCCAATTACAGACAGCCACACTGATACTCTTATTGTGGCAACGCCAGCCACAGGACACATGGCTACGGTGACAGCCTGGCCACAGCAAAGCCAGCCAGAGGACAGATGGTCACAGTGACACCCTGACCATGGCCACATTATCAATAGAACAGATGGCCACAGCACACACAATAGTTAGTGCACTGGAGAGAGGACATAAATCTTGCACTTAATTATCCAGATGCTGAAATATTTAGCTATTTGGAATAAAATTTGCTTTGATCACTTTTTTAAAAAATCTTTCTAAATGAACATTAAATATTTGTTTTTAAGGTACTCTACACAGCTTTAAAAAAATGATGACAATTTCAGTAGAAGCTAATTTTGGACAATGATCAAATCATCAAGACCTCAGAGTAGTTCATTGTTACTTATATTAACAGTTGTTGTAACTTATATATTTTAACAATTATATATATATAAAATTATATGTGTGTGTGTGTATATATATATATATAAAACAATATTGTTACTTATATATTGTTACTTATGTAACAAAGAAGAGGAAAAGGAAACTGAGTAAAAGTGACACAATGTCCCAATTTATTCATTGTAACTGGGCAGAACTGGGATTGGAAAACTTGCTGAACCTTGCATTCGTTTTGGAACAAGTGACAACGCAGATGCAGCTGCTCAAGAGCAACGTGGTGGAGACTTCTGCTCTGTGGAAGGGCCCATTGAAAAGAAACTACATCCTAAGTTGATGATATGGAACGACAGGAATCGAAAGAGTAAAAGTGTTCAAATGAAAGTGCTGTGGAGGTTTGAGATCCTGGCCCATGAAACTGCTGAACGGTGATACCAGTTCCCAGAGAAACTGTCAGAGCTCTGCCGTCCTTCACCCATTCCTTCTGCTAAGCATCTTTGTGTCTGTGCCCTCTGTCACATCTTTGTTTCATTGTCTGTGTCTGAAGCCCATTTGCTCCTTTACAAATGTTGCTCAAAGTGAACCAGATCAGCCTGCTTCTTCAAGGTGAGCTATATGTGGGTGGATAACGGGGACATAAACTGAAGACTTGGATATTTCATAGCTCGAATTAGATATCAAATCACTTTGGTTTTTTGTTTGTTTGTTTTGAGACAGGGTTTCTCTGTTGTAACTCTGGCTGTCCTGGAACTCACTCTGCAGATCAGGCTAGCCTCCAACTCACAGAGATCCACCTGCCTCTGCCTCCCAAGTGCTGAGATTAAAGGCATGCACCAACATGCCCAGATCGATATCAAACCACTTTGAACACACACACACACACACACACACACACTAGGTACTGCAATAATCCCATTCCTGTTTCACAGGTGAGTGAGGGAAAGTTACTTTGTAATCAGTAGGTTTTCATCTTCTGGATGCTATTTGCATTTGAAATTGTTTATTATAGGACCACTGGAGTCAAAACCCCTCTTCATGAAAGTCCCTCAATCACAGAGAACATCAATATTTCACTCAACTAACTCTGGAATCAGGATTTATATGGTGACCAGTTTTCTGCAAAGGTAGTACCTCCCATGCGAATATTTTAAAAGAAGCATCTGATTATTCTAATCTATGACTAATTATTTCTCCCCAGCCCTTCACTGAACTCTCCCCTTGTGTTACTGGTGTCATCTGATATAATTTAGAGAATTACCAGCCAGTATCACTGTGAACTTGTAGGGAGAATAAGCTATTCTTGAAATGTTATTAATTCGAATGGGTCGCCGAGGTCAAAATCAGGAAATGTTTGCTGGGGACTGGACTGATTAGTGTTGTTGCATTCTAAATAGTTAATGCAATTTCCTCACTTAAAATTTAATTAACACTAGGATTTAGCACTCTGGAGAATCTTTGTGGCATCTTTCCAGTTGGCAGTAAATCCTCTTGGCCTCCCTCCTGCTTAAGTAAATCCTGTAAGGATGAAGAGCTTGGAAGCTGACTGGCCATTTCCTTTGTTTTTAACAGAGTGAGTTTAGGCCCCAAGGTCACAAGGTTCAAGTGTATATCAGAGAACAAACACTTGGCAGAGGTGACACCAATAATACAGATCGATTTCAAAGCTAAAGTGTGCCAAGATCCATAATCCACTGTGCTCAGAGGTCACTACATTTTTTTCTGCTGTATTTCGTCAAAGATTGGTTAATATAAATTTGTTTATAATTAAATGCACAATCTTGAATGATCCATAATTTGATGAAACTAAATCAAATACTCATTTGATACTCTAGCTTTCCAGCCCCTTCTCACAGCTGTGATAACTTTAGAATCTTCATCTTCTGTAGCCTTGGGAACAGATGTTTTAAAACCACTAAAGAGCTATATACAGGAACCACATGTAGATACATATGTATCTGTCACATGTGCAGATGTGTACAGAAGCCACCTATGATGAGTTCATTTATGTACATATGTGCGGATATGTACAATATCGACATGCAGACAGTTTGTAAATGTATACATGTGCACATATGTACACCAGCTGCATGTAGATGGGAAGTATATGTACACATGAGCATATATGTACATATGTGTATGTACACATGTGTAAATACATACAGTAGGCACATAAAGACATGTATCTATATGTACTCATGTACAGATATGTATACAGTAGTCACATTTGGAACAGTGCATGTGTATGTGTGCATATAGGTACAAAAATGACATGCAAATGAGTTTCTATATATACACATGCACTAATATGTACAGTAGCCACATGTGAATAAATACACATATGTAAATAAGTAAATATATTAGACAGTAGTGTCAAATTTCAGGTCAATCCATCATAACCATGTTCACATTTCACAGGACCATCAGGTTCTTTGAGAGAATTACTGCATTTAGGATCTCCAAGAGACACTTGAAAAGCAGGGAACTTTCAATGACAGTGTTATAAATCTAGCTGCGTTCTCCATTACGTTTCATGTTTGCTATGAATTTGGTAAACATGACGCTTTCAAATTTCCACAAAACAAAATAGCATGTTTGCTTATAACATGAAAGCAAGGATAGTTTTACAAAATCCACTGAAAGCGCTACTATTTTCCAGTGTTCACATTTCTGAATATTAGGGACAAGAATATTCTAGAGGTTCTAAAATATCCAGATGAAATTCTATAAACTGTTTACCAAAAAATTATGTCTCTTGTTCTATGTGGGTCAATGAGTCAAGAGAAACATTATTTTTATGAGCTTGGAACTCACAGAAATATGACATTTATCAGCTTTCCCGAAGCGGCCAATGAAAGCCCCGACTGTGGGTTCGGTGAGATGCCCTGTCTCAGGAGCCGCAACAGAAACAGACCAAAGGAAAATAAAGGCAGAATCGAAAGCTTTCCAAGCAGAGAGCAGAACTCAAAGTCCAGTGTCGTGGATTAGTGTGTGAAGGTGGAAATAACCCTCAAAAGGCTTGTGCACAGTGGCCGTTCTCCGCACACAGGGCCTGCGTCCCAAATGACGCATAACCTTTCTAATCAACAGCATCGGTGGGAGCCAAGCGCTCAAAATGTGAACCCATACTGGTGAGTCAATGCAAACCCTAACATTCAGGAATTAGTATGTCAGACATGCTCATGTTATGGCAGTGCTATCAAACTCACTTAAAACTCTTCAGGAAGAAAAAATATGTGGATCAGAGTGAGTACTGTACGTAATCTATACTTGCCCCAAGCTCTTCCTTTGAAGTTGACTCCTGTTTCTTTATGGAATTGGGGCAAATGAGTAGCTTCTTTTGGTAAGGTTTATAGAGATTTTGGAAGAGTCTTAAGCAATAACGATCTTCATTATCTCTTCCCAAGTTGAAATAAACTTTAGACTCCTAAATGCCATTCTTTCTATGAGAATAGCATTTCTTCTACTTCCTCTCTTTCTCTCTCTCTCTCCCCCCCATCCCCCTCTCTCTCATACACACACACCCCTAAAACTCATGACAGGTGAAAGACAACAGATTGTCTCACAGTTCTTCAAGTTCTAAAGTTAAATTAAATTAAAAATTTCTACTTGATAATTACCTTAGCAAAAAAAAAAAAAAAAGTATAGTTTGAATCAAATTAATAACTTTCATTTAGTAAATGCCAGCCAGGCTGTGGGTGTTTGGGTTGAAGTTGAGTGATTCCCTGAAGAGATAGCATTTGAGATTTAACTTGCTGGTAAATGTCAGCAGGCTTTGTTACTTTTCAATTTACATTATGATGTCAAAATTACAATGTCCTTAAGCTTCCGTAAATTGAATTTTTGATTCAGGTTTAAGGGCAAACTTGCCTTAGGTAGAAAAACCTCTTGAAATAAGCATAACATAGTTTCAGAGTAGTTATCTATTCCCTTTAATTTCTACATATTTGAGACTGTTTGGCAAAAAGAGAGCTTAGTAACAGTGCCGCATAGTAACAAACTACTTCAAATGATATAGAATAATTCTAAAAAATTGAGACTGGTATATATTTGTCCTATGAAGAACAGGTGTGTTATGGAACTTTGTAAGACTGAAATGTCTTCATTGTCACAATATGGCAAGTAGTGACAGCGCTGGAAATTTGGTTGATAAGAGTGCTGAAGTCATAGTACTTGGATGTGGATAGCCAGAAAGAAACAAAGCTGGACGGGTGTTCGCTTCTTACCTCCTTGTACTTGAAAAGTGAGCAAAGCAGATCAGTATCAGTTCAGTATATTTTCCAGTTATTAAGTAGATGAAATCCCCCGTGTTAAAGAAAGAGCATGATCATATACATATTTTATTCAGGAAGCATTTGATTCTATTTTATTTAACATAACTGACCTATTTTGATCGTTTTATCACCCACGAAATGCCACATGTAATTCGCCATTGTTAAAAAACAGAAAAAATTAAATCCCTCCATCCAAAAACAACTCTGTAAGCATAGTTTTAAGTCATAAGAGTCCCTGTATTTTGAATTCGATGTCTATTTCGAACAGTATGTGTTACTATTAAATTTATTTTTTTGTAGTTCTGGGGATCAAACTGAGGACTTAGACACACAGGCGCTCTGCCTCTCAGCGACATCTTCAGGTCCTATTATTATTATTATTACTACTATTATTGAGAAAGTATCATTCTAAGTAACCCAGGTAGGCCTCAGAGTCTTCATCTTCCCAACTCAGATTTCCAAGGTCCGAGAGTACAGCTACCCACTGCCACACACATGGGATGAGCAGCTTGAAGTGTTATGGTACATTTTGTTAGTTGGCTACATCAAAACTACGTTTAAGACCATTTTAAATTAAAGAAGTTTGGTTTGATTAAAAGCGTAATACATTTCGTGTTTTGTAAATGCTGGATGGATTTTCCTACTCCCTTTCTTCGTGAGCTAGGCTTAAGTCTAGTGAATGAGCTACTTGTAAATTGGTGCCTGGCCTATCACCTGCTTTGATAAATAATTGATTATCAAGTCTTCATAATCCATAATAAATTTAGTTACTAAATTGTTAATTTGCACCTTTTTATGACAAAAAAGTTAAAGGCAGAGTTGCTTTCAACTAGGAAGGCTCTGAAATACATTTTTCTAGCTATAGCCTCTCTAGAAAAAGATATATGTGGATATAGATCTTTGTTAGCTGGACAGTTTCAAGTGTTCGAAGTTTGAGAACTATATTTGAAAATTTAGCTTCTAAAAACAAACTGAATTAAGTCTTAAAGACTTAGAGGCTTAAAGCCTTATAGTGCCATCATTTTCAATTCCAACCATCCTTATGGGGTCTAAGAATCTTACACTGTCACTGTGCTATGTTCTTGGGTATCAGTGTGAATCTCCCAGTCAAGGGTCTTAATCCAGCAAGAAGAATACATCAACAGGAGTCACCAATCTGCATTTCTTTTTTGTTGCACAAATGAATCTATTGCTAGATTTTAAAATACACTTAGCAAAAATAAATAAGTAAAATGGGCAAAGACAAATGTCATGCACATATGGACCAGGAAGCTAGTGATGAGCAACATTAATCATAAAGTGAATTGATTCTACTCTTTTCCTTTAGTGTTTCAAAAGGCAGTCAAATAACCACAATTTATTGCTTGACCATAGTAATCCATATTGGTAGAACATGGTGGTCTTTTTCATTCAATCTATTTGCACAGTTCAGAAAGTATGTGTTCATAAATGGTGACAGAATCCATCCCTCAGACAGCATCAACATTTGTTAGACTGGTAATAATATAATCCGGATTAAGAACCTTGACAGAGAGCCAGCCCTACCCTTCTGCCTCCTTGGGGTCTCTGTAAGAGTTTTCACAAAGCAGAAAATAATAGATGCTTTATTTTATTTCTTTTTTTTTAATCCAAACTAAGGGTCTCGTGTAGCATGAACACTCTAAAATACAGTCTGCTGTAACGTCCACAGGAGACTGACAATGGATATGCCACCAGTAAGGTGATGAGCATAACCCTTTCCATTCTAGTGTGCTAGAGAAAAATCTAACACATTCTAAATGAAGAGAAAAATCTATGAATACTAAAAGGCACCATACTTAATCTTTCACTTGCCGTGAAAAGAATCACTTCTATATATTTGCTAACGGCTTAATGGTATAAAATCTTATTGCAGGATACATTATATTTTGCCATAAGACATCATTTCCCCGTGTAATGCTGATAGATTTTTAATTTAAAAAGTTAAAGATTGGAGAAATAATCTGCTTAAGAGGGATAAATATCCACCTGTGTCATTGAAACCATCACAAAATACAACCAAAGGCTTTAAACGTCATTTAGCAAACGAGCACGCCATATTTTATATAGTGAATTTATATATGCTTCAAGACACATGATGAATATTTTATGCTGATTGGTAGGGGAGGAAAAGATAGCACATTAATCAAATATTTTATTATCTAAGTGCCTCCAGAACAGACTGGATAGTATTGAGCGTATTCCCCTAAACCATTTAAATGGCTAGACTGTTTCTGCCACTGAATTCACAGAATGTAAGACATGCCATAAACATCACTGAGCTTTAAGTCATCTGTAGGCTGCACGCCCCTCCCAACTGAGTGGCTTTTAATCAGCTACCCTTTGTATTATTATGAGAATGCGCTTTGCCATCTAAATGATTTATCATCCAGTCATGTTTATCAGTGTAAGAAGAGCTGCTAGCACGAATGATTGTTTTACAATAGATTAGTTCAACATTGTTTCGATAAACTATTTTGTTCCCAACCATGCCAAAGTCTCATTTTAAAATATATGTCCTAAGCTTTAAAGTGTCAAAAAAAAACCCCAAAAACCCCACACAGTATAAAAATCTCTACCACTCCCATAACAATGTGCATTATTTCTGATAGAAGATAAGATAGAAAGCAATCTTTGGGGAAAACCATGAAATTTTTATTGAAAGTTCACATAGTATGTTCTCCAGATTAAGGCAATCTTTATTTTAAATCAGTCACTGGTCTCACGAGAGAGACTCAGTTATCACCATTTTGCACAGTTATTCACATTACAAGAAATGAAGAAATAATCTCCATTATAATGAAATGTGAAACGGGAAAAATCAATTTCTTGTGTACGCATCATCTTCGGTTTTCATATTCTTGTGTTAGCAAAGTTTTTAATAGATACGGTTGCATTTAATCTGGGTCACTCTTATGGCGTAATAAAACATATTTTAGATTTAGGAAGAAAACCACTCTCGTGACCACCAATGGCACTGTGAATGCTTCCTCTCCAAACAGCTTTGCAATCTGGCCTTCACCCACTTTACACTGTTAAATAAGGACATAGGTAGAAGATGGAGAGTTTAGGGGGCCCACAAGCTTTCAATGACAAAGGAGATGAACTTGGCCTTCAGAAGGAAATTACAATCTGTCCACTCAGTCTTCTCTATGCCTTTCAAGAGAATTTCATGTAGATAGACCAAAAGACTTCTGCTCTCTTCCTACACAAATTCTGCCACACAATTAGATTAGAAAGGAGCACTTTGGAAAGGTTCTCCAAGGACAAAAATGCACACATTGAAAGGAAAGGAGAGGAAGGAAAAGGAGTTGAAGGTTGGGATTTGAATTAAAAGTGCTGTATTTACCCCGTAGCTTTAGAATCCTAGTATCAGTGTGACCTGAAAAGATTCTTACTATATTTTTCTCCTATGTCATACAACAAGCTTTTATATGTGCTGTTATTAATCCATGAAACAGTTTAACAAATTTTGCTCATTATTTTCTCCCAGACCAGCAATGAAATAACTTCAAGGATACTAGGAAGCCAAAAAGAAGAATTATTTCATGATTATCTTGATTGCTTGGATGTGAAGAATTGGAGTAACCCTCCAAAACTTCCTGGAGGTTCGTTTTTCTCTTCCATGTAACATGGGTTTGTCACTATGGTCTGGTTACTGCCATTATAATTCTTCATACTAACCTCCTCTCTCCACATAACTGTGACATACACAACTCGAATCACGACCTGCATCACACAGACCATGTCAATTGGTGTCAAACTACAATTTAGATACCATATTTTTATAACCACTTTATCTAATGTTATTTTTTTAGATATGGAAGAACTCTAAAGAGTCACAGTACTTACTAATTAACATTATTCACATATGACTGCATATGTATGTATATATATATATGTATATATATATATATATATATTTATGTTTCCCTGACTATGTATTGTGCCCTGTCTGCCAACCATTCACAACAGAATGCAAGATTCATGAAGATGGACTTTCTAGCTATTTCACGCACCAGAAATGTATGTGTTTATTTATGTGTGTGCATGCGTGTACACATACTACACAAAAGCTAAACAAATGTAAAGAAAATGGAACAATTTCCCTCAGAACTAATGAACTTTGAATTGGAATAAAGGATAGCAAAATCTAGTAAATTGTACTTTTTGAAGAATTTCTCCTTCTTATCCAAAGTAAAATGTACAACAGAAGCAATAAGGATAATACTTTAAAATGTAATTTGCTGATTTTCATTCCTTTGAACTCTGGGTTTCTCAAGTAGAAGCCAATACATTGTCTCGTCATTTAAAAGCGGTGAGCCTTCCAAACAAGAATGGTATGAATCTCATCAAGCCGGGGACTTTGTGCTTTGTGCTAAGACTTAAGGCCTGTGGAGAATCAAGTTGAAGCAATCATAATCAATTTTTCAAGGAGATAATAGTCCAGTGATAGTCACAGAGAAAAGCACTCTGAAATGTTCAATTTAACCATAGAAAAGCTTTCAAAAGCCCATAATAAATGAAAATAATAACAAATGTATTAGAAATTTCTAAGACTCCAGGGAAATACTTTTCACCATTTTAATACATTTGAGATGGGGTCATTGGTCGCACTAAGTTAAACAGATGTTTTTGAACCATATAGTTAGCTAACATTGAGAAGGATACGGGTAGTCAAGATTTCCTAACCTGTGGACATAACTTGGTGTTAAAACTCTGTCTTTCCCATCATGGAAGCTCTTAAGTAAACACTGAGTTATATTTAAGGAAGCACAAAAACATTAAATGGGAATCTGGTAACATGGTAAATATTGTTCTGGGGTTAGCTGAGAATTATTTCTGCAGTCACGCTTGCTCATGGCCGCTGCACATTTCATGAGATGTAGCTTGCAGTGTCCAGAATAGTATCTACATTCTGTGAAAGTTCCGTACATTCATACAAGGTACGTTGATCATGCCTATCCAACACTACCTCCCTTCTACTCGCCACGAGGGTCTCTCATTCTTTTTCCTTCCCAATTTCATGTTATTAATAGTCCTTGAATGGCCGGGAAGAGGCTGGGTGGTGAGAACACTTGTTCTTCATCCTCTTCCAGAGGACCAGCGTTTGATTCCCGGTAACCACTTCAGGCAACCACAACCACCTATAACTCCAGTTCCGGGAATCCTAATCACTCTTGTTGCTCCCTCAGGGGTGCACCCCCCCCCAACACACACACACTAAAGAAAAACTCACGAACAGAGTTAGTGATGCGCGTGCGCACATGATATGAATGCAGGGCCATCCATGAGGCCATGAATAAACTACTGTCACGCGCATTCCCAGGAAGAGTGTCTCTCTGTCCTTCTGACCCCACTTCAGTAGCCATCAGCCACCAGTAGCTCTTCCAGTAGAACTCTGTCATCAGAGACCCTCTCTGTCCACACAAGAATTCTGGCTCGACCTCGTGCAGGTAGCCACAGCTGCTGCACGTTGATTCACACGGTCCTGTGTCATAGCCATAATTCTGAGATCAGTGAGTGTCTTGAAAATGAAAACAGCATTAAAATCTAACGGATGACTCATCGTTCTGTTGCTGTTTCTTCTGTTGAGTCTCAGAAGCAGAAAATAAAAGCCTCGTAGGCCTTTCATTTAAACTTCCAGTTTACTTTTGATCTATTCTTGATGAATGTAAGATCTCCAGAGAACTTAAAATCCAATGGGGGGAAACGTCTCTTTGCCATTTCCTTAAGCATTCCTTTACATAGCCTATGTGTTTGGGGTTTACTCTTGATTTTTATTCTTTTAGAATATTGATTTCCATCCATGTAATTACTGTGGCCTGGTTAAAGTGATAGGCGTGAGGCAATCATTAGTCTTGAAACCCTACCACCTGGGACATTGTTATGTTTCACAGAAGATGTGATGATTAGATGAAAAGAATTTGGATCTTGCTTGATTTGGTAATAAAGCCTACACAGGCAAATCTGTGCCTCAGTCAGTTTACAGTTCTAAGAAAATCGCATATTAGCTTCAGGACACAATAGCCTCTGCAGAAGTGAACAAACATAAGTGCAGGAGTTTGTAGAGACATTATGTCAGTTGCCAGCATCCCCATTGTTTCTTCTCTAGGATCTAGCTCAACAAATGATGGGGCTCAAGAAAACAAAACAACACCAAACAGAAACAGATCAACCTGAATATCCATTCATGTCAGATTTGACATAAAAATAATCAAGAACTTATAGCTATAATTTAGGAAAGTTACTTCCCAGTAGAGTCAGAATTTTCTAAAAACGCAATTAACTGATCATGGTCAGTTGAGGAATTCTCAAATTTTCCACACTGTTTAATCCTAAATGAAAGATACAGGCATCCATTTGAATATCTGGCTTGTAGACTACAATGCTCCTGTGCTATCTTGGTCTGGAGGCCAGAAGACACAGAAGATCTGTTTATTGTTGATTTCCCTGGTCAGTATTCTATTTCCTTTATGAATGTGAATAGTTCATATAGTTCATTTCTACATTCTCTTTAACTCAAATCTCATGTTATTGCCTAGCTACCATAAGATATATATATATATATATATATATATATATATATATATATATATATATAGTGTTTGTGTGTGTATATATACATGTATATGCCATATCTGTATATTCTACACAATATTATATCATATTACATTACTGTTTTGAGGGAAGGGAAAATTATTGATATTCATGGAAGGGATAAAGAAACAAAAAACATAGCCTCAGAAACCAGAGTATGTTAACTTAACCTGCATAGAAAACAACCCAAAAAAGTTGTTTTTCTTTTAATAAAAGGAAATTAGATATTTTAGCATCCTATCTGAATCTTTGCAGTTTTTTCTTTCAAATCACATTAAAAATTCAAATGACATTAAATCTAAGGGAAGAAAAACTTTTGAAGAAAATGTATCATAAGAGAAGCCAACCTATGAGGTGGGTGCAACAGACAAACACCAGTGTCAGTAACAAAGAAAGAAGGAGTGCCCAGAGCCAACTCTGGGGCTGAGCTCTGACTCAGAGATGCTCCTCTCTCAGTGAGTGTAACCTAGAGAATTGGTGCCTTAGCTTAAGGAGGGGTAATCCAGAAAGCTCACAATGCACTTTCCATAGCAGACAAGTCAAAGAGGGAAGAAAGACAAGATCAGTCAATAATCCCTCTCTCAGTGTTACATTATAGTTAGAATACTTAAGTAGGCAGACAAACCATGTTGAAAGTTACAAGAGATAGGTGCCTTTTCAAGCAAACCTATCAGAATACCAGCAGATTTCTCAACAGAAAACAGAGACCCAGTATATATATGGAATATGCCTTTCAAACTTTCCAGCTCAGGTTATTTTTTCAAGTAAGGCTATGTTTCATAATTGAAAAAGAAATAAATGTTTTTATTATTTACACAAAGGAAAGGAATCCCTGAACACCTGAATGACCATTCCAGAAACTTCATGAAGGAATCCAATGTACTGAAAGAGTATGTAACACTCATCTAACAATAAAATTGCTAGAACAGTAAACAAGAAAATTACCAACGTTATAAAAACACGAGAACTAATACGCATCTTCCAGTGATAACCCAGAATGTTAATGGTCTTAATTCCCAACCAAATGATGCAGACTGGCAGCTGGATTCAACCCAGGAGCCATCTCTTTGCTCCCAGGAAGAAGTGTACCTGTGTTAAAAACAAAACACTGTCTGTTAAAGCAAAACACTGTCGTAATGAGAAAGGGTTTTAAAGGCATCCCCAGAAAGCAGACGTTAAAATCAAATAGATGAATCTTTAGCAGCATTTGACAAAATAGACTTCAAGCCAAATTTTGTCAGAAGAGATAAAGGATTGGTACTGATGGGAAGAACAGGCCATCAAGGGGCTATTACAATTCTTAACAAGCAGAGAACATTATCATCCACAATTGAAAAACAAACAAACAAACAAACAACAAAAAGAAAACCAAACAAACATTGTTTGGATACGAAGGCACAGAATAGTTTTAACACAAAAATAGTGGGTGATTTTTATACCCCACTCTCACCAACTGATGGGTCACCCAAAAAAAAAAAAATCAAGCAAGAAACATCAGAGAAAAATGACATTTTATATCAAATGGTCTTAACTTTCCAAACACTGGAGAAAAGACATTCTTCTCAGCAATGCATGGAATTTTCTCTAATATAGACCACATAATAGGACACAAAGCAAGTCTTAGTGAATATAAGAAAATTGATATAACTTCTCACCTTCTAGCTCCTCATAATAGAACAAACTGGAAATCAACAGAAAGGAGACCTAGAGAAAGAACAAGATCCCCATGGTGATTGAACAAAGCACTACTGAAAATCAAGCAGATATGGAAAAACTCAACAGTGAAATTGAAAAATTGCAAGACTGAATAAAAATGAAAACAAACCAAAATTTGTTGGATAAAAGAAAGTCATTCTGGGAGAGAAGCTGATAGTCATAAATGACTCATTGAAAAGTCAGGCGAGTCTCAAACTGATAATACAAGGCCTTAGGAAAACAAAATGCAGCCAAACTCAAGATAAATAAATGATTAGAATGAAAGACTCATTATAAAAGTCATTGGTAAAATGGACTTTAAAAGAATATTGCAAAGAATCAATGAAACAGCATTGATTTTTTTAATGATAAGCAGGGCTGACAAATGCTTAATTAAACAAAAAAGAAAAGAGACATAAATTAATAAGCCTAGAGATGGAAGGCAATATCACACAGACACCAGTGAAACCCAGAGGACTGTGGGGAATATGCCAAAAAATTATATTCCTGTAATTGGAAAATACAAAAGTCGATACACGTCTAGATGCCAAACTGAACCAAGAGCACATAACGGCCAGCGATGTGTTCTAAAGAGGAGTAAAATGTCTCCCAACGAAAAGAACACCCAGGCCCAGGCATTTCCGTTGCTTAATTGTAGCAGATATTTAAAGGGTGAGCGACAAAGTCCCTCAAAGTATCCCGTGAAATAGAAAGGGAGAAATATTACCAAACCCGTTTTACTTATTGATTTGAAAATAACATTTTTCACACAATGCATTCTAAGCACAGTTTCCCTGCCTCATTTCCTCCGAGATCCTCCCTACCTCTCCACCCATCCAAACTCCAAGCCTTCATTGCCTCTTCAGAGAAGGAGCGAGACATTGAAGTCTCCTGTGCCACACAGACTCCTGAAAAAAGAAACCGTCCTGACATGAAGCTATTGAGGAAAGTCCTTAAAAGTTGTGGAGGAGATGCTGAAGTGTAGACCTTCACAATTAGTGGCTTCCGGTTTGTGGGGGGTGGGGGTGGGGAGCACTGTTTTCCTTGGGGGTCCTGCCACTGGGAGTTTGACAGTGCTCCAGGGAATATGTGGGCAATATGGGTTGGACTTGGGGTTCTGTGTTTTGTTTCGTTTTTCTGTGTTTAGAGAGGCCTCAGGAGTGGGAGAATGGATCTGGGAAAAGTGAGAGGTAGGTATGGTTAGAATACATTGTATAAAATTCTCAAATAATCAATAAAGCTATTATGCTAAAAAGTAAAACAAACAGGCCAAAAAAAAAAAAACCCAGAATTTTTTAAAAAGAAAAGAAAAAGCACTAAAAACACACAACATGAACACACAACACACACACTCACACACATCATAAAAACACAAAACTGGAAACCACATTATACAAGTAAAATGTCAGTAAGGTAAAAAGGCCCAAAGTAATATTAGAACCACCGCCCCCCCCCCCAAAAAAAAAGAAAAAGAAAGAAAGAAATCTACTAAAAACACCACTGAATTCATTTTGTGTTGGCCATCTACTGCTGGGCATGGGGTCTGCGCTGAAGTATGGTTATATACCCTGTGCCAAACTCACTCTATATCTGGTATTAACTTGATTTCCAGGCCAGTTAAGCACATAACAAAGACAGGAAAGTATGGCCAATGCCACTCTCTCTCTCCATCTTTCTCCCCCACCCCCCAACACACACACGGGGGAAGAATAACAAATACGATCACTACCGTAGGCAGTCGATTTTGTTCAATGCAAATTGAACTGCAATTAAGGAGTCACGTAAGAGGTGTGGTAAGTGATGTGCCTGTCTCTACAGCTAGTTATAGAGCCTGCCACTTATCAAAGTGTATAATACTGCTTTTCCCCTTCATGCTGCACATCAAATGTGTGTCACCACCTTGGGGTGTGCAGAAGTATTGCCTGTAACTCTTTCAAGACTTTTTTTTCTTTTTCATTTAAAACATAACACATCCATGCCCTGGCATATTGTTTGGCATATGGAAGGCACTTTGTAAAAGCTTTAGAACAAAACTTTAAAATATATATATAAGTATATTGCATAAGAATTGGTCCCCTACAGTTCTATAAGAGAGCCGATCTCTCTTATAGACTCTTATGTTTGTCGTCTACTCTTACCCAAATGTCTAGGGGTAATATTAAAATTCATAACAGCAACAGAAAAGAGCTATAGCACTTTTTGGAACTGGACAAGGAGGATACAGAACCAGAATGTGTGGCCTCATTAGCAGGATGTAGATAACTTACACTTTCCTCTGTATGTTCAGCGTGTCGGGCTCCATGCTGATTATTCTGTTCGCACTATCGGTTGAAGGCAAAACTAATGAGAGAAGAGAATCAAGGTGACCTAGAAAGATGGTACATTTCTCCTGAGGGCAATGGCTGCGGTGGTTATCTGGTGGGAACCTGGGAAAATCTGACGTACATTCATGGGTGGGAAATAGATTAGGAATTAAGACCAGTGTGTGATTGTTATATACAAGCATACCGTGTAACAGAGGCATTGTTAAAAAAAAAATTGTGTTTAGTATAATTCCAAAGTCTCTAGAATGTTAGCATTCTTCCCCAATATTGAGCTTTACAGAAGATACAGATGTGTATGAAATGTGGTTTTAAAATGAACCCCATTAGATAGCTCTAGCGATTCCATGCTATTATACAGCAACTCCAAGCAGTATGCATGCCTGCATTCCTTAATTCTAGACAGACATTGTTTTTTTTTTTTTTTTTTTTTTTTTTTTTGCCTTTAACATTGGCAATGAAAACCTTCAGGACTGAACATACACTAAGAATCATTTTGTGTAATCTACAAAGAAGGTACCATAGGCAAAAGGAACTTGCTCTTACCAAAATGAAATAAACATTCTAATGCCAATACGGTGTCTGGGAAGCACTGCGTGTGCTCAAAACTCCTATGCATTCTTTAGTCGATGAGATTGGGCACTCGAAAGATTCGATGGGGGATGGAGAGATGGTTCTGTGGCTTACAGCACTTGCTGCCAAGCCTGACAACCTGAGTTCTATCCTGAAACTCACAAGGCAGAAGAAGGTAATTGAGTTCTACAAGTTGTCCTTCACACACACACACACACACACACACACACACACACACACACACAGCCATTTTTTTTTTAATTTACAAATGTTAAAAAAAAATCACACAGAAGCTGTCAAAGTTAGGGAAAAGATAAACACGAGTATTTAGCTTAAGGTCCATTATTGGTATGCCATACTGCTTTTTGTCTGAATAGAAAATATAACAGAAAGTTTTAAGATAATAAATAATAGCCATGCAATTATTCCACAGTGCTTATTAAATTGTCTATTCCCTAAGGGTATATTTTTAGGCAAAACCTACAAACATTCTATTTCTTCTTAAATAATAATTTTTTTATTTTAAACCCTTACACATTCATAAAATATATCATTGTATCTATCAATCACTACCATCTCAGCCCCCATAGTTCCCTGCCAAGTCTCACAGACTTTAAATGTCCCACACACTTGCACAGAACAAAACCATTTCTCCTTTAAAAAAAAAATGCAGAGTCTTTCAAGGGAACATTCTGTATGCTTCCCAGGATTGTATCTGTAAAATAAACATGTTAATGTCTTAGCAACTAGCAAAATTATTTCATACAACTTGCAGGATCCTTCAGTTTTCCAAATTTTCCTGTTGTTTTCTCCTTTCCTTTGCTGAGAAAGAGTTAGGCTTTCCTTCACTTGGCTGCGTGCACACCAGCTGTGTCAACTGGAAGGGACTGAATTGTGTCCAATTAAAATATGCTGGACATACTTTATTTGCAGATGGGCCTTGAGAGGAGTTCACATGGGCAGGCTCTGATCCAATTGTACTGTCATATCTTGTTGCAAAACAAGAGGGTTATTAACTAATGACACTGGGGAAACTCCATAAGAGGAAAGGTTTAGAAGGACTTCCAGCTTTCTGAAATTGTGAGGAAACACATCCCTATCGTTGAATCCCTCTGTAGTCAAAGATTACTTTTAGTTATGTACAAAATAATGTTTCATGAAATGTTGGGTGAGGGTCTGCCTAGGTCTTGGTGTTTTTCGTATTGACCGCAGGTGTCAGGTTTACGTGGGGGATGTTTAATTGCTTATGATCTGCACGTGGTATCAGTAGAGCACCTAAGGAGTTCTGGATCAGTTAAAACACCTGAGCTCAGATGCTCAGGGGTTCCACTGTCCAGTGTGGCATTGGCCATGACGGTGGTTCCCTCTGCTGAGGTCTGGCAGAGTATGAGCTTACAAAAATGCCTCCACATCTTCCATGCTGAACGACACAGCCATGAACAACTACAAATGGCACATCAGCATGGGACGGGATATCACATCAGCTCATCCAACATTGAGACAAGGAAGAAGAGAAAGGAACTCTCAACCTCTCAGAGTTTGGTAAAGTACGCTCAGGGAAGCTACCGGAGGATAGAGATTAAGGTATTAATTGAAGGCTCCTGAAGGAAGAGGAGAGAGAAGAAATAAGACTCTATGAAGAGAAAAGGCTATGAAATTAATAAATACATGAGGAAAAAAGCTCTTAGGTGAGAGCCACAGAATGGAGGTCCTTAGAGATAAAGAATTCAGCTGGGTGCAGGAGAAAGCAAGGTTCTATTGCTTTTCCCGATCGTGGAGCCTAGGCTCCTTTCCAGCTGCTGGTGGTAGCAGTAGTTAGAAAGAATGCCAAACCGCCAGAATGCTTCAACGGAAGATACTTCCCACTGACCCAGGAACCCCTGCTGTCGTGGAAGCCTTGGCTAAGAGCCAAAAAGCCGCTTAGTTAAACTGAACAGGTTTTGTTTTGTTTTTTCTGCAAACCTTACTCCAGGCACTAGTGATGATGATGAAAACTCCACCCACTAGGGAACCCTTCCTGCAGACAAGGACTAGTTGTTTGTCCAGGAAACCAGACTCTAAAAATCTGGGAAGTGTTTCCTAAGGGTCAGCGCACAGAAGCTGCCTTCCAGAATTGGGCGAAGTTGTATCATCCCGTGCTGGTAGCCAAACTTGGTACCGTGAATCACCCACTACATGATTGGTTCCCACTGCATGCTTCCCACTGCATGCTCCAGGAGAAGGAAAGCAGGTGCTTGCGACATATTGAAAGACACACTTTGAGTCTGCCTTGCAAATGCTACAGGTGCGTTTGAGAATCCAATACACAGCCAACTTTTGTGAAATGCTGATTTTCTCAGAAAACAAACAAATAAAAAAAAAAAACCTTTCTTTTAAACCATGGCAAGTTTTCAGTAGCAACTAAGAAAGCATAAAATGGGCAGGGACTTCCCCCTCAATAATCACAATGGCACTTTTCCACCATGCAGGTGCATTTCCTCACACCGTGACTGTATTTAAACACTAGTGTACATGTGCCTCTCCTTCACCCCAAAGTATCCCAGTTCTCCATTTGCCTGGATTCTGCAGGATCTCATGGGATATCAGTTGCAGCGTGTTCAAAATTAAATTTATTGTGCTAGCATCATCTCCAATCTGTTTCTCACCCTTCATTCCCTCTGCTGGGGGTGGGGGTGCTGTCTTCAGTTTCCACAACCAGGGGAGTCACCACAACAGAGCCCATCTTTACCACGGAGCACGCTGAGACACAGCTTGTTTTCCTGCCTCTTCATGAATACTCCAAATTTGCATCCAGTCCACATTGATCAGTTTACTGGCTGTTCCTCATGGCTCTGTCCTGTTTCCTGTCACTCTCAGACCGCTTGGAATGCCTCAGTACAGTCCTGAAATTTTTTAAATTTGTTTTCTTTTGGTTTGGATTTTCGAGACGGGGTCTCTCTGTTGTAACTCCGGCTGTCCTGGAACTCACTCTGCAGACCAGGCTGGCCTCGAACTCAGAGATCCGTCTGCCTCTGTGCTGGGATCGAAGACCTGTGCCACCACCACCACTTGGCTATTTGTGGGGGGTCGTTGTTTTGTTTTGTTTGGGGGGCGGCGGGGTGTTCCTTTCTGCTCTTCATCAGAGGCCTGCACTAGTATCTGCCTGAGAGCCACTCAGTGACTTATTCTTCCCAGGCTTCAGGCTTCACAAGTTTTCAATCAGATCTTCATTAGCAGTGCTTTGCTGATCAACAGCGAGGTGAAGACAGTGGATCGTGCACTCTGGAAGCTACAAGAGCAGGGGCTGCTCTTCAAAGGGTCCTCTCGTGTTTTCTAAAGGGGGAAAGGGAACCTCACCAATGCTAACCTCCTGAGTAAAATGATATTCTCAGCTAGCCAAGTTTCTGATTTGGATAAAAGCATACATACGCATCTTCCTGCTCTGTAGAGCAGTTATCACTGTGGGCTCCACGAAGCTGTGAATGAGTGAAAATAGCCGAAGCAATGGAACCACTTCTCAGACAGAGATGAGACGGTAGATGTTTTTACACCAGTTTAGCAACTTTGCATCAAATCCTAGCATTGTGGTCTCATGTTATCACATTCCGTACAGGGTCAGAAGTCCCCTACTCCAACAGCCCTTTCTTGATTTTCTCAGCTTATGACTCTTGGAATCGGACTCATTCACACATCTCACGATAACTTAAGGGCCATGTGTATTCCCTTGTCCACACTTTCCTGGAAAGATCAAAGGGCTCCAAGAAGGAGCCTCATTCACTTTCTAACCCCTCCGTACCGTGACTCAGGATATTCACATTTAAATAAAATTAGGAAGGTTTTATCCCTATATAAAGGTGTGGATCCATACTGGCTAAACGTGATAGATGAAACATGTAGGCAGCTTGTGGTCAGCGCCGGTCACCATCTCCTATGTCTTTGCTTGAAATTCTTTCAGAAAATCTTTAGGTTTAATCTTAATATAACTATCAACAAATAGTTCCTTAGTCATAAGTTATCAAGAAAAAAGCCATATTTACCTAAAAGTGGCTTCTGAAAGTTCAAGCAGTCTTTGGGAGTCAGTTTTAAAATGAAGACTTACAATGGTTTATTTGTTTTCTTTTCATTTATTATGATGAAAAAGCAAAATAAATGGAAATGAATGGAACCATATTTCAAATTTGAAATTTGCTATTTTCCCAAGTAAATCTGTACAAACCAAAGGTCAGATTGATTTTGCATATTATTAGAATCTCTCCTATGCTGGACACTGGCAGCTAGCCTTTGATCCCAGACAGTCATGTGATCACAAAATTAAACACATGGCAGTGCACAGTTAGCTGTGCTTCTGTGGTAGGGTATATGTTCAGGCGCTTATGTTAAACACATTTTTTTTTTTTTGGTTTTTTGAGACAGGATTTCTCTGTTGTAACTCTGGCTGTCCTGGAACTCACTCTGTAGACTGTTGTAAAAGTTTATTCTTAGTTATATTTAAAATGCTTTCATGCATTGTTGGGTGAGGGGCTGTCTAGGGTGTTTTGTGTTGTTTAAAGGTGTTGGGTTTGTGTGAGGTTGTTTAGTTGCTTACGATCTACATGTGGTATCAGTAGAACACCTAAATAGTTCTGAAAAAATAAAAACAGCTGAGCCGAGGTGCTCGGGGTTCCACTATGGATTGAGTATGGTGCTGGTCAGGATGGCGGTTCCCTCTGCTGAGGTCTGGCAGAGTTTGCGTGTATGAAAATGCCTCCCTGTTGTCCTTGCTGAGCCCACACAGCAGCAAACAACTACAGTAGACCAGGCTGGCTTTTAACTCACAGAGATCCACCTGCCTCAGCCTCCCAAGTGATGGGATCAAAGGCGTGTGCATTACCCCCCAGCTATAAAATGTATTTTTGAAGTCTATTATATTCAAGTCATAATGGGCTTAGCAGGACTGCTATAATTTGAATGTGAAATGTCCCTGATGGCCTCATGTGTTTGAATATTTGTTCCCCAGTGGGTGGTACTGATTTAAGAGACTGAAAACTTGGGGCGAGAGTCCTGGCTGTCATAAGTGGGCCATGAGGGAGAGTTCTCTGATTCTGGGCTGCTACCCACACACACATGACCAGGCACCTATGGCTCCCAGTTCCAACCAAGCCACCATGCCTTTCCCACTGTGACAGGCCATATCCTGAAATCCATGAGCCAATATAAACTTCTCCCTGAAGCTCCTTCTGTAGGATATCTTGTCATAGAGATAAGAAAAGTACCTAAAACAGGAAGGAAACTACATTTTATGGGATATATTGATATAGATATAGATATATAGATATAGATATAGATATAGATATGATATGATATGAACTTTGTGCACAGAGAGAAATAGGTACATTACTAATAAGTTTTTCATGTTTTTAACAAAAAGATGCTGTATAAAACATTAGCATACTAGTGTTTCTGTACATTAGTCACAGATTCAACTCAATGTTAACTCTACAGATGGTGAAATTTTTCTTCCCTGTTTCAGCAACCACGTTTGTTTGTTGTTGATGGTGTTGTTTTCAGATTCTTATAGACCTGAGCTTGGAAACCAAGAGTAGAGATGATGAATAAAGAGCAAAGTGCTTTGCTGAGGTCAGGATGGGTTGTCTAATAGCATGAAGAGGGCAACAGATAATAATTTTTACTTAATTTTATTAATTTTACTAGCAGAATAGAGAAATCGAGAACTGTTTACTGTACCAAGACAGTGAAATAAGCTAGCTTATATCTTGACTCTTTGTATAAAATCTTCAATGTTTCGCACACTCTGGTTAATTGCTCTGTTTGTGTTAAAATATGTATTTAGAGTTTTAATATTTTATCTTGCATGCAAACAAAAGTGGTGCTTTTAAAAGAAATAAAAAATCGATCTCATATGTAGAATCACACTGAAATATTAAAAATCTCAAAGACAGAGCTCAACAACTGAAACTTCATTTCACGGAAATGGGGAAGACTAAATGAATGGCTTGCAGTTTCCTGAACTTAAGGAGGAAGGATCTGCCCAGCACACCAACCCTTCTTTCTAAACCAAGAAATAGCTTTGTAACAGAATCTGTGCTCTCAGACAGGGACAGTCTTACGATTAGGGATTTTTAGCAGTATAAATGCCTTAGAGCTCTGACCATCTTGAGCAGCTCAGAGAATTGATCAACAGTGAGGAAAATTATCAGGTGAAATAAGGTAAATGGTCTCGTGTTACTTTGGATTACTGACAGCCACTGACTTTAAATTATACATGTGGTTCCAATGGCTGGTTGCTTTTTCTTTTTTACACATATATAATTATTAAGAATAAATTACCTATATGGATGGCTTGTGGTTTAGTCTGTTGCTTTCCACTGGTTATCTAATTAAGGATTTATTTTGAATACAAGCCATGATTTGTATGTATCCAGAGCTTGCTAATTTTTCATACAGCATGTCCATAGCTGAGAAAATGTTTCATAGCTGTCAACATGGCACCCATGTTCATCATTCCCCTACAGGGCAGGACATAGTGACCCGGAACCTGCTTGCTCTGGAAAGTCCCATCTAGGATTATTGAGAAATAAAATGAACAATACCAGCATGGAATTAAGACATCTAATTTAATATGTCTTAGACATATGATAGGCTTACAAAATCTCTCAAAGGATTCTCAAGATAACAAGGCATTTATAAGTCTTTTGTTGAAGACAGATTTGTTGAATACAGAAATAATTAAAGGTGAGACAGAATGGGCAACATTTCTGAGGTCACAGCACACCCTGTGCATATAATATGGAGCTGTGTTTAGGTCCATCTGACACTGAACCCCTGCAATGGTCTGGATAGGCTAAATTGTGCTACAATAATAAACACTCCTCCAAAACTAAGTAGACAGACAAATTACACAGTCCTCATTCATCCAGCATCCGTAGCCAAGCCAAAAAATGGAGTCACCAGGGCTCACAACAACAAGCATTTGCACCTCAGTCGCATAACCAAGTGTCTGTCAACTGTTGGCTCCACTCTGTGCACGTTATTTGCCTTTTGGAATCCAGAATGGCAGAGTATGCTAGTTTCCGAGCAAGAGTTATTCTTCTGCCTAATGAAAAGGCAGACAGCAAACTGCAGGGAACTGAAGCCTATAGTTTCTGCTTGGAAGTGATGGACTTCACACCTGCTCCATGTTGCTGGCAAAAATCACACTGTGTCCAGAGCTAGAATTGCCAAGCAGTAGGGAAGTAAGATCTTCCATTCGCACAGGGCAGTAAACCCCATGTGTTTCATTGCGGTGTCTCATGCCTTTTTCCTTGTGTGCATTTATTTATTTGCTTCCACTCCTCACAATCCATTGTGAACATGCTCTACTCGTTGGGTACCCGGTGGAAACAGTAATTGGTCAGAAGGTCACAGGAATGTTTGAAGGCTGTGCAATGTCTGATAGTAAGGCCAGCCTTGTCTGGCAGCTCACAGGTGAGATTTTCAATTAAAGTACGAGTGCAACTTCCTAAACTACACCAGTAGGTAGGGTCAGACAGAAGGAGATCTGTTGAGATGCCGTGACATCAGCGAAGATGCAAATGATTTTCATATTGCACAGTTACTCTTCACATTCTTTTAAACCTCAACTCAGTATCCCCTAAGTACCTTACCAGCACTAAAGGACTTTGAATTTTTGACAGCCTATCATCTGAGAGCACCTCTTCACTGTGTTGCTACTTAGCATTTCATTCTGTTTGAAATCGTCTCCGTCAGGAAAATAACAGAAGGAAGAGTATCAGTTCCCATCCTGCCAACAGCAAACCCTGCAACCTTAATCTTTGAGCTACTGACACTCACACTCTGAGAGTGACCAGGTGTGTTTCTTGGAAGGTCAGCTGACTGTGGGTGTCCAAATGCCAGTGTTTAAGACTCTGTGAGTCATAATCACTAGTCTTGGCCCTTTAATAGCCCACCAGTGGAGGAATGAGAGCTGCCAAACATGATTACAAATAGGCTCGGATCATTAAGTATACATAACAAAAGGGTATTTATGCTAACATGGTCTCCAGCATGCTTCTTGCTTAATAAGCACTCTTCCTCTTCTTACAGGCTAAAACTCTAACAACAGACACAGTGTCTCATAGGAAATGATTCACCCATGCTTCGTCTTTTAATCATCCGATTAGTTTTCAATATTTTCTCCGAAATATGCATGCTGCACTCAGAGAAATTGCCAATGTTATTTGTTTTATCTTGTCCTGAAGATGTGGGTTCACATTTTAATGGTTTCTTTGTTTGGTGGCCCCCATACACTGTACAAAGTACTTGTTCACCCACTTTCCACTCTCAATGGTCCACACAAAGCATTAAAATTTGAACTAACTACTACTCTAGAATAAAATGAGATGCTGCAGTTATTTTAATTTGTGACTGGCATTCAATACTAACTCTAACACGATATTTATGTCTCCGGAGGTGTATTCTCTTGTGAATCATTGTTCTTTCCCTGGAGCGTCCACAGCTTTCCCATGAATCCATAACCACTATTTGGATAAATGATATGTACCATTGACATTATACGCATTGAACTATTTTACCCTGTGCATTAGTTTTTCATTGCTACTACAAAATACTTTAATCAGGCTACTTTTAAAAAGGGGGAAAATTAATCTGGGCTCATGTTTCTGGTGATTCAAGGTTCATGATCCACATCTGGTCTTGGCTTCTGACTACTAGAGACTAACAAGTACCACATAGCAAGAGATAGGGTTCATGCACACACGTGACTATCAGCCTCGTCTCTATCTTGTCATAGCTCACTAGGACTTAGCCACGAAGCTCTACTCGGTGAATCAACAGAATCTATATAATTATATAGATGACTTCTTAAAGCCCTACCTCTAAACACCATTATCGGATTAAGTTCCAAATTTAATATCCCACAATGAAAATTAAATTTTTAAAAAAATCATAAAGGTCTGGGAATACTGAAACCACATGTGAACCACTGCACTCAATCTATGATTTATATTTCCCAAAATTTTTAAAGCAAATCTGTCGATATCTTGGTATATAGCCCCTGGTATTGCTGGTGTGGAGGCTTTCAAGGACTTCTAGTCTGTTCAGCCACACTGAGTGCAGCCTGAGGCTCCGGCAGGGGCCGGGGGATGTCATAAGGACAGAGTGATCATACACAACAGTTTCTAGTGTAGAAGAAACTCGTGTGGCCTGAGGAGGGATCCCTGACCCCTGCTGGGGTGATTATTTAACTGTACTTTTCACTTGACAATTTAGTGCAGGCAAACAGAATGCTAACTTTGCTTATTGTCTGGGCTTCCCCGGGATTTTGCTGTTAATCGACAACGTATATGTGCATTATAATTGTGTGTTTATATAAACGCAACTTCTATTAACATCTAGTGACACGTGATTCTTTTTAAGGGAGTTATTTTTATTTTATGTGTATGGACGTTTGTATGAATTCCGTGTGCACCACATGAATACAGCGCCTAAGGTGGTCAGAAGGGGGAAATGGGTCCCCTGGAACTGGAGTCACTGAGGTTTGTGAGCTACTGTGTAGTTACTGGGGACTGAACCTGAGACCTCTGCAAGAACAAGTAATGTTCTTAACTACTGTGCGTCTCTCCAACCCCTTAAAAGATTTTTAAAGGAATGTTCTAGATAATCTCAGCGACATGATCATTAAGCCTAAGTATCTGATATCAGTGTAGGAAAAGGAAGAGTTTCAATATCATAGCCATGACTATGACCTGAGTTAAGTCTTTGCTTTCAGAAAGTGCTCTTTTAATGATTTTGTGTGATTTCTCCTACTCTTGCTTGTTGAATGTATTGACCGATGTCAAACCCTCTCAGTAAGAATTTGTTGTGAGTCCAGCTGACAATGAACATCCTCGATACATGTATGTTTTCATTTTGCACACATGTGTATATCCAGCCAGCCTCCAGGGTTCTGTTACCTACCTGTCTTCCGTGTTTTCCTGCTGTGTACCATGCTGCAGTAAACATGCTTGCAGGCGTATTGCTTGTTGCTTGTTTCAGTGTGTTCTTTATAACCCGAGTGCCATAATTTGGGGTTCTAAAGTGGACACGTTCTGTTGTTCATTTTTCTCATTGGTCTTCCTGGACTACTCAAATTATTCCTTCCACATTACAAGGAGGTCATAAAATATATCACAATGGCAACACAGATTTATTATCCATTTAAATTCTACATTTGTTAAAGGAACTTCAGAGAATTAATAGTCAGTTACCTGAAGTCAGAATTCCTTGATGTCAAAGAATCCTTCTTTTTTTTTATGTTTACTCTGGAAAAAATACGTATTTATGTTTAAATGTCTGTGCATATGTGACTACTTCAGTGTATTTCACGTGTGTGCACAAGGGTCCAAAGGGGCTGTAAAGCAGAGGAAAGCACATTGTTATGAAAGTAATTTCAGACAAGGGGGGCAATAGGAGTTGCTAACTGAAGCCAAACTATGAAGAACTTACTGAATCTTTAAAATCAATTTTAGTTTTTTTTAGTATCAGTGACTATGTCGCCAGCTTGAACTCGTATATAAAAGGAGAGTATTTCAGCGTATATACGCCCATGAACAGTTGGATCCACAGTTTCAAATGCCATCACCGTGTTATCTTTATTACTGTCTCTCTCTCTCCCAGGATGACAAATCCTCTGCTTAGGCTTCTTGTATTGCTTCAGAATGCTTCTCCATAGGAACTAGCAGACTTGGCTACCAGTTTAGCAACTCCACAGTATCGTATGTATGTCCCTCCTGAAATCACTCTCCACTGGTGACTGTGGCTTTTCCTTACAGGAGAGTTCTTACCTTGGAGACTATTAATATCGATAGCACTCTTACCCTCTTGAAGTATCTGACAAGTACTCAGAGCTTACACTCTTGGCATCTACAGAACAAACTGGAGCACAGTATGGAATTCTTAATAGTAAATAGCAGAATACCTAAACAGCACAGTACTGGAAAGTCGCATCCTCTCACGGGCACTGCACACAAAAATGAGCCTGTTGCAGTCTCCTTCCTCCCTCCATCATCTACCTATAGGCTCAGGAACAGCTGAAGCCAACTGTTGTGTGATAATACACGGAGGTATGGATAGTCAGACCTGGAAACCTGTAGTAATTGTGTTTCAAGACCTTCCTGGGTATTATTACATGAACAGAGGAGCTATTAGAGGACACAGTGTTCTTTTGTTTCGCTTGTTTTGTTTTGTTTGAGACAGGGTTTCTCTGTGTAGCCCTGGCTGTCCTGGAACTCATTCTGTAGACCAGGCTGGCCAGGTATTCAGAGATCCACCTGCCTCTGCCTTCCAAGTGAGGGGATTAAAAGCTTGTGCCATGACGGTCAGGACCACAATCGTTCTTACCACAGGAGCATTGTAAGGTCAACAACCGTGACTATAGATGGAGTTGCACTAACTGAATCCGACTCTGGGAATGTTTACAATTGACATTGAGAAGGCAAATTTAAAAACACAATGAAAGTTCCCTGAGACAATGCAGGCTTGAGGAACACAGTCTCTTCTGATTTTTTTACTTTCAGTCTTTCTTTGTTGTGATTCTTTTTCTCTTTCTCTTTCTTTCTTTCTTTTTTTTTTAGTACGTCTGAAATAAATGGTGATATCTGGACACATCTAGGCAAATAATTAGCTTAGACTACAAAATAAAAATAAGTACAGTAGCCAGTTTTGGTTTTTTTTGTTGGTGGTGGTATTTTTTTTGTTTTTTGTTTTTTCTAATCACCAAGTCTGAGGCAAAGCTCAGCTGTAAACCCCAAGTATTCAATCTCTCATCCTTGAGCTATTTTGACTCGCATTTAATCCTTTAAGAACAGGGTCCTTGTGTGATGCTATACTGTGGTCATGTTCATAAAAAATAGACAGATTGAGATATCGGTCTATCTTTGCCACTCGGCTGATGGGCAAAATTGTTGAAACTCTGAATGAAGATCTGTCAGGACCATAAAAATCATCTTAGAGTTTTACTTAATATGCCCATTCCCAGTGAATGTTTCTCAATTAAATTCTCCTTAATAAAAGCCGAAAGCTCACTTCGTCCATATCTACTATTTGCAGTGCTGTTAGCAATGAACAGTAATTAGCTGAAGTTGTATATTGATCACAATCCAAAGCCTGATCATTTGTTTTGAGACTTGATTTTTATACGAGCATTTGTGCTGTTTTATTTTCAATCCAGTTTAAAACCGTAAAGATTGAAGTGTTCCCCCCAAAAAAGTGAATTCCTGTCATTTTTCACTCGACTGGAAGGAAAGCAAACAGTTTTGCACATCTCAGCAGGGGTCTTTATAACAGGGACTTTATAGTGCATTTTTATTTTTCTTGTACTAGTCCCCAGAAACATAAGCATTTTAAATCTGGTTCACGTAGCATGGTTTTAGAAACTAGATTTTCTGTCTGTCCCTAGCATTTGCTTTCCTGTAAAAGCTTTTCTGCTCAAGTCTTACAGCAAGGAGTGGGTGATCTACAACTAATTATTTTAAATTTTAAGCACCACACCACAATTTAAAGTCCACAACAGCAACTCATAGTACCAAGCAATGGTATGAGCTTAATTCATGTTTTGAAATGTATGGGCTGCCCCGTCAGATGGAGAAAGCAGAAATGTTGATCCTCTGTGTTGAATGTTCCTATAAGTTCTATTGGGGAAACACTCTTGATTCTTAAGATCTAAATGCTCTCATTTACCTGTGAATGCAGTAAATTCCCAGCAAGATCTCATACTTTCTGGAAACACGATGTGACCTCTTGTTCTTTTCCTCAGGCACAGCTCAGACTTAATCAAAATACAACGGTTTGTTTTTCTGTTTTCTTGTTTTCTGCCTTGGAACCTTGAGTGTTTATTATTCTTTAATTTGCTTTAAAGTCTTAGGAAATTATGATTTCAGGGGAAGTCACACCTTAAGTCATATCCCATAAAATTGGTGGAATGTTACCTCCTTTGAACAGAAAAGAAATTTTAATCATTCCCTGAAGACAAGCTGTGGTGGAACCCAGATAGTGTGCCTAACAACCTAAAAAAAAAAAAAAAAAAAACAAAAGAAAAACACATCAGAAGTCACAGAAGCAGACATCAAGCCATGGCAGAAGATGCTGTTAGAGAAAGAACCAAGACTGTAATTTGCAATTTATAAATTACTAAAATACCGTGGAGTTGTTCTGATCATTTTGGCAGTGCTCCAATTATTCTGAACCACGAGCCAGTTCATGAAACAAGGAGCAAAGAACTTGTCACTCCATCTGCAGGAAGACGAGGTAATTAATTTTCAATATATCATCAATTAAACAAGCACTCACCGTTCATATGTCATGTAAGACGCGGGAGTACAGGCTGGAGCCTAAAGAAAAGGAAGAAACATTATGGAGACAGCTCCAGCTCCTTTAATCCAGTTCACCTACACAAAGCTGTGAGGACCCAGGAGACGACGCAGCAGGTAAAGGTATTTATTGACAAAGAGCACTGACCTGAGTTTGATTGCTGGAACCCACAAAGGTGTAAAAGGAGACAATCAAGGTCCAAAGTTGTCCTGTGACCTCCACACATATGCTATGGCATGCACACGTGTACACACAAACACACACTGATGATGATGATAATGCTAATAATAATAATAACAATAATAGTAATAGCAATGTGAATTTCGATTTGGAATGAAAAGAATCTACTATAAATTCTTCTTAGTTGCGTCCATATTTCAGTGAACTAAAATGACATACTTGGGTAGAGGAATTCAAATGCGATTTTCCCAGTCTATGATGACTACCAACGAGAGTGATGTTTGTCATATACCGGTTATTAAGGAATGTTCTGTGATCCGAGCTAAATCATGTGTTTCTTCTGCTTGCCCTCTCTACATGGCTGTATATAGATTTTTTTTCTCTTCTGCCTACAATAATGTACTACATTCAGATAAAAGTCTCATAGTCACTTCCACACTTTCGTTTAGTGGTTGATTGGCCAGCTATGTTATTTTGTTTGTCTCTGTTAATTATAGATCCTCCTGAGCTCAGCGTACTTTCATGAGCAAGGAGACTGTGATGAGGACCAGAATGACTCACCTCTGCATTCAGAGTTTACCTATCAATGCTCACTGCACTAGAAATGGTCCAAGAGGCAAAGAACGTGACATTTCTGGAGGCAGAAGAGATGGATCGATGGTTAGGAGTACCTGCTGATCTCGCAGAGCATCTGGGTTCAGTTCTCAGCACCCACATAGAGCGGATCACACCTATCTGTGACTCCAGTTCCAGAGGCTCTAATACCCACTTCTGGCATTTGTGGACACTGCCCTCGTGTGGTGCACAGACATCCATGCAGACAAAACGCTCATGCATGTAAAGTAAAAGTTTAGAACTATGACATAGACATTTAAGAATATGATTAAGACTTTGAAAAGAATAAGCATGTAAACACAACTGCGAGAAGTAGTAAAATTGAAGGGAGAGTGTCAAACAGGCTGAAAGCTTCCTTAGACTTGACATTTATCCTACATCTGAGTATTGAGAATGTTCAGATGGACAGAAATAAGCCAGAGGGATGAGATGCTGTCATATACCGATAAGGGAGGATACCTGCATGCATAAACACATATTACATACATTGTATATTGTATATTTGTGCATGCATATATCATGATGAAATTAATTCTTTCAATCTTTCACATGTTGAGAATCACTTCTATAGACACCCTTGGCTTTCCACATGTCTAGGGAAGAGAGGCATCAGTTAGCTTTGCCTGCAGACCATCAACGGGAATATCTCTGCAGAGGGTTATGGGTCAGAACTGGCCATTATTTTATCTCAAACAATGTTCTCATTGCACACAAACAGTGCTCCAGTTTGCCAGCTTTGTGTAACCTCCTTCAGTGTTTTGATGTTCTTATCTGTAGAGTATAATTTAATAAGACACAAAAAGTCATCCTACTCTTATGATCCTTCCTGTATGAAGTAATTAAATTTCAACTTTTTGCAGATATAAGGCTGGGAGCAGGCTGTATCCACAGGAGCAAACCACTTATGGTAGGGAAGGTATAAAGTTCCAATTCCTTTTCCTTTTGTGATTAAATCTCATCCGTTCATAAGTGACTTATTAGTTTGTGTCTGCGGAAGTCAGCTGGTGACCACATTCCTCAGTACCACGCTTTCCCTTCCTTTGGGGAACGCATCGTAAGTGAGACGGTCAGTTTGACCGATCACGTAAGTACAGTGATGGATGGTGTGAGAGTCAGGGACCTAGCCTTGCCTGAAGATGTGCCACAGCTGGCAGACATGATTCAGTATCAGTCTAAGATGCTTTCATATACAGTTCATGCATCTCGCTGTTCTAAAAGCATTGTTTGAAGCCAACCTAAACCACAGTTTTCCATTACAGCAGCAGACTCTCTGAAGGAAGGCCAGGTTCCGTCTGATGGGTCACGAACTTCCTGGCTGTCTTCAGCCTTTACCGGCTCATATTCTTCACCTTTCCTGCTAGAGTACTGTAATCAGTGACTTAGTGAGCCATGCTTTGATTTCTAGTCTCCCAGCCACACACTCCTATTTGTATCTGTCAATCAGATTTCTATCCACCTTCTTCTTTCAAAAAGAAAATAACTCAAACTCTAGATTATCCCAGAGAAAGTCCCCTCTGACCTCAATGGGGTCGACATCCCAGGTTGTCTTGCTACTTTTCTTGTTTCTGTGATAAAATATCTTGGAAAAGGACCCGTAAGGTTAAAAAAAAAAGTTTATTTTGGTTGAATTTTTGAGTACATAATAGTCTACCATGGCGGGGACTGCCAGGTGTCAGCAGCTGACGCAGCTGGTTAGAGTTGTGTTCCCAATCAAGAAGCAGAGGTCATGCATCCTCAGCCAGCTTTCTTCTGTCTATGCCATTCTGGCCTCCAACCCAGAGAAAAGTGCTGCCTAAGGCCAGGGTGCATCTTCCCGGTCTACTAATTTAATAGAAATGATCCTTCGCAAGTTTGCCCAGAGCCTACGCTAGTCTAAATTATCCCTTAAAAATTGCCCGGAGATTTGTCTCCTAGGTGAGTCCAGATTCTGTCAGCACTGGCCGTCTCATGGGCCTTATGTTGTGTCACCCTACCTCTCCATTCACCTCAGTTTCTCATGCTATTTCTTCAGGTGTGTCTTTATTAACCAGATCATACAGAGAATCCCACCTCTTACCCAGTAAACTCTCAAACACTTCACAATATCTTTCTTCAATATACTCTTATTTCCTAATATAAAATAATCTCTAACAGAGAATTTAGCACACATAATATCCACTGTTAGTGATGATCAAAAGCATGTCTGGTGTGAGTCCAAATCCAGCCCATATTCTTATCCTTTATTCCCACTCTGCCCTGAGCCCTGGTGTTACACCAGATTCTGTGCCATATTCCAGCTAAGGTGACCATTTCCACACCTACAATTATTCCCTTGGTCTGAATTTCTCCTGCCCAAATCGAACTCAATCATTCCCAATCAAGACATGCATAATTGATGATGGCCTTTTCTTTGGTGTTAGAAAACCTTGTCAAACTACAGTTATGACTGCCCTGGCAAAATATCTCTAATGGTACTATAGTAGCACAAATTACGTGAAAGTAACCAGGTGCTTTCTGGTTTCATCTCCACAAAACAAAACCCATACCTGGCACCATCATCATGGCCAAGAACCTGTGGCTAGACAGGCCATAGGCCTTAGGGGAGAATCTAGTGCTATTGTCCTACTAAATGGACTTAGTATTAAACCAACTCTGAATGACTTCACATTATACCCATACACTAATGCATCTCTTGGTCCTTATCGAGAAGCTTATTCTTTCAGTAGATGGAAATTAACGCGGGGACCTATGACTGATCAAGATGTAAAGACTAAGAGACTGCTGAATGCTCGATCCTAAATGAATCATCTGTGTCAGACACCCTCCTCCTGAGGCTCAGGGTTCATTACAGAAAGGGGAAGAAAAAGTATAAGAGCCAGAGTTGGTGAAAGACTACACGGAAAACAGCCTTGACGTGACAGAGCAGCTCCACACACAAGCCCACAATGACTATGACAACATGCACAAAACCCAAACAGGATGAAAGAGAAAAATCCCAGCATGGGTATAGGAGAGGTCCTCCTGTTCCCAAGGAGCTATCGACAGTTGATTACTGCTGAAATAGGAAAAAAAGAATATTTTTTGGGGGTGGGGGTGGGGAGTGCATTGAAGCAGGGTTTCTATGTTGTAACTCTGCTGTCCTGGAACGCACACTGTAGACCAGGCTGGCCTTGAACTCACAGAGATCTCCCTGCCTCTGCCTCCTGAGTGCTGGGATTAAAGGCGTGCGCCACCACTACCTGGCAAAATAATTTATTTTATTTTATGTGCATTGGTTGTGAGGGTGTCCGATTCCCTGGAACTGGAGTTACAGACAGTTGTGAGCTTCCATGTGGGTGTGAACCCGGGTCCTCTGGAAGAGCAACTGGTTAAGAGTAACTCTTAACCATTGAGCCATCTCTCCAGCCCCCAAAACAGATTCTTTAGGGGTATGGAACTGATAGGTTGACCACGCCCCAGCAAAAAGTCACATATTCAAGAGTTTATGACAATATATATTGTGCTGGTTATGTTTGAAAAAATACATATAGTTGTGTGTGTAGGTAGGTAGGGGTGGACTTGTGAGGAGTTGTGGGAGTGGAGATCAAAAAACGTTGTACAAAATCCTCAAAAACTGATAAGAAATGAGAAATAAAAAAAAAAAGAAAATTGAAAATAAAAAGTGATTTTCAGGTCTAACGGGTCATCATGGGAAGTTCACCAGAACAGAGCTTAGATGTCCTTGGACCAGTTCTACTCCTCATGACTCAAGGAGACTTGATGTCCAGGAACAGTAGCTTTGGCTTTAGACATGTCGAGATAAGGTCAATCACGGGCTACAGAAACTTTGTATTGTGTACCTTGACTTCTCCAGATGAAGGGGTCTCTATGAGCGCGGTGAAATGCTTCCAAGTGAGAGTTTGAAGGACAGGATTCTATCCAGTATAAGAAGAATTCATCTGAGGTAGCAGGCTTGAGAAGGAGCCCTGGAAATATGTTGTAACTTGTTTGTGTATGCATGACATGCTCTCATAGCATAGCACTGTCTGGGATCTCTCTCGCCCTGAGGAGGCAGGTGAGGCCAGATGGCTGAGTCCATCTTTCTGTTGCCAAAGGTCCAAACTGTTCTGCGGCACCAGATGTTGTAGGGATAGAGCAGGTGTTCATCACAGGGCACTAGAAGTAGGTAAGGAGAGATGGGTTGCATCTCAAACTGTTAATTTTGCTTCGAATGCTAAATGTGTATTAGGAGTCATGTGAAATGCCTTCCTATAGCCTTTCTCATGCCTCAAAACACCGGCAGCAATGAGTGATGCCTGGCTCTTGCTCTTCACAGGTCTGGTCAACGCGTGGATTGGCCCTCACTCGCCCGTTGCTAGGTGGGCTGACAATCCCCCAGCCATGAGATGGTGCAGGTTTGTTTCGCTATTTCAGGTGGGAAACACCATCCACAAGGTCCCCCACTTTCCGTGGGATGCCTCAGAGGACAGTGCAAAAGATTTCCCGAATAAGATAAAATTGGTAGGTTATATGAAAGCCTCATGAATATTAAGTGGCATATTCTACAACAGGGAAATATCAAACTACTGTTAGGTACAGAAGCCACCCAAAACAAAACAGCAATAACATGAACACAGAACACCTAAGCAAATGAAAATGGCCAACGCTTAATGTTAGCAGAAACAAGAATGTTAGAAGGGAAGACAATGGAAACGATGACTGGTGCCTGGCCCAGCTCCACACCCTCCCATTTAGTCACAATATATTGAACATGAATATTCATTCAATCAAAATGATGATCTACTATTTAAAGAAGATGAGAGCTCAGAAGTACGCACGTGTGTGATAGGGCCGGAAAGCAAAAGAAAGCTGAATTATCATATTCCACTGTTTGAGAGACCGACAGAGAAAGCCTATTAATAAAATACTTAGAAACAGCAACGTAGGCATGCTATTTAGAGACGCAGAGAGATGTTACAAGAACCAGCTGATAGAGTCGGAAGTGGTCACATCTGGCAACAGGAAATGGGCCGCAGAAAGAATACAGGAGATTGCTGTTTTGGTGATAAACTGGCTAAAACTGCTGGAGACTGTATACCTACATGGGACATGAAGACCAAAGGTAGCTTGATAAATACTACACTGAATGAAACGTAAGCACAGCTGTGCATGCTTTTCTCTGTGCACAGTTTACATCACTCAAAATTGAGTTCTCTTGTTCAAAATATACTTAAAGCTTAAACACTACAGAAGGAGAAAGATAGTCAACTTCCCTCAATTAGAACGTATATATTTAAATCTATGAAAATAAAATAGACTATTTCCTTCAGAAATATATACTACAGCCACTCTCAGTAGCTGACATTTTCTCTAGAAAGGAAGCTATTTTCTTACAAAGAATTCAAGGGGCCGAGAAGAGATGGCTCAGTAAATATCGTATGTGTTGTTCAAGCATGAGGAACTGAGACCAGATCCCAGTGTCCACGTAAGAGCTGACCATGTCAGGTGCAACTGGAACCCCTAGTGATGAGAGAGTGAAGACAGGCTGAATGAATGGGCCTTCCATACATTTTACACACACACACACACACACAGCCCCATATAAAATATTGAATAGAATATGCCTGCAGGAAGCTGTCATAGAAGGCTTGCTATACCCTTTCAGGCTTAGCACACTTATATTAAGTTTTGAGCACCTCCACATGCCATGAAAGTTGTGTCTCACAAGGCTTCAAAATTTTGACATTCACAGCAAAACCAAGAGTGACTATACCATCCATCGCCAGCCACTTTTGCAAGTCTACCTGTGGTGGCACGACCTTTTCTTACTCTCTAATAGAAACTACATTGGGGTGTTTGAACCAGTTTTGTAACAACAGTTCACAAATACAAGTGTTGCTAAGTCAAAGAAAAGCAGTCATATGGTCTTTACCATAGTCTGCCAAGAATGCCCGGTTTCTTTGGTGATGGGCAGTCGGTCTCATGAAGGTGAATCCTGACTCCAACATATTGTGTATCTGCACAGAGGAGGACTTGAGCTCCTGAAAAGCAGAGATCTCTATTTGTTCCGGCAAGATGCGGCTCTAAAATACGGAAACCATGGGCTAAATGATATTCCTGAAAAATAAGTTTGGTGGTCCTTGGGTGTTTTAACCTAAACTTTCCCTCATTATCGGCTTTTTGACAGGCAAGTAGACAGTCTTCCTGACTGAGGCTCCAAAAGCTTGAGCCGCAGGGGATTAGGACACTCAACCCACTGACTGCTTGGGAAAGATCCATTTCATAGTTCAAAAAATTTAACAAATGTACCTGAAGAGCTGTGTACAGCCTAGGCCTCCTGGGAATCCCACAGCACATGAACTTACCTGTGTGGGGAACCCTACACACATGCTTCTCACGTGGTACTCTGAACTTAACTCCCATCATCAGTGAAGCCAAAGCTCCCCTCTCAGGTATGACTCTGACTTTCAGAAGTCTAGCCAATTGCAGGGTGTTTATGTTCTTGGATACAGAAGCTACAGTGGACAAAGCAACCACAGCGAAGTGTGTGAGCCTTCCCACAGAGGCAGCGGCTGCTCCTTCTGTGAAACGAAATACACAGAAACATCCCTCAGTTTTACCTGTTGACCACAGTTGTGCCAATGCTGCGCTGTAGACCTGAGAAGCCCTGGCATTCGACGTGGAAAAATCAAAAGCAAAATGGTGTGAGAATGATTTGTCTACAAGTTTGTTTTCAGAATGTGTTTTTGCAAGGCCTGTGCAATTTGCCAAATGTGGATTAAGCAAGAAAAGGAATGAAACCCAAAACAGAGTGACTCAGTAAGTTGCATAAATATGTATGCAGATAGATGATGACAGATAAATGATCATAGATAGATAGATAGATACTAAGTGATAGATAATAAATAGATGATAGATAGATAGATAACATGTAATAATAATAATTAAGGATCATGAAGGGGTACAGGAGGAATTGGGGGGAAGGATGGACACGAGTCATGTAGATCCAGCAATCATGGTTGATATTCTCAAAAACAAGTGCTTAATTCTGAGAAAATTGCTAATCTGCCAAAAAGGCCCATGGTCCAGTCTTTCTTACCTGCCCTACTGTAATCCTCATTATAACAAAATTATCATGAGATATACTTGGCATTCCATAGCAGTTCATATTTTGGCTAAAAGAAATCCTAAATGCACGCAGACAAATCCACACAGAGCAGGGAGAAAAAACAAATGTTTGACTAATAGAGATACCAAATTATCATAAGAAAGACATTCTTACCTAGAAGTGGGATTTTAAACTATTTAGTTGAAATCATAATTAAACTGACAGCTGCAATGTTAACTGAGTGATTTTTTTTTTTCCAGGTGTATACGCAATGAAAGTGAAGCCAGGCAGCACTAAATAACCTCACACAGGCACCGGAGCAAGCAAGGGTTCCCCTTTGGTGTACTCCCGATTGCGCAGAACTGAGCTCAGGCACTCAGGCAGCTGTATTTAAGCAGCCAGTATCTTCTTAAGCACGGAAAGGCTGACAGATGATTAGAAAGACATAATTGCTCACAGTACATAATTTTCAGTGTATTAGCAGCTGCTCCCTATTTTTCCACTTTGGGATCTGAGAATTTATTAACGGGAAGATAGAAATATGACAGGCGGGTACTATCATTCAGATGCTTATCTGATGACCAACTCAGCCAGGACATCAGGCATCAGCATCCGCAGAGAGGAATAACAAGAGGAAATCTTGAAAACGACCTGAGATTGCATTCCATTTACTTCAGACATTCTTACTATGTGACTTACAGAGAAGAGTAGTTACTCTATCCGAGTCACTGCCAGAGTCTCTGGAAACCCGACCAAGGTGAAGGCTAGAGAGTTCAAAATACTTTTAGAGTAAATAAAATTTTTTTAGAACTTCCGATAGTTTCAGGAAACTCATTCAGCTCGTTTTCGGAAGGAGCAAAGCTGGCAATTCAAAACTGAAAAAGCAAGCACAGTAAATTTCACTCCCTCCAAACAGCAGTGGCTATTTAGAAGCCAGATGTAGTTCTTTGGAAAGAGAGTTCTAGAAGGAATGAAACCGGCAGCAAGGAGAAAACAGGAAAAGGTGCCGTGGAGTTCTGTCCTTCACGGGGCGCAGGCAGCATCATAAGCTGTGCACTAAAGCATCATGGGAATTCGGAAAACTTATTCTAAAACTGACCCAGAAAGTCCAGTCGAATGGAGTTAGAAGAACCGACATGTTCAAGGGAAAAAATTATTAGGGGGAGCTATTTTTAATTGCCAACTTGCCTAGATTTAAGACGAACACAAAACAGACTTTTGCTGGCTTACGTCTTTAGGGTGTAGAGGCATTTCTACTGAAGAATAACCGAGAGGGCCCACCCATCCTGAGCGTGAGCTGTACATATCCTTCCAGACACCTGATGCAGAGGTCCCTGAGATGAATAACTTTGCTACGGTCTCCCCAACTCTCCCATGCTTTCATTTCTTTTTAATCTTCCTAGTATACTATTAAAGGCACTTTTCACAAGAATTTCAAGATTAGATGTGTTCCTTATGATTATTACATAGTTTAGATATCACAGCTAAATAAACAATGAAAAGGATACCCGGACACACATGCGTGTCCTTATTATTAAAAATTATTTATTTATTTATTATTTAATAAACATTTTTCTTTGTATGTGTACGTATGTGCATGCATGTTCATATATATGCAGATTGTGCGTGTGTGTGTGTGTGTGTGTGTGTGTGTGTGTGTGTGTGTGTAGTCAGAGATCAACTCCTGGGGTTCCTTGTGCCTCAGAACCTGCCCACTTTGTTTTTAGAGTTTTAAGATCTCTCCGTGACCTGGAACACACTACTTAGGCCAGTGTTGGCTTGCTGGCCAGTGAACGTTCGGGACCGCGCTGTCTCTGCTTGCCCAGTGCTGAGACTGCAACTATAGGCCACCATGATGCTTTTTCACATGAGTTCTAGGTTGAACATGGCTAGGCAAACAGCTTACTGACTGAGCTGTCTCACCAGTCCAGGCATTTATTCCCTCTTGAGGCAGATACTCACAATGTAGCCCAGAATAGCCTCACGTTCGGGACCCTCTTGCCCCACCATTCTGAGTCTGGGAATTATAGATATAATTAGGAGCCACTGTCTTTGCATCTGACACTCCTGTTATTTAAGGGATTGCTTTCCACACCGTTTGAAGACTCCTCAGGAAAGCCTGTCAGGAGAGTTCAGTGTAACTCAGTCACGATCAGTGTGTGGAAGAGGTCATGTGGGCTCATGGCTTTGGAGGCTTTTGCTCACGGTCACTTGGCTGTGTTATGGTTTCTTCTGCAATGAGGCATCATGATGTGGGTGCTTGGTGGGACAAAACTGCTCATTACACAGCCAGAGAGCCAGGAAAAGAGGAAGAAGAAGTGGGCGGAGTCAAAACACACTCTAAGGGCTTGCCTCATTGTCATGAAGACCTACCATCAGGCCACACCTCCCAGAGGCTTCTCTGTCTTCAGTCGTAAAAAAAAAGGAGACCAGGCCTTTAGCATAGGGGAGACACATTCAATTAGTATCAGAGCTTCAATAATAATTGTATATGAAAAGAGACTGCCTTAATTCAGCTTCAGGTCCTTGTAGCGTTGGTTACAAAGGCCACCGAACAAGACTGCTTCAAAACAATAGCTAGGTGGTTTCACTGAAATCAAATCATCACAAAAAGGTTATTGGGTAGAATCCTATTTTGAATTCTTAAGTTTGATGACCAAATAACGGATTTTTTCCTATCACGAGTGATTACTCTTTGAGCAAATTTCATCAACAGAATGAAATAAATGATTACCTTAAGCCTATAGCTTTTATGAATTACAAAACGCTAGTCCATTAGACTACGAAGCCTTTCAATCCTTCGTGTGACCTTGTATTCCCACAATAGTCCTTTTTTGTGTGTAATCAGATTAGCTGTATGGTAGTAGATGAATCATCTTCAATGACATTGCTCAGAAAATTGCCCTCTTTGGAGAAGGCTAAGGTCATAAACATTAAAAGAATACGTACGTACAATATCACTTTAAAAGATTCTTTCAAATATTTTATGTATATGTCTGTGTTGGGATGGGCCATATATACATGTATACATGCTCACGTCAGCCAGGAGAGGACATTGGATACCCTGGAGCTGAAGTTTCAGGCCTTGTGAGCCACCATGTGCATTCTGGGAACTGAAGTCAGGCCCTCAACAAGAGAAGCAAATGATTTTAACCACAGAGCCATCTCTCCAGCTGTGCATTATCATCTTGAAACCTGTACTTGAGTTTTCGGTAGAGCCTGGTTATTTTCATTTGTGGGGAATCTCAGATGCGATCGAATACAGGAGAGCCTAGGGACCTCTCGAGGCAATAGCTGGGATTATAAGGCAGCCATGTTTCCTTGATAGAGGTAACGCCCCCTCCCCCTCCCGCTATTCTCTGCCCACACAGAGTCTGTTACTGCCAGAAGCACAGGATATAACTAGTGACTGAAGACACTGTAATTGTAATACTTGTAAAAGTCTTTGATAAATTGCCCTTGGTCCAGATATTGCTTGACTCTCATGAAATGAAGACTGCACAAGGCCAGCGAAACATTTAAAATTTTACTGTGTCAGCATTCTCTGTCTCGCTTTCAGCATAATATGTTTTCTTGGTCCAGTTCTTGCTAAAAAATAAAATAAAATAATAAAATAAAATACTAATATAATCCACAGTAGATTAAAAAACATTAGAGGAGCCAGGCACATGGCTCAGTGGGCAAAGTTTCTGCCATGCAAACATAAGGAACTCAGTTTGTATGGCCTAATATACACATACAAATTCAGGTATAGTCATATGTGTCTGTAACCCCAGGGCTAGGAAGACCAAGACAGGACAATCTACAGAGCTTGCTGGCCAGCAAGACTAGCCACTCCATGAGATCAAAGTTGAGTGAAAGAGTCTGTCTCAAAAGCCAAAATAGAGAACAGTCAAGGAACTTACACATCCGACTCTGGCCTCCATAAGCACACACATGCATGCATATATATTTGCATATATATATGTGTGTGTGTGTGTGTGTGTGTGTGTGTGTGTATATATATATATATATATATATATATATATATATATATATGTTGGTTTTTGCTCGAGGCAGGTTTTCTCTGTTGTAACTCTGACTGTCCTGGAACTCACTCTGTAGCTGGCATCAAACTCACAGAGATCTACCTGCCTCTGCATCCCAAGTGCTGGGATTAAAGGCGTGCACCATCACCATCTAGATTACATTTTTTTTTTTAAAAAAAGGGAAAGATACTAGTTTTTTTTCTTTCTTTCTTAAATGCATTCAATTGATAATATCTCCACCTGATGTGAATGATGTGGCTCTCTGCGTGAGAAAACTGAAGAATTAATAATTATCAGTGTTGTCACAGGACCAGGCTGCATCCAAATGACCTATCTATCTTCATAATGATAAATGTTGCAATTAGGTAGATATCTACTGTGCCAGGTGCAAAGTGACCTTAGCTACATTTTCCTACCTTGTCTTTTCTCTCCACTGTGAAATATCTGCCAACCCGTGTGTTATTTTTCTAAAACTGCAGTGATTAAAAAAAACAGAATTCATGAACTTGACATAAAAACAAACACAAACAAACGCAGATTTTGATTTCCTAACCCCGTTAAGTCAGAAATTTTTGAACCAAGATTCCAAGAAGCCTACATTCCTTTCGATGCCCACAAGGCAATCCGTTTCCTGCTCATCCTGCTCTCTGTAGAGCTCAGTTCCCATTGGTCCTTGTTTTCAAACTGGCTTTCAGCTGAGCCCAACTCTCTCTTTCTAAAGACAGCCACAGTTCTTGGCCCATGATTCCTGTCTCCACCTTTAAGGAAAGCAACAAGCTCTCTGATCAATCTTTCTGCTCAGAAACCTACTTTCAGTACACGTGATTAAACTGAGTGCAGGTTGGTATCCAAAATAATGTCATTTCAAACTCCATATCTAATCCTTACTTAATAATCTTAACATGATGTTTTCATAGTCACATTATCTGACCAGGACACATTCCTCAGGCTTATGAGTCTGTCCCCAAGCCAGAAAACAATGTCCCTTGATGCCATCCAGGAAGACATCTCGCTTTTTTCCTGTTCTGAACCTCCACGAACCTGAGACTTTTTCTTTTTTCTTTTTTTACATAAAAAGTAGAAGTTGTATTAACTCAATGGATATGGATTCGTATTCTTTACCCAAGGACCCTTTGTTCCTGTCCCACAAATAACACCTTCCACAGACACCACACCAACCCCAAGTTATTATGTTTTTAAAGTCTTCCGTGTCCAAATCTTGTTGAGATCAAGCCACAGCACAGTAAGCAGCAAGGTCTGTTGGCGGCCTGTAGTCTACCCGGTGGACTACACAATGGCTGCCTATGGATCTGAGGAGGAAAAAAAGCCCCTTAATTTTCCTTAATCTCAAATCGTTGAGGCAACCATCATTCTCTACTCTTTATCGTGAGAATGACATACATACTATTATTCTTTATCTCAAGAAGAAAAAATATTTATTGTCTTCAGTAACTGTAGTGTTATATTTGTTGTATTTCTGTCTCTGTCTTTATCTCCCTCCCTCCCTCCTTCCCTCTCTCCTTCCCTTCCTCTCTTTATTCCTCTTCCTTGCCTCTCTCTGGTTTATTTTTTAAAAGAGATTTGTATTCTTGACTTGTTCTTTTTGTTGACTTCACACCCCAATAATGTAAAGACTTAAAAGCAGGTTAAAAATAAACTCAAAGTCTTTGAAAGTGATGATAGATGATAGATAGATAGATAGATAGATAGATACAAATATAGATATAATTCCTTCAATAAAAGAAAAAAAATAAAATAATTTGGACTGATTACCTACAAAATCTGTAAGCTTAATATATGAACTTTAACTGCTTATTCAAAATATGGATAAACACTTTATGCTTTTAATCAGAATTTCTCAAAAAGAAAACAGGAAGAATTGCCATTTTCAACTTCGTTTTCCCCTCACCCACCCATTCCCTTGGAATAGGTCGGTGCTTTGTATCATTCCTATTTTCGAAACTAAAATAATAACTGTAAAACTCTTGCGAGCGCCGGTAGGCTACCTGGGAACTCAGAATCAAATTAAATTCTTCTGCTTTGCCTCTATAAAATTCACCATCAGAACTTTAAAGAATGTGCTGATGATGTACAAATGAAAATGACTCCACTCTGTACGGGGGAAAATAAATTAGCTCTCTGCGGTGGGAAGGCCTGGTCCCCAAGCAATAGCTTTGCGTCTATAAAGGACCACATGCTTTGTGGTGAGGGCATCTATAAACCAAAGGACAAGGTCTTAGTCTCACCATGTATTTCACCAGTAGCTCATACCGTTTTGTTAACTCCACATTCATCCACCAAGTGCTGGCTTTTGTTTGGGACTGAACTATGTGGAAATATACGATATTCTAGATTGCGGTTACAATGGGGCAAAGACATGTTCTGCAGGGGGAAAGGAATGCAATTATAAAGAGACGTATTTTCCTGCTTGCTTTTCGCACTGATTTCAATGAACTACACAATAAGTTGGGAACGTATAGTTCAGTGGGAATCCTTGAAAACTCACACTCATACAACAACACAGGCACAGGCGAGGTGACAGCTAACCGGAAGATCTTTAGGGAAAAGGCGTATTCAAGCGATTCAGTTTTCACACTACTATTTGGCAAAGGGTGAAATGCGACAAAAAGTGATGCAAAAGAGTCCTTAAGCTAAATATGAGTTTATTTAAAAGTCTATTGAAGACAAGGAAGTGAAAGAAATGTGGACACAGACTACACTGCTTCATACATGGGCAACCTCCTGTAATCCCCAGTGTAGATAATAAGAGCTGGAGATGACTATTTGCAAACACTGCAGATATCAGAGGAAAGCTTCTTTATGATGGTTCCCTGGGCACCTATGTATTACATAGAAACAAAAGTGGGCACACAATGCTAATTCATTTACTCCCCCATGGGTCTGTGCGACTAACCCCTCTGTGTTTCTACAAACTCCCAATAAACCAGAGTGTTTTCAGAGAGTGACTAAATGGCAGCCATGTTTTTATGTGTTCTATTTGTTTCTTTACACTTCTGTCTCTCCCCCATGTGCAGAACACTTGGATAAATAAGCTACTATGCCAAGGATTTGCTTGGTTTGTTGAGTACTTGCCTAGCTAGCATGCACAGAGAACTGGATTTGATTCTCCGCAGCACGCGAACCAACAGTGATGGCTCACACATGTAATCCCGGCACGCAGAGACTAAAGGGTCAGAAGTCTGAGGTCATGTGGGGGTCCTGCCCTGCTTAGTTTTTTGTCAGCTTGACACAAGCTAGGGTCCTTCGAGAAGAAGAAAGCTTAACTGAGAAAATGCCCCCACTAGATTGGCCTGTATGCAAGTCTATGGATCATTTTCTTAATTAATGATGGATGTAAGAGGGCTCTGCTCATTCAGGGTGATGCAGGTGATACTAGGTTGTATAAGAAAGCAGACTGAGCAAGTCAGGTGGTGCGAGCCGGTAATCAGTACTCCTCCGTAGACTCTGCATAAGTTCCTGCCCCCTTTCCTTGTGTTCCTGCCCTGACTTCCCAGGATGGTGGACAAAAAGCTAGAAAATGAAATTAACCCTTTTCTCCCCAAGTTGCTTTTGATCATGGTGTTTTATCACAGCAGTAGAAACCATGACTAAGACGAGTACAAATTAAGTCTGAAGCCAGCTTGGGCTACATAAAAACTTGTCTCAAAATAAAATAAAACTTGTCTTGGATACCACGAGGACATGGTACAAGGCTAAAACTATAGGACACTGTCTTCTTAGGGATGTCATGTACACTTATTTCTGCCAAGAAGAGATAAACTACTTTGCATATTCAGCATGTGAGTATCTCTCTAGCTCAGGTGTTGTTGTTGTTTTGTCTGTTTGCTTGTTTCTGGATACCAGGTTTGGCTCTACCCTCTGTTTCAGAGGATCCTTGTAATGATCAACCACTAATCAACCTACGAAGTCCCTGCGGATGAACTTGGTCTCCACCCAGTGCTCAATGACTGTTAACTGCTATTTCTCTTATGTTTTCATTGTTAACTCAATCACAGTCATGGTGGCATCAAAACTGGAGATGGATGTATTCTAAGATATGCAAACCAATATTATATTAAGGTTCTTCAGAGAAATAGAACCAATGTTGTTCAGGAGAAGAGAAGGTAGGGGCATATACATTTATGGAGGAAAGAAGAGAGAAAGGGAGAGACTGAGGAGATGGAGACTGTGGGAATGTACTCGTGCAAGTCTCTGGGCACACAAATCCAGTTGAAGTGGTCTTTCCAAGCTGGAGAATCAAGAAGACAGTGATGGGACTCAGTCCCAGGCTGAAAACCTAAGGTCCCGAGTAGGCACACCACTATTGATTTAAGTTCCAAGCTCCCAAGCCCTGAGGACCTTCAGCTTTGTCAAAGCTCCTGACAAGATGGACGTCCCAGCTGAAGAACATTGAGAGAGAACAACTCCCCCGGCCACCTTTCTCTTCTGTTCATTCCTCTAGTGGACTGGTTGACAAAACCCCACACTGGTGAGAGTGAGTCTTCATTACAAGGTCTATTAACCCAAATCTGTAAACATAGTCGTACTTAGTGTTTCAAGCAACTATCTGAACCTAGCTGAGTTCACATGAATTCGGGCGTTCACCATTAACCAAATCAAGGGCTCTGGTACACAATCCTGAGATGTCTAGTCAGATGTGCTTATCAAACCCCAGTAGAGAAAGTCCCCAAGAGTTACCCTGGTGGCAAAGTTATATTTGTTTCATCACAGGACTGAAAGGAGCCAGTGAAATCAAGATTCTTCGGCTAGGGGGTGTGAAGGATGAGTTTGGGGTGTAGTCACTTGCACATCTTGAGGGGCTTTGCCCATCATTTGCAAACTAGGTGATGTTTTTCAGTACACAGTCATCTTCCCTTTAGAATCCACAACCAAAGGCCACGTTTTCTGCCAGGCTGATTTCTTCTGAGATCTTATTAATATGTGAAGTTTTGAGTTGTTTTTTTTTTTTTTTTTTTTTTTTTTTTTAAGCATGTGCCAAGTATCTCTCCAATGTCCTGATTCGGTCAAATTTATCTGTTTTGTGGCTCACGGTGAAGCTTCACAAACAGGATTTATATTCAGTTCTAAGCTCCCCCATCACAGCCCATTTGCCAGGAAGGTCATTTTTCATAGCATCGGCAATTAGTCTAGAGACTTGCAGTGGTTCTGGAGAGAAATAATTGTGGCTTGTAGAGAGATATTGTAAATGGAAATGGAAATAAACGGCTGAACCCGAGGAATATTTATGAGGCACTTCTGCAGCCTGAGTGATTGATTACATGGCAGGGTCTAAAGGAAAAAAAAGAATTATCAAGGATGCCTTCTAGATGCCTCGGTCCACAAAACATTTAGCAGATATGCATCCACATACGTGGAGAGGATAGACATGCCTCGTGTTAATATTAAAGAGCATGCGAGACCAAATAGCCGTATAAACATTAAATACCCCATCAGACACCTTTTGCATTAGTAAGCTAACTTCCATGTTAAGCATGGAAATAATTTTAAAAGAAAACAATAACAATGTGGTTTTAAAAAAAATCCATTTAGTCGGGAAACGGTACGTATTTTACGCGAACTTTAGATTTCCATAGAAATATTGTATCTGGGCTTTGATGCAATGATCCGAGTGCAGATGTTTTATTTAACATTTAGAAATCCCATCGCATCTGATCACTCGGCAGCGCAGCTGTTAAGAATTCATTGATTTTATTCATGTAAAAGTTATTCCTCTCCCTCCAAGTAGTTTCTCGGCTGCTCACTCATTCTGATGCCTGTTCATTCATGCACAAGGGAACGTTTTAAGTAACACTCAGAATCGGACCTCAGCTTCATAATATTCGCACATGCAAGGGGCAGTGGTAAATCAAGGGTTCCTTGTTATAAGTACTGAAGAAAGCAATAGACGAGAAATAAATGAGGCTTAAAGTTAGAATGCTATGCACAGTCCTGCAGAAATCTAGAAAATAATTACACATGGAACTAGGTTCTAAGATGATTTAAGAACAGCACAGTCTGAGTCGTCAATGATCTTCATCTTCATCTCGTTGAAGGTGGTCTCATTAATACCCTGAATCTCTGCCTAGGAAGCACAGGTAGGAGAATACCTATGGGCACTGGAATTGTCCATTTCCAAGGATCAGCTGCCCATCAGACAGCGTGTAGCTCGTCTCCAAGGAGGAGGGTACAGGAGTGGCCACTTCTTGCTCAAAATCCAGGACAGCATAATACAGTTTCCTCTAGTGTCTGACTCAGCTGTGGTAGTGAGGTTGTAGCCCCATTCAGTCGGGATCTTGATGAAGTAGACCTAGCAGGTACTTTCCAGCCATGTCCAGACACAAGGGGGTGTGTAGAAGGGCACTGTAAGTATGAATCCTGTCGCCAGCGTGCAAGGCAATACCAGGGCCGTACAAGACAGCACCAGCCAAATGGCCACGCACATGACCGGAGTGTTGAATGTTTCAAATACCATCTACATCATCTTCTCTCTTCCATTGTCATCAACAGAGGACGAGTACAGACCAGCAGCTGAGGGTGAGACCTAATGATCCTTCTAAGCCTCAAACTCTTCTCCTACAAAACGAGTATAACAAATTCATTGAGATCATCATTTTAAGGCATCAGTAAAACTCTGCTAGTGTTTGGCAACTTTAGTCGGCATAAGAATTTTCTGGCAGGTAGGTTAAAACAGATGGTGGGTTATTCCATCACAGTTAGAGTTCAGAACCCAATGACCATATGCAAGGATAAGCTTTATAAACAAGGACTGTGATGCTAATGATGAATGTTGGGGGAGTGATTAAAAAACATTGATTTGAGTCTGAAGTCATACAAGACTTACGTTAAGTATCTAAATAGTGCCAGGAATTAGTAATCATGCACTAAGGCGAGATATAAACACGATCTAGTGAAGCCCTCATCTTGGGTGCTGTTCAGCCCTTCATTAACACTGGCAGAGTGGAGACCATGCCTGGGACTGGTATCACGCCTTATCAGTCTCCGAGGGGTTATCTCTCTGTTGTAAATATGGGTGTACTCTGGGCACAGAGTACATTCTGTCTCTGCTTCTATTCCTCATACTCTGCACAACAAGTGCCATCCCCTGCCTCCTTGGGTTGCCTCCTTCACAATTCCCAGAACCTGAGTCCTCTCTCCATGTTCTTTCCTTGTGGAAGCTATTCTATTGTTCTTGCAGCAAGATCCCTGTAGTGATTTGAATAGAAATAGCTCCCTTAGGCTCATATATTTGAATACCTGGTCATTAGGGAATAGCACTAGTTGACAGGGATCAGGAGGTGTGGCTTTGTTGGAGTAGGTGTGGAATTGTGGGAGGAAGTATGTCACTGGGGGTGGGCTTTGGATTTCAATAGCCTAAGCCAGGCCCAGTGGCTCTTTCTCTCTTCTTGCTGCCTGCAGATCCAGATGTCGAATTCTCAAGCTACTTCTCCAGTACCATGCCTGCAGACTGCCTTGCTTCCCACCACGACACAATGGACTAATCTCTGAAACTGTAAGCAAATTCCAATTAAATGCTTTCCTTTATGAGTAGCCATGGTGGCTCTTCACAGCAATAGAACACTGACTAGGACCATCACCACGAAAAGGAAAGTCTTCCTGGGACCAGTACACAAGATCAAAAATGTGTAGCTTTGTAAAACACTCAGAATTCAAAATACATAATGAATAAATAAATGGACGGCTTTTCAAAGGAGGTTGAAAGGGATGTCAGGGGCAGAATACAGTGGACCGCCTCGGGGTGGCCAGGGTGTTGTCACAGGAGAAAGTGGACTCGGTAGGGACAGGACGCTAAAACTGGGGACTTGGTACAAGAAAGGGAAAGTGGACAGGAGAGAACTGAAAATCGAGTTATCTCACCACATTCCTCAGACCTCCCGTGCTCCTAAATCATCTTAAGAGGTGGATTTGATTCCATCCCGTGCACGGTGGACCATGGGCAGTGTCCTATATTCTATTTCTGGGTACAACATGTGAGAACAAAACCCCTAGACTGATTCAAATCCTGGGAGCACGGGTTTTATTTACATTGCTAAATCTTAATATGAGTTAACATGATTTCTATAAATGTATGACAAGCGAAGATATTTGCAAGTGAATGGATTTCTTTGTTAAGAGACTTTCACACTTTCATTTGTCATTTTCATTTCATCGGTTTTGACTCTGCATTCTGCTGCTTTCAGCAAATACACAGATGCGTAAGTCCGGGCTGGGCGAGTTTGTCCTGTCGCATGATTTAAAATGTCCTGTAGATAGACAACCTGAAGACTGTTACAGGCTAAAGTATTTGTTATCTGGCCCTTTTGAGTAAAAAGGTTACTGACTGCCTGTATGAACGTTACCCTCCCTCTCTTTTAAAAATCCCAAAGCCTGGGTGGCTTTTAAGTGAAACAAGAATCTTTAGTAGCCGAACACTTCCATCTGGCTGGCACATGAACCTTAGCAGAGGAAGACAAGACAGTTACTCTCAGTGATTAGTCGGATTCGGAACTTCCCCGTGTCTGTGAGAGTATTTGCACGAAGGACTAGCATGTAGGGGAAAGCTGTGCGTGAGGTAGTCCTGCTTTGGATGAGGATAGCGCTACTGGGTAAGCTGAGACCCTGCATAAAACAAAAAATGGAAAGAGAGCACGATACAAGCTAGAGCAACGTTTAGTAGGTGTGGTTTGTGTGACTCCCGTTGCCTGTGGATTTCAGAATACCAACTCACAACCATCAGGTCCCAGGGTCTTCCAAGGTTCATCCTCAGACAGGGTCTGCACCATTAGATTCCCTTGTGCTGAGGAGTGCAGCTCATGGGCTGAGAAGCTACTGGGTGCTCTGTGTCCCCAGCCGGCACTGGAACTTCTCAGCCTATGATCATTGAAGACAGTCTGACAAGTCCCTCCTTGGAGTTAACCACACCAGTCTCACTCTCAGGGGTTTCTCACACTTTCTCTGATTTCTCAATTTTTTTTTCTCAATTTCTCCCTTTTCTGTAGTAACTCTCAGTAAATCCTGCTTCCCATCTGCACACGCCCAAGAGAGTATAATATGTCTTTGATCATGATTTGTGTGAGATAAAGAACTTAGAGCCACCGTCTCAGGTCAATTTTTGGTTACTGTGAATCTTTCAACATATGTCGTTGGGTCACTCAAAACTGCACCAAAAAGGACTTTTGGACCCAAAACCCTGAGTATTATATTCATACAATAAAAATTATGTATCATTTCCAAAGAGACTAAATTCTCAATAAAATAATGCCTGACACACAAATTGCAGTTGTGAACTTGGTAATAAACTGGAGGAAATAGACACCTCTGCCATGGATTTTCATAAACAACCATCATATTAAAAACCCTAAACCCTTCAAAATCTCTATGAGCTTTTTGATAATGTTAAGCTAACAAAGAATTAAGAACGTTTGGTTTTCTCTGAAGGTTTATATACTTAATCACACTTAGGCGACTCTAATTGTGATCGAAAAATAATCAGATCCAATGCCTGTATCATTATATCAAAATACCCAGGAGTCTAAATAAAGAAATCTGAAGAGAAGTTCTTGAGTCACATAGCTTCTTATGTACAGTATGTGGTATCTATCCACATGTAATTAAAAAAAGAAAAGAATTCAGTGATTTTTTTTTTCTTGGTGTTAGGCTGTCAGTGTCCAGAAAAACAAAATGTTTCCATTCTCAATTTTTTTTTGGAATATTATTGAAAGGAAGACGTCTGATGGAGCTCTAATAATGAGCAAAGCATGAGTCTTTATTCTCTGGAAGGCTTATTTGCTCATGGCCTTAGGCAGTCCTCACCTTTATACTGATAAGCACCATTACTTCTTCAAATCATTTGGGAGAACATTTGTCAACGTATTTTCCTTACTGTTGGAGATGAGCTAACGTTTCTCTATATAAACCATTCAACTTCCAGCTATGTCTTTTCAAAGAAAAATAGATCATCATCTTGAGTGTCATATGAAAAAATAAATATTTTCTTAGTATGGTAGGAGAGAGCCAAAAACTGGGATATAACTAAGTGGTACACTTCATGTGCACACTTAACACTCAATAGGCACTAAAGTAACACACACACACAAACACATACATACACATTATATATATATATATATATATATATATATATATATATATATATATATATATATATATATGAAGTAATAATAATTAATGTAATAGAGTGAAGACCCGCACTGGCCTAATCATATTTTTTTTTTGTGAAGATTCAGGGTGGTACTGAGCAAATAACTACTTGGAAATGATGGTACTACTGAAAATGTTGGGCTCTGAACTGTAGTGTAAGCAACATAACTCAAAAGATTATTCAGACTCTCTAACCACATGATGAATTTCATTATGCTTTGCAGCCAAAACTCTTACATGCTCACACCTACTAAAACTCCCTGCTGATATATTTCTACCTATTAATTTATACACAGTTCCTGGAACACAGATTGCTCATCCAAAAGATATAATGTATCAGTGGCTTAGTCTCACCAAAGAGCAGTTTATTCTCAGGGCATTTCGTATTTGGGAGTGCTCCAAGTGCCTAGCTTTAAATGTAGATGGGCTCATGATGGCTCTGTCCAACAATATGGACAACATGGAGTGACCCAAAAATCATCTGCAGAATCTACAAACCAGTCTCACTTGAATCGCTGGATCAGGTTCCTTTGCAAATTAACATTGTGACAATGAGTCTGTGGAGTAAGTATTCACAGGAACCAATTGGATAATTAAATATTTTATTACTTAAATATTGATAGTTCATGATAGAAAACATGTTAACGAGTGACAGTCAATTTATTACATGTGTTTGCAAATGACTATTAAACACCGTGAAATAGTCAATGATAGGAGCTGAAGAGATGGCTTGGTGCTTATGAGTGCTTACTGCTCCTGCAAAGTACTCATGCCCTGGTTTCAGGACCCACATGGCAGCTGGTGATTGCCATTAATTCCATTTCTGAGGGTTTTGATGCCCACTTGTGGTCTCTGTGGGGTTCTGCATGCAAATGGTTCACATAAATTCATGCAGGCATGCATACAAGTGCACAAACACAACAACTAAATAAACCAATAAAAACAGACTTTAAAACTTTAAATCAGCCTGGCAGTGGTGGTTCACAACTTAAATTCTAGCACCCAGGAGGCAGAAGAAGGTGGATCTCTGTGAGTTCAAGGCCAGCCTGGTCTCCAGAGTGAATTCCAGGACAGCCAGTTACAACAGTTAAAAAGCAAAAGGGAATTTTGATTTAGTACCCACAGACCTCTCTGACCCATTCCTCACAGGCAAAGTGAGCATATTACAACTTCTCTTTCTACTTTATTTTTATATTTACTTTTCTACCCTGAAATTTTCCTTGTTTTCTGAAATTGACTGGTGCTTCTCTATGCTTAATTTCTGCTGGAATGTGTATTCACACAATCCTCTAGCATCACCTAACAAATACCTAATTTATACCAGAGAAAGTATCCAGACAAGTGGGAAGGAACTGATAATTTGATAAATTCTAAATTTTGCAGAAAATAATTTAAGAATTCCATAGCCATCCAGCTGGACCTTTTCTCTAATTAAACAAACTAATAATCTGATAAATTCTAAATTTTGCAGAAAATAATTAAAGAATTCCATAGCCATCCAGCTGGAGCCCTTCTCTAACCAAACAAACACACTATCCAGAATGGAGTTTTCAAAGGAACAGAGACAGAAATTTACCAGTTCTCATTCAAAATTGTATTTTATCATTTAATATTGAAACATGAACCCAAATAGCATTAGGCTAAGCCCTTTACATAGTATTTTGATACATGTGATTTATTCTGTATTTTCACATAGATCAGCTGATATGATCTGAAAATGTACATGCACATTACCCTATGTGTTCTGTAAGCACCCCAGCCTTGCTCATTATTTTTTCTCTGGCACTCCCAAGTTATTCTATCCGGTTGCTACCACCAAGCTCTGTAGGCAATTGAGCTTTTATTCTTGGGTGCATACGGGCATGCATTTCTTTCTCATTCACACAAAAGAGCACAGTGTAAACATTCAATTGAACTTTGTCTATTTCACTTAATTACATGGCTCAGAGACCACTCAATCTCATAAATGTCTTGCTTTCTGTGCTTAGTGCTCCATTGCATGTGTTTACTAATTGCTTTCAGCTTCTTTTCGCTAGGTGAACATATAGTCACATGGGCATCCTGAGCACCCATTTGTCCTAGAGTGAGTTAAAGGAGACATCAACACACTAGCCCCAACCTGTACATTGTAAGTTGGTCCCTGCTGAAGATGCGTGATGAATGTGGCTGCCATAACTAGAAATTATAAGAGATCCTTTTAACAGGCATTCAGCAGACAAGCATATTAGCACAAAACATACAAAAAGAAGCATGTAAATGATTTAATAATTTCTATCTAAATATCCATTAAGCATTCTTATTAAAATGCCAGGACGTTGTTCTGTAGGTGATTAATGAGGGCCCTATAAATAAAATGTATTGTCAAAATTCTAGTAATTCAATTCTTTGGAGTGTTCACATTCAGAGAACAGGGCTATTTATTACAGCTTTACACAAAGGTTTCCTCTACAGGGAATCATTTTCAAATTGGTTTAATTACATTGTAACTAATTTTAATTTGATTAAGATTTGCAGTGTCTATATATTGCCTTTCAAGTGAAATAAACAAATTAAGAACGTATAATTAGATATGAAGTCCTACTGAGGAGAGAGACTGTGAAATGGAGAAGTGTGTCTTTCTACTTGAACTTATCTGTTGACTTGCAAGGTATGTGCCAAAAGACCAGGCAAAAGTATTCCATCTTGCATGGCTGTTGAAGATTTATTATATTCAAGAGACACTTGCTCTCTTCTGGATGTGCCAAGGTAGAAGTCACAGTTTACTTAATTTATGTGTATCATCTTGTTTGAGAAGAATTTAAGTACATGTCTAAACACAGACTTTATAGAGAGAGAAAGAGACCACTCAGCCCAGGTTGTGTTTCTTGGTATGATTGAAGATGTTAAAAGTTACATTGTAATCAGGGGGAGGGGTAAAAGAAAGTTTACACAGAAGTAGCAAAGCTTAGGAATTCCCAAACACGAATGTCACTTGCTGTCACAGTGAGGAGACTGAGGTAACTGTGTTCTCAGCATAAGGCTGACCGATGTCTTTTGATTATGATACCCAGCTAAAGGCTCAGCCTCAGCAGTTGCTTATGCAGATGGCCTAGATCTTTTGTGATGGGAAAACCCATCATGCTACTGGAGCTGTGAAGTAGGAGGTGCTGTCTTGCCACAATGCCTCCAACTTTTAGGGTATTTTCACTCAGGATGCCATTAGGACTTGGCTGACAATAGTAGGGTAAGTAAGTGTTTCCTAAGTGACTTTTGTAGTAGTTTCTATAACATGGTAGGCACTAATAGGGAGCACAAGAGCTAAGTGCTTGATGCTTCCTCCAATAGGTCTGTCTCCATTTCTCCTTCTAGATTTTCTGGGTCGCTTTGTGTGAGTTAGGACTCTCAATCTAGACATCACTAATGCATTGGCCCCAAAGAACACAAATAAATATTTAGAGTAAACAGAAATAATAACACAATTCTTCATATATACAGATGTTCAACGCATGAGAGACCAGAATCCTAAAGCAGATCACCCTCAGTGACTGAGACACATAATCAAGAAGAATCTTTCTCTTCTAAAACCAATTTAAGCAGGTCATGGGTTGCAGGAAAATTGCAAGGTTTTCCTGATCATCTCTTAACTCTACACACGACAGAAACATCAAGGAACTATGTCAGAAATCGTGCAAATGTAGCTTCTCAAAAGTTTGTATTACTTAATAGATCACCTAGGACGTACACTCAGCCAAAGTACCCTTGTGAAAGATGAACCCTATCAATACATAGCAAAAGAACAGTGTAGGGAAAATGTATATAAAGGCGCCCCTTTTATATATCCTGGTGTTTCCTCTCAGGGTTTCAACAAAGAAACTGACTCTCTTGAGGCTATAATTTCCTTCATTTCTTAAGCTTTTAGAGTAGGTCACCCCTACCATGCAGGTGGTAAAAGTAGAAATTATTGAATAAACATTAGTCCATGGAAACAAATTGTCTATTTAACAGTTTCTCCACTTTATATGCCTTTCTAAAGATACTTTTGAGACCCTCATTTTTGCTTTCTTCTATTTTGATGTAATTGAGTGGAAATGGTCTTCTTTGGAACATGTTCTTTATGGAAGAAGTTTGATGGCATATAGTCACCAGCAGCAGCAAAGTTCTTACTAAAATCCTTCACCCAGAACTGAGTTACATTGTACTTTTTAATGCCCCATTTACTCATTTGTAAGATCTTGCATGTACTAGTAATCCTACTATCTCCAAGAAATTATTTCTACTATTATAATTATCATCATTAATAAGAAAGGAGGTTCTATCTATTTTGACTTTTTTCTATATTATGGCATATTTTTCTCCTCTCATTCTTCAGAAACGGTGGCTCTGTGGGCTCACAATTAACACATCTCTCCTTTCCTCTTACATTAGTTTCACACATTCAACAGCCCCATTCATCTTCATCACAGTGTCCGGTAGTCATCTCAAATAAAAACACGCTCAACAGCCCTTCTAGGACTTTTCCTCTCTGCTAATCCCAGTGGTCCCGAGTCCAGGCAAGCTCCATCCCGCTGGCAAACCTAGAGGTTCCCTGTGTTCTTGCCTTTCATCCTACATGTTAATCATCAAGCCGGTTTGGCTTCGTCTTCAAAATAAATCCCAAATCTGATCATTTTATCACTGTTCCTTTGCCAGTGACAGATGTCTGGTCACCCCAAACCTGGACAGATGCAGCAGCTTTCAGAGGAATGTCACAGTTTTCCCCTTTGCTCTTTTGTTGGACATTCTCAACATTAAAAGCAAAATTTTCTTTTCAAATTGGAAAGTCATGCTATTCTGCTTTAGAAAATTCTACAACAGGATCCCATCACACAACCCAGTTCTTACCCAGGTCTGTGACCTACGATATATTCAGGTCCTCGCTTAACTCTCAGTTTCCTGTCCTACCTTTTTGAGTGTTGAGTTGGCTCACGACAAACAAGACTATTTGCTGAGAACACTGAGTTTGCTCTTGCCCCAGGGAGGACAATTCTTGAGAGGTCTCCCTCTGTTGGTTCCATCTCTTTTCCTAATAATGTAACCTTGCCTATATGCTCTTCCCCCAGCAACCAGGTCCTCTCTAAAATTTCTCATTTTGTTTATTTTTTCCTAAAGTCCTTATCAGCTTTCAATTCTTTTCATTGTCTGTAGTTTATTGCCTGCCTTGGCCACTATTAGATAAGACTTGTAAGAGATGGATTTGATTTTCTTTCTGTTGCCGCTCTGAAATCACTCCCGACCAGGAATGCTCACCGTGGACGCTGCTGACTTTCTTTGTGGTAGACTCCTGTCCTCCATATAGCTCAATGCTTGTGGGATATCTCCGCCTGCTACTTTGCTCTTTACCTTCAAGCATTGCCCAGTGCGCCAATGAGAGACAAAATCACCCACCATGAGGGGCAACAGCGTGCATCCTGCCACGGCCTCCCATCATGGAAGTGCTTTAGAATTACCCTCTGCCTCCTTCACATGCCCTCTCTCATATACGGAGCCAAGAACGTTCAATGATATAGGAAACGCTGGCCTCCAATTATTTTAAAGGAAAGAGAAAGAGAGCTCACAAACTCCAGTTATGCTTGATATACATGGAAATAGATAAATAATAGAACAAATAATAATAATAAATAATAATAGACCAAAAAGCAGGGAATACGTAGGCAGTGAGCATTGCTCTGAGGGATGTTTTATTTCTATTTCTATTTCTATTTAACTTTATAAACAAGAAGGGAATAGTTGTAGTCCTCATAAAAACAAGAGACAGGGAACAATGAGATGACTCCTTAAGTGAAGGTATTTGCTGCCAAATCTGACACTCCGATTTCGACTCCCAGGACCTACACAGTAAGAGAGAATGGGAGAATGTATTTTCTACTGCTAAATTACTATACTTTGTCTAAAGAAAGAACCCAGCCCCCCTGTGTCCTTTGGCACATAGACTCCTTCTGCTCTGAACTATCATAAGACTGTTCACCTGCACTCCAGCCAGTTGGAGTGTATCCTCTCCCAGCCCAGCATGTTCATGTTCCTAGACAGGTCTGTCACATACATCTTCCACACACTCTGCTCTGTGTTAAATGCTCTAAGGAAACAGCAATGTGTGTGTGTGTGTGAATATACATACATGCATATACATATATATACATGTATATATGATATATATATGATTTAGTTTCTCTCTTAGAGATAGTGAATAAAACGATTATGTATTACAAATATGTTGAGGAAATAAAACCTGATATTTCCATTGAGATAATATTTTCTTTCTTCCATTCGGACCAATGATTCATGCCCCCAAGTCAGCTGCTTCCCGGCTCCTAAGAAAGACACTTCAACTAAACCTCCTGCCCTCTGTCAGTTGGGTCTTGCTCTCTCCAAGCTCAGCAATGCCTGAAGCATTCTCAGATCTCCTGGACCCAGGGTGCTGTTATTCTTTGATACCAACTGAGCATGTACAACAGTCACTGGCTAGCTTGCCACCACTTCTGCTGTGAGTTCCCACACCCAGTGGTAACTCCATCTGAATGCTGAGTCCTCCCTGTGTCTATCAGTTATTGCCACTCAAGGGAGGCCAAAGGCTTCATCTTGTCTCTCTTACTGGATTCTAGCTTTCTATGGGATGACAAATCTCAGAGCCTCTGCAATAACAGAATTCAACATAATTCCTTTGAATTCATATCCCCAATATACTCTCAAGACTTCTGAATTGTTCGTAATAGTGTGAGTTTCACATGTTCTAGTTTAACTTACATGTTGTTTAAATGTTAATTTTTTGGGGACTGAAGAGACGGTTCAGCAGATAAGAGTATGAATTTTTCTTGAAGAGGACCCGAGTTCAGTTCCCAGCACTTACCTGGAGTGTAACTCCAGCTTCAATGAATCTGATACCTTCTTCTAAGCGTTCCAGTACTGCACACACGTGTGTGCAAGCCAGCGCATTCATGCTCACGCATGTGCCCACACATGTGGCAGGAACAAGGCCTGCTACTAAACAGCATGTGTGTGTGTGGTTTACCAAAACAGCGTGGTGAGACACAAGTCAATGCGAAAGAGCCACAGCAGCAGCCTGCAGTCCCTGAGCCAATGGGCAGGATGCTGGGCAGAGGGTATAAAGGGGGCTTCTTTTCCTTGGAATAAACTGAGTCTGCTTTTTGCCACTTACCTGACTCCTAAACCCTGTGACATTGACTTTGTGCAAGGGTCCCGGGACTGGGTTCAAGCAACACACACACACACTTATAAAAATAAAATAGGTCACTTTTAAAATGATAAATTTCTTAAATTTCATTTTCACTCTGATATGAGAATGAGATCATGCCTGTGCTCATTTCAAGGCACCATGTGGGCGAATGACTGACTGTATTGTAACTTCTAATATTCCAGTATCAGTTTCTAATCATAGATGAAATACAGCCTTAAAAATACTGAGGTACGTTTCTAGGGTTAGCCCAGGAAGAATTCATATGAGACAGACTCGGTATTTTGGTCAAAAGGAAAGCATATTGAAACCTAATTTTTTTTGTTTTTTTGGTTCCAGGCAGGTACGTCCATATTGATTCTTAATTATCAAACTGTTTCGTGCACACAGTGACTCCACTTCGCACTCCTATTCCAAAACAAACAAGCAAACCAATCTAATGGGGGAAGGGGGTGGATACAGTCACCACTCTGCTGGTGCCCTTTGCGATATGAGGGAATTGGGTTAGACGATGTAAAGAAAGCAGTAGGCAAGTGTATGAGAATGTTATCGAGAGACGGCATTTGTGGTCAGTCTGTCCGGAAGGAAGATGCTCAAGGATGGAGGGGGAAAGGATACGGTGAGGACGGTCTGTGGAGTGCTGTGCAGGAAAGGGTTGGAGGATGGAAGGATGGAGACAGTTACCAAGGAGACAGAGGCCCCGCCTCAGCTTGACACCTGACGCGGGGCTCCTTCATTTCCTTCATACATTTTACCAAAGCGAGTCAGGCCTCCTTGAAAGAAAAAGTGGAAGTAAAATAGGAAGTCAATAGAGTAGAATTATAGAGAGAGGGGAGGGAAAGGAAATTTAGCATAAGTTTAAGAAAGCTGGAGGACTACACTCCAGATAATCACAGCTTCTAAAACCCTCTTTAGAAAATCAATAGCAGTGTTCAGGCCACGGTGGAGAGAAAGCAGCTCCTAGAGGCTGGTAGCATCTAGTACCTTTCAACAAGGGGCTTTGAGTTCAGGCTTTTATCTACAACGTAGTAATTCCGTCCTTATTGTCCGCCGGGGCCCTTTACTTTCTTAAGAGCACGGAGACACTGATAATCACAAAGAACTCTGTGCTTTACGTAGTGGGAAGGTTTCTGTCTTTCCTTATTATAGCAGGCCCCAAAGCAAAGCACAAACCACAGTGGAAGGAAGGAGAGGCCGGGGACTTCTCTGCCTTGAGTGCTCTTCTTTAATCAGTGTCCAAATTGGAGCATCAGAGCCAATTTGAGGATGGTGACATTTTCTCAGCTCCTGTCATAGCTCTTTAAATATGAAACATGGAGAAGCCCTGGCTTCTGCATACGAGGTTAATGCTTCTCTGAGTCTTGTCGTGGGATAGTTGAACTTGTCTCCAGATATTATATTTACCGAACATTCATTGCACTGACTGCTTGAAGCCTAGCAGGATGTGATTTCTGTGGCTGAACCAGCCTGTGTTATTCTGTAAATAAGAGTCACTCCCTCTTGGCTTAATGTAAAAAGAGTTGCTGATAAAGAGGTCATTTGGGTGCTCCAGCAGACCAGAGGTGACATTTAGGGGTGGCCTGGTCTCCCCTATCGATCTGCAGTTCCCCCCTACTATAAAAAATAGACATTTCAGAGGGGTGGGGCCTAGCCTCTTTTTTATAAGCGACAACCAGATGGCCAAAGGTTTGGGAGGCGTAAACCATTATATCTCTTTGATCGTGCAAATAGACTGTTGAGAGAGAGCTGCAAAGAGCTTTTAAGATAATAAACTGCCAGAGCTAGCAGTTGGAGCTGGAAGATGGCAGATTGAAAACTCCGCTCAGGTCTGTCTGGGCTTGTCCTATTAACCACATCTCATGTGTCCTTATTAATATATCGCCAGACATAGAAATCATCAGCAGAGTCTTCTGAGCCTCCACTTCGAAACAGTGACTCCATGAAACTACTATATTAGAGACAGACAAATTTTAACAAATGCGTCAGACATTCGTAGGCATCTTAATACTACTGCAACACTTGTGGGTATGGAGATGGCTGGGTATGTTTTTTATTGTCACTGCTTTGAGTGTTTAGTTTTGAAAATGATTAACTTCAAGATTAAATGTCATGGAACTGGAATTTTTTTTTTTTCTGTAAAGAATAAGATGGAACTGTTTTGAGCTTCGGCGATCTTGAATTCTCTATGTTGCAAGACGCCTGTTCCGCTCCTGTAGCTTGAGTGTACAGGGCTGAGGTCACACTTCATTTATCAAATATTACCACTGGACTTGGTCCATGGGGAAAAGCTCATGGAACCGCGCTAGAGGATATGAGAAAAGATTTTATCCCATTAGAAAACAGCTTAAAATGAATTTTCATAAATGAAAAGTAAGATCCACATAATCCACACATTTTTGCCTTCAGATAATAATTAGTGAAATTTACATTTCATGGCTTTGCCCTGCACAGAGAACGAGGTGGAGACTGAATCGCATTCAGCGTTGCTGAATTCTTCCAGGCTGCTTGCACTTGTATATCAACCCAATCACTTTTGTAAATTTTGTTTAAATTGTAAAGCTACTTATAGCTTGTGGCTGTAGGCTGGTTTAGGATGACAATTCATTGCTTTGAGATTTTGTTTTTCTCAAGTATCTGCCATATAGCAGAAGTGGAGAATTTACTCACTGGTTTTTTCTTAGTTGTTAATCATGTAGAGATAGAAACAGAGACAGAAATAGAGGTAGCTGTATAGGCATAAGTATATATTTATATAGAGAATATAGACATAGATAGATATTGATGAAATTAAATATATATAAGTTCAAGTACGACCTTATAATGTTTATAATATATAAACTTCATGATATTTTTAATACATTTAAATTTTTTTTTAATTTTTAAAATCCAGAAACTTTAAATCATGAGACAAACTGGTACAAAATGTTTTCATGGTATATCCATACAAGCAAATCTAAAATTTATAAAGGAAAACTGGAATATTAGACTGAGACAGCTGTTTTATTTAGCCAGGCAAAGGCGCTGGAGAGACGGCTTAGCAGGTAAGAGCGAATACCGCTCTTGAAAGGAACCTGAGTTCAATTCCCAGTGCCTGGATCAGGGGACTCACAAGGGCTTTCAGCCTCAGAGCACTGAATGCCTCCAACTACCCAGGCCAACGCACACATGCACACACACACCACACACATGCACATACAACATATATGCACACACAACACATACAGAGAGAGAGAGAGAGAGACTGGGATCTGGTCAAGCTATGAAGCTCTATGATGTGGTGGTGCACGGGTGACATGATATCGCTTCCACACAGAGAATAACACCTACCAAGTACGACCGTGGAAGTCTATCCTGTCACCCGATATACCGCCATATGTCACACTGTTGGGCTTCATAGCCTGCAGAATGCTATGAACCACCAATGGAGAGAGCACAATGTTTTCCTTTCTGTATCTGGCTCGTTTGGTTAAATATGATGATACTGTTGTATCTATTTTCCCAACAAACGATATAATTTCATTACTTCTGGCTGCATGAAGCCCACGATGCGTATTTTCTACGTTTTCTTTAGAGTCATCTGTTGACAGACACCTAGCTGACCTATACATCGGGTTCTGTGAAGAGTGTTGATGTGACACGTCTGTACAGACACCTATAGGATGGAAAGCAACCAAGGGGTTACAACCGGCAGTTCAGTGACTTTGAGCCTTCCCAAGGGCACAGCTCTTATGTACATGCTAATGTCACCTAGCCGTGTTTTAGGTCAGAATGCCCCCTGTGCAGGAAATTCTTCTTTATTTAATGTCAGAACAGGAAGATACGTTTGAAGGACTGGAATGTGGAATCACCACAAGCTAAAAGAGGACTCCAAGTCCATCGCTCTGATATTAGTAAGGGCTGACTCTGGCAGATGCTGCAGTCAGTGTTCATCATGGCGCCACATTATTATGAACAGGGATGAATGAGTGAGCGAGGAGAGACCTGGGTTTCACTCAACATGGCCAGGCTGGGTCCATAGACTGCTTATAAGTTTTGCTGGTTTGGTTTCCTTTGAGCGGCCATTTTTATTTCAGGCATAGTAAGTAAGGATGAAGATGGATAAAATCTCTTTCATTTGTAGATACCATAACCTAATCTTCCTCTCTCTCTCTCTCTCTCTCTCTCTCTCTCTCTCTCTCTCTCACACACACACACACACACACACACACACACACACAGTGTGAAGATTTCTGGAACTGGAGGTAAGAGTATGGCCATGCAGAAACTGAGGAAAACGATATCCTGTCTAATGATGCTTCAAAGGGTCTTAGACGAGCAAAATGGTAACATATTGTCCAAGCAAAGGTAGGATTTTCCACTGTAATTTAATGCTTATCCCAAAGGAAGAAAAAATAGTCATATGTCATATGGAATTTGTGGAATTATTAAACATGAAATAAATGGCTACTTAATTTGTTTCCAAGACTCTGGTTCTTGATTTTAAGAAGATTGTGGCTTTTCATGAAATGACATAAACTTTGATGTACCAGTGAGTGACATCTTCGGCTGGCATCTTGAAAATCATAATTTAACATATAAATGAACATAGCTAAACATACTGTTTTGTTTGTCTTTAAATTCTTTCCTCTTACTTTAGTGATAAACTAGTTAGAGAAGATGCATATCTTTTCCATTAGTCCCTATGCCCACTGAGCACCAGCTGTTCACCAAAGATATGTCCCTTTTTAGGGACCCATGATTATGTCATAAGGAGGTTTTCTGCATCTAATGACTCAAAAAACGAATGATAAAGTAAGGATTTAAGCATTCTCTCCTACCTTCGTCAGCTACCTTCTGTGCTCTGAATGTTCCCCAGACAATATCACACGTTGAAATCTCAGTGCAACTGATGTTAAGAAGTTGACCTTTAAGATGAGATACTGTCAGGCATGTTCTACCCTCATGATTGGCTTATTGAATTGACCTCAGGCAGGTAGAATTTGAAGAGCTGATTTGCTCTAAAAGTGAGTTTAGAGGGGGTGTTGGGATTTATTATATGAGAGAAGGAAAATAAAAAGAAAAAATTAAAAATAACAATACTTGATGATAGAGAAGACACAGGAAATCGGAGGTAGCTAATAGAGAGACGGGCAGTGTCGGTCACCGAAGCAGTCCCTGTTTGAGCACGTATGATGAATTTGTAAAACTGACTGCTGGATAACTGACTGCTCAGGAGTATCGCTTTCTGAAACATTCTGAGCATTCTAAAAATACAGTAAGGAAAGGCTTAACACTCCTTTACATGATCTTCTTATACATTGTTTTTATATTAAATCAATGTTAAATCCTTTTTTACAAAAAGTGAGTTTGGCCCTACTTGCTCCCTCTGGTGTATACTCTCTTCCTTTCTCCACCCCATCTTTAGTCATGGGTTAGCTGACATAGCAATTAATGTCCCCCCGACCCCTGCCACAGCTCGTTCATCTTCAACACCCCAGCCTCCAAGACCAGGAGCCAAGTTGTTTATCACCACCCTGTCTATGTAACGTTGCCCTAGAAAGTGCCCTTCCAAAGTGTCTATCCTTAAAACACCCCCCAACGCCCTAGGGCTCTCTTTGACTTTCTGCTTGTGCCCTTTACCCTAAGTATGTTCATTTTCTTTGTCCTTATTCACGATGACAAATATACTCTTCGTGATTAACGAAGATGGGAAATTTGTATGCCCAGTGTGCTCATTGAGGAGGGAGATGAAACAGAACATCATGGACGTTTAACACTATTCATAGGGCGAGGTTCTGAATGGAAAATTCTAGAAACCAATGCCTTTGTTCTTTCACACATTTTTGGGCAATAATCCGTTTATGTGCAATCATTCCATCACTTTGGAGAGGGCACTGCGTATCGACCCCCTGCTCTAAACCACTCTGCTGTTAGACTCATCTGTACACCATCGATCATGGTGTGGTAGGTGTGGGTCAGACGGTTATGACATCTTTTTAATTTCAGCAAGATTAGCATACTTAGAAACAGCTTCATAAAATTCAGCCTGTGTGAGGTTAACAGTGTTTTCCTTTCTGGATCTTAAAGGCTTACAATTTATTAATCTTGCAATTAATCAATATACGCACAAATGGCAAAGCAGGCAGGACTCCCATTGCTTGATGACTTTTTAGACAAATCTCAAAATCCAATTGACATTTCGTGCTATTTAAATTCCACACTCAAACCTTATAATAACCTTTACTTGCAAGCATCTTCTCTATTTTTAGAATGTTGTTTCCATTACTGAATATGCACCGTACATCAGCTCGCATGCAGTCAAGCAATCAAAATGAGAAACAAAGCAAAATTATTTTCATAATAATAATAATATCGTAATGGGATCCCCTTTGAAGTAAATTTTATGCTACGTCCCTCAAGGTTGCACACTCTGAAGAAAAGGTTGTTCCCTATTCTTCGGAGCACCATGAGGTGACACCAACCCACCCCACATTCAGTCATCAGATCACTGGCCACCAGCTGGCTCTGAGCATGACAGGAGACTTACAAATTCTTAGATCTGATATGGATTGCTGCCTGCATTGCTTCTTTCTAAAGTGTGTGCAGGTTGACAGATGGGTGTACAAAAGGGCCAAATTGGGGGGAATTTTGATTTGATTTGTAATCATTATTCTCTGATTTGTCAACAAATAAAAAAAAGTGTAAACCAAGGGACTTTGAGATATGTAAATTAGCTGCATGCCATACATATTAATTGGGATTTAAGTTCATGGAATGGATGTTCTACATAGTGCTTTTTAACTTTTATTAATATACAATGTATTTTTAAAACTCTGTGTTATACTAGCCTTCTTTGTTCATATTCAGGGTACAATTGGACACATAGCGAAGTATATTTGGATAATTATCTTTTATGTGGTAAAAATCACCTGTCGCCCTTGCAGCCTGTTATTATTTAGAATTCCTGATCAATAAAATGCTTTTCACTATCTCAGTTCTGATATTTACATGTACATTTAACTTGAAATAGTTCATCAGCTACTTTCAAATTTACTGAAAGCTAAAGGTAGATATTATCTTCAAATATCAAGGAACTAAACCCCAAAGATCTATCACTGGAAAACTAACAGAGGTGCTAATAAACCAGCATTGAAAATCCCCACCTGTAACTGTCAAGTTCTGACAGTTCCCTTACCCAATATCAAACATAGTTGAGAGAATGCAACATCTGGGCTGTCATGACAAACGAGGTGACTTTTGCCCATCCTATACAGGTGTAAATAATGTTTCAAAACACAAATATTGTTTTAAGAAAAAATTCAGAGGCCAAATAGGAGGGTTCACATGAACATTCAATGTGCATTTAATTGATAAGATACATGAGAACCTAATTTCCAGATTGTCATCAATATGAAGGAAAGCAGCCTGTGAGAATTCACCTCTAGGAGTCAAGGATAAGGTTGACATTTCATACAGAGTCCACATAGGATCCTAAAGATTCTGAGATAATTTAATATGGTGCAAAGCAGTAAAAGTCTGCTTTGTGTTCTAAGTTCCTACCATGGTTATTGCAAAGGAGTAATAGAAAGTCACTAAGTGTTCAGGTGCATAATGGGCTGGAGGGTGTATGCTCAAAATTCATGTGTTGAAGCCTTAGGCCCCAAGAAGTCAGAATGCTACCCAGTTGCAGACAGGCTCTTTAAAGAAGTGACTTAGTTAAAATGAGATTATTATGGTTCTAATCCAACTGAACTTGTCTCCTGATAAGAAAATCAGAACACACAAACAGACAACAGGGATGTCAAGACCCAGCCAAAATGTAACCTGCTTCAAGCCAGAGAGAAAGAGCTAAGAAGGAAGTAATTGATACTGCATATCAGGCCTCCAGATGGCGAGAAAACAGCCTGCGGTTTGACAGACTGGGAAGACAAAGAGCTGACTCAAATGAATAGAACTAGAAATAAAAATTAGACCATTAATATCGATGCTCCATAAATTAGGATTCTTAGAGAGTACTATGAATAACTGGACAGAAGAATTTGAGTGACACAGATGCAGTAGACAGATCTCTAGAAATTTAAAACACGTGAATGACAAGTAAACTGTTAAAATTATTAGAAACTCTTAACAGGCCTGAAACTCATGAGGATTGACTCAGAAGGCAACATTTTAAGGAAAGTACGAGGTTTAATGGATTCTGCCAAATGTGTAAAGAGTTAGCAACAGTCCTGCTTTCTCCTTTGGCATATGTGTCCAGCGTTACCGTAAGAAGACGGCACAATGTTAAGCATTACGAATGAATACTGATGCAAATCTTCAACGGAACATAGACAATCCTATCCATCAATGTATGGAAAGGACCGTTTGCCGTGCCAAGGTCAATTTACTCCTAAAGCAATACAATTCACGCATGAAATGTTTTCAGTTAATACCACACTCAAAGCTAAAAGAATTGAGACTATTTCCACTAAACACAAACGTGAGATCAGTTGACATTTTTTTCACCATTTCTGCTCATCTCATCACTGGAAATGAGCCAAACTGACGAGGCAAGGAAAATAACAGAAATACAGACTGGAAAGAAAAAAGTAGAAGTATGCCTACATGTGATATGATCTTGGACGCAGCGAATTCTAAATACTGCATATATACCAGAGCCATGGACTAGAGAGCTGGCTTGTAGTTTAAGTTCACTAGCTTCCTTTGCAGAGGACCTGGGTTCAGTTCCCAGCACCTACATGGGAGCTCACAATTGCCTATGACTTTGGTTCCAGGAGATCTGACAGCCCCTCCGGTCTTCATGGTCCCCTGCATGCATGTGGTACACATAAGTAGGCAGGGCTGTGTACATATACACATAATTAATAGGTACGAAAGCAAGAAAGAAAGAAATTAGTGATGTAGGATACAGATCAACATATTAGAATCAAATGCATTTCTATACGCATAATGGCATCAACTATAATAAAATACTTGGGAAGTGGGTGAGCAGGATGGCTCAGTAGGAAAAGGCACATGCCCATATGCCAGAAGACCAGAGTTCAACCCCCAGAACCAACATGGTAAAAAGAAGAGAGCCAACTCCTCTTAGCTGTCTTCGGACTCCATGTCCACACAATGACATATATATGCAGATACATACATAAAAACACAAATCAATCAATCCATCCATCGATCAAAAAACCTATTTAGAAATTAGCCAAGAATACCAATATCTTGTACAAGTTAACATATAAAATACTGCTGAAATGACTTATATATAAATAAAGAGAAACTATCCCACGTTTGTTGACTACTATATTTAATATTGTTAATTCCAATTCTACTCAAAGCTTTTTATAAATTGAATAGAACTGCTCTCGATATAGCAATGGATTATTTTGTAGACTTAAAACATCCATCCTAAGATCATATTTCAAGGGTACTACAAAATAGCAACCTTGGAAAAAATAAACTCATTTCTACTTCAGATTTTCCCCAAAGCTATGCTAATCAAGAATGAGTACTACCATAAGCACAGAAATTCAGACAAACAGAACACAATAGAGACCAGAGATCAATTCTTGCACTTGGGACCAAGTGACTTCATAATGGATAAAGGGTTTCTCTGGATAGCAGTGCAAGGGGGCCGTTCTCTCGCAGCAAGGAAGACAAGGCAGTAATACCAACAGGGTGTGAGCTGGTCATGTTGCCTCGTACTCAGGAAATGCAAGACCAGATGACTTTGGACAAGTGTGCCAGGAGGACATGTTCAACTCCCTGAGCCTATGGGGAAGCATTTCTCATTTCAAATCCCCACCATGATGATTTCAGTTTGGGCCACATTCATAGCTAACTGGGCACGTGCGGACATGGGCCTCAGTGCATGCACACATGTGGACTCTACCACTTTCCATGCCTCTGGAAGCTTGTCTTAGCCACAACTCATTGAGTAATCATCAAGGCTACTCAACACCTGACCTCATCTAGGCAATTTCAGAACTGAACCCCCGCCTGTTCTGCAAACACACATCAGCGACAGTGATCACATCGATTTGCTTATATGAAACGTTTGCCTGTATTTTTGTTTAAATTGGAGAAGAGGTTAAAATGATGTTGCTGTTACAGAAGGAAGCAGTTCGCAAAATTCACTATGTGCCTTCTCAGGAAAAACAAAAATTCACCTGTTCCCTAACACTTTTAAAACTGCAATATTCATTTGTAAAATTTATATTACCTAAAAGATATTTTGAGTATTTTTATCTATACATGCAAAAAAAAAAATCTCTGCTTTGAACATGACAAAATACAATTCCCACTGGTCTCCAGAACTGCTGTTTACAACAGAAAAATTTAACATTCACATTAGGTACACCGCTATCACAGAGAATGATCACAAGACAATTGCCTTTTAATTTACACATTTAAATGAAATTAAATCATATAAAAATAAAAGTCTCCTCAAATAAATTTCTAGAGGCTTAATTTGAAAGGATAAAATTCACCTGAAAGCCCGCTGTAGCAGGAACATCTTGGATTCCCATACTGACCTGTACGACGTTAATTTATTCGTGTGATAAAGTTGCTTTCTTTTACAGAACTTAATCACTTACATTTAAAATACTGCAGTACTAATCATGTCTAACTCAAAGGAGGTTAAAATCATGTTCTTCATTTGATAGCAAAAATCCAAGCATAATATACTTCCTGAAGACTTATTTTTGAGTGTGCAGTTCAGTTCTGTTATTGCGATGATCTGTGCATGAGTACAAAATTTTTTATCACTTCAACAATACTCCCTTTTCCTGTCAAAAGTCACCTTCCACCTTTCCCTTCCAATCCCTGGTGATCACTGTTCTCTTTCTCTACAACTAGCTTATATCTGAACACTTTAAATAAGTGGGTAGTATACAAATGGATATTCATATCTAGATACTTTCACTTAACATCATGATGTAGAGAAAGGTCAAAACTAGCTTTTATAAAGGCAGCTAGACAAGGAAGCAAAGATGAAGGAGAGGCTACAGCTGACTTTAGGGAACACGGGTACCTTAAACATTCCCTAAGGAAAGACACATTCATCCTCTGACTCCTCATACATGGCATCATGCAAAGGAGCTAGAAACCATATTTATCTCATCAGGCATTCTTGGATTCCATTCAGGAAAAAAAAAATCACAAAAATTTTCAAGATGACCTGTTAGAAAACGGACTGCCGTTGTTGCAGCTAGTCAAGCATGGTAAGGCTGGATCCAGCAGCACTGGTCTCGAAGTATCTGACCTGCTAAATAGATGGACTTTCCCTCCACTCACCTCTATGAAGCCATGCTATTATCTCTCCTTTTTGAATTGTGTTTTTGTCGGGGACCACTGTTTACTTCATTTCCTGAGTTAAAAATAAAAGCTTTCTCTTGCCCTGGGGAAGTAACCAGCTTTTCATTCAAACATAAACTAGACGATCTGTATTCTTCATATGACTATATAAAAGATTCACCCTGGAAAGTATGGTACACTTTAATGGAAGATTACCTAATCTTTTTTTTTTTTTCTTCATGTCCCTTCCGGAAACATTAGAAGTTTCATTTGTAATATTCAGATCTAATGCATTGTGCTTTGTGGTTGAAAAAGAAATATCTAGGGCAGCTCATTAGTTAGGTGAACTTTGTTATGTGTCATTTAGTTAAATGTGAATAAGACAACAGATGAATGTGCATGATATTCTAGGAGGCATATGAGATGTGTAACATGGACCAACCGGGATTTAGAAGGTTGGTGGAAAATTCTGATAGACGCTTGAGGAAGTAGTCATGGTGGCATCCCTTCCAGGAAAAGTGGAGTCATTGGTCTGAGGAAACAAATGATTGAAGTGCATACTCACCAAGGCACAGTGTGTGTGCTCTCCAGCATGGGCACTTGACCTTCTTAAAGAGGTAGAGGTGAAACTCCTTGGTATATGCAGAAACATCATTTCCACAGAGAAATAAGGAAAACAACATATTAACATTGCCCTCACCAAAATATGACCATTTCTCAATGTTTCCAGAGGGTCAGAGACTGTGACAGAAGCGACAAAAAATGAGCTCTGGGCATCCCTGGTTACAGAGGTGAGCTCACAACATCCCTGGTTACAGAGTGAGTCACAGTACCCCTGGTTACAGAGTGAGTTCACAGTATCCCTGGTTAAAGAGTGAGCTCACAGTACCCCTGGTTATAGCAGGGAGCTCACAACATCCCTGGTTACAGAGTGAGTTCACAGTACCCCTGGTTACACAGTGAGTCACAGTACCCCTGGTTACAGCAGGGAGCTCACAACATCCCTGGTTACAGAGGTGAGCTCACAACATCCCTGGTTACAGAGTGAGTCACAATACCCCTGGTTACAGAGTGAGTCACAGTACCCCTGGTTACAGCAGGGAGCTTACAACATCCCTGGTTACAGAGGTGAGCTCACAACATCCCTGGTTACAGAGTGAGTCACAGTACCCCTGGTTACAGAGTGAGTCACAGTACCCCTGGTTACAGCAGGGAGCTCACAACATCCCTGGTTACAGAGGTGAGCTCACAACATCCCTGGTTACAGAGTGAGTCACAGTACCCCTGGTTACAGAGTGAGCTCACAGCATCCCTTGGTTACAGAGGTACGCTCACAACATTCCTGGTTACAGAGTGAGTTCACAGTACCCCTTGTTACAGAGTGAGCTCACAGCATCCCTTGTTACAGAAGGGAGCTCACAGCATCCCTTGTTACAGAGGTGAGCTCACAGCATTCCTGATTACAGAAGGGAGCTCAAGGCATCCCTGGTGACCTGAGTAAGCTCAGACCAAAAGGAACAAAGGTGCATTGAATCAGACTGTGTACATCCTCAGGGACAGTGCTATAGTGAGACTGAATCCAAGCCTTCAATTTCCCAGTGTGTGCAGGGCTCTGGGAGGGATTGTCAACTCCAGGACCATAGCTTAAATGTTTTAAATATCTGGAGCAGCGGATACAGCCCAGTGGGAAAGTATTTGTGCACTTTCTATGTGCAAGACTTTGGGCTCTACCACCCACCAGAAGAGGGAGAATCCTTTAAGCTCTCAAAACTGAATCAATTCAAAAAGTTCTACTCTCTTTTTATCAAGACATAAGCTTTGCAGGAAAAAAAAAGCCATTCTTTTTTTATTCTTCCATCATAGTATTCAGAGATTGGCAAGCTTGTGTTCTGTGAAGGGGTCAATACGAGCACTTTCAGCCTCGCTGGCTTTGCTGTTAGGGTTGAAACATGAAAGCAGGCACAGATCAGTCAATCAATATGTACATCTGTGTTCCCAAGGTCATTATTTACAAAAACATTTACTTGAAAAGCTACAGCTTCTGAGCCCTGGCCCAGAGCATCTAGGACTAGATGAAGTTTCCACACTAGGTTTCCATGCAAGTGTTAGCATACCAGTCATGGCAAATATTGTTCATCTTATTGAAAGAGATCTCCAGTTCGCTTAAAAAAAAAATCCCATGCTCTGACGATTTTATATACAAGTGAATGACTGTTTTAATTAGGTGATTTACATTTCCATAAAATAAGACTTTAAAAAGTCAGGGAAAAGCTTTAGAATTAGGACCTTCTGTGTGCTAAATTTGGAAAAATTAAACAACACTATGAAAACGTTTTATACTATAAATGAAATATAAAACCAGAAAGTAATTATAATCACATCATGATTAATACTGCAGACGCTTAAAATTTGATTAGGACAAAATTATTTTTAGTCAGAACCTATAGTATTTGTCAGCACAGATTCGCTCTTTTTTTGTGTGTAGGAATTAAGTCTCAAGCTAATTAACTGAGTTAGGTGTTCCTCTAAAATACAGACAAATTTGTATCTCAGCACCCATATCACGGACACACACGCGCAGTGGGTTCAGGATTACTGTCAAAAAGTTTGTTCTTATCGACCCAGCTTTCAACCCTCATGCTTTCCAGATAAAAACAAGAATGTGGATTGAAATTAATTGAATAGCAACAAGCTATTAATGAAAAAATCTTTTTTTTTTTTAAAAAAAAGTCCTGAAGCTCACAGTCATTCTTTATGCCAGTCAGTGGAGGAATTGAGTCCTCTCTTCCACTTCAAGGAAGCATCAATACTTCCTCACGTACCTCTCTACTCTTGCTATTTTGTGTACCTTGGGTTTCCTTACATCTTCACTGCTTATTTGAAAAGAATGCTGTTTAATTTGGGAAATGATTTCATTGATTGATGACTTTTCTTAATTTTTTTTGTCGAAAATATATTTTTTTCATATAATATATTCTGTTCATGACACCCCCTCCCCCAACTCTTCCCATATTCCTCCCCCCCCACCATCCATACAAATCCATATGCCTTCTTGCTTTCTGTTATTAGGTGTCACAGGCACCTAAAATGATGATGATGATGATGATGATATGATAATATAAAATAAAAACACAAACCTGAATAGGATGAAACAAACAGTAAAACAAAGATTCAAAGAAAGAGTACAATAGATGCACACACACACACACACACACACACACACACACACACACATTGGCAATCACGGACATACTCTAAAACACAAAATCAGAAACCATAATATATAAGCAAAAAAACATAAAGATTAAAAAAAAATAGAAAAAAATGTCCAGAGAAAGCATTATGAGATTAAAAAAAAAAAAAAAACCAAAACTATTAGCACATAGTAAAATCTAAATTATGTATATTATTTGCACAGAACTTGCATTTTTATTTTATGATAATTATAATTTTGCATCAAAATAATAAGCCTATAAATTGGAATTAATGTCCACGATTAACTGAAAACTTTTAAAGGGGGCAGAATGAGAAGTAATCTATCTATAGATCTAAGGCAATCTTCAATAAAATCCCATTGTCTTTTTTTTTTAAAGTAATAAAAGCTGATCTAACTTTCATATAGAAATGAAAGAGAAGTTGACTAGCCGAATCAATCTTGAAAATAAAAAGGACAAAGTTGGAGCAGTCGCATTTCTCAATTTCAACCTTGCTGCAAGGCTACAGCAGTCAAAATGCTGTGTTCCTGGCAGAAATCTAAAATATAGATGTACGAAGAAGAACTGAAACTCCAAACATAAATAGGTGTCTTCGCCAGTCACTCTCCATCTTACATACTGAGTCATATTGAGTCAAGGTCTGTTACCCAAGGCTTGCTCTTTTGGCTCATCTGGCTATCCAGCCTGTTCCATGATCTGCGATGACAGGAGGGTCATTTGGCTTTATGTGGGTTATGGAGATATCAATTCTGGAACATGTGCTCTCACAACAGTTGCTTCATCTGCATATCCGTATCTGTAGCCTTATGTTTTTTAATCCTCAAGGTCCCTTCCACAGCCCTAGAAGAACGTTTTTGTAAACTCTCCTGAGAAAGGCATCTGCTCAGAGCCTCGGATAAACAAGACCCAGTGAGAACTTCAGGGCTGGGATGCAGACCCATGCGTGACTGACAGAGAGTCCTGAATTCTTTACAGTAACCTTCTTCAAATATAAAAGCAGCCACTGCACACATCATCTTGCAATTGCATGAAAGATGATGACTCTGAAACTCAAAACCAAGATGCTCTGAAAGAGAGGGAACATTCTCATGTGTACAGCTATGAGAGAAACATGCGTCCACAGCCCAGTGAGGGATCAGCCTCTATGGTTTAAAATACAAACCCTGTGGAAGTCTTCCACCTAATGAAATGAGCACCAGAAGAGAATTCAAGGAAAATATTATAGGATTTTGGTGACAGGAATTATGGGAAGAATCAGAAAATCCTTCACAAAAAAATACTTTTGAAAAACAGACACAATCTTTCATAGGCAGCAGTATCTTGAGAATTGGAGAAATGATAAACAGAGTTTTCAAGTCAAGAAGGACTCAAGTGTCCAGGGAACAGAGTGAAATACAGCAAACCAGCAGGAGGCCACAGCAAGAGGTAAGGAGTTTGTGACTTTCATATTAACTGCGTCCAACAGCCAGTAAGACATTCCATTTCTAAAAGGAGCAGACTTTATTCTTTGTTTTGATTCCTGATTAAAGTTTACCTAAAGAAAATGATTCACACTTATCTTTCCTCATTGTATAATGTAACTGACTGCGTTTTAACTCACCTGTTTCCTTTTAAATTGCATACGACTGTGCCAACTGATTAATGAAGCCTAAGTCTACAGAAGGTTGAGTGTCCATGCAGCTCTGCTATATAAAACAAGCAACCTGCAAGAGGAAACTGTCAGCTTTAACTCTGCAGCTCCAAAACTGCTCAGTGCCTTACCAGAGAAGGCAATCGATATGTGGTTCCTGATTAAACACTGTTCTGAAGTCCCTGCTCACCACACTGCTGACATTCAATAAATGCACTTAACTCAGAAATGAAACGAAATCTATTTTACACCATTTTCCCCTCTTTTATAAGCTTCTCAAAGCACTGTTAAAGTTTAGGCTTATGGGCAATCAATATCAAGAATAATAGCCTTGGACAGTATATATAAACACCTTGGTTTATATAAATATCTTATTTTCCTTCGTTCTAAACAAACAACATTCGGTGACCTTAGGACTGGTGGCCTGTGATCATATTAGACCATTGTGTGGGATTTTGTTGAAGTTAGTAGTTTATATTTTATTTGAATAAAAGAGTTCCCATCCCGTCACATTCGGAATCCCTCTCAGAAATCACTGTGCTTATTTTTCCTAAATGCAATTGTGAGTCCTGACCCGTCAGCAGATTGCAAAGACAGAGAGTCACCACCAATACTATGCAATCGGGCAGGTCACCTCTCACCTGACTGGCTACATGACCCTTGTATGATTCTAGTCTAGAACGTAACAGCATGGTAAACAAGTCAAAGAGTCATTTGGTTCTCTCATGCCTCTTTTACAATCTACCTTTGAAATGTTACAATAGTTCCTATGCCAGGAAAGGCCATGTTGCCTTTCTTCTTGACCCAAATGTTATTGTTCTACATCTCTTATATGATGCAAGATTTAAAAAAAAAAATCAAAACAATCAGGTGAATCAACTGGTTAAATATCATGTGCAGAGAGTTGCACTAGGAGAAGGGCGTTGAGCAAACTCGAAGAAGCATCACAAAGAAAGCTTTGCTTTGGATGTGTTTACCCTTGCTGTCAAAGCAATACCAGTAGGCCTGCCCTGAAATCAGAAAGAGCAAGCCTGATTGATGTGATGGGTCCCACTTCTGTTCACTCTCCTTTTGGGGCAGAGCATGGAAAGTGGAAAGTGTTCGCTTCAGTTTTCTGACATGAAATTCGTATTTTAGAAGAGAGGACAAAGGAAAGGGAACACAGGCAAAGAAGGAGCCAGGGTGTCTGTGTCTCTGTGTGATGGGCATGGGGTGTGGAAGAGAGGAGGAGTCGGCTTCCAAAGGCTAATGTGGGAGCAATCAGCTTCAAGTCCAAGTCAGGGCCTTTGACCATCGTATTACCAACTCATCTTACTGTGTGAAACACCTCCTCTAAGACTCAAGGTCAAAAAAAATGTGAAAATGTTATAGGGTCCCATGAAATCCAGCTGCCCCCAGAGTGCCTGATGTGCAGCATACTTCAAAAGAGAACAGGACACACACACACTCAGCCCATTCTGTAGCTTTATTGGCAAATGAGAAATGAACCATGTCCAGGAAAAGCATCTGAAGAACTAGACAAAGTACACACAGCACGATGCAACTGAAACTCGAACCCAGAGTAGTGAAAGATCAGGGGAAATCGGGCCATCTCCTGCCCATGACGGGGAAACTACACCCATGAAATCTCAACTCTGTGGTTGCTTAAATAAGACCTGTGCCAATAACAACACCAGTTGACAGCGGTCAAAGCGGATAGGGGAGATCTCACAAGGCCCCACCCTGGATGAAGAGCTATAGTCAATCAGTGGCTGCTGAGAGAGGGAGAAACAGTCTTCCCAAGAGTCCCCTGATGGGTGATCCAGTCCCAAGTGGTCAGCCCTCAACACAGGACACAGGGGCAACACTAAAGGGCTCAGCAGGTTGTGGTTGTGTGGGAGTGTTTGTGTACATGTGCCACAATAAGGGTCGTAGAAGAAGAGTACATGAACTACAGAGAGGCACAGTGGAAGTTGGAGAGGAAAGAGAGGAAGGGGGAGAAATTATATAAAGACAGTACTAATGTATGGAATTTGAGGTAGTCAGGAACACAGGCTTCACGTGACACTGGGACCAATGTCCTGAAAATGTGGGCTTCGCCTCTATGTGTTTTCAGATGGGTACAATGCGATTGCATGTGTATGGTTTCATAATTACTAGCTTGGTCTAATGTTAGAGATTTTTAATACCTTTTAAATGTGTGTGTGTGTGTGTGTGTGTGTGTGTGTGTGTGTGTCTACACGTGAGTGCTGGTGACCCTGAAGGCCAGAAAAGTACATCAGATCCTCACACGCTGGAGTTACAGGTGGTTGTGAGATGCCTGAGGGTGGCGCTGGGAACTGGACTTGGGTCCTCTGCAAACATAGGAAACACTGTGATCTACTGAGCATCCCTGCAACTCCATGATTGGCTTTATTATACTGAATTCTGACAACCTCTTTAACATAGTGTCTGCTTCTATACAAACAAAGCTAAGGCCGTCTACAGATCTATTACACAGTGCAGAAGCTCACCAACTCAGATGCCTTATCCAGTTTGCAGTGAGGAGGTAGAGGCAGAAAAGGCTATATGCTCAAGCCATGAACTCCTTTCCTGTTTAGATTAGTTTTCTATCGGTGTCATAAAAATCACCATAGCTGAAAACACACACTTACTCTTTTGTTGTTCAGCGGGTCAGAACAGTAGCATCAACTGCTGGGCTCAATCAAGATGTTTGCAGGCACGAGCTCCTTACCGGAAGGTCTGGGAATGAGTCCAACTCCAAGTGCATTCAGTTCTTATCCTAATTCAGCCCGCTGCAATTCCGCAATGAGGTTCCTGTTTCCTGCCTGGCTGTCAGCCAGGAGGCAGTGCCCTCTCTTCCAGGCTAGCTCTGTGCTATCTCCTGCTCGATGTGAGCTCTTAGAACAGTGGTTCTCGACCTTCCTAATGCCGCCACCCTTTAACACAGTTACTCATGTTGTAGTGACCCCCCCAACCATAAAATTATTTTTGTTGCTACTTCATGACTGTAATTTTCCTACCGTTTTGAATTGTAATGCAGATATCTGATATGCAAATGATGTTAGGCGACCCCTGTGAAAGGGTTGCTTGAGCCCCCTGCCCCAAAAGGGGTTGAGACCCACAGGTTGAGAATTGCTGTCTTAGTAGCCTCTGTCACACTCTGTATTTAGGGCCTGGAGGTTCCATAAGCATCGATGCTGTGTCGACTCTTTCTCCAGATCAGAACGCCGCACTTCTCTGACGCTAGACATCCAGTGCGTTGGTAGCAAGACCGAGTCCACAGCTGAGGCAACTGTTCTATTAAGAGCTAGCAAGCTGCTCACACCCAGAGGCCACTCTGCCGGTGCTCTGGCCCAATCCAGGTGCCAGCACTGATCCAGGACCATGGTTGGAGAGGTCATTATCCATCATGCCAAAAGACTACTCGATTTTTACATTACTAGTTTTGCCTAACCTTGTAAACCACTTTAAGGTAACTTACTACCGTAAAGGTATTTATTTCAACTTACTGAGGAATGGAAAGCTAGTAAAGGAGGTGAAACTACCCTAAGCACTCTGCTCCACACCTAGCGTCTTATCGAACTACTCATCTCCACACACTCACAGGAAAAACCACAAATGGGACCTCTAGAATGGAATACCGAAGAAAAATCAAGAGGCTGTACCTCCACCCTCTCACGCGCCCACGTCTTTCTGAACCTGGCTTCGTCCTAAACAACAGCAACCACAAAAAAGAAGCTGGAGAAACTGTTAAGTCTTTAGCAATTCCAGATTCAAACTCTTTTCTTTCTCTGAGTTTGTCCTAAATGGTATCATTGCTAGATGTCACTCCAAAGATGGACGTCCACTTAATTACTCTCTCTCCGACACTACTGAAGAATCAGGTGGTAATATACCAATGAAGCGTGGAGTCCTTTCTCTATGCATCCGTCGTGAATAAATGATTCACAAACCCACAAGAACTCATCCCGATTCATGATTCTATCCATCCTCAGCTTATAAATTATTTACAAGAGGCACGCTAATTAATTCAACCTGAGTGATCATTAGAACTATCTTGAGCTGGCTTTAGGGGCCTTTTTCCTATGTTTTATTCATTCTATTGACAATGGCTTAAAGTCGATATTAATGGAGCTTAAATGAGAGAGAGAAATCTAATAGAAGAGGGATATCAGAAGGAATGAAATGCACAATAGAAACAGACAAGTAAAGGGCTGCTCAAAAAGTGATAATCATTTGAGAGCTGTGAGAATTCTGGTCATCTGAAAGGCTAACCCTTAGACAGGCAGGCAGGAAATAAGCTGAACACATTACTTTCAGGACCTGTTCCCCCATTGAATTAAGTTCTAATAGGAAAACATTTTCCCCACTGAATAAATTTAATAGATGCCCTGCCTTCAGAACACGTTAAAACATATACGGTGCAATTATAAAATCGCCAAAGCAAAAACTCTAAGAGATATTAAGATTTGAGAATATGCAACGTGCAGCATATTTATATAAACAAACAAGGGTACTAATATGCAAATGCCCTTGGTCTGGGATCTAGGAAAACCATCTTTATGTCATTAATATCGTGCCTGTGTTTTTCTTACTCTGTTGCGTCTGCCGAATCCCTCATCAGGATGCATGGTTTGCTCTTACGTGATGAAGTCGCTGTGTTCTGTTTTTTAAATGATACATGATACATTTCAGGACGTAGCCATCCAGTTTGCTGGTTAATAGTCCAGAAAACCAAGCTGTTCTTTGGAAGAGCACGTGGCATGCTTCACACTCTGCTGACACTGTTAGAAAGAAGTAATGGCCCACCATACCATGTCATGTCACAGATGCACAAGGCTGTTGGGACTCTTGACAAGTGTTGGCGTTAAACCAAAGATTGACAGAGCTCATCAGGAAGACATCTGGAAACAAACGAGTCACAATTCAATTAGAGAAAGCTTAATAGGTTTCACAAGAAGGAGATTTCTGGTCGTGAGTGAGGAAAGTGTTGAGCTGAAGAGGGAAAAGATGCAGAGCATTCACCTTTGAAAATACAGAAATGCAAGTAGTACAAAGAAACCCCTGGAAAGAGGCACTAACGCTGCCTATCACCTTAAAGTCAGATACCATAATCTTTGTGTCTCAGACAGAGTGTGAATCTAGAGAGAAAAAGAAGGCTGATCGTGGAAGAGCATTTGACCACCAGGTCAGAATCGCCTTTGTGAGGGTGACTTAAAGATCCTCTCGTTAGATTTCTTTAGGGAAACACAGATTCTGGCCCATCACCTAGACTGACCCCTCTTACTTTACTTCTTCTGTAGACTGCAGAGCCCTCTGAGGGCTGACCTTGAGAATACACAGTGCTTCGAAAGTGGATTTGGAAATCACTGTATCCCAGAGTCTCCCTATCTTACCATTAAGTTACAATAATGAGCTCAACTGTACAAGACGGCCATAAAGATTAAAACAAGAAAAATATATTGTCTGTTAAATACTGAAGATTTTCTCAAAACATAAGCACAACCAGGCAAAGCCTGATGCTGTGTATTATGAAAACAGGTTCTTCCCTCATGCTGACTGGTAAAGTTGAGAACATCAATTAGCTATGAAATGAATAAACATTGTATCATATTGTTATATATACTAGACAAAGAAAAATTCATCTTTGGAGTAATTTAACAAATCGGGAGTTCGTGGGACACTATGTTTCCTGTATTCCTGAAAACGTCAAAGTGAGCAGATACATTGCTATAGATGTAACTGCATTTGATAGAACACAACTTGAGATCCGGTGCAAAAAGGAAGCAAAGGGAAGGGCTTCATTGTTAAATTTTACAACCAGTGATGTACTTTTAGGGAAGTATATGATACCTAAGGACTTTATTTTTAATTATGTAAGGGAGAAAAGAAAAAGAAATAATGACTTCATAAGGGAAGTTAAAATTGAAGTTTGGAATTACTTAAAAAGTAAGATCAAACTTCGGCTACAAGCGGGGATCACAGCTGTAGAAATAACCACGTTGTAGCACAGAGTAATTCTTAAGCCTGACAATGAATACAATAAAATGTAATCATCTCCGTAACAACATCGGTCCTTCCGTTAGCTCTTACTGATGTGTATACTGAACCGATGCTACCATCAGCGTTTCGGGCCCTCTAGTGTGTAGAGCTGTGAATGAAGCCGTAACACTCACATGGATTTTTTTCCCAAAAAAGAATCTTTAAAGCAGCTTCTTAGCTGCATTCAAAGGAAAGAACCATTTGTTATTTGGAGTCCTAAAGAAACCCTAACCTCTAATGATGATTAAAAATGAAGCTTGTTTCTCCTCTCTACATTGTAATATACTTTCCAGGACAACGATTACTCTCTTTAAAACATGAGAATTAGAACTTCCCACAAATCACTGTTACGAAGTTTCAATGCATGGTGCTGGAGGTTATTTATGGTTCGAAGTAAGCTCTCAGTATTAACTCAAGAAGGCTCCACGTGCCTAAGGTTGTGATGTATTCAAAAAAATCTAAGAAAAACCAAATACCCAAAAAACGTGAAATGTTCCTGCCCAATTTTCTTCAACAGGAAAACCGCCAAAAGGTTAAATGAGTGATATAGCTGGTTTGTGCTTTTTTTGAAAAATAAAATGCAATGTGTATAAATTTATCTTAAAATGACTCAGGGACATAGTACCACTCCAAATACAGAGAAAAAGGATCATTCTTAATTTATTAATACTACATGCAAATATTAGAACTGAACTCAGAAAGAAAAAATAAATAAAAAAGCTAGAAGCAAAATAGTGAAGTCCATGATTTTTAAGCCATATGAGATAATTAGAAATTAAGTCTACATAATCGAATGTCCATGAACTCCAGAATGAAAAAAGTTAAGTTTTAAAGTATTTTTAATGTAAATTCTGTGATTGGAAACCCGGGAAAGGTCCCAATTCAAAAATAAAACTTTTGGACTTTAGATTTTATATAGGAGTCAGTCCAGCGGAATGTTATTTCATTTGAAGAGTACCATGGACACAAAGAGAGAACCTCCTTTTGCAGCTTTAAACTAGACAGGCCTCAGTCATTCATTCTTCCCGTAGCTACTTCTAGGGCTTTCTTCTTCCTCACTCGGACACTTTCGGATTTGGATTTCAGATCTCCTACCATGCCAGCTACTTAATTTCCCTTAACACGGTCTGTTAAGATCAGAAGCTGAACTGGAGAGACACCTCTGCTGGCCAAAACCCTCCTGGCACAAGCCTAAGAACTAAGTTCAATCTCCAGCACCTACGTATGAGCCGTGTGTGGCTACACGTGCCCGTAACCCCAAAGTAGGGAGTAAGAGACAGGGGTGTTTGTGAGGCTTTAGGCATCCAGCATAGCCGAGTCAGGCTCGTTGAGAGACCTCGTCTCAAGAATAAGATGAAAAAGGAAAAGAGAAAGACATTTGCTGTTGACCTCTAGCCTCCATATATGTGTCACATGTGTAAAGAAGCAAGTGCTCACGCCCCATGACACCCTACACAAAGTTAAGTCCGACCCTTAGCTGACTGTATGTCTGTGCCCACAAAGCCGAAACATTCACTGCTCAGTACACGAACACAAAGGAACAGAGTATGGGAGGAAAAGAAGCACGGGACTGAGGCACAGGCACCTTGTTACCAGATGCTGGGGATGCGTGGAGCAATCAGCCAAGTGGAGAAACAGAGAATGGCTGGAGAAGTGGAGTAGCCACACCTGGCCACCCAAACCATCATGAGCTTGGTTCTGTTGCTCTCACTCTTGTCCATAAATTACTTATTCTTCTGGTCCTTAACTATCAATCCACAAAACTCACCCTCCTCGCACATCCGGTTCTGTCTTCCCACTCAGTAGATATGACTCCAAACATCTATCCTGCTCTGATTGTTTTAGTGAAGTTTCTTATAGACATAAAGCAGCTGGACCATTCACTGAAGGAACAGGAGACATTTGAAAAGATCCCTTGTCTCCCACCAAAATTGATTTCTTCCCCTGTGTCTACCTTGCCTACTTCACTGCTGCAAAGCAGCCCTGGCTCCTGTCATGAGGATGTATCATCTTGTGCTCTTTAAATCGGGTTTCTCGTAGATTCTTAGAGCACTTTGCTGTGGTGGTGGTTAAGCCAAGAAGACAAGGAGGCGTTTTCATAGGTGGAAGCCCTGCCGGACCTCAGCAGAGGGCAACACCATCACGGCCAGTGCCGTACTCACAGTGGAACCCTGGGCTTCTCAGCCCAGGTGTCTTTATTCTCTCAGAACGCCTCAGGTATTCTACGGACAGCACGTGACGATCATTAGCAATTAAACAACCCCCCCCCATGGAAATCCAACACCTGCATACAATACAGAACGCCCTAGGCAGCCCCTCACCCAACAGTGCATAAAACAATTATTTTATCTATAACTAACAATAAATTTCTGCAAGAGAGTCTAGAGCTTCTGAGCCTGCGTTTCCTTCGCACTACGTCTGCCAGCCACCGTCCACTTGCCGCTGCCGTTGCTGTTCTAAACCCAACTTACCTAAATGGCAGCTGACCTCGCTTATTCCCTTCCCCCTCTATCCCCCTCTGGCAGCGCTCAGATAGGTTTTATCCCGACAGCTGCAATTTCTGCTCCAGACGAACCTCGTGTCGAAATACATAACATTCGTTTCTGAACTCCTGTTTTCAGTCGTGTCGCATTGGATGACGGCCCACGCCAGCCTCCCTAAAACGCTTCCTTCACTCAGAGTGTCTCACTACTTCCAGCCTTTCTGGCTCTTCATTTCTCTACATCGCCAAGTCCTCCACACACTCTACACAGCGATGGATGCCCTATACGCCCCTGCCCTCTGTGTCTTTTCCTGTGGGGAAGGAAACATACTGAATGTTTGCTTTCTTTGATCTACTTCTATTCTCTAATTACAGTGCAGACCTCTCTATGGTAGAGATTTACCGGCTCTGTTCTCTGGAACATCTGCAATATTCATTATAAAACCTGGCATATAGCTGATACTTCATAAATATTTGTTGAATGAATGTCTGTACTAAATTGAAATTACAGATACAGAACAATAGATATCAACATATTGCCATGAAGCTTCGGCCTGCTAATTAAAATATGTAAAACAGGCAGCATGGGTCCTGATGGATAAATACTAATTTCCTTCGAAACGGCATCTCCACGTCTCACATTACTGACAGCAGGCCAGAGCCTACATAGTCAGTACCAATGTCATCTTTGGAAAACGCCATTGCAATCTAAACAAGCACTGGAGTTTTTATAAAGTCTGCTGCACACTGGAAACTCAAAATCGGTGAAAACAGGTGTGCTCTCTAAGGAGTCCTAAGATTGCCAAAGGTCAGGCTTCCTTTGGAGACTAAAGTCTATCAGTGATTGCCGCTGCAATGCTGAAGTGTTTGGATTTGAAATAGAGAAATGCAATCGGGTTGATTCATCCTCACGAATAAGTATTGAGTCTTCCTAAGGCTACAAACCCTTGTTTAGAGATCACATCAAAGCAAGACATCATAACCTCGACCATTGCAGCATTTGGGGGATAAAAAATGTTCATGATCTCACTTAATACTCAAACTTGAGGAACTGGTTGCTCAGCTTGTCACTGAGAATCACAAGCTAGGCAAAACAAATAATGATATATAATAAAGAAAACACCAGCTGTGATGCCTCCTCATGCCCAGCTCTTAGTAAAAGAAATCTTTAAGAATCCAGCCCCAGCTCTGCCAGCCTTACTGTGTTGCTAGGCAATTGCCTCCTACTGTGGCTGCCTTGGGGAGGAAGAGATAGATCTTCTGCCTTTGGCTGTCTAGTAGGTAAAATAACCTTTAAGACAACTCCCAGCTCCCACATGGGGTATGAGGCGTTCTTGCAAACTGACGAGGTGCAGACATCCCGTCTAGCATGTGTAGTGTGGATGAAGCTGCTATTGTCATGCTGAGTACAGACGTTGGGTCGGTCTACAGTGCAACCTCGTCTTCTTAGCTATTGGTTTCCATCCTTCAATCTCCCTACTGAGCAACCCTTCAGCATTGAAGTAAAAAAAAAAAAAATTCGTAAAATCCACTGTTATGGAATGATCACCCTAGAAAATCTCCAGCGTCGTGAAGAAAGAGGCTTCCTTGATCGACACCTTCCATACAACACTGTCACCAGCTACATCACCTTCGCCCTCCTTCTCCATGAAAAGTAACCTCTATTCGGTGTCTTCTTGGCAGCTCTTTTATTCCCAACCGTGTTTATTACTGTGAATCTGCCACCTGGTGTCAAGAGAGGTACTGGAAGAAAGTCAAGGTCCTGTTTTAAGTAAAGTCTGTCAAATTAAACACAGTCACATCGGAGTTTTGGTTCACTAGGGAGCATTAATATGGCTGGATGCATGCCTGTAACCTCTGAGAAGCACATCTTATTAGCTCTCCTCTCAAAACATATCTACAACCTGACCAGTTCTCTCTATTTCACCGAGACCTGTCACCCAAGCCCCTGATGGGTCTCATTTAGACTGCTGAGGATTAGAGAGTCTCTCGGTTCCTACTCATACTGAGCTTTTCTGCACAGCATGCATGCATAATGACCTTTAAAATATGACTCAGGCCATTTCACTGTCTTGTTCAGCATGCTTACATGGCTTCTTGACACTAACATAAAACCCAGACACATCACCACGAACTACAGAACCCACAATACCTGCCCTTGCTTCGATCTGACATTTTTTGTTCCTTTCTCTTACTTGTATTTTTCTCAACAATAACCATCTCAGACTTCTCACTGTGCCAAAGTCATACCCAGTGTTCTAACTGCACCCAGCTCTTCTGGTTTCTGACAAAACACAACTAAGATTTGGAAAGTAAGAGAGTGGTAGAAATCTTTGGCACACAGGAGTCCCTACTTAGTAAAAAGTCTTTTTAAAAAATGACAATAGAAAGTGTGGGATTTTGAAGAAATAGAGGTGGAATAAAATCACATTTTATGGCTGGGAAGATTGCTCAGTGGATAAGCCATTGCTCTGCAAGTGTGAGGTCTGGTTATCAGAGTCCTTAGGAGGAGAGGCGCAGCTGACAAAACGGAAAATGAGCCCCAGGAAATGGACAGACAAAATGCGTTATGCAGACCCTAAAGTGGAAAAAACTGAGCTTAGATTTTAAATTATTTTGGAAATCAGTACAAGCCTATTCTGTCAACTAAAACAACAATGGGAAGTTTTTATTTGAAAGCACACTGATATGTGTTGGAATTGTATAAAATGAGCATCCATTTCTGGCAGAAGAGGAAATTGACATGTTACAGCTCTACAAATCCACTCCGTGTTTATCCCTTGAGAAACATCTGGAAAACATTAAGCAGGCAGCTTGGATGAGAATGTCTGTGGCAATATTCCTTTTGTGCATGTGGTGTGTTTATGTGTATATGTATGTGTATACAAACACACGTATGCACTTGCATTCAGAAGACATTCAGTATCTTCCTTGATTGCTTTCCACCACATATAGAGAAATATTGTATCTCACTTCACCTAGAGCTCACCAATCAAGCTAGTCTAGCTAACCATCTTTCTAGATTCCCTGCCTCTGCCTGCTTCCCAAGTGCTGGAATTGCATATGGAATACATGGGCTTAGCATTGCAATAGGTGTTGGGAATCTGAACTCTGGTCCTCATGCTTGAATAGCAAGTGAATCATGTTGCCAGCCCCACAACACAACCTCTTCCTTGCAGATAAGATCTAGAAACCAACTGTGGCATGCATGTCCTTGTCAGTAAAACACATACAGCCACATATCCACAAAGGTATGTATCTCAAAATACAAAATTCAACAGAAGTTCATCTCTTAGGACGATATGCTATGCCCTTGATAGTATTAAAAGTTAAAACCATGCAAGTTGCACAGTAGCAATACATAGGTAGTGAATACAGGGGAAAGTAAAGAAATTAGCTTAGTAGTTAGCACTGGTAAGGAGAGGGACAAATACAGAAATAATCAGCCCTATGTACAAAGTGGACTTTCAAGGAGGCAGCTATCTTTGTTTACTTAAGGTATGATAGATTTGTGTTTGACTTTGTAATCCTCCGTAAATTACATGTCTTTATTTAATATAGTTTTAACATATGATAGGAATCACAATTAAAAGTTAGTAGAATACTCCATATAAAAAATAGAATGATTTTTTTTCATTAAAAACTAAAGAAATATGGCTTGACCTTTAGCAGCCACTAAAATAGAGTTGTTCTGTTCTACTGTTCTGTTGCACTGGGTATTTGGTAGTACTTGACTTGGTTGTGACTTGCATTCAACTGCAAAATTATTGGATTGTTGTTGGTATCTCCCACTCATTCAAAAGCTACAAGAAAGAAAGGCTTAGGAGTATTCTTTTTCACCACAGCCTGACTCATGGTGAATATTAAACTTAGGACCCTGTATCAGATGTGATGTGGAAGGCTATAACTTTGCTCTATAGAATAGGGTTTATTAGAGAACAGGTTTAGTCCCTGTTCTATAATACAATGTGCACATGTCAGCTGTGTCTTAAGAAAAATGGAAAACTATTGGACAAGACCTGTATACAATTGACACATAATTCAACTTTATAGAGAATGTTTTGGATGGTTGCTAAGTAAGAGACTGAAGGAAAGTAAAAGTGGGCTCCTTAAAACCCATTAGGATCTTGTGTCACAGATCCCATTGGAGAGAAAGGCCCCTTGTCACAGATCACCATGGTGAAAACACGGCAGAGAAATGAAAACAAATTGAAATGATTATTTTAATGAATCACTGAACTCAACAACAAATTGTAAATATAAGAGGGGGGCATAGACAATGCATAGTGATTCTGTCGGAGTCTGTGGCTCAACAGGAGATGGAGAGGACCAGTTACAATTTCCTCAGGCAGTCAGCAGAGTTGGGGGCCAATTAAGACCACCCAAGGGAAAGTCTTTCATTTTTAACTAGTATGCAGATTATTATCAATATTGTTTGATGTCTTAGTTTGAAATATTATTGGAGTGTAGATAGTAAAAAAATTAGTGGTTATGGGGATTAGGAAACAGAAAAAAAAAGGAGATATAAATTCTATAATCACTGTGCAGAGGGACTCAAGACCTTACATGTGGGTGACATCACCTGAAAATTTACTACAGGAAGAAGGACCAATGCGTACCTCAGCAATGTGTGAAAACCGAGGAGACACAGGATTAAAATGTTGAGAGAATTTTTTTTAAGTAGAGATTTTGAAAAACGGATATGCCTGACTGTGCTGTTTCCTATTCTTGGGGAAGTCCTCCTGCTTACATCTTCACAGGGAAAGTCCACTGCCTTCTCAGACCCTGTGCTTTCCTATTTAGATACATACGCAATTTAGTGAGTGAGACTTACCATATACCACCATTGTGTTAATGATATCCATTATTTCAGGAATATGTGTTTTATAAAAGCATTCTAAAGACATTTTCATCACCGTGTAACACAGCACCACAGATTTAGATTAAATATAAGAAATTCGGAGAGAACGGATCACTCATGCCTTGGCAGAAAACATTGAGGTGTTCCCCATACTTAATTGTGATGAGAATGCAGCCCGAGATCTACCCGCTAAATGAACACTTAGCTCCAGGAAGCAATAGCACTGACTGAATGATCTCCAGCAGACTCTCGAGCTTGTTCATCACGTATGCTCACTCTCTGCATAAGCTGATATGCAGCTCACTCATCTGATAAGCTGCTCCTTAGTGCTCCCACACACCAGGACACTCTCCTCCCTGCCTCTGAGATTGACCATTTTAGATGCCTCAATAGGCGTTTCATTCATAACCTTTCAAAAGAACACATTTTTGTAGGTAGATCATCAAGCCCTGGTGGCCCTGTCTATCAAATACTAGACTTTCAGAATGTGGAAAAATAAGAAAAGAAGAAACTACTTCTTTTTCAAACCTCAGAAAAGAGTCTAGCCAGTGGAGGAGAGAGACGACTCCCTTTAAGCATATAAGTGATATGGACATTATTTACTATTGTTAAGGGGGAAAAAAATCTCAGAAACATGGAGCAAATGGAAAAATCAAAATAGAAAACATCTGGTTTTGGAAACAGTCATTTCTCATCCATTCTGAAATGGTTCTGGTAGAGCACTGGGGAGACGTCTCTGAAAATGTAACATACATTCTATTAGCGATCAGTCAGAAAAATCAGCCTTCATAGGGAATGCAGTGAGTATCTCAGGGGCAAATTCACTGGAGCTTCCCAGAGCATTACATAAACAAAACTAATAAGATAAGGAACATTTCATAATAGAAAAGAAAATTTCCTTCACTATTTCATTAAACACTTCATCTTGTAATTTTGGAAACATATTGTCAATTTTCTGGGCTGGAATGTAATGGGTTGTAAGAAACAGGCTCCTAGGTTTCTGCATGTCACAGATGCATCTTAAAACACTGGGAAATAAAGCAAACACAACTGTGTAATACATGTGTTAAGTGTCGTATCAATAATGAGGGTGTTATTGAGAAATCAGTAAGCAGAAAGGTTGTAATGTTCTTTGCAATTACTGAGTTTGGAATCTTATCCAGCAGCTCAGTACAAATAGCCTTTGCTTTTCACGATTCACCTTGTACTTCCTTTCGGTTAGCCAAACACAGTCATATAAAAGTTAACAATTTTGCCATATTAAGACAAGATCCGGACTCAGCCATTTCTCTTTCCAGAGCTCAGGACTGTGTTACACACAGGTGAACTCCCCTCTTCCCCCATCCTGACATCATCTCACTCTCACTCTCCAGACACAGGGGAACCCCATCTACACTCACATGACAAAACCTTCTTTCTATGGATAGCATCCTCCCTGGAGTTGAAGACAGGATTTGATACACACAAGCCATTAATTTAACTCAAAGCATTTCTCCAAAGTACGGTAACTCAGCAGGAGGGAAGGAACTGACTCTAGCTGGAGTGTAGAATATATACAGTGATAAGCATTGCTCCTATGTGAATTTGGATAAAACAATGCTAATTTCCCGGTGTTAAGGAAACTTCTACGTTCCATTAAAAAGAGAAAGATTCACCAAAAGAGACAGGAGGAACCGGTGGTGCTGAGCACTCTTTGTCCCCAGGGATGGGGGAAACGGACTCATACAATTCATGGTAAACGATACCTGCTACGAAGAACTAACATCTACATAAAGTCTGTAATCAGAATCCTATTGGCCAACTCATCTGATGTAAGGTAGCTGAATGTATCATTTGAAAAGCACAGGTAATGTATGTAAAAGATGGGTGATGATCTCAGAAAATATTTACTAAGTAAATCACTAGATACAATTTCCTGAATTCCGAGGCCACAGTTTTCCTGTCCACGTGATGATGATTACTGTTGTATAATTTTTCCAGAGTTGGTAAAATAAAAATAGTTGCGTATCATTTCTTCAATGCAGATAAAAAATTTTCCAAGTGATATTTATTGACTGACGTTTAAATAGCATTTTTTTATATTATGACATTAATGTAATTTTATAGAAATTATAGCTTTTAACATTACTTTTATATTAAAATATAACATTAAGAATCATGAGCAAAGTGCGTGTGTGAGAGTTTGGTGAAATTATCACACAATGTACTTTCTTTATAACTAACAAAAATCTTACTGTTATTGCAAAATTCTTCTTATGCAATTTTTAGTAATTCTGTTTCTTTTCTAAAAAGGTAGAAAGTAAAAAGATTTACTTTTAAGAGCAGATACTGCTCTGTATAATTTAAACTTTATACATAGAATTATATCTATCATGCCATATTAAAAGATTAATTTTTTTTTATTTCATGTCTACGAGTCTTTCCCTACATATGTGTATATGTACCGTGAGCCCACGGTTGCCAGAAGAGGGCATTGCATCCCTTGAACTGAAGCTGAGGACAGTTGGGAGCTGCCCTGTGGTTGTTGGGAACTGAACTCAGGTTCTCTACAAGAGCAGCCAGTGCTCTTAACTGCTGAGCAGTCTCAGAAGCCCCAGATAATGGAGTCTTCTTGTCTAGATTGTTAGCTCAGAGTAGATCTGTGAGAGTCATTCATACCACAACTTGTTAGCAGTTCTTGTAACTTCACTGTTACTGTAGTACTCCATTATATGGCAAAGTTGCTTTCTGTTTTGTCCACTTTGTGGCTCGAACATGCTGTATGAGTATTATGAATTCTTTTTTCGTGATCATCCCACAGTATGTATTTATGATTACATTTTATATTGACTTCAGAACATCCATCAACTTTTCAAATTGTTGTGCTGTTCTACTGCTGGATGAAAGGTCTTTGAGAACAGGGAATATTCCACATTCTCGCTTGATGTAGCTAGGTTTCTGAAATATTGTTTATGTCGACACTTTTAACTTGAGTTACCAACAGGTAGAATTATTTACATTTGATTTTACCAAAACCTCAAAAATTAATTATCTGTTCCTCTTTGTTTCATTTTGAGTTATGAAGGGTTAAGATGAAGAGTTGAAATTTGTAGATCTTATAGAGACAGTAAAGGGGGTGTAAGGCCAGATGCTGGCTTTCTATCAGCTTAGAGGAACTGAAGTGGATGAGATGCCAACAGGAGCTGGCTAATGGGAACATAGGGGTGTGTCTTCAAAACCAGCTGGGGAATAAATGCTTCATCTGCTCTCTTTAGAGTAGAGACTCTTTCCCTGGGTTATTTAACTTAATTTAATTTCCTCTGCTGCTGTTCACACTAAGGACAAAACAGATCTTTTTTGGATGACTGAGCAGTACTCTGTTTTATAAGTCTACAGATCTCCCTCCATCTCTCCATCTTTCAATGAGCACTGGAGTCTTTTATTTCTTGGCCACCAGGTATAGCTATGAGGTAAACACTGGGTACGATGTCAAATCAGCCTGTTGACATCACTTCTGGCAAATGAGAGATTCCAGGAACAGGGTTGATGGGTCATGTGATGATTCTAAGATTCTGAGAGATCTCCACAACAGCTTCTGTAAGTATTTCACTGATTTACATTGCCACAAAGAGTGCATGATGTGAACTTCTCCCCTCATTCTTACTTATACCTGTTAACTCCTGTCTTTTTGAAAATTGCATTCTAACCAGAATAAGCCAGTTTCTTACTATTTCTAGTTTACGGCTACTGTGAACACAACTGTCACAGGCATCAGGGTTGCTGTCATTGTGTGAATGACATCACACCATCCTGCTCAGAGATTTTAATGATGGATAAGGCTATGCACATCTACAGATGGCTACTCAAATGGTTTCTACACCTTCTTCTCAGTTCTTTCAGCCTAAAGGTGATATTTAATAAAAACAGAAAGATCTATTAAGGAGAGAAACAAATGTATCAAAGGTTTACTCTATCAGACCTGGCTGGAAATAGATGAGTCGAAGTCTTTAATCCTTGGGTTCAGTATCAAAACAGACTCTCCCTGGAAACACGGGATAGCACATATGAAGATAGAGTGGCAATGTGAACTCTTGACTATTCACCACCTGACATATTCTCTTACTTGAGGTTCTCTGCCTAGAAAGGGAGAAGTGATACACACTGGACTGTCTCAGAAACTTCAGGAGACAGTCCTGACTGTACTCTCTGTATCACAACCTTTCATATGTAATAATGTTACAATGCACCTGCTTCTCCTAAGATAGTTCCCTAATGTGCACAAGTCTAATTAACACACCAATACTCAAAGACACGCTACGTTGCCTCAATGATAACCTGCCTTCAAGATGTGCTAGTGCAATAGTGGCACAAAACTTATTGGAGTAATCAACCAAGATCTGATTGGATTTAAGGACCACTCCATGAGATGGAACCCATGCCTGACACTGCTCAGGTAGACAAAAATCTGAGACTAGACAGGCCAGGGACTTAGGGAAAAACAAAAAATTACCGTTCTGCTAAAGAAATATAGAAATAAAATGACTCCTAATGACATCCTGAAATACTCATAGATCAGTATCTCACTTAACCATCATCGGAGAAGATTCTTCCTTCAGTGGATGGAAATACATAGACCCACAACTGGTGCAGAGAGTAAGATACCTCTGATCACCCAGTCCTAAGTGAGACATCTTATTCAAACTCCTCCCCTCAGAGTTCAAGGTGCTCTGCAGAAGAGGAGGCAGAAAGACCGTAAGAGCCAGAGGGGATGGAAGACACCAAGGAAACACTGTCCTCCAGACAAACAGAACCGATACAAGTATGAACTCACAGAGACTGTGGTAAAACTCACAGGGCCTACACAGTTTAAAGACAGATGGAGTCTCGGTGCAGAGGTGGGGAAACAAACACAAGCCCCCATTTGTAACCCAGAAGCTATCTCTAACCGTCAAGGTTCACAAGACAAAAGTTAGTTGGTGAAAGCCAGTGGCGACTCGCTGGACATACAAACCAGTGGCTTAAATCATGATGTCAGTTCACATGTGCCAGGTGGACCTAAGGGTTCTCCAGAGAAAAGTGTTACAGTCAGTGTTATGTCATTTCTTTCCATTGAGCTTTCCTGTCTCCCTTGTACCTGTGGTTTGCTGAAAGGAGAAATCCTGAATCTCCTGTCCCTGAATGAAGTTTGCTGAGTAGCTTTAACGTAGTAACACAATTCCCACTGTACAGAACTCTGTCCCCCTCTCTTTCTTTGAAGCACTATAGAAATAGATTATGGACCTTTTTATATAATACAAAAATGGCCTTTAATATTGAACCTTAATGCTGTAATTATGTAAGAAAAGAGGTAATGAAATTCACTACTTAACGGAAGAATGTACTATAAACACAGTGCATTAGAACCCTTTATTTTTTAAAAAAAATTTTTTACTTATGCTACAAAATTAAATTATGCTTATAAAACACAATGCATAGAACATTACTTCCATTCTAATTAATTAAATTATGATTTAATGTCTCATTTGCGGGAGCAATTATTTTATGTTGAGTCCATTAACATTTCTGGCTTTGAATATTTCTCTAAGCCTTTGAAACAAATTTTATTACTGTCTAACCTGTCAAACATTGATGGATTTCAAAACTACAAGAATTAGCAGACCACTGTAGAGCGCTTAAACTGGATTTCAAACCAGATACAAAATATATACTTCTATGGGTATGTGTGTCTCCATTTAGCTTGTCCATTCAGTAATAAGACTTCCAAAAATAATTATAAAATATTTTTAACCACGATGAAGTCTAGAAAAATGCTAGATATGAATATTGAAATTGACAAAATATAATGGTTAAAAAGAGAAACCAACAAATATAATACTTAAATTACCTGGAAGAATACTTTAACTCCAAGTATGGTGAAAATCAAAACAAAACAAAAAAAAAAAGGATAATTTCTTGGGAGTGACAGGACACTTAGCCTTATGTGATCACTGAACCTCTACTGGTATTTATTGCAGATCACTTACAGAGGTAAGTTCTTACAGCTTGTTTCTAATTTGCTCATCATATTCTGCTATCTATTTATCTATCTATCTATCTATCTATCTATCTATGTATGCATCTATCTATCTATCATCTATCTATCTATGTATCTATCTATCTATCTATCTATGTATGCATCTATCTATGTATCTATGTATCTATGTATCTATGTATCTATGTATCTATCTATCTATCTATCTATCTATCTATCTACCTGCCTATCTATGTATCTATGTATCTATCTATCTATCTATTATCTATCTATCTATGTATGCATCTATCTATCTATGTATCTATCTCTGTCTCCCCTCTGATATGGCAGAGACAAAAAGACCAAAAGCCAGTGGACTCTGGTAAGCACATACATAAGGGTGGGATATTGTCAAGGCTACTTTAGACCTTTTGAGAAACAACTTCCTCACTGCAAGAACAGCCTGATTCTATTTGAGGGTGTTTGGTGAAGGCTTCTTGTCCACAATACCAGGAGGAAGTCAGACAGAAATCACCTTTCTCCACCATATTAACCATTCGGGCTCTCTGGAAAGCAGGAACTGTAATGAGGAAGGCCAGTGCTTTGTTGGAATTTAATTCCTACATGGGGAAGAGAAAGGGAGCAGGATGGGACTGGAGCTGCTCTCAGATCTCCTGGGCCATGCTAGCCTAGGAGAGAGCTCCAGAGTAAAGACTGCCTGTCTCCAGAATCTCATCCTAGTCACGGGCTGGATGGTCACTATGGATGACTATGGCCTTAGTGAGACATCGGAAGCAAATGCTCTAAAGCCCTCAACAACCAGCGAACCAGCAGTCAGAGAGTGCTTTCCTGAAGGGAGATTGGTAAGCATCTTAGATCCACATTGGAAACACTCCCCCATCATGTCAGAGTGTAGCACGGTCCTGGATCTGGATTCAAAACCCGGCCGTTCCAGTGCATGGAGAGCAGGTCTGCAGAATCGGTTCTCTATATTGTTTCCCTCTTAAGAGACTTCATGAGGCCTTTCCCACACCCGAGACCTGCTGTGCCATCTCCCATCTGTGACCATCTGCCCATGTGGAGGAAAAGAAAGCAACAATCAAAGTGCCTATTGCAATTATCTGGCGGTATGCTTTGTTGCTATGAGGCAAATCAATAAAGGGCATCCATTTTTATTTTCAAGATGAATGACCTGTCATTGGCACCTTGTGAGTCACAAAGGAGGCACAGCTCTGAGTGGCAGGGCCCTGTATTCAAAGACTTTTAGCACCTGTCCACCCAGACATCACAGCTCTCTCACAGATGCCAAAGATGGTCACTAGCTAGACAGAAGATACTGGGAGGGACAGTGGGACATCCTGGTTGCAAGTAAGGAAAGGTCAACATTTTACATGATACCAAATTCAGCTTTGAGAAGAGTGTGGAAGGCTGGGTTGGCAGTGAGAAGCTGCAATTATGACAAAGGCACAGCAGGAAAAGCCAGGCATGGGCCAGGCTGACTGGCAGTGGAAGCTAGAAAGATTTTGGCAGCTGCTTGCATGAACAACTCAGCAGGTAACCTAATCTCGGTTTGATTCTATGTCTCAGTAGCTCCTAGGGATTTCTGCTAATCACAAAGAGACATTACAAATCTACTCTGACTACCCTAAGATGCTGGATTGACCTCACCTTATAAACCCACTGGCTTCCCATAAGGCTAGCCGCCAAGTCAGAGCATATACTGTGTTTTAACTAGAACCATGCCCTTCCTTGAAGTAGAGCATATTGCCTTGTAAGAAAATTCTGCCTGGTTTTTATTTAGGGAATTTACATGTACATTTGTTTCAAAAGGGATCAAATCTAATGATTGACTGGATTATCATTTCCGGGCATGCCACTGTGGTAGTCTATGTTATAGCTCATTTGGTTTCGAGGTAGAACACTGACTGATGTTCTTAGAAGGAAACAAAAGGAGATTGAGAACATTAGTGCTTTCCATTTAGTAATTATGTAATTACATTAAAGCGAATGGCAACATGGCCCCTTTCAAGGCTACTCCAATGCAGTCTACTTAGCTTTTACCTGTAGTGATAGTTGGAAGCCTGGTTACATGGATTTTTACAGAAGACAGTATTAACACATGGTATGCAAGGGCCATAGCCAGTAGCTATGCTGGGAATTTACTAGCTGTTGACTAACAAACCTTTCTCTCTGTAGATCAGTTTCTAACCAGCAAAATTAATGGTTGGTGAAATATTGGTTCACAGAGAATGATTTTCTTTGATCAATGATCTTGGTATAAAAGCACATTTTTTTTTGGTATGAAAAACAGCTTGAGTATTATTTCAGTGGACAGACAAATAAGAAAATGTTTTCAGTTTTTGTTTGCCTGAGCAGGTTACTAACAGTGACTATTGCTGGCAAGGTACTTATCTTAAGTTTGTAACCCTCTAAAATATTGATACATAGGCAAATTCAGATTATCATAATTTAGACATGACATGTCTTAATAGACATGAACTTGTAGATCCATTTAAAAGCATTTTATTGGAAGGGATATCTGTTTTGTCAATGCTAAGGGCCACTAATATCGCCCTAATCATCACTGTCTGCAATGCACTTGCAATTGAGGATAAAGATTAGGCTCAATCCACACACCTGATATCACGTTATTAAGTGTTATCTAAAAGAGCTTGGAAGGCACACAATAAGGAATATATCATGTACACAGGCTTCTGAAACCTTGTTTTATTCTGAGGTTGGAGAAAGTTTGAGAAGACTTTAAGTTTTTCTTTCATGTTCTCTACCTTAGAGTCTAAGTTAAATATAAGCACAACCGGGAGCATTACAGAAATCTTAGCAGATAGCCCACCACACCACAGCTCAAAACAGACTCAAAAACACACAGCACAGATCGGATCAGGATCCGAAGAACACAGATCTCCAAGGACTTGTTTTTAACTTACTTACGAAATAAGATTTACCTTTCATAATTTTCCGCCGCCTTCAATGCCACTCACGCTCATAAATGTAAAATCATAAATTTGGAAGTTTCATTAAAACAATATCAAGAAGAAACACCATTGTTAATAGCTTAACATTTATCCTTGGAGCATGTGTCGCTGCATGAAATATGTTGCTGAGAATGACAGCTTGACCTGATTTCGTCTCTAACAGCACTTACGACTTCAAGTCAAGATACTTTACATTTTTAGAAAGGACTCTGTGTTAGCTAGCTGGGGGGCCAAGTGAAAAATAACAGAAACATATTGCAAAGGGAGAGAGCTCTGTACCTTAGTCAACAATTACCATGCTACATGTATTTGTCAAAAGTCATTGAGCTGTATGCATAAAAGGCATGTGATATTACATGTAAATTTGATCATAGTAATGTACTTTTAAACACACAGATTACCAATACGTCAAAATAATATAAAAAAATCTATAAATGTTGAAATGCCATTGTATATAGTCTGCTGCTCCTGATGTGTGTGTGTGTGTGTGTGTGTGTGTGTGTTACTGTATTAGGAAACTACAATTTCCCCACATAGTTCTGTATTAATACATTTTTAAATTTCTTGTTCATTTCTGCTCAACATATACCAAAAAATTATAGTGTACATTAACGTTTTAAATCATGCTGATTTGAAATTCACTCCCAGATAAACCTTTTTTCTGGATTTCTGTCTTGGCATTTTGTTCTGAATAGTATGGGCTACCGGTGTAGCTAGACATCAAGTCTTAGGTTTAATTTTTTTAATCTAAGTACAATTTTAAAAAACTTATAATACTGTCTCACATATAAAAACCAAAACCCAAAATTAACAGACATACTGACTCCAAACCCATATAATCCACCTTAAGAGCATTAATTCAACACGACAGATGGTCTTTTCTGGAAATAAACAAAAAAAAAACAAAAAACCACTGGCCTTCTGGTTACAAAGAAACATACACACAGCCTCAGTAAAATATTCATAGTTAACTCACTTCTGTTATCAAGTCTATGATCAAGTAAGAATAGACAGAGTATTATGGAATGACCTAAAACTATAATTTGCTGGTATACTATCATCAGATACACTAGTGAACAACTTCTTGGAAACATCTTAGTTCTAAATTTTGTTAGTATATGTCCTAGTTAGCTTTGATTGCCTACTTGACATAGCCTGGTTCACCCAAGAAGGGAATCTTAATTGAAGAATTGCCCAGATCAGATTGTCTGTGTGTGGGGAATTGTATTTGATTGCTTTGATTGATAATAACAGCACCATTACCTTCACAGGTGGCCTGGGTAGTTCATTATGAGCCCTAAGTGAGCCAGCAAGCAGCAGTCCTCCATTGAATGCATTCTGCTTCAAGCTTCTGCTTGAGTTCTACTTCCCTCAGTGATGGACACTGACCTGGAAGTGCAAGCTGAATGAATCCTTTCTTTCTCTATACTGCTTTAAGTCAGAGTTCTTAAACACAGCAACAAAAATCAAAGTAGGACATCTAAGAATTCTATAAATCACATGCATTCAGTTGAAGATTAATTCTCATTGAATCATAATTGAATTCTGTCTCCAACTGATACATAATCCAATTATTATTAGCTCAAGGTCAAAAGACCCTTCGATAACTATTCTGTTGGGATGTTTGAATTCAATGCCTGTTGGATTTAATAGCTATGCATTTAATAGGAAAAGTGTCAAATCATGCATATGCCTTCATCAGCCCGTGGGGACCAAAAACTAGAGGACAGATTCCTACCTTCTGTGAAATATAACATTCCTCCCATAATGCTTTCCTATTTAAAATACTAAATATATTTTAAAATATTTTTATATTTCATCAGTATTCTATAATATAAGATTATATACATACTGTATGTTTAATAATATGTTTACCTACCTTTGGAACGAATACTATGATAAAAAATAAAAATATGAGTCTGAACTTGTAGGGTCATCACGCAAGATTTTAGAGTCTAAATTTTATAAATGTAATAACACTTGGAAATATTAGCATTGTTGTGTGGCTCAATACACCTCCTGACCTATCTTCCTGTCTTTCAAACTATTACAGAGGCATAACTAACATACAAAATAGGCAGGAAAGTGTACATTTCAGTAGGTTTTGCCAAATGTGATCAACACCATAAAGACATGATAATGCTCATCACCCTCAAAGGTTTTCTCACACAGCTTTGTGTCCATTCATAATGTCCATTCATAGCTTTCTGTGCATTCATAATGTCCATTCATAGCTTTCTGTGCATTCATAATGTCCATTCACAGCTTTGTGTCCATTCATAATGTCCATTCATAGCCTTGGGTCCATTCATAACTAAGAGGTTGGTGTCAAAATCCTTTTAACGTGATTGCCAAAGAACGAACTGTGTTGTTGGTGGGTTTGCAAACTGGTATGGCCACCCAGAAATCAGTGTGAGGCTTCCACAAGGAGATAAAAGTAGACCTCCCATACGGCTCAGCTGTATCACTCCTTGGCATATTGTCCAAAGGACTCAACATTCAACTCCATTTGCTCAGGCATGTTCATTGCTACCCTGTTCACAATAGCTAGGAACTGGAAACAACCTAAATGCCTTCAACAGACAGACGAATGGATATCGAAAATGTGCTACATATACACCATGGGATACTATGTAGCTGTAAAGAAAAATAAAATTTGCAGGTAGATGGGTAGAAATGGAAAATATTGCACTGGATGAGTTATCTCAGACCTAGGAAAAAGAGCACTGAATGTTTTCTCTCACTTGTAGCTCCTTGCTCTGAATCTCTATATGTGAGTACGCAATCTGGAACAAGAACAGGAGTCTGGAAAATGAAAGGGGCCCATGGTGAGGACATGTACAGAGCAAGAGAGCAGGACATGGGTGCTATGAAACTGGAAATGTAAAACATGGGATATTTTAATTGTGGAGAGAGCAGGGAGGGGAAAATAGGAGAGGGAAGGAGGGGAAAGGCATATAACAATTACGGTGTTTGGGAAAGCCACAGGGAAACATATTAGTTTATGATTACTTAAAAATACTTATATAGTGTATATAATATTTTATATCCATATGCATACCTATACATAAAAATATCTATTACTTATATTACATACATAATATTTGCATCTCCATATGCATATCCATATGTAAAACATAAATATGTAACCTATACAGTGTATATAATATTTGTATATCCATATGTATAGTCACCATATGTCAGGTGAGAGTGTAAGTCGCCCTGAAGTTTCAGCCTTAGAAGGAAGAGTCAGGAAATACCCAGAACAAGCTGGCTAAAGATATTAGCATATTAGTGAGCTCTGGGTTTTATTAAGAGGCTCTGCCTCGAGGAATAAGGTAGAGAACAACTGAGGATAATTCTCAATACCAACCTTGAACTCAGAGTTGATTGCTCAAGAGCTTTCATCTCGTGCTAATTTATACTTTTTACAAAATACGAGTCAAAATCCTGGTAGTCTCTTATTTTTATGAGTTGACAACATCTAATCTTTATATGAAAACACTAATGATGTAGAGAACAATTTTGAAAAAGAATAAGATTAGAGAAAATCCTGAGGATATATCCTGAGGATAATGTATAGATTTGTGAGTTTCAATAAAATCCATAGAAATCAGCCTGACTACCGTTGGCTTATTTTTAAGAACAATATCAAATACAAAATACAGTATATAATTAAATACAGAAACAATGCTGAGACAACCGGAAGTCTTTCTCAACCAACACTTCATGCCACAAGCAAATTCTGCCAGGAAGTCCTGCTATACTTTGGATCTCAGATGCCCTTTGATATAGGCTTGGTTGCCAGTTACAACACTACTGAACATTTACAGAAACATTTAAGAGGCGGAGCCAGCTTGGACAATATCTTGTTAGCTCATTGGAAGCATACATTTGTGAACAGAAGTTCACAGGGAAAAAAAAAAAAAAAAGCCATGCCTGTGTTAGAGTCTAAACTTTTCCAAAATCACATGGTGACAGCCTCAAGTTACTAAGCTGCAGCTTCTGCTGGAAAGTGATTTATACAGAAAAGTCCTTGTATTTATCCCACCACGCATTACATCTGTGTCATGCTACCAGTGCGATTTTAGCCCCGTTATGAGGTGTTGATGAGCGAGCAAGCCACTTCATGCCTCTGAGCTTCTAATCTCCAAAAAATGGAAGATGAAAAACTCCTCTGGTTTTCGCACAAGGTAACACTGAGGTTAAATTTGGAAATTCCAAAACACCATAAAACAAGAAGGATTTTTTTTTTGCAAGTTGGCTATATTTACAAAATCAAAAGGGAAATCTTTGAGACATCATGTAGATCTCACCAGGCCTGTGAGGTCTTGAGGCCTAAATGTGTCTTTGTCTTTAATGGTAGATTATCTAGGAATTCCCTTGGATGAAACCAGTGTAGTTTTATTCCCATACCAGGCTTTGGACCTGAAGTTCTCCTATGGTGGTAGATAGCCTGGCTCAAATAAAGTAAGAAATGTTTTAAATAGATTTTCAGCTCTTACCTGGACATTCTTCTGATATTGGTCAGAGCTCACCATTAAAGATTCCTCTTTTGAGAATTCTTTGTTTAGATCTGTACCCTATTTTTTGTTTGGATTATTTGGTTTGTTGATGTCTAGTTTCTTGAGTTCTTAACATATGTTGGATATTAGCCCTCTATCAGAAGTGAAGTTGGTGAAGATTTTTACCATTCTGTAAAGCTGCCGATTTGTCTTATTGACAGTGTCTTTCACCTTATAGAAACATTTAAATTTCATGATGTCCTGTTTGTTAATTTGTTGACCTTAGTCTCTGAGCTATCAGTGTTCTGTTCAGGAAGCTGTCTCCTGTGCCAATGCGTTCAAGGGTATTCTCCACCTTCTCTTCTATCAGGTTCAGTGTATCTGGTTTTATGTTGAGGTTTTTGATCCACTTGGACTTGAGTTTTGTGCAGGGTAACAAATATGGGTCTATTTACATTCTTCTACATGCAGACATTCGGTTCAACCAGCACCGTTTGTTGAAGATGCTGTCTTTTTTCCAGTGTGCATTTCTGGTTTTATCAACTATAAGGAGCCCGTAAGTGTGTAGATTTATGTCTGGATCTTCAATCCTGCTCCATTGACCAACATGTTGGTTTGTTTGTTGGTTTGTTTAATGTCAATACCATGTGGTTTTTATTACTATAGCTCTAGTACAACTTCAGATCAGGAATGGTGATACCTCTGGAAGTTCTTTGGGCTCTTTCAAACAAAATCAACTGTTCAAATCAAACGTCAGATTTTGGTTTCAGTGTGTTTCTGTCCAACAAGTGGAGTTCTTAGGAAGGTATCTGGTCTAATCAGGGAGATGGGAGTACAATCTGGTGCTATCTCTGGCTGCTTGTTATCACAGGATGATGCAACTAGATAAGGAGAAACACGAGAATAAGGAAAAGGAGATAAGCTATGGAATTACAAGTGGAGGTAAGATTGAGATGCCACTCAGATGTCTTCAGCATGCCAGGAACAACAGAACAGGATGACACACAGCAAGGAGCCCAGTCACGTACACCATGTAATGGTTATCCTTCACTGCTTTAGGTAAAAACAGCTTCCACTTAGATCAAAGGTTACAAGAATGTTCAAATAATAATCAAAAGAATTATGACTTATTTCAGGGAATTACTTTGCCTCTTCAGATTGTTTTTTTTTTTTTTGCCTCAGGAAAAAAATGCAGAAATGTTAAATACAAGATCCATTTGCCTTTAGTTATATATGATAAAATTTAATTTCAATTAAAATGTCCTACGCTTTTCACTTCAGCACAAACTGCTTGTGACACGGACCCGTATCCTATTGTGTTTGGGGTTTGTTTCTGTCTGTTTGCTTTTTCAGGGTAAAATGTTGACTTGTGCTGGCTATACTAGTGACGACTTTACTAAAATGAGTAGTGAAAGTTCATAGCTCCTCCTGAATAACCTCTGATGTTTAATGTCTCAGACATGATGCTAAGGAAGATGTTTCAACAATGCCAACATCCGTCGCTTGCTGTTTACAATCTCGAAATCATCCAGAAATGTTTTATCTAACACATTCTCATTTTACAGACCATGATTATTAAACAGCTATTGTCTGTAGTAATAAACATGTTGAAATTATTATTTTTTTCATGTTTAGCATTTGGGATGCATGGAGTACAAAGTCTTGGCATGTGATTGTTGTGGTAAAGCAAGACCCCATAAATCTGGCCAATACGGAGCAGCAGGATGAAGACTGAAGCAATCCGAGGCACTCCTTTGTTCTGCCTCTATTAGCATAAAATACATGCAGACTGACCTCATCCCACAACTAGCATTCTAAAAGAAAAAAAAATCTCCACTTAGTTTCCAGACTTTAAATTCTAGTAGTGTTTTATTGTTCCACCAAGGATCTGGAGTCCATTTCATCTTGTGCTCTAATCCATTCTCTTGCTAACTTTATCTCCTAAATAGCCCCATAAACCAAGGGAGGCCCAGAAATTTTATAGTCTAAGTCTAAGCACAGAAATATTGAGTGAAGTAAACATTCCTTTTCAGACCCACAATGTAAACTCCAGAGATGCATCTGGGACAAGAAGGAAAATAACTAAGCACTGCATTTTCTTCTGAATGTTGATGTAACAAATCGGTGTAAGGTAATTAGATTTAAAAAGAAGAAGGAGGAGGAGGAGGAGGAGGAGAAGGAGGAGGGGAGGAGGAAGAAGAAGAAGAAGAAGAAGAAGAAGAAGAAGAAGAAGAAGAAGAAGAAGAAGAAGAAGAAGAAGAAGAAGAAGAAGAAGAAGAAGAAGAAGAAGAAGAAGAAGAAAAACAGATTTACTGCCTTACAGACCCAAAAGTCAGAGACTAAAATGAACACAATAGGGTCCAGGGGAAAATCCATGACTGTGCCTTTTCTGCTGCCCCCTCCTATATCTTCAGACTCTCAAACACCACCCCCTCTCTGTCTCTCTTCATTCCCTCCACCCCTTCTTTCCCTCTTCCTGCTCTCTCTGACCTCCTCTTTCATTCTTATATCTTTGAATTCTTGAAAAATGTACCTTCCCCTATTGTGTGACAGACTTTTGCTGGGGAAATGTAACACACACACACACACACACACACACACACACACACACACACACACCCCTATTTACCCTAGAAAAGGAGGCCACGCCAAACCAAACTATGAATACCATCAAAGTCCAACTTGATGAACCAATGAGTTCTATGGGAGTCAGTTACAGGAATCTGTGTGAGCGGTTATAAAAAGCAGAAATGATTTCAAAGACAGGTACATGATCAAAACTCACCCCAGCATGCTTGACAGGCCATGGAAGCTGAAAACCCTATACACGGTGCATGGCCAACAGGCTGCTCAAGAAGCTGGAGTATCCTTTCCAAGTAGCTCAGTTCGTCTGAGCATCTTCCAGGTCTTTGTTTCTTCTAAATAGTTCAGCTAGTCTCCCCCTCTTTCAGGCTGCTTGGCTGGTGTCCCTGCTTCTTCAAGGGGGCTGGGTTTAACTAACAGTGTCGTTCAGTAGTCTTTACCACTCATATATTGTTTGTGAGTGAATCTGGTCAGTTTCAGGGACTTCCAGAAGCTTTTTGAGTTGTTCACTTCCTGTATTAAGGAGCTGCCCTATGGTTGAAATGTATTAATCTCAGAGGAATCCACCGCCCAGCATATCTCCTCTTCTCAAAGCCTGCAAATTCTCCTTTGTCCCGTAAAGTAACATGGTCAGATTATGGGATATAGAACATGGGCATACTTGAGAGGTCATGTCTCATACTCAACCTATTGGATCACATAAGGCTAAGTGTGCTTCACTGGAAATCAGCACCAGTGTGAACAAAGGATTTCATCTAGCTTGAATATTACAGCTCTCCATTAAAAAATTTTCCTCTCACTCAATCCATGGTTTTGGACTCATTATTGGGAATTATTTGTGTTTAGAAACGATTTTACACAGCAGAGCCCCTGCCCCCACAGAATACTAATGTCCTAACACAGTAATGAATACATATTGAAAAGGATTTAAACATGGACAAGCATCTTAGCTTGATACTTCTACAAAAAAGCTATTTTAAGAAATATGACAATCAAAATCAGTTTCCGTCTGATGACCTGTTGCCACACGCATTTCAGTTTTGAGTGTTTTTTTTTTTTATAGTAATAACCAACAGATATTCTATGATTATAACACGGCTGCCAACATTTTTCCAAGACTTAAGATTATCATTTTTTATTTTTATAACAAAAAATGTATTTTAATAGTAAAAAAACATTGTTTTAAATGCTTTAATCAAGTGACAAGTTTAACTAGAAAACTTTTGTTTTTGAACTTTAAACATTAAGTCAGGAAAAAAAAATTGTACCTTGATAAGGGTTTTATTAAATCTGACCTACATGAAATCAAATCAGCGCTGATAAACACCATGTAACGTTTTCATTCGCTCAAGTTTTCCAAATGCAGTGTGTAATTTAATATGTCACTTAACGTTTTAACTAGCTCGACATGTTAAAATCAAACTGAATTGATGATTAGAGACTTCTCATTATATGCAAGTAGGTTTTCTGAGCTCTCTTACTTATTAAGTAGCGTCTCACGATGAGTGAAAACGGGGAATCGTCGCTTGGGAGACAAGTGAAGAAAATGTCAAATTCTCTCTGTAATACACCCTCTCCTCTGGAGAGACATCTGCAAATTCCATGCCTTCTGAAGTCTGGCAACAACTTCTAAGACAAATGACATTTTGCATTGCAAGCAATGTGTGCTGCCAGCGCAGCCTCGAATCTCAGGTAACTGAGCCTCATCCGTGGTCCCTTAGAACACCTGACTTCAGGGCAGAAGCATGGATGTTCCTCTCCCTACACATTGGGTTATGAATTCAAGAACGTTAAAACTGCTATAGAGAAAAGCTATCCTTTCGCTTTGGGTGACCTGAATGGAACGTTCAACTTTTCATAACTATTAAATGAGCCATATCTTCATTTTTTTAAGGGAAAATATATCTTTAGTTGGAGCTTCTTGGAAGGGTGGTATGAAGATACATTCCATGGAACCCCTTAAAATCATTCTCCTGTGCTTTTTTCTTTTAGTTCCTTAATATATTTCTGCCAAATGAACAACGGGGAAAGGCATTCTCTGCTGCCACAGGCTGTGTCTTCACTCTGTTCATAGTTTACCTGGCAGAGCAGAAACGTCAAGGTGATGCAATCCTGTGAGTCATTGCTTGCTCTTTCTCCTGCGATAGTAGAACCCTTTTTAAATTTAGTCATGTTTCCTTATTCTTTGAAATGCCCATACATTTATACAATGTATTTTGGTTATATCTACCCAACGTACATTCCGCTCCAAATCTCTCTAATGTCTACTCTGTCTCCTTCTCAACTTCATGTCGTCCTTTTAGATTGTTATCCTCCCTCTTTTACTCTAGGGTTTCATAGTAGTTACAGCCATTTAAAAAAACAAAAACAAAATGAATAGCCAGATTAAAACTCCTTTACCTCCAGACTGAATCTCTGAATCACCTCCATTAGGCTATAAATTCCTTCCTGACCCGTAACCTTAAAATATTTTAAGGCAACAACCCCTAGTGCTTCTTCACTGAACTTTTATGTCTGCCTCCTGAGCTACTGTGTCTCTCTGAGAAAGCACTGTCTACGCCCAGCCTTCAGCCTGCGCTGAATACATTTTATTCCAGATCCCCATTCGTTCCTATCTTCCAACACTCACATTCTGCCCACACCTGTGTACGATTGGCAGGCGCCTTCAACTTCTCTGTGTGCTTTTGCACACCACTGCTAAATAATCTGGGGCTTGGGATACTGTGTGGCTAGCCTAGAGCTAAGGGGCTAACAGGGTTGAAGTGTGCTTTGATTTTCTCACTCTGAGGGCAGAAGGCATCAGGCAGCTCCCCTTTCTTACTCTGACAAACCTCAGTGAACATTAACAGCTAGCAAAGCTCCCTCGGGTGCTGACGTGCCTTAGGTTACTAGCCACTGATAAGATCCTGCCTCTCCATGGCATAAGTCCTGGGTGCTGCTTATCTGACCACTGCTGCTGGAGGGCCCCCAGCTGGACTTCTCCTTATAAAGTCTCTTCCCCTGGCCTCTGTAACCCCTCCTGCTCATGCAAATAGAACTTTCTTAATACTTTCATCCCAGCTCTTAACCACTGAACCGTCTTTCCAGCCCTTGTTTTTATTCTTAACACTTAGTACTATCTAAAGTTATATATTTATTTCCTTATTTGTTGTCTGTCTTCCTCAAACAAAACGTGAGCTCTTGAAAGGGGGGGCTGGGACCCTGGGACATCACAAGTTGGAGTGGCTTTCCCATGAACCATTCAGTAGGCCCAATAGGACTGATCACTATGACCCACCCCTGGTAGAGTTGGTGTCACTTTAAACTAATACGAGAAGGGGGATGGGAAGTCTCCTTGTCTTTCCTTAGTGGGCAAGCATATAGTTTGACTGCACAGAATACTGCTACTGTCTCGTACAGCCAATGAAAACTGAAGGAGATTTGGGGGCCAGGCACCACTGGCTACAAAAATGAAGAGTCCTGTATGCTTAGGCTCAACCCACAAGCTCTGATGACATCATAGATACTTCTTCATTTCAGAGACCAGTTATGAATGCCAAAGTGATGGAAGAATGTTTACCAATTCAATAGCAGCCATTGTAACACCGTTTTATTTAACTAAAATCCTTAAAGTAACGAAAATGGATGCCTTCATCTTAATAGTTCAGTTCAACACTGTTCGCTTTTCTATCCGGTACATTTCCTCATCCAACATTCACATAATTCTGAGAACTTTTTTCAGGTGAATAAAATGTTCTCTCATATTTCAATTTAATCAAATAATGAAACTATGGAAGAGACAGAGAAACAGCATGGGGATTTAGGAGTTTAAAACCAGCACTTTTTGACTGAAGTCTACGATAAAAACAATGTCCTGTTGAGAAGTTAGCAAAGTATATTCATTAAAAATAACCATTCAATGTACAGTTTGTTTTTTATAAAATGCTATGGCTCAGTCCATGAAGATATTATTTTTTTAATACTTGCATATATATATATATATATATATATATATATATATATATATATATATATATATATATATTTCCTTATTTGTTGTCTGTCTCCCTCAAACAAAAAGAGGAGTCTCACTGGGACATCATAGGTTGAAGTAGATTTGTATATATATATACATATATATATGTGTGTGTGTGTGTGTGTGTGTGTGTGTGTGTGTATTTTTTTCTTTATTTTCCACCTTATACATTTTTTTAATTTCTTGAGAATCTTGGGTTTTTACAGAAGTGTTATTTTTTTTTTGCTTAAACATTGATATTTCTTATTTGATTTCTCTCTTGCCTAAATGTACTAATAATATCTCTTAACAACAACAGTAACCCACCTGCTCTGTGCTCACACCTTTCTTTGTAGACATGTGTCCCATGACACCTGCCCATAAATATCCTATAATCAATGTGTGCGTGGATTTGGAAGGTGGCTATAACACGGCTTGAATCACTGTGTGAAAACATGGTGTGTAAATGTTAATGGCCCTGATAACGCTAACTTGGCTTAAACAGCATTCTGGGAAAACCTCTGTGGTTATTCTCTGTGTAAGTCTCCTTGGTTATTCAATGATATAATACCCGGAGGTGCTTTGGATGCTTATTTTCTAAAATAATCACTTAGAAAACCTTTATGAGACTTCACAACACATGATGTTTGACTTTCATCAAAAGATAAAACACCCTTTATGGTTCACCATGTCCAGAACATCATTCATTCTGGCAAACCATGGCAAGAAGAACCGTGGGGAACTGTTGGTTTTTAAGCACGATGGTGTTCTTTCTGGCTATTAGAAATGTCACAATCATTAATTTTATTTCAAATACACTCTCCGTGGCTTTCAATTTCCTTGCATATAAATTAAGTACAAGCTCCTTACGGACATGCTTCCATATGACCCTGAATCGCTGCATCTTCCAACATCCATTGGGGTTATACCATCTCTTTGTTATCCATGTGGCAAGTTGACAAAGGAGAAATCTTAATTTATAACTTCTCTTTGATGGGTAAAATAATGACACAATGGAGATAGGGTGTGTGTCTTCATTTCAGTCAGCATTCTGTGTATGGCGTGAGCCTTCCAGTTACTCAGAGGACCTTCTCATCTGGGCATATACAACTACCTCTAGCATGTACGAGAAGAATGTGTTACAGTCTGTCCATTTTCCCACTTAACTTGACAATGTCAGTGTTTTTGCCAGGGAAACTGTACTAATGTGCACAGTCATAGATCAGGCTATGGTAGATGAATGGTCCATTTCAGAGCTATAATGGACAATAGCATGGTGAAGCTGAAAACAAAATGAGTTTGTGATCGTCTGTCATGGGTAATGAAAACATGGACCCATCTTAGAATAGTGCAGGTTGGCGTTCATATTCTAAAATGTGGTAGGACACACAAATGTTACATTGTAAGTAGGGTAGACGCTACATTTTGAAAGACTGTGGGCAAAGCTTTAAAATCCCTCCTAAGGATTACTACTCAGAAGAACCCCTGGAGGACCAGACTGTCAGTGATGAAGGGTCTGGCTTAGTTTACAAGGGAATTGTTGGCATATGAGCCTGTCTGGTATAAATGGCACTTCAGCTGATAAAATGTGTGTAGCATCTGGATGTCCCCTAAAAGTAACTTTCAAAATCTTTAACTCAATGTCTAAGACCACAGAGCATGCTGAGAACTGACTGTGTTCACGTGACAAGGCTCCGGGAAGATCAGCTTAGGCTAATGTCATTAATTAGGGCCAAAAAGCACAAAAGACATGAAAAGATTTTAAATGTGTAGGAAAACATTCTTTGGAGGCTTTATAACCAAAAAAAAGGCAAGAAGATATTTCAATCATTGTGTTTAACAAAAAAAAAGAAGGAAGGAAAGAAAGAAGGAAGGAAGGAAGGAAGGAAGGAAGGAAGGAAGGAAGGAAGGAAGGAAGGAAGGAAGGAAGGAGAATGGAAGGACAGAGTTCCTTAAAGCTGGAGTGGGGTCTCTGAATCTTTTACCCACCCCAGGGACCCCTTTCCTCCTGCTGGACTCCCTCATCTAACCTTGATATAGGGGCTGAGCCTGGCCTTGCTTCATCTTGGTATGCCCTGTTCCAGTGGTAAACCTAAAAGGGCTGCACTGTTCTGAAGGGAAGCAGGGGTGGGTAAATCTGGGGGAGTGGGAGGAGTGAAGGGAGGGAGGATGGGGTCAGGATATATTCTACAAGGGAAAAATACATTTAATAGTTTAAAAATGGAAAACAACACTAAATAGAGAGTTCTCAAAAATGAACTAAAATGGCTAAGAACAGAAAGAGGAGGAGGAAGAGGAGGAGGAGGAGGAGGAGGAGGAAGAGTAGAAGGAGAAGGAGGAGGAGGAAGAGGAGAAAGAGGAGAAGGAGAAGGAGAAGGAGAAAATATACCTGTCTATTAAAGAAAGTAAAGACAGGAACCTTATCCAGTTGCTTATAGGTGTTGAAATTTCAAGCATGCTGGAACCCTATCTATTAACCATAGCTGAAAAGGTTTGCAATTTACTGAATGGGATTGTGGCGATTCCTAGAGATTCAGGTATAAAAATTAATAATTGAGAATCAATTAGCCCAGTGAACTCTGTGAACTGCCTTAGTCATTATCTGTTTAGTGACATAAAATGCTGTGCATTTCTTCATCTTGCTGGGGAGAGACACACTTACAGACCACTGACAGGAAGGGAAAATACACATCAGCAACGGAACTGAGTAGATTCGGTCCAAAGAAATCTTGGGAGATAAGTGGTGGGATCTAAAAGTATTGGAGGGTGTGACGTGCTCAGAGAGATAACTCCAAATTTAGCTTCAGTGTTTAGGAAGTTAGAGCTAGACGCAACGGCTGGAAAGTTATAAAGAGGGAGATTTCACCTATGACGTGTGACATTTGAATGCATACATTCATTCAATGAGAGAACTGACTGCATGGAGACAACCTTTCCAGCGCAGTTAATCAGAAAGCCCACTTTGTCGGGAAGCTAGGCAGGAGATTTTCCTTCCGGTGGAAGGTTGTACCAAATGGTGCTGCAGCCTCACATAGCACTAATTCCCCAAACCTAAGAACAGCATTCAGATTATGAAAGGAAAAAAATGTATGAACATGAGTCAATAAATACTTAGATAATGAGCGGCGTGAGTGACTAGGGGAAAAATGCAATTAGGTAAGTGTGACCGTTAACAAAACCAACTTCCTTTGCGTCAGCCGTCTTGCCGGGGGTTCTTGCTACATGATTGGGAACAAAGAAACAGCCCCTTCTAAAAATATGACTCAGTAGAGAACATAAAACAAAAAGAACCAGAGAGTACAACGGTAGCCACAGGGGAAATTGAGGGAAAGAAAGGATAGATGCACAGGATTAATTAAATTACTAATGCAACTGCCTTGGGGGTGGGGGAACTCAGCACTGCAAAAGAATAAACAGTCATTCATCAATAATTGCGTTTAATTAATCATTCTAGAAGTTTAAGAGATTGGCCCTCTAGAGCCAGACAGAACTATATTTATAGACGGGTACCATCACATCTAATTTTGTGCCTGTCTCCAATAGCAATAACATTCTAAGTCCAGGTTTTTTAGTCAGTAAAAAAAAATAAATAAATCATAATAATAAATCATTGCATTGCGATCAAGATTGTTTTAGGCGATCAGTATCCACGTTTCAGGACAAAGCCAAGCCCACAGTGGGATAGCCAAAAAAAAGTCACCGCAGGCGCGTTGGTAGTGTGTCACCACCAATCTAGTTAACCTAGTTAAATCTAGCAATTAAATTTAAAAGGTGACCTAAGAGTGAGATCTTAAGGAAGAGCTAAGCTGTGACATGAGAGAAGCAAGCATGGCAGGCAGCCAGCGTGTCTTCAGGGGAAGGATTTGCATGTAGTTTGAGGCAAGACAAAATTTAGCTGCTAATCAGATGTCTGACTCCACCAAAGCTAAATTAGTGAAATTCCACTTTCCTGTTGATGAGATTTTTGCGGAAAGATTTGGCATCATCGCTTACCCTGTCCTTTACATCCCGCATTCATCTACCCACCAAATCGTGTTGGCTAAGTTTAAATTGTTACGATTTTACTGATCGCCGTCGCCACCATTGCTGCCATGAGCCTGACACAGAGCTATGTATCTTCACCCGTGTGCCATTGTTATTGAAATAGTGTAGGCTAAAAAAAAAACAAAACAACAACAAAAAAAAACTTTTAACTATTTCAGTTTAACAAGAGGTATTTCCTGATGTAAGGTCAGGCTTCGCCTTGGCTAGAGCATGTCCCTTAGATATTACGTGATTCGCAGTTTTCTCTGTCATTCTGAGTTATAGTCACATCCTTTTAAACACCCCTATTGCCAATTTTATGCCATGGTATGATCTATCTCAAGTTATCACTGCTTGGAATCATAATGATATGGAGACAGAGATGACATCTTTCAGTAGGTACTCACCCTACAGAGCTATATCATTTAGGAATCTGGGGGTCTTTAGAATTCAAGATTGTGATAAGAAATGGCCAGCCAATGGTGAAAGGAGATAGTTGTTATAATTTGCATACAGAAACAACCCCAGTCGGCAGAGAAGAAACACACATGTAAAAACAAGATACAAGCTAGATGGTAGACTACAGGCAGAATTCATTTTCATATTGAACTTCCCTAATTTGCCTTTACTATGAGCAAGTAAAATGGAGTGGTGAGAGGGTTCAGCGGGAGAAGGCCTCTGCCATTCAAGCCTGACGATTTGAGTTTGACCCCTGGAACCCATGTAAAGTTAGGATGAGAGAACCAACTCCAGGAAGTTGTCCTCTGATCTACACGTGTGTGACACAGCATGCATGACACCCCGTACGTATAACAATGATAAATAAGAATATACAGAAATGATATATAAATAAGCTGTTGTGTTTGTCAAATGTTTTAATGTAATCACGGGTCCTGGGGCTAAGAATGGGGTCCACACAAATCAGTCGGCGTCTCTTCCCGTCACACCCCGAGACGCTATGGACCGCTGCATCCTCACAAGCTGTCTGACTCAATTTGGTAGTGTTGGGTGCTTTGTGTCAGCGCCTTACTCACCAGACACTTGGCTAATTTCCTCAGTGAACTCTGTGTCCTTGATGCTTCTGAAGTTCTAAATTGTAGAAGAGCTTGTGAGACAGACAGGAACTAGTTCTCGGATCTCTCGACAGGCTTGGAACGAGTTTCAGAGAGGGCTATGAAGCATGGACAACAATGGCCCCTTTTGAATATTGACATAAGAATCGATTTTTTTTTTCTCAGACAACTGCACTGAAAAGAGGCCAAGGACATTAGACAAGCTAGAAGTAAGGATCTTTCTGATGTACATAAAACCAGTTCTTAGGGAAAAGGAAAGCGATACGGTGGTTCAGAAAATCTAAACAATAAAAATAAAATGTATAAAGTTCTAGATGCTAGTTATGTCAGACCAAGCCTTATTTTCCATAGAATCCCCTGTAGCATAGTCTGTACTTTGCAAAGTACAATGAGAGATCAATTTATTTCTGTTTGCCTCTTATTATATGTTTCTCAATTAGCACCTAAGTGTGTATGTTCACAACATGCAGCATTGCCACCCCAATATGTGCACAGTTTGAGCAGTCTACCCACCACCTCAAGGATTTACCATTTCAAAATCCTCTCTTTTAGCTACTTTGAAACACAAACAAAATATGATCTGGTTAGCTATTGTCACTCTAGTTGTGACTTCCTGGTATGCAGGAAATATAATAAAAATTAATTACTAAGTGATGAAATCGTGTATCCTATCAACATGGATGTTAGCGAAAACATTTGACTCTTACCAGTCACCTTTACATTTGTCTTGTGGGCTGGAAACAAGCAGCTCATGGGTTGGATCACTTGAAGACCACACTCCCAACGCCGCTGCTCAGCGTCTCTTGCATAAATAAGCATTCATCTATATAAAAATATAAATTTGCATTATATTAGGAGGACAGCGAACTTTGTCAGGTCAAAAGAAGATTATTTTGTGTTACATAAAGCTAATTTTTAGAAACAACTTGGAAATGAGACATTCGTTCATAAAATTTAAATAGGTGATATGTGCAGTAAGAAATTCAAGGAGTACATTAATATAAGCATACAGACCGTTTGTCTTAGTGCTAATTTTCAATCCTAAATCCTAAATAAACATATCATAAATATATACATTCATATCATATATGAAAACATATAAACGTATCACTAATTTTTGGACATCACTGAGAAAGGTGTCTACCCACTCTCTTCATATGAAAAGTTACATATAATTTAAGATTTTCCTAAAAACTTACTAAGCCACTGTTTGACTGGAAATTTTATCTTCAAAATAGTCAATTAAAGAATGTTAAGTATATTGTATGTCTTCTGTGTAGACAGAAAACCAGAGAGACAAATTGCTCCCAGCAAGAAGACTAGTGTCACACAGCTTTTCAAACAGAACAAAAAGACACATGAGCCCATTACCAAAATGAGTGGCTAAAATTATTACAGTGGTACAGTGTTACTATGGCCAATCAAGACCCTGGTACAGTACCTCCATGGTTGATCATTATATGATCTATTATTATCATTATGTGACTATATAATTATGACAGTGGTACCATATCACTGTTGCTGATAATTACCACAGTGTAATATTACTATGGGTAATCATTGCCATGACACAATGCTAATAATTACTGTGGTAATTATAGAACAGTAATTATATAAAAATATATACATGATATATATACACATTATATTATATATAATATATATTACATATGCAATTACATATGTGATATGGATAATTATAACCATAGTACAATGTTACTAATGCTAAAAACTATGTCCTATTTCTATGGCTATTCATTATCATAGTACAGTGTTACAATGGTTAATAATTACCATAGTACAATGTTACTATGAATAATCACTATGAAGGAAAAGTGTTACTATGAATGGTAGAACAGTGGTACAGTATCAATATAAATAACTGTTACTAATATAAGCAATATTAATGATGGCTAATCAATAACACAGTACAGTGCTACTATGGCTAATCTTTATAATGGCAAAGTGTCACTATTATCAATCATTCCCACTCTACAGTATCACATGAGTGATTGTTACTGTGACACAGTATTGCTATGACTAATCATTACTGTAGTGCAGTGTTACTGTGTCTAATCAGTACCCATGGAAGAGCATTATTATAGGTAACCAATACTACAGTGTCACTATTGCTAATCCTTACCAAGGTACAGTATCACTATGGTAACCATTACTGTGGTACAGTATCACTATGGTAACCATTACTATGGTACAGTATCACTATGGTAACCATTACTGTGGTACAGTATCACTATGGTAACCATTACTGTGGTACAGTATCACTATGATAACCATTACTGTGGTACAGTATCACTATGGTAATCATTACTGTGGTACAATATCACTATGATAATCATTACTGTGGTACAGTATCACTATGGTAATCATTACTGTGGTACAGTATCACTATGGTAATCATTACTGTGGTACAGTATCACTATGGTAATCATTACTGTGGTACAGTATCACTATGGTAATCATTACTGTGGTACAGTATCACTATGGTAATCATTACTGTGGTACAGTATCACTATGGTAACCATTACTAGGTTCAGTATCACTATGGTAATAATTACTGTGGTAGAGTGTTTCTATGACTAATAACCATTGTGGTACAGTGTCACTATGGCAATCATTATGATGGTAGATTTTCACTGTGAATAATCATAATCATTATTATGGTACATAGTATAACTATTATTATGATTTGGTATAACAATTACTGCAGTGTAGTTTTGTATCACAATAGATAATTCTATGCAGTTGTGATTTAGTAGTGCATCTTTGTATCTGCTTATATTCCTCTGAGAGGCCTATGGCACCTGCTTATACAATCTCCAAGAGTTATCTCTCTATGCATAAATTGTGATGATGTTTAGCTTACTCGTATTAGTTTGGGGTATGTTCTATTGTAGTAAATGATAGCTATTTTATCTGCCTGTATTAATATTAAGACTACAATGCTTTTATATTCCTAAGTCATGTAACCTGCTAGTTATTTCAGTCGTCAAACTAATCTATATTAAATGAACCTGGACTATTTAAATGATGTTGCTTAACTGTACACGGCTGAATTGAATTTCAAGTACAATTTCATCCTTGTGAATCATGTTACAATTAAAAAGTCAAAATCCATAAAAATACCTTATAAGGAAAAAGTGCATCTTATACACCTGTCCTGCTCAGTATCATGTTTATGTACACAGTACAGTGTAGACTTTGGTATGCCTGGAAGCTGTTGCCAAGTCACTGACCAGCGTCTGAGGGCAGTCATAACATATATCCCTCATCCAGAAAAGGTGTCAATTTAAAAGGTGCGGTGTTTTCCACCATTTTCCACCATTGCAAAATGGAACCATAGTCAGTCAAAGATTGCTACTATACATACATAGCACACTTTCACATATGCACATGATATGCATATACTTTCTTGCTGGAGGACAAGCTACTTCTAAAGAGAATGCCTCAGAACTAGTTACATTTAACATAATCTTTGGAGATGAGGATTAGGCTGGAGCTATGTCATTATCTACATATCCATGAAAAGCTTGACAATACTAACCATAAAAAAAAAACAACTGTTATTCTTTTTTAGTGCTATGAAGGGCAGGGCAAAATAAGAAGCATTTTGTTTATATATTCTGAAACAAACAGAATTAACCTAGCAATTTACTAGGATGAAGAGGAAAGACAGCGAAATGAGTATCTTTCAGTCAGATCTCAGAGATTTGGTCTCATAATCTGACACCAATTCCAGTCATTGTATATTTTAATTCTAAGTAACATAACATTTATACTGTAATTGCATGGGCATAATTCCCCAAGTTAATACATCTAACATTTAGAGGATTGTTTTACTAAAAAATGTGGACTCCGCAGATCACCAGGACTAGCCATTGCAGCTAGGCTCTGAGCCATCTGCCAGATGAGCCAAAAACTGTTATTAGGAGGTGAAAACTCTTTCATACTAATTGTGGTTGTTTGCTGGATAATTTTGATAAGCAAGTGAATTATGAAGGATATGATTCATAGTGCCAGATTCCTGACAACGTTTCCAGAGGTGGTAATCAGAAGGAAAGCTGGCCAGAAGGGCCATTAGGCCTTTGCAAATAATTATCAGCTCTCCTTTGGAATCCATTCATATCTGGGCACTGTCTCTCCTTGCATTATGAAGAGCAGTTACTATGCTGGAATGGTTGCTAGGCAAGCTTAGACTCGATTGCCTCCCTATGACAAGGACTGTGTTAATTTTAGTTCCTAGAGATATTCATTGTAGGATCAAAAGGTAATAGGCGCATTTACAAGCACAGCAGTCTAGTATGATCCGCAGGATTCTGTGGGAAGACAGTCCCTGGAAAACAGCCTATTCGAGATGCTCCTTAGGTTTCCCAGCAACCTCAAGCTGAATCTTGCCAAGTACTGTCCCATGTTGAAAGCTGGTTTCTTGGTTGTTTGCCATCGCGGTGCATGAACATGGGATTCGCAAACACTGAAGCAGGTATGAGAGTAGTGTTGTTGATTTTTATAGACTCGGAAAAATATATCATACTGTGTCGGTTGAGAATTGGTGTGAGAACCAATGCTTGCTAAACTTGCCACGCACCTTTGCCACATCTCTCAAAATGTAAACCCAATGCTGCAAGCAAAGTGCGACTGAAATCAACAAACAAAATATAAGTGTTCTTGATTTTAAAAGCTTATTTTCCATTTCTTTGTCCCATTCTTTGTGATCCAATAAATACTGCTGCCATTTAATATCTACTAATATCCAATGAAAACTTTCACTAGAAAGATTCGTCATCTCAACAAATATTAATACTAATAAAATCACCAAAATATCTGAGATATCCATACACATAAAATAAAATAATTAAAAAAAACATTTAAAACAATCAAAACGGGAGCCAGGCATGGTATCACATCTTTTAATCCCAATACTCAGAAGACGCAGACTGGAAGATCTCTGTGAGGTCAGCTTGGACCACATAATGAGTTCCAGGCTAGTTAGAGACCATGGAGAGACTCTGTCTCACATAAAGGGACAGGAGGTTGAGTGCTGGGAAAGATGGTTCAGCCAATAAAAGCACAGAGGAGATCAAACTAAACAGGATGACTTCCTGGAAAGACGTTTTAAAGTTAGCAGTCAAAATATTTGGGATTTCAAGCCTAGGTCATTAATATTTCATTTTCTGGTTTTCAGGCTAGGAAGCCAGGTCGGCCTTCTTCCAGGGGTCATTTCAAAGGTCTCACTAAGTCACAGGAAACAGCCAGGCCTGGTGCTACATGCCTTTAATCCCAGCACTCGGGAGGTAGAGGCAGACACATCTCTGAGTTTAAGGCCAACTTGGTATGGTAGTGAGTTCCAGGACAGCCAGGGATCTGTAGAGAGACCCTGTCTCAAAAATAAACAAATAAACAAGCAAGCAAATAAATAAATAATCACAGGAGACCATGGATGAAAAGGATAGAATACAAATTTCAAAAAAAAAATATGATCCCAATCATATTTAAAGAGACATCGGCACAGGCCTATCCACCTCTGTCAGAATGAGTTTGGATTCATTTTCTTGTTCACTTAGACTTCAGTCTAGATGTGAAAACAACCTCGAATCCTAAAAACTGTGGTATTACCCTCATAGGACAAAAAAGAAATTCTCCATATATTCTACCAATCTTATTCTGACTTTTGAAAATTTTACCCCTGTAATAATCATGTTCCTTAAATAATATTGAAGTCAGATTTGCCATATCCCTGGGTTCCTTTACTAATCTGCTAAATAAGATTTTGACTCATACTCATTTTGGATAGGAGTCACGTTGTTTAGCAGTGTGAGGCCAGCTGAATCGGGTCACTTGGCACACTGCAGGGACACTTGGCTCACTTTGAAAAGCACACTTGTACATTGGCAATGCCGTAGCTTTACATAAAATCAGACATCACGCAAAAGAAGAGACAGGTTGTTGTGAAAACGCTGTCTTTGCATCCCCTTCCTTCCGTGTCCTAACCCTGTGATGCAGAGAAGAAAAAATAATCCGGCACCTCTCCAGAGCCCAAAGAGTCACTTTTCACATCTCTGAAATGGGCACCATTCTCTTTGTATGTAACAGGTGTAACAGGTGTTAAGCAGCTACAGAGAGCTTTCCAAATCTTGCATTTGCGGATTTGTGTCTGCTGTTTTCTCAGGGACCCTTATTACTCATCATACATTTTATTTTAATACAGACATCCCAAGTTCAGCCAGAATTAAAGACACTAAAGCAAGTCATCTTTCAGTCTCTTTGTGAGGCCCTGCCCATCAGTGGGCAGACTGCCTCTCCCTCGGATTCCAAAGGCAGCCCTAGGGGAAACGTCTGTGTATCGCACAGGGACTGTCGCCGCGTTTTTGAGTCAATTGGTAGTTCGCCAAAGAAAATCTCAATAAAAGAATAGTAACTCGCCAGCAGGGGGGACAGGGTAAACATGGTTCTGACCTCTACGCCAGTGTTTGTTCACAGTTAAATAAGTCAGCCGAAGTCTTCTCTTAGGACCCAATCTTCTACACCCCACAGCACTGCTGGGCAGAGACTGCTAAACTGGCGTCATGCAGACTGTCTGCTATGGTCTCAGCCTCTGTCCATGTATCTTTGGTAGCTGCCCTAGTGAGCCCAGGAGTCAGCAGAATTCTTTTCTATAATCTTTGTCACCGGAAGATAATAACCACATGTCTCTGTCTTCAGATTGCCAATGGCTCATTAGATTCGTTCATTGAATGGATATTCAGCCAGCCCTCGTGTACCGCGGTATATGTTATTTCACAAGTCTTTGATAGTTGCCCTTGATACTCAGCCTTCTTCTAAAGCCACCCAAGCCCCAGGGACGGTGGAGGCGGTGAGCATCATCTTGCAATCATCGCATTTTACCACAACGTGACCGTCACCGATGATACCGGGACACCTTGAGAAAGCCGGCAGTGTGTTTCCAGATGATCTCCCATCGCTGCCACTATTATTACCTCGCAGCAGAGCGGCTTCTACGTGGCTCAGTTACCTTCTGAAAGAGGAACACTATCTTCAGACAAGTTCATTGTTATACAGCTTTCTCTATGAACTGGAAAAAAAAAATCCCAAAAAACCTCGATTTCAACTCACTTTCAATTAAAATGGTTTACTACAGGGCCGGGGAGATGACTCAGTCAGTAAAGTGTTTGCTGTGCACGCAAGGAGTGTGAGGTCCTGAGTTGGATCCTCAGAACCCATGAAAAAATAAAACAAGGCACAGCGGCAAATCTGAAACACCGCCGCTGGGGGTGAGGAGACAAGAGAATCCAGGTTCAACGAATGAGAAACCTTGACTCCAGAAATAAGGTGGAGAGAAATTGAGGAAGACACTGGACTTGGACCTTTGCCCTCCATTGTAGCCATGAATGCATGCACACGAACACACACATATGCACACACACACACGCACACACACACACACATGCACACTACATCATAAGCCAAATCTACTAAGCTACCCTGAGTTCCCTCCATAACCAAGGAAGCTGGGTTCTATAGTTATAAAGTTCCTGAGGACGAGTTATTCCTCATTATTCTTAGCTCGTTTCCAGTACTGAGGCACCGTAATAAATTCTACTGACTAAGCATAATGCGATGCCCCGTTTTGCATCTCAGACACTCCAGCTGTATCATCAAACATCGCCTCAGTTAGAATAAAATAGCCAATTTACAACCAAAGGAGGGAGAGGATTTGTTTTAGATTGTGTTCTAGAAAGACCAGGCTTTAGGGAGAGAGGGAAGTAGCAGGAGGGAGAGAGTCGGGGGCAACTGAAAACCCCTTAAACTTGATTCTCCACCAGAAAGAACAGCATTAGTTTGTTTCCTAAGACATGTTTTCAAAATGCCTGGAGTTTGCTCTTTTATATACTGCTGTATATATTTTCATGTTACTGACAAAAAAAATTCCTAAGTAAGGAATATATTTTCTTTCAGGAAAATATCTCTCCCAGACAGCATACTGAGGAAGGGAATTATTAACTAATTCTTTCATTTGAACAGATTGACAATGGAGCAAAGGACATTGGTTTTATATGGTAGGCAAGAGAAAATCACCATTTCGTCTCAGTGGCAAAGCTAAACACATCACCAAATCGTTTAAATGCCACACGACTCTCTCTAGATTTCTTTAATATATTTGCAGGAAGTAGTGACTAGAGAGAAAGCAACGAAACAGAAAATAGATGTTTTCCTGATTTTTTTGCCAGCCAGCTTAATCTTCCGATACCATGAAATTCTGGAGACTATCAAAATGTATTATATGAGAGAAGAATCTATTTTAATTTTTTTAAATGGTCTTCATAGGCTTATATATTTGATTGCTAAGTCATCAGGGAATGGCACTAACTAGGTGTGGTCACACTGGAGGAAGTGTATCACTGGGCTTTGAGGTTTCAAAACCCAAGCCACACCCAGTCTCCATCACCACACCTGCCCACAGTCCTGCTCCCTGACATAATGGTAGTGGCCTAAACCTCTGAAACTGAAAACAGGTCTCCCATGAAGTGCTTTCTTTTATAAAATCAGCTTTGGTCATGGTATCTCTCCACAGCAATAGAACAGTGACTAAGGCAAGCCTTAAAATCCAAAAGCTGAAACTGAGCAGGTAGTTCATTTTCACGTTGCTCAGCCAAAACACACCATGGTAGACATTACTAAGCTCGAAAGTTGGTATGTGAGTATGCGTAGGTGTGAGTGTATTTTCTCTTTTTGATAAAATACGAGCATGAACTCTAAATATTTGGAAGGAAGTCATGGGTGTGGATAACAATTCTCTATATTTTAGATGGCCCTCTGATCAATACACCTAAGGACATCATTGGAAGAATAAATAGCAAAAAAAAAAAAAGTTATTATCTCTCTCCATTATATTAAACAATCATTTCTCTGACTCCACGCACAACGCAGAAGACATTTGATCACAGTTACGCTCCCAGTGGGTTGGTGACTGTTTGTAAAGGCAATTGAATTCACTTCTTGAGAATTAGTGCCCATTGCTTTTTGCTAGGTGTCCATCTGTTAATCTCGGTAAATGAGACTAAGAAACAATTAGAAAATTCAATCACAATAATTACCATAATTCCACACCACCTCCATTATTATCCCCCAGACCAGCATGTACAGATTAAGTAATTTAGTTCAATTATACAAAATCAGAAATGTTTGTGTGTGCCACTTGCGATGTGTGAAGGTTAGTTGCCGAGGACGATTCAAAGATAAAGGGAGTCATATGCTTTCATTCTAAGGACCACCATCATTACCTGAGTCCCAGGAAGAGAGAAGATGCAAGACAAACAATAACATGCATTGAGGGTTATCTGGACAGACTCCTGTCCTTGGATACACAGGATGGAAGATCACAGCACTCGGGAAGATGGGCTTTGTATTCGGCAGTGAGCAGTAGAAGAGCAATTTCGGAGAATGGAGGACCAAGCGTCTGAGCCAGAGATAATGGTGCCAGAAAAGGCAGAGATGTGAGAAGCCAACTTGGACTCAGCCTGCAGTCCCAAACCGGCAGGAACAGAAACAGAAACACTGAAAATGGATGTGAAATACCAGGAACCCATATCAGCAGAGGAAAACCATACTGAGGAATTCTGCTCAGGGAGTACCAAAGAGACATGGATTGGCATGGTGAGAAGAGGGAGAGCATATGGAAGAGATGGAGAGTCTGCTAAACTATAAATTTTGAGAGAATGTATAGAACATAAACACTTTTTAAATCCTGACGGAAGAAAGTCTGTGGCTTTCATTCTAGCCATCAGTAAGACGCACTGGCCGTTAAGCAGACTGGTGACCACTGGCTTTGAGCATAGGTCGTCTCAGACAAGTAATTAAAACGTTCTCGTCTTTAGTTTGCATACTTAATGAAGGGAAATACTTAACATATACTTTGTATGTTTGTTCAGAGAACTAGGTGAGAGGAAATGTAAAAATGCCCAGTGTATAGTAAAGCTCCCAGAAATAGTAGCCGCCATTTATACTACTACGGCAAGACCTTCCTTCCTTCTAGAGCAGCCAGGTTAACTAACTTCTCATCCGTTGGTATCCAAGGATAGTGCCTCTGGTTTTAGCAACCGCATATATAAATCACAATCACTCAAACACTACACCTTGGAGAAAAAAAGTAGACCCAGAGAACTTTAGATTAACAAAAGAATTGCAAAATTACAGCACAATTACCAAACTTTAAGAAAATAATTTGGGGTCTGGGGATGTATCTCAGTTGATAGAGTGCTTTCTTGGTACCCCTCAATGCCTACGATCCTATTGAAACCAGAGGGATGCACGCCCATAAACCGAACACAGCGAACAAAGTGCTTAGCACTTTGAACAGTAGTATTAAGTGGAGTGCAAAATTCAAAGAGATTTCATTATTTTTTTTCCTGTTGCCTCTTTTTTATTTTTATTTTTTTTATGCCAGGATTCCATCAAGGATCCTGCACTGAATTCATTTGTCATGGCACCTCAACCTCCCATCCCTGACAGCCCCAGTCTTCCCTGACCTCTCGTGTCAACGTCTTTCATTACTTTGCAGACCTTTCTCTTTTGAGGTTTACCTAATTGCTTCTCATCGTGTCTTACGAAATTGTGCGACGGTGGGAAGGATAACCCTCTTCTCACAACTCTCATCCAGAGGCACGCACACACACTGATTCACATTACCGGGGACGCTGACTTCAATCATCTAGTAAATGTGGCATCTCCTTTCTCTCTTCTAATTACTAAATATTTCAGCAAAGAAAATATGAGCCCCTTCCTATAGCCTGTTCCTTCTTGAGTCCCACTCCCTCTTTTATTTCTCTGTAGATCATGTCTGTGGTAACATGGGGGTACTAAGAGCGTTCTTATACTTACTCATTACTTATACGTGGAACAGTTGGAGTTTTACTGAAGGATTATATTTTTAATTTCTCCAACAATTCAGCAACTGACATTACTACGATCTCATGTACATTAATTTTATTTCTGCTTTATAATAATCCAGCCACTTCATTGCTGAAATTCCCTCAGCTTTGGCCGCTGGGAACTCTTTCAGGTTAGCTCATGCACCCTTCAGACATGTCGACATGTTTTAAGTACGTCCTTACATGCTGGAAACCGAAGATTCTCCAAGAACATGCTGGTATGTTCTCTACACCAGCCATGGGGTAGTCCTCCAAAGATTCTTGGCTCCTGAATTGTGTAAGAAAATTAGAAACTAAGCTCTTGGAACCACCACGTGCCCTGCTGCAGGTGAGTGATTGCTCTGAGGCTGTCTCAGAAGATGGAGCCTAGCAGTGCATGAGCAGTGTATGTGTGCATCCCAGTTGGTGCACAGGTGCTTCTGTACACTGAGGTCCACACTGTTTATGTGTAAGCATTCATTTATTATGTGTGATTTACTCAAAGAATTTACCTTGATCTAAGTCCACTGTAGCTCTCTTTCTGTGACTTTTTCTTCAGCAGGGAAAACATCCTAGCTGCCACCTGTATTTACTTTTTGTTCAATCCTTGCATAGAAATGAACTTTTATATCCGCTAACCTTCCGTTCTGAGAAAAATAAACCTGCAAACTACGGTTCGATGATAAGCACTCTTTTCTTTGTCTTTAGCCCTGTAGGCTCCAGTCAAAACATTGCTTACCGAAGTCTTTGTGGTCAGTTTCTTCCTGTTTACTTAAATGAGACTATTCACATAATTTATACTGAAATTAGGTCCATTTGTCAAAGTCTGACCTAGCACCTGCTTTTCCTATGTGCATACATCTTGGCTTTATTTTGCTGTTCCTTTTCCAATTAGTGAAATTCACATTTTATCTTGGACAGGTGTGTTGGTTTTAACAAATATACAGAGTCGCATGTCAACCACCCAGCCCTACAACCCTCCCCAAAATTTCCCGATGCCACATTACCATAGTAATTGCCCAATCTCACTCACATACTGGAAGCCAAGTATCTATTTTCCTGCCTATGGTTTTCCTAACCCAGTGTTTTCAAAAATGGGATTAGACAATAGATAATCTTGTTAGCCTGGCGGCTACTCAGAAAAAAAAAAAAGTCGATCTACGCTAACACATGAAACAATGGCTAGTTCAGTTTTATTTCTAAGTCTTCAGTGGCTGTTCAGACGCATGCTAGTTTATTCTGAGAAAGAGAGAAGGCATCCCTTGATCTAATGTTCACAGCTGGTCCTGAAACTTAATTCAAAGGGAACTTGTTTTTATAGCTAAGCCATAGCATTACATAATCAAGAAAATTTCGCTTCATGCAAACTATAACACGTACACATTCCACTGTCTCAGTAAATGAGCAAACTACTAATATTTACTAATTTTAGTGTCAGCCAAGCTTGTGACTGTCCAAGTGTATTTAAGATTTATTGAGATGCCCAATCACAAAATTACTTCCACCATCCTGATACACCTGTTCTGCTTTGATAGACTCTCCTCTGTATTACCTGAGGACAAAATTTACTTAAGACGTTTGTGGTCCTCTCTGTTCAGATACCTTTAAGGTCCTAGTGGTAAGCCTCTCCCCACCCCAACTTCAATGAATATTCAGTAATATGTTCATCCACAGGCATATCCACTACAGCCTTGGGTTGAAGGGTATCAACAGCCAGTCATTGGTCCAAGGTTCCCTGGATTGTCAGATTCCCTAGAGGGTGGGCAACCTACCAGGGACTGCCACACCTGAGAAAACCAGCTCTTGTTCCCCTAGCAACCATCAATTGCCAATAGATCCTCAATTTAGGGTGGGACCTTGTGAGCTCCTCTACTGTTCATGCTGGAATGTTGACTGGCTTGAACCTGGGCAGGTTTTATGCAGGCACCCACAGCTTCCATGAGTTCATGAGTGTGATAGTCATGTTATATCTAGAAAGAAGAATTTCCCTGCACTCCTCCCATCCCCTAGGTTAGAATGGATTTATTATTATACCATAAAGTTGGTATTTTGTCATCATTAATCCCAAGAAAAATATCAGTAAATGAATACACATATATGCATACATGTGACAAGAATATGTGTAATAGGAGGTATAGTGTATCATCTATTCTGTACATAGATGATAAACCTCTATTTTATGGTGACCACTGGTGTTGGTGCTGGAAGTACAACAGTGGGCACGTTATTATATGCTTGCTGTATTCATGCCACACAATGCTTGGGGAAAACACTATCAAACCTATTTGTTTGATGTTTATCCTAGCACTGACCACTGTTCAATCAGGAGCGACAATAGCATGGTAAGTGTGATATCAGAAAAGGTCACCATGCACCACGCCTGCAGAGAACATCTGAGGCTGAGACGCAGCACTGTAGCCGTGGGTGTCTGCAGGCTGGGTGAGGATCCAGGAGCTGGTAGTACTGAATGAGAAAATGAAGAGAGGGTGGGGAAACTGAGTCTCTCGGTGAGGCAGGGGATACTGGGTCCAAGCACCCTAGCTAGATACATTAGTATACATCATTTGGGTTCGGCTGCTCAGACTTACAGAAACACCATTTTATGTGGAAATCCTTACATCCAAGTCATTCTACAAGAGTTGCTAAGGATAGGTTTACACACTCAGTCAGTACACACCTATTGAAGATAGTGCTCACCTGCTAAATGAAATCATAACTTCATTAGCCTTGACACCCTACTGTATTTTGCCAAGCATTTAATTTGCTAAGGAAAAATAGGCTTTGAGGCTTGTCACAATAGATAACTTAATCATGCAAGAAATAAAAACATCTCACCTGTAACAGAAAAAAATATGCCTCGTATCAAACCTCACTGACAGAATACTCCAAACCTTCATTTAGAAGCACAGGTTATAAAAAGCATTCGGGACTCTTCAGTGCATAAGGTACATAAAGCACCTCTCTGAAGTAGATAACTTGGAGAAACAGCAAATATGGGAGAAGCTGTTAAATTCTTGCTCAGAGTTTTAGGACCAGAACTGCTGTGCACAGTCCCACCCCATCATTACATTGAAAGAGAGGCAATGGCCATTTGCTGCGAGCTCCAGGGAATAGACAAAGAAAATGGATTTGATCCAGACAAAGAAGAGTGCTTAAATGGATTTGGCTTTTTTTTTTTGAAATTCACTGAATAGTTCTGCTTTGGTCTCTCTTTGGTGAAAACATGTAGAGTAACTGGAGCATCCAAATCCCATAAGCGGTAAAAGAAGTAGGCCCCGGGCGTCTTCCTGGGTAGTGAGAGATAATGACGTAAGAAGGCAGAGGAGAGCCACTGGGTCTCAAGCAAGATATTTTAGGCAAAATGAGATTTTTAAAGGGAAACAAGAGTATGATTATGTAATCTGGATATACATCTCCTAAGACATATAGACAACACATAACATCAGAGGTTTGAAACGCAGGCTGCTCACAACAGAAAAGTTGCTTCCATTTCTTTTCGATAGATTACTGAAAATGAGGTGCCAGAATCGAGTTCTGGGTTCTGCTGTTTTGAGTTCAGACCAGGTCAGCATCCCTTGGCTGTCACTGGTATGGTATCAGATTGAAGTGCTAGATCTTGCTGCTACAGTGTCCGGGCTAGTCTCAGCAGGTGCACTAAATAAGACGTCATTATGAGAGGACATAGTGACACTAGACCGTGGAGAAGGAGAGAGGTTCTAACTCTTCCAGAAATTAGCTATTCCTCCTGAGGTAAGTCACCTAAATTCTGACTTTTGCTGAGACTCTGAAATGCTAAAGCTCATCTGGATCTACAGTTCTATTAATAAATATTAGACCACAGATTATACTTCTTGGCTATCAAACAATATGGAGGAAGTGCCAATTAAAACCATAGACTACAGTGATAGGTTTCCGTGTGAGTTTTTTCTAAATGTCTTTAGTGTTAGTTAGCCCTCCCCAGACCCCCCCCCATTCAGCCTGCTGTCCCATCTCACTTGCTATGAAACCCTTCCTGTTCTATTATTCCCCTTTTACCTTCCATACTGTTTTGCTCTATTCCCTTTCCCCTGTGGCCCCTTACTATTTCCTGAATTTTGTGGATATTCCTAAAGGAACATACAGATCTGAAGATTAAAGACTAATGTCCACAAGTGAAAAAAAAAATCATGCAAATTTTGGGGTCTGGATTACCACACTTACAATTATTGTTTCCAGTTCTATCCATTTACCTGTGAATTTCATAATTTTGTTTTTCTTAACCTGCTGAAAACCATATCTGGCACCATAATCCAGACCAAGGAACCTGTGACTATGTAGGATATAGACCCTAGGGGAGAGCCTGATGCCTAATGACTTATCCTCAAATTCATAGATGAGTGCATCTCTTTACTTTCATCAGAGTTTTTTTTTTTTGCAGTAGATAGCAATTAACAGAGAGACTCACAGTTGGTAAAATTGCGGAGAATAAGGTACTACAGGAGCTCAGCTCTAAATGGGACATCTTTACCACACCCCCTCCTCCCAAGGCTTGCTGGAAGATGGAAAGGAGAGGTTGGTAGAGCCATAGAGTCAGGTGGGAGACTCCAAGGAAACAGTGTTTTCTGGACATGGTAGGGCTCAAATATGAATTCGTAAGAGCTGAGACAGCTCTTACCAGGCTTGAAGAGGTCCATGCAAGACAAAAATCCAGCATAGATACTGGAGGTGGGCACAACATCCCATGCCTAGCTAAGGAGCTATTGACAGTGGGTAGCTTCTGGAAGGAGAGTCAGTTTTCTTTAAAGGCATGGCCCTTGGTGGATGGAGTGTGCATCATTGTGAGGCCACACATCCAAGAATATCTGGGAAATATCAACCATATGTGATGGATTAAAATACAAAAAGAAGTCACCAAGTTTGGTGTATTAGTAAGATGTATTAGTAAGGGTTCTCTAGGGGAAAAGAACTTCAAAAACAAACATATATATAATGTGGCATATTATATATATATATATATATATATATATATATATATATGTGTGTGTGTGTGTATATATATATACACACACACATATATTTAATATATACTATATATATAATACAAAATATATACTTAATATCTACTGTATATATTAAATAAATATATATATAATATATATATTAAAGGGGGATTTATTGGAGTGAGTTACAAGTGGTCTGGCTAGCTCAAAAGTTGACATCTCCTGATAGAAAGTCCAAGAATTTAATAGTTATTCAGTACACAAGGATCAATGTCTCAGCTGGTCTTCAGAATACATTGCAATCCTGAAGAAGTAGGTTCTACTACCAATGAAGGAATGCCTCAGTAACAAAATAGATAAACTCACCAACATGGGCGAGGGCAAGCAGACAAAAACAAAATCTACCTCCTTCCCTGACCTTTATATATGTCTCAATAAAGAGGTATGGCCCATATTTAGAGTGGGTCATCCAACGTCGAATAATCCAATCATGAAAAAAATCCCTCCTTTGTGCCCAGCTGCTTGGGTTTTCATTCATTAAGATGTAGTCAAGTTGACAATCAAGATTATCCACCACAAATCCACCCCGTCAACTCGATATACAATCTTCTTGTGTCATGTTTAATTTCCAAGTGAAAATGATAACAAGTCACAGTTACATCTAGTGTGATATAACTGTCTCAAACCACAACAATTGAAGGAAGTTTTTACATTGTAAGTGACTGGTATAGTAGGGAAGTAGAAGAATCTAGCAGGACTGGGGAGAGATAAATATGATCAAAATGTATCGTACAAAATTCTCAAAGAAGTAATAATAGAAAAAAAATAAAATTGGAGGCTAATTTTTTTTAGTAGATATCACATTCCCCTTTTCTATTGAATAGATTGTCAGAGAAGACAGTTGAAGGAACACTCAACGTACTGACTCAAGATTTGATATAACAAAGCTGCCTTGTGGCAAATGATTTAATTGTCAGCAGGGCTGTCTGACAGGCTGAGGAGAAGAATAATGGAAGCCCTCTGGTTCCAAAATTCCATCATCTCAAAGACAGGATTTCTCAGTGTTCAGCGAATTGAGCCTGGCCCCAATTACAACTCAACAAGGCTGCAAGGGCTGGTCCATCAGAGGTATCCTCTCTGCTCATATCCACCCAGAAAACAGGCAGAGACAAGCATGGAGCTCAGAACAAATGTGAACCCCTGGCTTAGTTGGTCAAGTGGGTTGTCTTTTGTCTGACAGTTTGTCCTTCATAGAAAGACAACCAGTGGCTTCTTTCTCTCTTTTTAATCCACTGATTCATCTTTCTGGTTAAAGCAATCTCTCTGTTGCTGTCAGGCATTCATTTAAATATAGTTATCTTAGGCCACTAATTTGATTTCACCATGTATTGTTTCCCATTTCTCCTCATTTTCCTGCCAAGATTTTGTTTTTTATCTAGATCTGTTTACCCATTAATCTGTGGCAATAAGATAGAATTAGAGCCGTGATTTTTAGTTCAGATCTTTGGTTTGTCTCAAACACTTTGAGTGCCCATCATATTATACACCATGAGTGCTTGTGTACCTGTGCACACAACCATACCTTCCTAATTACAAGAGAAACAAGAGAAGGGAAAGGAGAGAGCAGAAAGAAATGGAAAACTACAAAAAGCAGCAGTGTGGCTTTAAGATAAGATAAATCTAAGGACCAATTAGTAACTTTAATGCCACGTCCTATTCAGCTTTAGACCAGTTAACGCTTAGCTTTTTAAACTTCAATAGCTATGTAACTTGGGTCTTTAACACACTTTAAATGACAACTTCTATTTAAACTTCTATTTAACGCAGTCCCTATAATCTAGTCGTGCCATATTTAGGGTTCTACACTGAGGATATAATACAATTTAGGGAGAAGCCTTTTCATAGAAGGATGTTTATTTCAGTATTGGGTTTGTTATTGCAGAAAGTTAGATACAAAAATATCTAGCTTTCCATGCACAACATGAAATCAAGTGACAAACTTATATTTTCGAAGGATTTTTAATGGCATAGAAGACACTCGTGACATTTGAACTAACATCAACAATTTAAGGAAAAAACTAAAAGCAAACTATGCAGTGGGGACTGGCATAGCTCAGAACTCTGGAAGTGGACACAAGGAGGATCAGGAGTTCAAGAGCAGCCTCAGCTATACAATGAGCTATAGGCCAGCCTGTGCGAATGATACTCTATCTCAAGAAACCAGAAAGCCCACCCCAGGGTGATAAGTTACAAAAGCTTCAATCCTATCTCATTAAACTTAGGATTAGATTTGTGTTGTATACAGTTCACCCCTGGGGATATTTAAAAGACAAGGAGCTCAGTGGGCTTCCTTAACAAAGGATGGCTCAGAGGCAAGAGGTGGACCCCAAAGCAGCCCCACTAGAACGCATGCTCCCAGTGCGGATGGTGGTTTTCCCATAGCCACATACATAGAGCTCCCTCCCCCCAGTCTTTCTCAGCCTATGTACTCTGGTCCTTTCCAAGATTACAAGAACACATGTTATTAGCACAGAATTCCATAAAACTGGCTGGGAAGAGTGCCTGAATATTCATGAGAAATCTCCATGACCCTCCCTGCCTTTCTATGAGGGAATGTCAACACTCAACAAACCCAGTTGGGATGACCATGTGGGAGCAGACAGATCTTGTCTTACAAAGAGGATAGTTGTTCATGGGAGGGTATTGCTACAGCAATGGGGATAAAGCAAAAAAAAAAAAAAAAGGCAACACAGCGCTTTTTTAAAGACACCTCTCATGGAGTAATGACTCTGAGTGCCACTGCCAAATTGAGTCAAACTTAGCTATCTACCTGGAACAGAGCCCCCCTTTCAAGCAACCTGAGACTTTGTCAGAAGTTAATTATGAAGTAACTGAAAACAAACTTAACATAATTAATATGCTTATTGCCATATATACTTTGGGAAAATAAAAACCTCTGTCAAAGATAAAATTTTAAAATACCCTTTTGTATTTTAACCATTAAAAATGACCCGACAGCACTGTAAACAAGTGAGTTTTCATGTCGCCATGGAGAACCTTGATTTGACCTCATTGCATCTAGAGTCTCGGTGTCTACACTACCTCTAGAAAATGCTAGAAAGAAGATGCAGCTTACTCACTGGCAACTAACGAACTGATCTGGAAGCAAGATGGGACTATGTTCTGAGTTTCAAATCTCCTTCAGAAACACTCCCAAACACACTGTAGCCTACTGTTCATAAGATATGTCTGGACATGGAGAAATATGAATCTTATTGTTTGGTCTCCAAGGCTGAGTGTCCACAAACCCTGCTCTGTAATAAACTAAGTAGATGCTCCAGATTTTCTGTTATCTCTCAGATTCTTTATATTAGCCTCCTATATTTAATAATTGTATTGGGTCAGTGTTTGTGCACTGAACAAATAAAACACGTAACTAATAAACCTACCAGGTGTATAGATCCCTAATCATTGGATCTTTGTGAAGAATCAAACCATTTTATCTTGGGTGAAGTCTTTGTGTATCACTTGAGACAATTTTAAGTTGAAATCTGTTCTATATGTAACATATAAGGTATGGTCACATACCAAGAATTGAATTTTCCTGCCACCTTGAAGTTGGATTTTTCTAGCCCCCAGAGCTGTGAGAAAATAGATGTGTAGTTTCAGACACCTGAGGGATCCCTGTTGCTCTATTATATATGGTAACCTGAGAATGGTAACACAATATTTAAAATGCTTAATAGACCTTAGAGTATTATAGACAGTGTGTAACCTCCAAAGCAGAAAATGAAACAACCTAGCAAGCCAGCATCCACCGGCTCTACTCAGTCCTTTATCCGATTGTTGGTTTCAATGTTTAAGGGCCTTGCATACATCATACTAATTAAGATAGATGCGGCCCTGGCTGTAATGATGTTACAGTGCAATGAGATACAAAGAGTTTGCAATTAAACGAAATGTTGAGTTAAAGCTGAGAGTAAATACATAGAAAATGAGTGCCTGACCTTGACCTGGGAGTGACACCAATTAATGACTAATAGCATAAAGGCAAGAGATAAGGGCTGGCAAAATGAATGCAAAGACTCCAGAGTCTGAAAGATCATGGTCTGACTTTATAGAAGGGAAGGAGAGACTGAGTCACGTATTAATCTGAGAAGAAATGCAGGGATTAACTTAAGCAGTGTACAGGAGTTTGGACTTAACCGTGAGTGGACGGGAACCTGTAAGAAATGTTCAGCAAGATGGTGAGGATCAGACCTTTGCATTGTGTTAGAAAGACCCATCTGGTTAAGGTAGCAAAGGACTCCCCAGGTCACCAACATGAGAGATGAAGAAATTGAACAAGGTAGTCAAGAGATAGGAGAAAGGTTTCAACAGACTTAGTAAGGAAGGCAAACCTGGAAGAGAAGACATAGGAATGGATGGTTCCTAGGTCTCTCAAGGTGCCCCCTGCCACCCATGTAGACAGAGACGAGAGGAAGAAGGTTGTGATGCCCAGGAAACAATAGGGAACAATGGCTTCGACTTGCATTGAAGACAGTTGAATAAATGTGTCAGCAAAGAAGTGGGACAGCACCTTCTGTCTGAAGGGAAACTGTCAGTGCTGTGCATCCCTTGCTGCGTTGGCTGTGCACACAGTAGACAATAAGGCCTGCCTTCAACCTGTCCTCACCATTGTTGGACCTCCCTGGGAAGTGCAGAAATAAAAAGGAATCACTAGAGTCTTGATTGATGCTTTCCCCAAACCACAAAAACTACAAATTAATCAAACTTCCAACAGTCAAAAAGGCTTCCTTAAAAACCAATAGGGCAGTCCTCACCCATCACCCAGGAAGCTTTTCTTGCGACAGACAGAGTCTACTACAGAAAACCACAACCAATCTTAATGCAGAATTATAGATGCCAGACCCAGTGGCTACATCTACAAAATACTAATATGCTTAAGGTTCAGGGGTCATTACAGAAGAGGGGGCAGAAAGATTGTAAGAGTCGGACAATCGGGGAGTTTGCTGTGAGAGTGTGTCTCCCGGTAACACCAGAAACTATACCCATAAAGTCTCACCAATATGTCTGCCCAAACATGATCTGAGAATATCCCAAACTGGAAAGGGAAAATCCCATGAACCCTACACAAAGATCTATAGGCAACTGAGGAAAACTGGGAGCTAGAGAAGAGCACATCCATCGGTTTTCCTTTGCCAAATGGTCATCCTCGAAAAGATAAGTACAGGTAACATTATAGAGACTGAACAGGTCATATTTAGGAATATATATGTATATACATAATCATATATGCATACAATAACAATTAGAGAAAAGGAGGCCATGAATTCGAAGGACCAGGAATGGGCATATGGGAGGGTTTCAAAGGAGGAAAGGGATAAATGTTGCAATTATACTATAATCTCAAATTTTTTAAATAAGGAAACAAAAGTCTATTATTCTTGAGATGGGTTGCCTGATCTACACATTAATGTCAACTCAATTTGTCTTGCTTTACCTTTAGAATATGACCTATCAAGTTAATGAAATATTAGGTTTGTGAAAGATGCTACAGTTGTACTTGGAGAGGTTTGCAGAGACTCATTTTAATTTTTCAGCTTATGTATTTACTGTTTTTTTATGAACTGAGTATATTGAGTGATTCCTATGAGATATTAGTACAGTTCTGGGGATGATCAGAGATTTTGTACAAGTAGTAGTAGATTTGAACTTTGACTTGAAATTCAGGTTGTTGATTTTGACGTTGGAAAGCTCGCAAGCTGGTAATTGCTATGAATATAGTTCTGTCATAAAATAATTTGAAAAATGTTTCCTGGTGAGCACAAGCTAATATTAATGTACTTTGATAATATAAAAACTACATCCATCTCCCGCTACTGTGTAATATTGTTTCAGTTGCATACTGTCCAGTATTTTAGACCATTGACTTTGGAGAGAACTTACCATCAAGGCATAAATGTAATTATACCATAAATACCCATGTGGAGACCCAATAAGAGAACTCTGCAGGGAGGACAATTAAAGGCAGTATAAAGTTTCAAAATGCTCATCCCTCTCTTACGTGCTCATATGAACACTAAGTCAAAATAAAAAGTGTACTCTGCCCTCTTCTGCCCTAGTTAATTGCCGTTACTTTATTTTAAAACTGTGTGCAAGACCTTGGGAGAAGCTCTAGTATGGTAATCATCAGGGTGGTATTAAAGGAGAAAGGCAAGACTTCATTTTTCCATACACAGCATACAGCTGAATGATTCAGGAGGTTATAAAGTATAGTTACATTGCTACAAGCAAGGATCGGGACTTCTCAAATAGGAGCCACACCTGGAAGAAGTCAAACACTCTATGTAGGGTTGAAATCTTCTAAGATTTCCTCCCAAGCCAATTTGGCCTGTCTATTGCTGTTGTTATCATACAGCTCATGTTTGGGCAGTCCTGGCTTTTTATGAGCATAGCTTCTGACATTACTTGGAAACACAGTCTTACAGCAAACTCCCTGACCCTCTGGTTCTTACAATTCACACACAAACACACACACACACACACACACACACACACACACACACACACACACACCCTCTTCTGTAATGTTCCCTAAGCCTACATACAGGAGGAGTGTTTTATAGATGTATCCACTGAGGCTAGGCTCCAAATTCTGCATTAGGATTGCCTGTGGTTTTCTGTAATAATCTTCATCTGTTGCAAAGAGATGTTTTCTTCAGGGAGCAGGTGAAGACTATACTTCTCTGTGACTACAAGGACAAATATTTAGAAAGCAGTTCAGGGTTATGAACCTGGTGGTTGTAGATTCTTCTCCAAGATGTAAGACTTCACTAGCCCTGGGTAGTTGGCTCAATTTTCAGTTCTATGTATGGTTTCCCTCTCATTGAGCAGGTCTAAGTCTAATTAGAGAGCTGTTGTTTATTGCCAAGGTATGTGTGCCTCTAATGCACCCTTATGGTTATCCTGCCATGCTGGTCATTGTCATGGTTTATAGACATAATAGCTGGGAAGAACTGTTTGTTGCTTCTTTTCTTCGGGAACTTTGGGTACCATAAAATCTAGTTCTCTGGGGAGAGGGATTCAGGTCAGTTCCAGCTCAGGAGCCTCAGGGTCCTATGTCTGAAATAAATGATAATTCAGCAAGAGAGACTAACCTTCCACTTCTGTTCCTGGGAACCAAGGACAGTAGCAATAGCCTATAGTATTTTGGGGGTCTCTTGAACAGCCCTGACCAACAACTCAAATTAGGGCTTTTCATGTCTGGTATTGTTATTGGGTTTTTTGTCTCTGTTGTTGTTTGTGTGTTGGTTTGTTGTAAATGCTTTTGGGCTCTTGGAAGGAGCATCGTCAGCCTGGATGAGAAAATTTCATGCAGAATATATATGTATATTTATACACAGATCGTGTACATGGGTTATGGAGTATTTATGTAGATAGTAAATAGTATGGTTCCTTATGACATTCATTTTTTTATGATTCTGCATATGTTAGCTTCGTGTACTAACCACTTGAATCCCCTACCTTCATAAAACCCCTGTCTGCTCTCTCCTATTCCCTCAAATTTCTCATCCCTAGTCATTTTCTCTCTTGACCCCCCAAGACTGACCAGGGCCATCTGTGTGACTATGGGTTTGGATCTATGAGTTAGAGTCTAGCGGGTCTTGCATAAAGAACACAACTGAAGAAGTGACTCCTCTTTCCCAGAACCTATCAACAATCAGTGATGCAGAAGTAAAGAGAGGGTTCTGTGAGTCCCTCCCCCAAACTGACTGTTAATAGGCTAGTCTTGTGGAGGCCCAACGCAGCTATCCACAGTTAGTGTGAGTTAATAATTACACTAGTTGTACTAAGTCTGGGTTTCCGGGGGGCGGGGGACAGCAGTGGCATTTTGAAACCTTGTACTCTAGACAGAGTTGACCATGACTAATAGAAGTACAATTAAAAGTGCTTTGGAACCATTATTGACACCATCTATTAACTGAGGGGGAAATGTCACACAAAAAAAGTAATCTATATCATTATAGGATTATTGAAAGTAGACCTCTCTGCACGATTTAACATTCTGAAATTTTACTGTGCTTTAACGTATGATAAATTATCTTGATATACAGAGCCCAGCCAAACTCTGCCATAAAACAGTTACCAGACAATAATATTGACTTCTGAATAGTATAAATGATCTATCTTCAGAAGTTCTGTGGAAGCTGAACGCTAACTGCACAGTTTGTAAATTCATGACAAAAAATGTTGAAATCTCCAGTTTTAATGATTTCACGTGACTGACGTGTGAGTTGTCTGAAACACGGCTTCTCTGAATCATCTGATTTAATCTCTCCTGCATTCGTTTGAAAAGATGATCGGCCTCCTTCCCGTCTCACAAATGTGGAAACTGAGGCTTAGGAGAGAATAGTAACTGCTCTGAAGTTGAAAGGATCTCAAGCAACCCTGTATAACTCTTGACCCCAATATCTAAGCCACTGGTAGTAGTAAAGTTTATACAAGATGTCGATGAGTTAAACTTAGACTTTGTGTGTCATTGATTTTGATAAAAATCCATTCATAAATGAATTGGTAAGATTTCAGTGACCAACTAATGGAATGTCTAAAAACCTGTTATTAATGAGATTCTCCGCAACATATATATCCCTATATGAGTCTGTTCCTGTTTCAGTCATTTAGTATGCTTTTTTTCTTCAACTCATATTTCCACAGTGATCTTCGCTGCTCCAATTTGACCACATGTCCTGATCACAGAATAGCTCAAGACAAGCGTTCTTAAGGAGATGCCTTGTCTCCACTGACATTAAATGCATGTGCAAATACAAGCACGCTTCTCTTTTGCATATTTGAAGAGCAGCACTATGACTAAAGGGATAGGAAATATATCCTGTCTGAAACATAAATTATGAGGCTCGAGAGAGGGTTCACCAGTTACGCATGCTTGCTGCACTTGCAGCAGACCCAGGTCTGGAACCTAATGCTCACGGCAAGCAGCTTAGAGTCACCTGTAACTACAGCTCTGGGGATCGGATGCCCTTTTCTGGCTTCTGCAAGCACCAGATGCGTGGGTACATGTCCACAGAGACACACAGATGTATGCACACACACTCACATGCACACATGTGTGTACACACACATTAAAAGCTAAAACAAAATAAAATAAAAATAAAACAGTAAGTTGTATAAACTCTTTACCAGAAAACTCTTCTGTTTAAAATATGGTATATCTGTGGTGCATTTTATTTTCCTTCTTAGTAAAGATTGTGTTTTCCGTGTTATTAGTGATCATTGGTGCAAGGCAATGAGATGAACAAGGATCAAACATCGGAGATAGTCAAAAGCTGAACAGCTAAAATCATTTCCTTTGTTATCAGACTCTTTAGATTAGTTCCCCCTCTGTTGAGTTTTTAAAAATATCTTAATGCTATGGGCTGTACTGTGCACCTCCAAAACTCATATGCTACTCCCTAAACCTCAGTACCTCCACTGATGTAAAGAAATCAGTCCCCATTCAATATTAATGCTGAACTGTAAACTTTCACCATAACTCTTACTCTGAAGTATTACTAGATATTGCTACAGCAAATATCTTTATGTCTCAGATGCTCAACACTGTGTGAGGGACAAGCAATGAGACATGTGGAATGAGGGGCAAATGGGATTTCGTGAATATTGCTATCTCGACATTATTTGTCCAAGTTTGATTACACAGTGTTGCCTGTGTGTGAATGAGTGTGGGACCATCTACTGTATCATGGACAGCTGCTCGGTGCCCACATCTCTGTGAAAACTGCCTCCCTCTCCTCAACATCCATCTGTTACTGTGGCTCCATTTTCTTCTGAGGGCACTAATCGTGTTGAGTAAGGGTCTCCTCTTTAGATAGCCTGTCTCCAAACACATGTTCTGATGTACAGGAGCATTGGGGTTTAGCACATGAGTATGGGGGCACAGAATACAGCTGATGACACTGAGATACTATACCTAACCATTATTGATTTCATAGAGAGATGATCCCAAATGTCGTAAAGGCGATTCTGAATAATAAATTAGTCTTTCTTAAAATTGGCAATTTTGAACATTCCTGTGAATCTGCACAGCTCTCTGTTGCTGACGCCCATCACACATCTTCTTCGTCTTCCTATCTGTCAAGGGATTTCCATCTGGCCTCCCCAGCTACCCAGTGTGACCGCCTTTCCATTGGATGCCCTGGAGCTGCAGTTTCAGCTCACTGTGACCCACCCAAAGTGGGTATCAGGGCTGAATTTGGATCCTCTGCAAGAGCAGTCTGTACTCAACGTCTAAGCCATTTCTCTCATCTCCGATGCTTTTTTGTTTTTTAAACAAATCATGGTTTTAGAAACTTTTAAATGCACACAAAAAAAAATATGCAAAAATGGTGCTACACATGCATGCTTCCAAATTTCTCAACAACGAACATGGAACTCTTCACCAGTGACTTGAAATAAGCTGCCACCTTACTTATCCAGGGAAGTTACAAATAATTCCAATTTGTTTGTACTTATTAAAAAGCAGGGACCATAAATTATGAAGGAGAAAGAAGAGGACAAAAGAGAAAAATGATGGGACGGGAGAAAAAATGTTTCCGTTCCCAAGAGGTGTTGCATTAATGTTCCATAATAGCCAAAGTGGTCATAATATTCCACCTTCACCAACAAGGAGGACAGCAGTAACATCTTGGGACAAGTGTGGATATGTTCAAAACCGTAAGAACATAAAACTCTATCACATAGCTTTAATGGGGCAAAAAAAACCAAAAAACTCCCCAAGCTGTTATAATTTGTTGTTATGTGCTTGAATATATTTATAATTAAGCCAATATTTTCCTATGATTTTTTTCAACTTCTTGGAGATATGATTTCACAGTCACTGACACATAATTTTGCTGAATCTTGCTGAAACTGCACGTTGGTTGGGGAGACAACTTGGAGAGCCCGCACTGTAATGCGAGCATCCGTAGACAAGAAACATGTCAACAAGAAAGGTTACTGCTTTATTCAATCTTGTTTCCATTGTACAGATGAACTTCATCTAAACAGGTCTCCATTCAATTCTTGTCAATTAGATATAAAATAAAAAGGAGGGAGGGGTTATGTGCTTAGTGAAAGGCTTCATAAAAAAATAGAAGACCAACCAAAAATCTTGTCCATTCCTATTTCTTCATCATCATCATCATTATTATTATTATTTGATTTGCATCTGAGAAATGGGAGGGTAGCCCTGGAGATACTCAGGAAGACATGAAAGGTGGAAAGCGATCAGACCAAGTTCTATCAGGACAAGACCTATCCTGGCAAAGACAGAAGTCGCCACCTACAGGTGTCAGAGGCGCACTGTCGCCTATTTGAAGAAAGAATTTGTAATAGGGACATTTTTTTTCCATGAGAGGAATTGATCATTAAGGAGCTGGCAGCCTGCCCAGATCTGCAAACCTGCATGAACTCTCACCCTGCTTTGATGCATTTTAATATTGTGTGAGCACCTTAAGCAAATACTTCTCAGTTTATCCACCTTCCTTTCTGCTGGAATTCCTAAGACAGCGGAGTGAAAGCCCCAGACCTCCCAGCACTGGGCTATTAAGGAATAGCTAGGAATATTAAGGACTATTAAGGAATTCGCTTATGCTGTAAAGTGGGCATCTCTGACATGAGAATATTAGAGTAGCTTAATAGAAAATTCCACGGAGTCCAGTTCAAATACAACCTGTGGCTTCAACAGATTACCTTGGGAGAACTATTTCCCTTCAAAGATCTTTGTTTGCTCAGCTGAAAGATGAAAAGATGAAGGCCACTGTAGCGTCTCCCTCAAGGAGTTGTTAGAGATTAAATGAGATCCCGGTGTGTGGGCCTAACCGTAGCAGCTGCCTAATGAAACCCGTGCTTGAAGGCTGATCGCTTTCTGTTTGCTTGATCCCTTTCAGCCATAACCTACCAACAACTCAAATGATTTTCCTAAACCGTTGCATGAGTTTTATCCAGGTATTTGAAATCTATGTGGCCATTAGCTAAACAAGTCTACCTTCATAAACGTGGCATTCTTTTTTTCCTCCTTCTTTGGCTGATTTGAAGCCATGGAAACCCTATAACACTACACCTCTGGGGAGACCTATTTATCTTTGAAGCAAACCTAATTGAACAACTAAAGCCAAAGAAGATATCCAAGAGATAGCCCACCTGCCTGCCGAATAACCCCTCCCCGTTAATTCCACACAGATTGGAATTTTTGATGGAAATGAGATCAGCACCGTGTAAGTTTTTAGTCCACAGTATTCAAATCCTGTTTCTCTGTAGATTCCATGTGTGTGTGGCATTTTTAAACAACGGTTGTTTGATTTTAAAAAAAAAAAGCCTCCAAACTTATTCTTTATGCAGCTGTTGCTTTCATATTTTAGAATATAAGTTTTAATTATAGAGTGAAACATTTCATCTGGAACTTCTTGGAAATATTCCTAATTCATCAGCCAGCCATTTCTTGTACCTTAATAGCTCTAGTCTCATTACTGGAAGAAAAAAATATTTGGAATCCAATACACATTGAACAGCTGAGAATATATTAAATTTTGGGGGCCATAAAAAGAAATAATTGTGTTTTGAGCTCTCTGGACATTCTGCCCTTTAGTTCCAGCCCACACAACTCTGTGAACTCGGTCTTGACTGAGCACTGAATTCAGGCGCATGATGTAGGCATGCAGGATTACTCATAAGCATAGATTTCTTTTAAAAGGTGGGAGGGGCAAAAAAGAAAAACAACCGGAAATGTTGCTTTTTTTTTTTCTTTTCTTGTTAAACTCGCTATATAAAGCAGGCTTTGTGATCAGGATTTGCTCAGAAACCTGGAGACAGTCTGTCATCTCTAAGTACACAATCAAACACTGGTCTTTTTTGTTTTTTTTTTTTTTAATGCACTGAAACAGGGATAAAAGGCAATTTGTCTCTTAGAAGACAGGGGCCCTGTGAATCTGCAATGCTGGTCGTCTAAACCCAATTTCAGAACCTGCATAAAAAAATAGACAAGATCTAAACCACTGAAAACATCAAGGATACGTGGTTTGGTTTGGTTTCTTTCTGAATTATTTCTTTTTCCTAAAATATTCCTGTTAACTAAGTACACGGAGAAGATGTCGTGAGAACGTGAAGCTCACACTGCACTGACCCTCACGCCGCACTAGTGAAGAAAGACGGCACCGCGGAGGGCAGAGTAGAAAACCCAAAACGACTAAGAAATGGATGAAGCCACGATCTAACAAGAATCCCTAAGAAAGAGGACACTCCGAGCATACGTAGGATCTCAGTATAGTATCTGGGAGGGGGAGGGCAAGGAATTCAGTGTTTACTGCATTAGTAGTTATAGCCCAAGAGAGGGAGAGGGAGGACTGGGAGAGAGGGGGGAGGAGGAGGAAGAAGGAGAAGGAGGAGGAGAGAAAGGAGGAGGAAAAGGGGAGGATTTAGGATTACTCGCAAGCATGGATTTCTTTTAAAGAAATAAAGAAGAGAGGAAGAAAGAGGGAGAGGTGGAGGAGGGAGGGGGAAGAAGGAGGAGAGGGAGAGGAACGAAGAGGGGAGGGGCCAGGAAGAGGGAAGATGAAGAGACAGAGACTGGGAAATCGAGAATGCTGATCGAAGGCTGATACAAAGCCTGTGGAGACTCAGCACAAGGTCGTAAGAGCCATGAGGCAACCGTGAGACTGGAGATCATGACAGGTAATATTTGCCTTCTTGGAGGCCAGTGGCTATTACAAGCGCATCCATCCATCGCCAAACCAAGTTAGGAGGGTTGCAACTCTGTTCTTAGTTTGCTTTTTATTGTTGTGATAAAACACGCCGACCGAAGACCCAGCAGAGGAATCTTAATTTTTTTTTTTGTTTCTTTCAATCTGCTTATTTTTATGATATTCTTTCATTACTTCTTTCCCAACTCATTTTGCCGTAGACAGGATTATATTGCTGCAAGTGCTATTAAAACCCCATGCAATTGCCCCCATTTGAAACTTCAGAGTAAATATAATTACCTAACCCACTGATGTTTATTGCCCTGTTGCAGGGGCTCATTTACCTGAGTATTTCCTGGAATTATTTTTGAGCCTGAGATTTGGGGCGTGATCAGGCTACACTAGTTTAAGTCAACAAACAGTATTAAACTAACAGCTATGGAAGGTGTTAACTTCTCTGGGAAACTTACCTGCCATTAGTGTAACTTAATCATCCCCGGAGAGGTGAACCATGGGCTTCTAGAGTCTTCAGATCACAGGGACAGGGAAATAAGTATATTAGCATGGTATTAGAGGAAACCACTCATTGTAACGTGGGTCAAACTGAGAAAAATAACTGTACGATCCGTTTCTTTTGAAGTAGGAACATTAAAGTACATTAAATCTCCATAAAACATGCTGCATTTTAGTGTGACATACGAAGGTGATTTACATGAATGAATAATCTCCCATCAAGTCTGCTTGAAATTATGAGCATTCACTTTCTGTCTCAAAGATCTCTTCTTTACGTTATGCACAAAATTAACTCCTATGACATAGAAAGCGGTGTCTCTCTTAACATTAAGGAAACTGTAATTTAATGAGAAAGAAACAATGGTCGGTGAGACATGACGCTATAGCTGGGCCATCTTATTTTCGATTTCCCTTCTTTCAAAATAGAAAGGACACGCTTTGGGGCGGGGATACCCCGGTACATGCAACAACAACATTGTTGAATAACAGACTTTCTTGGCAGTCTGTTACCATGACAACAAGCACACCATCTGCAGGCGATACTATCCTGTTCCTTCCTCATCAGACTTCTTATGGTAAAATGTAATGTCAATTTTTTTTTTAAAGATCAGCAAACTAAACTGCAATCCAGAGGTTCTCAACCTGTGGGTGGCAACCTCTTTGGCGGGGGGTGGGGGTGGGGGTGGAGGTGTTAAATGACCCTTTCACAGGGGTCGTCTAAGACCACCTGCATACCAAATATTTATATTGTGATTCATACATAACAGTAGCTAAATTACAGTTATGAAGTAGCAACAAAAATAATTTTATGTTTAGGGGTCACCACAACAGGACGAACTATATTAAAGAGTCACAGCATTAGGAAGGTTGAGAACCACTGCTAACTGTATTATACATAATGGATACAACGTGAACCAGATGTGTATCTTGTTTTTTCCATCCAGAATTGCTAAAGCTACCGCATTAACCACAACAGGAACTACACCCAAGTCAGTGCTCTTAAGATCCACCCCAGGGAATTGTTAGCAGCTATAATGTAATCAGAGAATTCAAAGCATGTATCAGTATGTTTCACAAAAACCACATTTACCCTTCCTTGACTATCACCAAAGAGTGAATATGCCTTTCAGCTTTAGTTCACACCATGAAGCAAAATGTACTCTGCACAATCATCAATTCCCTGAGAGCCGTGTTGTCATAGATATTGATGTAGATTCACCAGATATAGATGATTCAGGGAAGAGAACAGTTTATTCTTTCATCTAACTAAATCACTGGTTCTAGACTGGAGCCTTGGAGCCTTACAGCATTTCTGTCTCCTTACAATCTAGGCTTAATTCTTGACATGGAAGGCTTCAGTGTTCATACAATCTAGAACATTTAAACTTCTAGCCCAGATCTACAAGACTTCAACCTTAGCCTTCCGAGACTTACTGCTGACCGAGCCACTCTGACTAGCTCCTTCTGAACTCTGTCTCTTCTTGTTCAACTAACTCCTGCCTCAGCCTCTGTAACTCTTCTAATAGTCATTCTTCAGCTTACTCTGTTAACTGCTCCTTAACTGACTCTCTTACTTGCTGCTTCAACTGACTCACTCTGACTCTTAAACTAACTCTTCTTAATTGACTGTTAACTGAATGGCTCTCTTATGTAACTCTCTTTCACCGTGCTGAGAGCCCACCTTTTCTCTTGAGAGTTGGGCATGTCCTTACTCTGCTAACTCTTCCTCTGGTTAATCATTTTGTCTGCCATTCACTCTGACTCATCTCAGAAGTCACTTCCTGTGTGACACTGACTCCTTCTGAGTTCTGCTTCCTGTGACTGCTTCTACTATTTTTCCCCCTGAAGGATTAAAGGCTTGGACTACCACTGCCCTCTGAATACTAGGATTAAAGGTATTTTTGCATTCTATCCAGACCACACAAGCCTCTGAATATAGACCCCTGGAATACAGACCCCAGCTTTCACACAAGGCTATTCCTCTACAAGAAAGGTGGGAATAAGTCCTGTCCTAATGAAAATCATTAGAACTGCCAGGAATGCCTCATAACTAGAAAGGAGGGAGCTGTTTTTCTCCTGAGGAAGTGGTAGCAAGACCACTTACATGGGTAGTTTGAAAGATATACACTCTATGGTATGGAAAGTATTAGTGAGCCTTGGGGAGTAAGACCCTCTCAGTTTGCTGAAGACCTTCAGAAGTAACACAGAGGTGTCAGCCAGTCCTGAGAATGTCATTTATCCTGACAGCTAAGTTGGAAAAAACTGTGATGAAGGGAAGATCACTACCCATGAAAGATGCAAGAAAGAACCAGGTTTAACTTGTGCGTGATTTGCATGCACATTCGAAGTCTCTGCTGGTCTGCACTCACTTCAGTGTCTGTTGAATTGTCTTCTAGCCAGCTATGGACATTTTTCTCCTTAATGTTTCCCAAGCTTCTGGGAATTTGATTCCCATCACCCAAGTGGTAGCTCATAGCCATCTGTAAATCCAGTTCTGGGGCATCTGGTGCCTTCTTCTGAACTCTGTGGGAACTAGGCATGCTCATAGTGCACATACATACATGTAGGAAAACACTGTTATGCATAAAAGAAAACAAACAAATCTAAAGAATTGTAAACACGCATGTTTTCATACGCATTTGCACATGCTCACAGGCACAAACATACAAACATGCATACACTCTCATGAGCACACATGCGATTTCACTCATGCACACACACACACACACACACACACACACACACACACACCATGCAGGAATACATACGTGCATGCACACTAACCACCACATGGAATATTTTGATTACTGATTTGGGCAAACGCTTTCTGCAAGTCAAAGACAAGTGGAGATCTCAACAGAACACAGCATTCTCATGGAATTAAAAAGATGCAGTCATCAATCTCAGGGTGTATTTCTTTATCCCATGACCTGCATTCCCAAAACCATCCCATAATTGAAGGGCCAAGGGAGCTGAAGAGATGGCTCAGTGCTTAAGAGCATGTACTGCTCTCGCAGAGGACCAATATTTATTCCCAGCACCCACATCCGCCAGTTCACAAACACCTGTAAACTCCATCAGGAGATCCAATGCCTTCTTCTCACCTCCACAGGCTCCCATGCACAGGTGCACACATCCACGCACATGCACATGCACACACACACATTCAAATAAAATATATCTCTCTTCTTTCAAAGAAAGCAAAAAGAAAAGCTGAGGTCTGAGCCGGTGGACTCTCTAGGGCTCTTCAGAACATGAACGTCAGAAGCTAACCCTTCTTAAAGTCAGACACCACTCAATCCGCCAATGATAAGTCAACCCTGTGCTCAAGCAACCCTTCACTACGTGTGCTCTATGGGCATCTTCTCCCTGCTTTGTATTGCTACCTACTTGTTGCTGATGACATTTGAAATCTTTAGCCTCCATTTTGGGGCTCATCCAAGGGTCCGACAATCTTCTGAGTATGTCTATTCAAAGTAGATTGCACTCTGAGCCCAGGGGCGGCTTGTATTGATTCTGAGCTCTGCTCCAGTATCTGTTTGTTGTAGAATCCCATTTCTTGGTATTGTTTTTCTTCTTGCAATGGCATACTCTCGTATCAGAGTGTTTTACACTTCTACCAAAAATGATAATAATAATAATGAGATGATGATAATGATAAAATAGTATTTGCTACTCACAATCCAGAAACAAAACAAGCAAGATCATTGGATTTCCGTGTTCACTGTGTAGACGTCCATTTTATTTTATTTCAGTATGTTACGTGAACCTTCGATTTTTCCCTCCAGCACCCACTTTGGAACCCTTCTATGTATGTTCCTCAGATGTAAGCCTGGACCATGGCGGAGTCTGAGAGGTCAGACACCGAGGTTGCAGAGTACAGAGAGATGATGGACCCAGATTCTTTGCAAACATGCCTTGAAATAACCTTCTTAGTGTTGGTCTCACTTTTCCCCTTCATAAAGCTCCCAAACTTTACTAATTTCTGGGCCTTTGGACGAGGCTTTGGAGAAAACATTTGGACTTGACTCATTGACAGGTTACGATTCATCTTTTTCTGAATATCTAAGCTTAGGTTCCATTCTCTTTTCCTAATAGATCTCTGTCTTTGTCTAAGTTCATTTCTAAAATCTCCTGCACATTCGTGTAGTTTTCAGCAGGACTGGCAAAAATGGATCTGTCCAAACTACCATCTACACCCAAAGTCTCAAATGTGTGTGTGTGTGTGTGTGTGTGTGTGTAATATTTTTTTATATATTACATATAAAAGTTCCACAACGTTCACTTAAACATTCGAGGGCTTAAGCTTAGAGAAATGGGAAGGGCCCACCAGACATTTTCCAAGATGCCGAGTTCCAGCATCAGCAAAAAGAATCGGCTGAAAGATGCACCTAAGCGTCCATCAGCACTCCACTCACTGAATCTTTCAGCCAATTGACTGTATTTCCCGGAAGCCCTGGTGACTGCAGAATCTGCAGACCTTTTCACGTTGGAAAGGTAAGCTCAAAGAGGAAAAAGTGTCCATTACTGGAAAAGGAATTAAATATCACTATCACAAAATTGAAATTATGAAGCACCATCTGTTGACTCTGACTTTATTTCTCGTAAATTCAGAAGTGTACATTAATATTCTAGCTTTAGAGGATGCTACCACAGTGGCAAGCCAGCAAGGCCTGCGAATGCGTATGTATGGTTTGTAATGTTTTTCATTTATTCAGACACGTCCCATGAAGGACATTTGACACATTGCCTAGATAATTTTATGCTGTGGTCAAAGGAACACTTTGAAGTCACGGGTTTTAGATAAATTTTCAATATTTTGTTAATAGGATTTCCTAGCACAGAACTGGAAAGAGAAACCGGATTCTAGCCGTGTGATCTTTAAAATGTACTTCCATTCTGTCAAATAGAAATCATCACACAGAACACAGCCTCCAACTTTGCTTGCTGCGATGAAGCCAGCATCCATTTGAACTTTCAAATTTTTGTTTTGAATCCATTCCTCTGGCTCCTTGAAAACATGAAACTGCACTTGTTCAAGGTGTAGTCCACAGCAGCCAGATCTTATTGGACATGTTCTCAGCTGCCAGGGGAGCAGCCTTCAGTAGAAAGCCAAGAGATGACAGTTGAGGACCAAGGACATAGTTTCATGGATCATTGTTTCCTGGTAGGATCTACCTACGTCTCCTATTCATGAAAACACTTGCTATGAGATAAACGAACAGGTGTTCAACATGACTTTTGCACCCCTTTTAAACCGATGCAGCTGAAAGTGGAAAGTCTATAAGACACTGGAAATCTAGTATTAGCAATGATTACAATAAAGTTAATCTAGAAATTTTAGACTCAAATTTAGACTAAGAAGACTGCATCCAGAGTCTGAGAGAGACCCAGTAAGTACTTCAGTCTCTGTGAGGATTACGGTAAGCCATGTTCAATCCAATCCAGGATACAGGCAAACAAATCAAACAAATCAAATTTGTATCATCAATAAGTATTGCCAAATTCAGCCCTGTTAAGGTTCCATTGTGGATAGTATGTTTAAGGGGAATGTTTTCCAATGGTCCAACCCCATCCACCTTGCTGGATCTCCTTGATGTGGATAGTACCGTGCTCTTGGTGAGCTCTTCTGTACCACCCTTTGTCTGGTTCTTGTCTTAGTCAGAGTTTCCATTGCTGTGGTTGAAACACCATGACCAATGCAGCTTGGAAAGGGAAGAGGTTTGTTTGGCTTATTCTTCCACAGCACAGTTCATCATCAAAGAAATTCAAGATAAGAACTCAAACAGAACAGGAACCTGGAGGCTGGAGCAGAGACCAGTGCTGTTTACAGGCTTGCTCACCATGGCTTGCTTGCTCACCATGGCTTGCTCACCATGGCTTGCTCAGCCTGCTTTCTTATAGAACCCAGGACCACCAACCAAGAGGTGGCACCACCCACTATGAGATGGGCTCTCTCCCATCAACCACTAATTTAACAAAATGACCTACAGGCTTGCCTACAGCCCAATCTTATGAAGGAATTTTCTCAGGTGAAGATCCTTCCTCTCTAATGACTCTAGATAACCCCCAGCTCCACAGAAAAATGGAAATACCCCACAGTGAGTAGCCGAAGTTACTGACACCGAGGACACACTGAGAACTATCTGCAGTGTGTGATAGAAGAACCAGCTGGTAGCTGTTAGTCAGCCCTTAGACAATCCAAGCTCTTAAGTATGTCATTGCAAGTCCAATCCTTAACAAAAGATCTTTTAATCTAATCGATGAAGGCATCTGTTTCTCTAGTGGAAGTTCCAGAATTCAGAGATGAATTTCTGGAAACAATGAACGAGGCTGCTGAAGAACCTTTCCAACATCCACCAGCGTGTTGGCATCCCCTCACTACTTCTGAATCAAGAAATGTCTTCCTTTCATATGAACTTGATAATAGCGTGCTTTTCCTCTCCCGCTCCCTTTATTACAGTTCGCTTATTTCTGACTTTTGTCATAACTATAACATTTTCAGATCTAACATACCTTTTCTCTAATTAAGACTTGAGGGATTATTTCTGCTCTCGTAGCAGCTCATTTCAGCCTTTTTTTTTTCAAATTTCTGTGTGTCAAAAATTATATTTTCTAAGCTTCATAAACACTGAATTTGCATTTAAATATGATTCATTTTCCCAGGAAAAGACAATCCCTTCAAAGAACAGCTTAGTCCTGCTTCACTGTGGAGACACAACTGTGTCAGCCACATAAAATGGAGCATTCGTACTAAATGCAATGCATTTCTGCACGATTCACTCTGCGTGCTAATTGAGAGTGAATTACTGCTATTTCATAATGTGTCAAACTAAGCCAGATTAGCCTTTGAAAAGGACTCTGTGCCAACAAGGAAAACCAATCATGTCGTTTGTCAGAAGTGTTATATTCCACATAACAGGGACAATGCCGAATTATAAAGAATATGGAGAATAAATGGGGAGAGCCTATTATTTATAAAAATTAATATCATAATTTAACTTTTGCTTTCTGATACAGCATACATACTTTGAAAACAAGTAAGTGCCTTAGTGTAAATTGAATTTGATCCTCATTCTTTATAAATGAAAACATCATAATGTAAGTTCTATTATCAAGCCAGGGCATAAAATCAGAGTAAAAATTATGGGCCCATGGGCTGGAGAGATGGATCAGTGGTTGAGAGTCTTTGATGCTCTTGCAGAGCACCTGGGGTTTGGTTCCCAGTATCCACAGGGCTGCTCACAACCATCTTTAACTACGGTTCCAGGGAATCTGGCACCCTCTTCTGGCCTCTGTGAGGTCTACATGTCATGGTGCACAGACATACATGCAAGCAAAACATCTATCATGCACATAAAATAAAAGTAAATAAATCTTTAAAAATGAATAAATTCTTCTTTAAAAATATGGGCCCAGAAGAGTACATATGATATATACTGATAAAGTGGAGGTGTTTTGCGTGTCGTATATTGGCTACGTAAATGAGTTCTGCACGTCATACGTTAGTGTGAATGAGTTTTACAAGACACACATTGATTATGTAAATGTGATAAAGACAAAAAACGTGCGTGGCGTGAGAGAACCAACAACATTGTCCAACATGATGAATCAGGAATCATACAGCCCAAAATGAATTCAATGCCAGTATTTGCTCTTTTCTCCTAAATCAGTGCTGTTGCACTGTTACTTTATAAAATTGTGATGGTACCACGATCTTACTCACTTTTTATGTTTCTGTAGTAAAATACCTAGTCAAAAGCAACTTAAGGGAGAAAGAGTTTATTCTGTCTCATAGTTTCAGGGTTCTGTCTGTGATGATGGGAAGTCCCAGCAGTACAGATTTGAGGCAGCTGATCACGTGATATACACTGTCAGAAAGGAGAGACCCATAAATCCGCCTGCTGAGATAGCTTCCTCCTTGCTATTCAGTCCATGCCTCATGCCCAGGGATTGGTACCACCACCCTCTTCTAAGATGGATTATCCCAATCCAATTAACCAGGTGAAAATAGTCCCTCAAAAGTATGCCCAGAGATTAACCTATCAAAGCAATTCCTCACATGTGTGCCTGGAGGTCTGTCTTTTAAGTGATTCAAGATACTGTCAAGTGGGCAAACTATTAACCATTTGGTTTGCAAGGAAGGCGGATACAACAACGTCTTGATATAATTGGAGATTATATTCTACAGGTCTTGGATATAAGAGACACAGGGAGCACATTTGGTAAACCCGGAAACAGAGGTGTTTGTGGATGCAGCAGTCCCACAGTGTCTGTCATCCTAGACCAGCTGTTCTAGGACTGTTCAGGGACACCCCGAAGGCTGCCCCCTTCTCACAGGGCTCCACTACTCCCTGGGCAACTCAGTTTGCTATTAAGTCAGCAAATGTCTCCATTAAACTTATTCTTTAGCCAATAAATGGTGGTATAGGTGAATTATTTCAGAGCCTTGTCAGATACAGTCAATCTTCAAACCACCAAGGGCAGGCTTATCTCCCAAAAATTTAGCCTAAAGTCATGTCAGTCATTTGTTGTAAAGTTTTCAGCATCGTGAACGTATACAGATCTGCTTCACAAATACCATTGACTGGGATATTCGGGAAGATCTCCAGTCTTAATCCTCCCACAACTAAAACAAAGCTCCTCTTTGGCTTGGAGCTTTGTTTCAGTTCCCCCAGAACATTCTCCTGCTTCTCGTTAAGAAGGCGAAAGTCCTTGTTCACAGGGCTGTAATCTGAATGCTGAAACATCACTTTCCATAGAATGTTGGAAAGGTTATACAGATTACTATCTGGGAAGAGCACATTTTTATACTTTCTCCGATCGAGTTTGCCTGCAGACATCATATACTGAGAGGAGTAATTGAATGAAAGCAGCCCGTGTTTAGTTAGGATCTAGCAAATAGTATACAGCTGTGAACGCTAGCCACGATTTCTCCAGTTGTGCTTAACTTTATCTGCTATATGCCCACAGCCTTAGCAAGCTCCACAGAGCAGCCAGGCTGTGACTTCACACTCCCTGGTTCCACTTCAGCTGCCCTTCGTCTAAGAACCTCTCAGTACGCACTTGCACTAATAGTTTACTGCATATGAATACTTTTATTAGATTCTTTGGTCTAAACTGTGTTTATCTTGATATAATTATATGGAGATGGGGCCTTTGGGAGGTAATTGAGTTTAGACTGGGTCATGATGACATAACCCACCCAACCCCTCTCTCTCCTGCTCCACAAGAGGGTAGTCTAATGAGGAACCTGACATCAGAACCCAAGGATCTCAGACTTCCTTCTTCCATGTCCTTATATAGGTTTACCTCAGAAAGTGTGGCTCAGATAAGGCATGTGTCTTCCCACCTCAAAATCCAGACTAGAAGTGGATCTTCCTACTTCAAATTAAGCAAAAAAAAAAAAGCTCACTGGTATGTCCTCCAATTTTGGATTTTAGTCAATGCCAGATTTAGTCAAGTTGACAACCAAGACCATATCTCAACTAATTGTATTTGAGCCAGGCAGTGGTAGTACATGCCTTTAATCCCAGCACTCAGGAGGTAGAGGCAGGGGAATCTCTGTGAGTTCGAGGCCAGCCTGGTCTACAGAGTGAGTTCCAGGACAGCCAGAGTTACAACAGAGAAACCCTGTTTCTGAAAAAAAAAAGTGGGTTTGAATATGTCTATATGAATGTCTTTGATGCACATTGGCTATTGACCTTTAACTAATTAATTCAGACAGAGGATGTGGCTCAGTGGTAGAGTATTGGCCTAGCACGTGCAAACTCTTTGTTCAATCCCTAGTGTTCAATCCCATACACACATGCATCCATACATACTCGGCACAGAATTGATTAATCGCCATGGCAACCCCTTACTCTTCTAAAATAAAGACTGTTTTTTCCTCTGACGTGATGGTATGCTGTACAGAATTTCCTTGTCTATTTCTGTCACTATAATACCTTCCTGGTCTACTCATTTCTTTAGTGTCCTTTCCAGGTGATCAAGTAGTGTTTACTTAGAATAACAGGTCATAGATTAACCCACTGGTGAGTTCATAGCCCAAACCCACCTCAGCTTCTCTCAAAGCTTCGCTGTATGAGCTTTCCGGGAATAGGTTGGACTTACATGCTTAACAGGTAAGAACCAGTACACACGATCGGAAAGCCCAGGCGTGAGTAGCTTAAACAGTAGCTAAGTCTAAGCACATACAGTGAAGGTCCTGATGTCTGTGTCCATCGTGGTCAAGGATGGAAAGAGAACGCGCTTCAGGGAAAACAAGTTGACATTGGCTTACTGCAAGAAAGCTGGGGAATGCACTAGAGAAAGTAATTTCAAAGGCAAAACTATATGCTAAACAGGACTTACCCTAGACAGCTTTTTCAAGAGAAAAGAGACACTACCAAAGAAGTGAAAAAAAAAAAGAGAGAGAAAGTGTGAAAAAAATCATAACGCAACGCCGCTGCCACCCTGGGCCTTGGTGGTGGCGTTTTGTCACACCGATAAAAAGGGAACTCGGATGCCAGGATGATGCTATGAAGCTGAGCTGCCCTTGTGAGAACTGAGTCCCGGTGTGGCAGAGTCATTTCCTCTCTTAGACTCACTGTTTTGTGCCCCGAGTAAAAGGGAATTGTACCATGTTTTCAGCTGTTCGATCACAGGAAATCACCCTTCCATCTGTCAATTATGTCTGGAAGAGAGTAGATCCACGGATGCGATTACCACCCACCCTGCGTCTTCCCAGCCTGTTCTCCCATGGCACATCCCAGTCCTTGTTCTGTTCTTTCATCCAGCCTGACCCGCTCCAGGTGGAGAGCGCGTGGGCTTGGCAGCCCCCTTTTTAACTAGTCTCCTCTGATGTCGGTTTCCCTTCATGTTCCTGACTTTATCCAATTACTTTGCTGACAGTGGAACCTGTTCTTCCTCCTACCCTTTGTCCCTACCAACCAATGGACCGTAGTTTTCCCAGGTTGATTTATAATCTTCTTAAAAACATCTCCCTTCTGAAGACTCGCACTCCTTTTCTGGTACAAATAATTTCATTCACATAAATTCTGGAATTGAAACATAATGAACCTTAGAAGTAATCCCCCAGAGCAAACATTCTTCACTTCACATGCAAAGAAGAAAAATAATAATAATCCAAGCAAACATTTTCATTTGCCAAGAGGTCTTTCTCTGCTAATCCTACAGCTTTAAATCCAATGTATTCATCTGACCTGGGTTTATGCTGCGATGTCAGGATGATTCTAGCCCGACATTTGCTCTGAGGTGACTGTCCCTTGGAAGCCTCCTCAGGGCCTTCAGACCAAGTTCAAGTTCTTGAACACAGTTCACAAGAACCTTTGGCTTCCTGGCATCAGTCTGAGTCCTTTGGCTCCAAGGTTCACTGTCTTTGCGAGAATCTGACTGTGACCTGACTCTGTGCCTCCATGGGGAAGGCTGGATCTGGCAGGGACTGACCTACAAGCAGCATTAATTGAGTATTGTGCATTTGGGACCCTGTGTTGAGTACTGAGATTTTTGAAAAAAAAAAAATCACTAGGATCAAAATATTCCTCTCGGGGAAGGAGCTCGCAGTCCAGTGAGAGAAATAAGTACGCCCGCAAATAAATTATAGGAAGCAATCGATACCTAAAATAATCCTGAGTTTAAGGAGTTTTTTCTGGGGGGCATATAGTAAGGAAAAACTATATTGGTTAAAGATGGGGAGGCACAAGGAGATTGAAGGGAGTGAACTTAATGATAGGGTGCTTACTAAGCAAACACAGGCCCTGGGTTCAGTCCCAAGAACAGAAAGAAAAGATTTGAAGAGAAGAAGGAAGAGAAGGGAGGGAAGGAGGAAGGGAAAGAGAAGAAAAGGAAAGAGAAGGGAAGGGAAGGGAAGGGAAGGGAAGGGAAGGGAAGGGAAGGAAAGGAAAGGAAAGGAAAGGAAAGGAAAGGAAAGGAAAGGAAAGGAAAGGAAAGGAAAGGAAAGGAAAGGAAAGGAAAGGGAGAGCTGGAAGGAAGGAAAGAGGGAGAAGGGGAAAGGGGAGGGAGGGTAAGCATAGATTTAACAGGAATTCCCCTTACTCTGCTTGACTTCTGTGACTTTCTGACTGTGTTCTTGAAGTGTTATGTCCTCAGTAGAACACTGAAGAAGAGAAGCTGGTTGCGGAGGCACGGTAGGGTGAACCCCACTGGAGGACGAGTCTCTCTGAGAATCGGCAGCCTCGATGTGCGAGGTGGAAAGAGATGGAAGAATGATGTCAACATCAAGCTGGGTCCTCCAAATGCGCATCCACGCGTGTCCGTGTGCACCTGCATGCGCATATGTGAGTGAGCCTACACAAGGCAGCACACACTTACACAGGACAAGGAGAAAGGAGAGGCCATTCTTATGAAAGAATTCCTTCTTCAGGAAGCTCACTTTTCTCCTAAGGCCTTCAGTTGGTTAGACAGTTCCATGTCCAACCTAGCTGAGTTCACATAGCAGAATGTCACACTGTCTTTGTGTTACCCATACCTAATGACTTCCCTGTCTCATGAGCCATTTTCTCCTGTAGTTTGAGGAACACACTCAGAATGAACACTCCAGAGCTTCGTGTTTAGCCTCAGGATTTTGGAACCAGCAATAAAGCTGGTTTTATTATACCTCGACAACATTCTTATATCAAGTCAGCAAAGACCTCTTAGGTGCATTCCAGTCCTGCCAACAAGACACCACCATCAATGACCAGCCTACACACAAACACCAAAAACTTACACCATAATAGATACAGGCTTCATATAAAGTTGTGTGTGCAATATTTTCCTGTTAAGATTTCTACATGTACGTGACTATTTTAGAGAAAATAATGTTCTAAGTGAACACTCATAAGATGTAACATGTTTTAACGTTTATATGTACTTTGCACACATAAATTGGAATATTGCATGAGATGTCTCTGTCCATAACTCTCTGTCATATAGCATAGTCATCATCATTTAACGTTTTCTTTCTTTTAAAAATGCTGCTGTAGGAAGGGAGAGATGGCTCAGTGGTTAAGAGTACTTGCCCCAGGTGACCTGTAACTCGAACTCCTGGAACGTGATGTCCGCTTCTGGCTTCCATGGACACCCATGCTCACATTCATGTCTCCCTCACACACAAACAATTAAAAGTAAAAATAAAGCACTCGGGAGGCAGAGGCAGGCAGATCTCTGTGAGTTCGAGGCCAGCCTGGTCTACAGAGTGAGTTCCAGGACAGCCAGAGTTACAACAGAGAAACCCTGTCTCAAAAAAAAAAAACAAAAATAAAAATAAATATAAATATTTTTAAATGTTATTTATGTGCTATTGGTAAATTCCTTACAAGGGTTTTTCTTCGTAAAATGTTGTGTTTGATCCATGGAAGAAGTTGCTGGTAGATGGGTCTTGGATTACTAACTCATCATCTTCAAATAGTACAGCATAATAAGAAAAATTAAGACTTTATGTACATGGATATGCCTGTTTAGGCCTTAGGCAAAATATTTCATCTTAAAACAGAAAAAAAGAAGGAAAATTTGGAAGAACTGAAATCAGACTCTGGCTCTTCTCAGCCATGCAATTTATGGAAAAAATTAAAACTAAATGTGTCTCTTTATAAAGCAACACGCTCTCAAACGCTCAAACCATTTTATACAGTGGCTATACGTACGGGATACAAAAGACACTTCATGATGCCTGGCTTAGTCAATATTCAGTAATTGCACACTCACTTAATTATCCTCTCTGGGTCCTGCTTCTTCTCATCTCTATAATTTAGAGAGCCGAGCTAAATGGCTCCCTAGGTGTGCGCCTCTTCAATTTGTACATTCTAATCACTAGTGATAAACGCATTGAGACTTTGAATAGTCAACTCTATGGAGTGTCTGAGTTGACATCTCTGCGAGAAGACATGGGATCGGGTCCTAGCTGTCACAAAGCGAACAGGGATAGGGTGCTGGGGAGGACATTGGGTGTTTTATTTGTGAGGGGAAAGGGGGACTGACTCATTAGTCTCTGATTGTGTGAACACAGGACTTTCTAGCACTTAGCTTTGGGGACTCTTATGTCTGGATGAAGCCGAGCTGGCTCTACACAGGGACACTCAACATTTTTATGATTTTCAGTTACTCACCAGTGTATCTCTATAGGCAAGAGAGCAGAGGCTGGATTGACCATTTAGCCATATAAATCAAGTATAAATGAGCTGACCCTTTGGCCATGACAGAAAGGTACAAAATTTGCAAGCATTTATGTCTAGTAATTATTTTAAACTGAGGAACCTGGGGCGGGGTTGGGGGCAGACTAAAAACCACCTTTGTCAGAAAACCCAACTTCACTGAACTCTTATTCTAAGTAACTTTCTAAGCCCACTTTTGCAGTTAGCTTCCATTTGACCCATAGAAGGAAGAATCTGAGCATTTCAAGAACACATTTCAAGCATGCCCTAGCCTTCCCAGCTTGCTTTTCTGAAATCCAGATGGCTGGTGAAATTTCCATATCCCTGAAGCATAAAATAATTTATAAACTCAAACTTCACTCAATACCCTAGAGAGACGAGTATCACTCCAGAGGCCACAGCTGTGTTCTCCAGTTCACTCTACTTTTTCATCTGTTCCATGTTTAAAACATAATCACTGTCCCAGCATCTACAATTGCCAGAACCCTTTTACAAGCCACGTAAAGTTAAAAAGACGACTAGTGGGCAAGTTAGATATATAAAACATAAAGCATCCGTTCGCTCCTTCACTGAGAAGAACCAGAGCAGCCGATGCACGTACAGATACACGTCTGTCTTAGGAGCCAGATGTGGCTCCATAGAGTGACCGACACAAACCCGCGCTTGGATCTAGGGGGTGACTGTGATGTGTAGGAGCAGAGGATGCCAGGCTCAATAACCCAGTCATGGGGACATTGCCGTCCCATTCTAGGGCCATGGGCAGACACACGGAGATTCACATGGGTACCAAGACTGATGGGAGTGAATGAGTGCTTCCTACCAGAGTGCTCTGACTAACAGAGCAGAGGAAGAGCTCTGAGCTTCTACTCCTTCACATTAAAGTGGTGCTCTAAGTGGTTTCCAAGCCGTGGTCCTGACACCTCACTGTACTCTCAGCCCCAAGGCAAGACATTGATGAAAGTCTGGAGAGAACCTGCCCAGTGATACTCCCCTCCTATCCTCCCTCCCACTCTCCCACACTCCTGGGAACACCTCAGTCAAAGGGAATTTTCCCACGCCCCAGCAGTGGCCTATTTTCACCATGCTAGCAGGAACTGTGTCTTAGTCACTGTTCTATCATTGAATAGAGACACTATGACCAAGGCAAGTCTTATAAAAGAAAACATTTAACTGGGGGGGGGGGCTTGCTTACAGTTTTAGAGGGTTAGTCCATGAGCATCATGATGAGAAGCAGACAGGCACAGTACTTGAGCAGTATCGGAGAGCTCTACATCCTGATCCAGGGGGCAGCAGGAATAGAGAGAGACACTGGACCTGGCTTGAGTGTTTGAAACCACAAAGCCCACTTCCAGTGACACAACTCCTCCAACAAGGTCATTCCTCCTAATTCTTTCAGAACAGATCATCAGCTGGTAACTAGGCATACAAATATGTGACGCTATGGTAGCTGTTTTCATTCAAACCACCACACACTGTAACCAGAAGAATCTAAAGGAGAAAATTCTATCACACCATCTATCCTCGGGCAATCATAGCTGTGAGGCCTTTGCCTGACTTAGACCAATGAGAATTGTTATGATTTGGATATGACGTATCCCTTGGTGATGCATATGCCGAAGGTTTGGTCCTCAGCAGCGGCTCTACTAAGAGATGTCTGAATCATAAAGGCATTGGTCTAATCCACGGAGCAATCCATTGATGGATTCATGACTGGATATCGTTATTGGATGGTGCTGGACACTAGGTTGTGGAAGTTTATTTTTAGTTCTGTATAAAATGTTTTTATGCACTGTTGGGTGAGGGACTACCCCAGGTCTTGGGGTTTTGTATTGTCTGCAGGTGTTGAATTTCTGTAGGGGTTGTTTAATTGCTAATGATCTGCGTGTGCAATCAGAAGAATACCTGAGGTGTTCTGAAAGAATAAAAACACCTGAGCACAGACGCTTGCAGTTCCACAGCGAGAATGGAGCTGGCCATGATGGTGGCTTCCTCTGTAGATGTCTGGCAGTGTTTTTACCTATGATAGCATCTCCCTGTCTCTCTTGGTGAGCCCCCACAGCAGCCTAAGAACTACGAAGTCTTATATAAAAAAGAACTATCTTTCAGTTCAATTCCAGCAATGGCAGATCTACTCTCAGCAAATAGGTTTCTCCAAATCTAGTGGAAATACTGGTATTTGTAAATGTCCTTCCTAGCTACTGTCCATCTTTTAATTCTGCCCTTTCTTGGCACAACTCTAGTCCAGCTTCCCTCTACCTAACTGGTCCCTGAATGTGTTGCCATATCTAAGTACAAAGTCTGTCCCCATCAATGCTCACCCAGATAATCGGCTGCCTACAGGGTCACAGCACTGTCAGACTGTGCAGAGCAGGTTATCTGGTCACTACCCCTTGCTTCTCAATGTTCTTTATAGTGTGTGTTCTCTGTGCTTACTATGCCATTGTATAGGCAAAGCCTTTGCTGATATGCTTTTCTGATATGCTTGAGTATCTCAGATCATAGATTTCTTTATATTGCAGTCATCTTTTTAAATAAAGTCTCTCCTTGTTCGAGCTCCACTTCACTTATTCCCTTTGCCCCTCCTTGATTACACTGTATTTTCAAATAAAATAACAGACTGTCCAAATATGGTAAGTATAATGAGGGCATTCTTATTCTTTCCTATTACATTAAGATTGCCATAGCTTCTCCCTAAGTCGTAAAATCACCCTAGAAGATACCTGGATGGCACGGCCCAAGGCAAATCAACATGTCAAAGGAGGAAATTCCCTAAGCTGCTCATACTGTATGGTTTGGTACAGAAGCCACCTCACCATACCTTTTTTTCTCCTCTCCTTCTTCTTATCCTTCGCTTCCTGTTCATCTTTTGTTCTATGGCTCCACTTCTCTGGGGGACAGCCAAGCTGTTGGCCACCAGCTCAGCCTCGGGGAGGAGAGCATACGGGGACAGGTCGTGGGTTGGAAGATCTAGGTAGGAGGTTGAGAACCCAGAGAAAACAGACCTCCTGGGAGACCATGTCAGTGTATACAGCTCATTTTCAGGGTCAGAGCATATAAGAACTCCTAAGACAAATGGTGCTTAATTGGTTCTAACACAGTACTCCAGGTATCCTAAATATCGTATGGGCAGAGCAGGAAAGTGTAGGCTCATCTAGAGTTTGCAGGCGGCTCCAGCCCAGGGTCCTTTTCCAAGTAAGATCAGGAGGCAAAATTAGAAGCATTCTCCAAGTAAGCCAGGTGGGAGAGAGGGGCCCAGCTCACAAAGGGAATCCTCCATTTGGCTTAGAGCTCAGAGAGCTATCCAGACATGGTGGACTGTGACCTTCGGTGACCCAAAAACTTCTCACCTCTTTTTTCTCTCTCTCCCTGTCCTCTCCCAGACCACACACAAAGATGGTAACATTTCCTGGGCTCTGATTCTCTCACACAGTACCTTCTTTCCTGGACTTTCTGTGAAGCTGGCAGCACGGTGTGCGTCACGAATTCAGACCCTCATTCATCAGACATTTGCCTGTGTCCAGCATCCTGATAGGAACTATAGATACAGTGACAGGCAATGCAGAGGTTGTGAGGAAGTGTACGTAATCCCAGAGAGACCTGCAGTCTTTGCGTTGTTCTCTGTCTCCGGGGGATCATTCTGCCTCTTTTATGATAACTACAACTGCAATTTTAAGAAAAAAAATTATTGTTAAGGAACTATATAGAAGTTACTGCAAGTAGTTCTTTCAGTCGTTAAGTGAATTAGGCTTTCTTATGTGTTGACACCCATGGGGTGTTTTGTTATATATTTTTGACTTCTTAACTTTTATTCTTACAGATATCTGATTATTGAGGTTTCAGGAATCTAAGAAAAAGGAAGTAGCCAAAAAGGTAAATCATTGCCTGGTATTCAGACACAGTTAAAGCACAATGCAGGTGCTGAAGGCACTGGGCATCTGTCTTAATGTCTGTTCTCATTCCAAAGACAGAAGTGGTCATCGGATGTGTAAACCAGGGAGCACAAAATATCTCAGATACATCCTATGATGCTAGCACACTATAGAAGGGTTCACTTTCCAACAACAGTGCCGGGATCCCTGGGCTCCACATCACCTTAGGAGATGTGGTGCTCCTGTTGGGGTGATGTAGGCCAAATGGCCATGTAAAGTTGGGATGAGCAGGTTGTTGGCATGTTTGAGATCATGTGTGAGAGGAACGTGGTTTTCACTGGAAATCTGTATTGTTACAAGAAGAGAGAATAAAGGGCCGACAAACCAAGGTTATATTCATGGAGCACAGAGCACTAACACAACAGCAAACACAGAAGCTGTGTATTGTCTCTGTCATGGCGATATGGGGCCAGCCATTCCACAGCTGAGAGAGAAGCCTTAAAGGTGTGAAAGGTATTTTTCTGCTAGGTCAACATAAAGTTTGCATAGATGTCGATAATGGAATCTTTGTAGAGTTTAACGATGTTGGAAATTGCTGGAGACATGCTCTCATGTCTTACGTGACTAGAATATGATCTCGTCACAGTTTCAGTGCACGGGTACACTCTGGTGGGAAATCAAGGCACGGCCTATCCCCTTCTCTCCACCTGCCCCATTTTCCCGGCTTCTTGGCTTCAATAAACACTCTTTAGACACTCTTTAGAAGAGGCAGAGCAGAGCTACAGCTGGATACATGATCATGAGTATGTGTGCGTGCACGTATTTGTGAATACAGATGGATCCTGTCATAGCTCCTTGTCTCTATGGAGACAGCAATTTGCTCTAAAAGATTAACAGGTGCATTAATCTAAGAGGTATAATTCAGTCTGCAAACGAACCTTATGGTAGAGATCATGGAAGATTTCATGAGAAAAGTCAGTAAGAAAGTAGTTCCATTTTGCTTTAGGTGACCCCGTTTTGTCTACTTCACACAATCGCTCCTCAGACAGATAACTACATCCTGCCCAGCAGAACATTCTAGTCCAGTCACCCCCTCCCATAACTCCAGGAAGTCTACTGCTTCAATCAACTATTGCTTTTGAAACATTTGTTAACAGGAACTTTGGAAATTTCTACCACCTGGCCTTCCCCTGGAATGAGGTAATTATGGTTTAGGGCTGTATAAATCCCACCTGGCCTCTCTCCAAGGTTCTAGATCTATTTTTCCTGTGAGCCTTCTCTTAACCACTGGCAATAGAGAACTCTTAATCTGACCACTGCAGATGGCATTCTTTCATGCCTCCTGTGGATATGACAGAAAGGCCTAGCAAATAGGAATATTTGAACAGTATCTAAATTTTTGAAATATAAAATTGAATCGAGTATAAAAACAAAGATAGGGAAGTGGTGTCCATGTTGGCTGAGAATGGAAAAGATAATATGATTTTGTTCATCCATCATACAGGATACTACTGAAAATAATTCTGGAAAAGCCATCAAGGGTCAAAGACAAAGAGATTCCAAAATGATATTCAGAAGACAAAGTTAGTTTCTGTAGGGCAGAAGGAATCAATGACAAGCTTTAACACGCAGCAACTGTGAGTCGGTGGTAACGAGAAAGTGAGAACTCAAAGCCAATTAATAGTTTACTGAATAGCTGTAGCCACAGTCAGAGCAGAACCAGAAATAGAGCACTTGACAGCAGAGTTTTAAAGGCAAATATTAAGATAGAAGACATAGAAGGAAACCTCTGAAGAATTTCAGAACATTCTTTTTTTTTTTTTTTTTAAGAAGACATCTTGCAAAAGAACCTTCTAGTTGAGGTTCCCTGTGGGACCTGTGTACCTTAAACCACTACAGCTTTGGTGTCATTAATGCTGATCGCCGTTATCTAAAATAGCTCTCCATACTTCGTGTGGTTCAGGCTGATGGAACTGCGTGTGGTTATCATTCTGGTTCCTTCTATGCTTCACATCCCAGGCTCTCTAACCCATTTATGGAACTCATCAACACAGAACAAAGCCCCTACTCCAAAGGCACAAGAGAGTTCACTTTGAGCCAAATCTGAGTGACCACAGTTTGGAAACATGGCGGGAGGGTTGGCACAATGCAGGGATGTCTATTTGTTCCAGATACTGTCTGACAACAGTCTTAGCTTGGAGGTTGGTGGTAGCTAAGCATCTGCTAAGAATACATTCCGACGATTCTACTCTAATAGTCGGAAGAATGTTAAGTCAGATAAACACTGGGCTAAGGATATCCCAAGATGGATAATTTTGGCTCTGAATCTGCAAAACCCTAATTCTCATATCCACCAAATTCTCAGCGGTTCAATCGGCTGAAACTTCAGCACACACATGGCTTTTGCAGGGAAGCAGTTCATATCATGTCCCCATCATCCTATTTTTCTGAAGAATATTTAATTCAAACGTCTCTATGGATGCTTCCTTCTTCTGTGTCTTCAGTGACAGAATGACCTTCCCCAACAACTGAAAATATTTGTGTTATTATTTGTTTGATCTCTTTTTATTACTTGAATATTTGGAGAGTAAAAACCTTCCAATATATCTTTCTGTTTCCCTATTTTTTTTTATTAAAACATTGTAACAAAAAGACAATTGCATTTCTTTCCACTTACATCTCTCAACCGCCTCCCTTATCCATCTCCCTCCCACCTCTCCTATTCCTCCCCCTCAGTTCTCTCAAAACAGTGGCCTCTTTTTCCTTGATTATTATTGTTACACGTGTATAAGTTATATAATATATTTATATATGGATACATACATGTATAAATATGAGCCACTAAGTCTATTTAGTGTTACTTGTATACATACGATTTCAAGGCTAATCACTTTATATTGATAACCACTTAAGGAGCTTTCCAGGGACCCATGTATCGGTCCAGTTCAGTAGTTAAACTGAGCCCACCATTTACACTTCTCCTAATGATCTTTGTTTACTGTAAAGAGAAACTTCTTTGATGACAGGTAAGAGCTACACTTGTCTGTGGGTATAAGGATACGTTTTAAAATGCAGTTAGGAATTATGAGGATCTAATAAAGTAGCTGTGTAGTAGATTCTCTTCTAAGACCCATGCCTTCAATAGCCCTGGGTAGGTTTCTAATCTGTGCATGACTTCCCTCCTGTTAGGTGGGTCTTAAGTCCTCTTAAGCAGTGTCCTAGTTAGGGTTTCCATTGCTGTGATGAAACACTATAACACAAAAAGCAAATTGGGGAGGAAAGGGTTTATTTGGCTTACACTTCCATATTGCTGTTCATCGTTGAAGGAAGTCAGGACAGGGACTCAAACAACACAGGAACCTAGAGGCAGGAGCCAATGCAGAGGCTGTGGAGGAGTGCTGCTCACTCACTTGCTCATCATGGCTTGCTCAGCCTGTTTTCTTATAGAACGCAAGACCACCAGCCCAGGGATGTCACCACCCACAATGGCCTGGGCCCCTCCACCATCAATTGCTGATTAAAAAATTCCCTACAGCCAGATCTTATGGAGGTATATTCTCAATTGAGGTTCCCTCTTTTTGTGTAACTCTACCTCGTGTTAAGTTGACATTAGACTATCCAGCACAGGCAGCCATTGACTATCTCCATGATATGAATGTCACTACTGCAGTTTTAAGGATACTATGCTATGCTGGTACCTACTTCTGTACTTGAGTTCTGGATACTTCCTACCTTATAGTCACAAAACTAACTCTTGCACATCTCCATTGGCTTTCTATACTGAAATCTCAATCTCAAAATTCCAGATTGCTAAGAAACACATTTTCATAATTTAATCAAATTTTGATTAATAAGACTGTTATTCATTTTGTCGTCCAGATAAAAATCTGGGGACAATTTTGACTTTTCATTTGCCTTCCTGAAATCACACACACACACACACACACACACACATATATATATGTATGTATGTATTACTTTTACTTTCTGAGCATTTCTCCAGTATTCTCCAGTATCATTCCTATAATTTTTCAATCTGGATCCCAGCATAACGCAGAGATCAGTGCCCTCCAATCCTATTGTGCCCTAACTGGACCTTTTATTTCACACTGATACAAAAGTAACCAATATAAAATGTGCATCTGCTCCTGTCTCCCCTCTATTTAAACCACTTAAAGACATGCCATTCCTCTCAGAAGAAAACCCAAGACCCTCAATTGAAGACATAAAATTTCTCAGCTAAGCGACTATTTCTCCACACACTTGCATAAGACTTAAGACTAGAAATTACTGAACTAGGAGATGACCGTGAATGGAAGAGGAGCTCACAAAGCCCCCACCTCTAGCTGAGGAACTATTGGCAGCTGATGGCAACTGGAGGAAGGAGTTATTTTTCTTCAGGGATGAAGCCACCAGTAGGCTGTCCATGAGACCACGCTCCAGTGGCTCACGCCATGCCCACATAGGCAGCACTAATTGGAAACAGTGGAATATAATTTTAAAATAATAGAGGACATGAAATTTGGACGGGGAGGTGCTAGATAGGCTTATATTGGAAAGTAAGGGGTGATATGATTATAATCCTATATATATATATACACACATACACACATATACATACGTACAGACACACACACATATATATATAGCGTATGTGTCATATATATTTGATTATCAACAAATAATTTTTTTAAAAGAAGGGAAAACTTGAAGCTGCTCTTACATATCATATGTATACTGTTAAAAATATTAACATTTTATTTACATGGAAGTTCAATTTATAATTGCAATATAAATTAATCTCTTAGTTACTGCCTACAGTTTCAAATTTTGATAAATCACACACCGCTAGCTCAAGAAGACATTCTTCATAAAGTTATCTTATTAACGTGCTTCATCTTGACAGTCACAATAAAAATGCATAACTCTATATAACTAATAATTATTCTGAACGTAAAATAAAACCCGTTTCGTAATCATCACCAATCATTGCAGAATTTGGTTATTGCGATGATAAATGTACTTTTGCTGTAACACACACAGCTTTTCAATTATGTATGATTTGAAGTGAAAAATCAGATTGACGGCTAAATGCAATGTCACAGTGCTCACGATACCGTGCTCACAATCTACTTGTTGGGGTTGGGGTTGCACGATCTAACCTTGTCATCCTTCCTCATTTGCAAGGCCAATAAAACCAGAAACACTGCAGCCGTCGAGTAATTCAGTCTTCTTCGAGTCCAAGGCAAAAATTGAAGCCACGTTTAAGATTTCATCTAGACACTGAAGCTAAATTAGCTTCTCTAATATTTTATCCACTATCAGTTCTAGCTATATTTCTGTGAAAGAGACGTTCATAGGTTCTGCCCTGAAGGAATCCATGGTATGATGGGATAGGTACCCCGCAAATCATATGAACTGAATTTGTCCCCATTTGTTTCAGGCTCTCTGTTGGACAGTTTCCTGCCGATATGCGTTGATACAGAGGCAGAGTGATGGGTAATCAAGAGTCACCTGTGGCTCCAAAGAGCCTGCCAATGAGTCAGAGTTAATTTCCCACTCAAGGAGGTTGTCTTTCAAAGGTATTACAGGAGATGGAAATGCCAACAGCATTGCTTGTAAATAACCCAATGGTAGCTCCATAAAGACAGTGCTGCTGACTACAAAGGAATTATTATTATTATTATTATTATTATTACTACTACTACTACTACTACTACCATTGTTGTTATTATTACTATTATTATTATTATTGTTATTGTTATAGTATTCTAAAATACAATGGAGAGGTTCTGTTGTCTTTTGAATAGGTCAGAGTTTCTACCGTTGTGATAAAACATGACCAAAAGCAACTTGCGGAGGAAAGGATTTATTTCATCTTCCAACTCTCAGGTCACACCCCATCACTGAGGGAAGTCAGGGCAGGAACTGAAACAGAGACCATGGAAGAATGCTGCCTATTGACTTGTTCCTCATGGCTTGCTCGGCCTGCTCTCTTATACAACCCAGAACCACTTGCCCAGGGTAACACCACACAGTGAGCTGGACCCTCCACCATCAATCTATAATTAAGAAAATGCTCCACAGGCTTGCCATAAAGTTAGCCTGGTGGAGGCATTTTCTCTACTGAAGTTCCCTCTCCCCATATAACTCTAGTTTGTGTCAAGTTGACAAAAACTAACCAGGACAGGACTGAGCTGTTATTAAAAGCTGTCTTTTGCTTTTCTATTTTGATGGATTCGGTCATGCTTCTGTAGGAGGCAGAACAGATACTGGAGAAAGACGCACAGTAGGCTCTTTATACCAGCTGGTGACCTGGTAAATGCCCCAATGCCTACCACCTGTGCATCCTCCGAAACCAAACATTGATAAGGACCAAAAAATTAGCTACTATTGGTAAAAAAAAACTTTTATATGTTATTGTTAGTGTCTGTGTGCGTGTCATGTACTGAGGTCAGGGGTCTACTCTGTGTATTCAGTTCCGTGCTTGCACCTTGTTGAAGCAGAGTCTCTCTTGTCTTTGTCACTCTGCCTAACACCGTCTAGCTGGTCTCTGAGCTAACAGCCAACTCTCCTATATGCACCTCCGATCTCACTGCAGAAGTGCCTGGATTACACATGCTTGCCACCACATCTGGCATTTTGTTGGTTCCAGGAATCAAACTCAGGTCTCCAGGCTTTACCTGCAAGCATCGCCTGCTGAGCCATCTCACTGGCCCAGTGTAAACTGAATAAAGCTGTTATGTTTTTTAAACACCAATAGGAAAACATAATTAAAATAACTTTATTATGGAAAAAAAGTATTCAACCCAAACGTGAGGTCTATGATAACAAATCCTGGGAGAGCATACAAAACCAAGACACCATGAAGATACAAACATGGATGCCAATACCCTCAGCATAGACAATTTCAGCACCGAACACAGCTCCTACCTCAAAGGAACTAACAGTTTATTCTGATTCAGAAATGAGGGACCACAGCCTGGGATCTTAGATTCAAACTGTCCTGAAGAGCATGCTTAGGACTAGGCCGTTACAGACATTGTCCTTCGGTTTATGAATTAACTTTAGTAGGACGTAGTTCCAATAACCTAAACAGGCACAGGAGAAAAATAGGACCCAAATGAAGTCTTTTTTAAGTCCACTTGTGGGGACATCAGGTACTTGAGTTACAGTAAAATGGGGTGTTGAGATGGGGCTGTGCTTCACCCTAGAATACCCCATATTGTGTGAAACAGACTCAGCCTGTTCCTGCGCTCTCTTGAACTCTGATGCAGCATCTTTAATGTACATTCATTCTGTAAACACACATATGCCTACAGGTATAGAGACAGTTACCGAGTGCTGTGTGCCAGGAGAGTTAACGTCACCCATTAAAACTGGAATAAGAAGCATCATCCACTGAAGCCAGGTGGGTGAAGTTATCCAGCAAATTGCTGCCATTGTAACTTGAGAATTTACTTTTATTCAATCAATTCAGTCATTGTGGAAAGACACAAACCCCTTAGATAATTTTAGAAATCTTCTGGTACGCAGTTTTACCTCTGTGGTTGGAGGAAGCCAGTGGTCACTGAACACATCAAGGTTTGACCTGTGGAAAGGCTCTTAGGTTGGGTCAGACACAGAAGCGGATGATCTTGAGTTCGGTACAAATTCAAGACAGCCTGAGATAGTTTGACTCTACAGCTGCAACATTCCACCTCTCCACAATCAGAGAGTTCTAATCAGTCAACACGCCTTGGGGAAACTGGGACCCAGGCTTTTTTCTGGGAATTCTAATTCACACCAAGAACCACGCTTTACATGAGGGACGTTGGTGGTGCTGTTTGTTATGCTTACCTCACCCTCGCCAGGCACATGAAATGTAGGACTCTCTGGGTGGGCCAATGAGCTTTATCCAAGTGCAAATCAAACTTTCCTGTCTTTATGAGGAAATAGTTTGCAGTAACACACTTTGTACAATGTGCCAGATACAGGAGAAACTTCTAGAATTCACCTTTCTTAAGTTGTACACACATCATCTTTACCAGAACTCGTTTGTAAAGCAAAAGATACCGATTAATTTTTAAAGTATAAATTATGTAAACACCACTTATAAATACTGGTGAGGGTATGGGAAGAGAAGAACCTTATCCAATGCCGGTGGGAATGCACACTTCTGCAGCTCTGAGTGACTACAGGACCCAGGCTCAAGGCACACCTCCAAACCTGGAGAGCCTGGTTCTCTTCGCTCTACTAAGAAGGAGCCAGGGATTGTCAACTTCACCATAGAAAAGAAGTTTAGAATGAGTCTGAATGAAGCTGATCTGTAGTTTATCGAGAAGAAATTTTAACTAAATTTAAGCACAGGGATTAATAGGAAGAAGGGCCCTCAGGAGAAAAAGAAGCCACACACCCACGCATGGGTGTGGGCACCCCAAGATTAAACCAGATTTAGGTGTCCTACCACAAGCAACAGGTCCCATTTCAGTGGCTTCTGAAATTACATTATCCGGTAGGTTTTTAAGGAAATATTTTTTTGCTTTGGGAATAAATAAGATCATAGCGGTGTTCCTCGGGTGCACAGGGTAGAATTCCAATCTTATAAAGAAACACCATGGGCTGTGGAAATGGCACAAAGTGGTCATACTGTCTTTATCTATAAATAGTGTTTCTTGGGGAATACACAGAAAGTTACAGGTTACAGCTGTCAAAGGAAAACAGCCACAGTTGATGTGTCCATAAAAGGATAGTATCTTTATGCAGAAAGACCTTACAGCAAATTTTGTTCCTTGTGCTTCTAATTTCCCCCTAGTTTCCCATTCTCTTTCAATCCTGTCTCACAGTGCCTATGGAAATTAGTATAGAGGCTTCACAAAAATTAAAAGGAGAATTTTGCTCTATCACTCCTGGGTATGTATATACATATACATATACATATGTATATGTATGTGTGTATATATATATATATATATATATATATATATATATATATATATAGCCAATGAACTGTTTAGTCCTACCAGCGATACCTGCACATTTGTGTTTGTTGCTACAGAATTGAGAGCAACTAGGAAACAGAACCAAGTTAGATGTCTGTGTGGGCAAAGAAAATGTGGTTTGGTTCATGGACACAATGGACTGTTATTCAGCTATCTTTTAAAAATCATGACATTTGCCTGAAAATGATTGGAAATGGACAGTATTATTAAATACAATAAATTAGATTCAGAAAGGCAGATACTGCATGTTCTCTTTCATATATGGAATGAGATCTGTGTGTGTGTGTGTTATGAGCATGTACATATATATGCCTATGGGTGTACAGATGCCAATATCAGTATCTTCCTCAATTTCTATTGACATTTTTTTGATGTATGTCCTTCTCTAAACCTGGAGCACGCAGATTTGGCTAGAGTTGCTAGCCAGTGGGTTCCAGTGAATCTGACACCCTCTTCTGGCCTCCTTGGGTACTGCACACACGAGGTACACATGCATATATGCGGGTAAAAACGCTCATATGCATGAATATTTTTAAAGAATTTTGTCTGTCGTTGTTTAAGTAGCACACTTGTGTTGCTGCTGTACTAAAGCCCAAATTCTTTGCTAATGTCCCTCTGAATTCAATTGTTAACATTTATTAAAATGTACTGTGTCAACAACATGAGAAAGATGTCCTACACTGATGAGCGCTTCTTATTTTACCCATGATTAGACAAAAGACTTTGTTTTGTACATCACAGAGGAAGATTAGAAGTAATTTCTCACTGATAGTAGATAGTTGTAGTTTTCTTTACATATTCAGTATATTAGTTGCCATATGTGTGTGTGTGTGATGTGTGAGTGTACACCTATATACAATGTATAGCAAATATTGTGACACACACACACACATATACATATATATCAAATACTGTCTCCCATTTTGCAACTCATTCTCTTGCTCTGTTGGTGGTTTCCTTTACTGAGAAGACTTGTAGTTAGATAAAAAAGACACATTATTTCTATTTCTCCTTTCATTTTTCTGTCACTTTGGCTTCTTGTCTCCCCCCGACCCCACCCCACCCCACCCCCCCCGCGCAAAAAAAAAAAAAAAAATATGACCTCACAAATTACAAATGCTTCAAGTACTTGTACAGTTTTTTTTCTATCAATTTCCTAGTTCCTGGCCTACAGTGTCTTCTGATAATTCTAAGTTTACTTTTGTAACTGTAAGAGATGGGATCTATTTCCCTTCTCCTGCACATGGACGTCCAATTTTCCAGGCATTGTTGATGACTCTCAATTCTCCAACACATGATTTTATCAATTCTGTGAGAAGCCAGATTGTAATAGATACAAAGGTTTATGCCTGACTCGCTTCTGCCCTGCTAGTCTATACCTGGCTTTGTTTTGTCTGGTTAGATTATGCTTTTTTGGCAGGTGAGAGATATTTTAAGCTGCATCCTATGTCCCTTCAACTTCCTCTCCCTACTTTTGGGAACGTCTTAGGTATTTGGAGTAAGATGTATCAGGGTTCTCTTATACTCTCTGTGTCTTGATCCTGAATTCCTCTGAGGAAATTTAAGAGTATTTACTGGAGAGCAGAATGTAGAAAGCAAATTATGAACTCTAACTGTATTCATCAGTACTAGGATTTTATTATTTCTAGGCTCTCCCAGTGCTAAGAATTGCACAGTTAGGTATATATTGCTATATATTGTACATGTGTATTCATACTTATATGTATCCATCTACTAAATATACAAAGCTATTATTTTATCTGGCACATATAATTCTGATCAGACTTTGTCAAATTTATTCAAACTCTTCCTGTAGTAGTTTACTGCCATAGTGGTTCAGCCAAGAAGACAAGGAGGCACTGTCATAGGTGTAAACTCTGCCAGACCTCAGCAGAGGGAACCACCATCATGGCTCGTGCATAACTTACAGTGGAACACCTCAGCTCAGGTGTTTTATTGATTCATAACTCCTCAGATATTCTACTGATAGCACATGTAGATCATTAGCAATTAAATAGATCCCACAGAAATCCAACACCTGCAAACAATACAAAACTCAAAGACCTAGGCAGCTCTTTTTCCAACAATGCACAAAGACAATTATTTTAAACACAACTAAAAACAAACTTCCACAACACTTTCTGTTTCCTTAATAACTGACATTCATTTATTCCTCCATCCCCATCCTCTCTTCCCCTCCAACTCCCAGTCTCTTCGGATATGAAGAGGATGGAGTACTAGAAAGTTGTTCAGTCTCATCTGCTAAGTGATAAAATCAAGCTTCAAATCCAAACTGTTTATTTCAAGCCCTAAACGCTTCGTCACCAGGCTTCACTATGACTCTAAAGACAGAGGCAAAGCCAGCCCCACCTCCACCCCTTGTAAACTCTGCCTGTAGATAACTTAGAGGACACAAATAACTGGCACCAAGATTCAACTTCAAAGTAGACAGAAAAATTGCTCTTTCTAAGAATGAAACAAACAAACAGAATCCTTTTTTCTCCAAACATACACCAATTATTGTAGAAGATAAGCAAGCTCAAGCACCTTAAATCTACAGTTCCCTTAAAGTGCCACTGAACGGAGGCTGGGGAATGGCTCAGTAGGTAAAGTATTTGCTGCACACATTTGGGAACTTGAGTTTGGATCCTCAGAACCCATGTAAAGCTAGATGCAGTAGCACACGCCTGTCATTCCAGTATTCCTACAAAGAAATGGAGATGGTGGCAGGACATCCCTGGACGTTCACAGGCCAGTGAGTCTGCCACAGTGACGGCAAATGTCAGAAGACCCTGTTTAAAACAAAGAAGAAAGCAAGGATCTGACCTACACACATGTGCCATGCTACGCATGCTCCTGGACACACAAGAGCATGCACATACTGTACACACATACACATACATGCACACTAATATCCCTAAATGCAACTGGGTCTCGTGCAATCATATGCCAGAAGGGAAAGATGCTCACATGATTCCGGTCAACAAAAGTTTGCACAGAATAGAACCAGTCACTGCTAGAAGTTTCCAGCCTGATATTTTAGCTCTTTGTCTCTCTCCTCTTTCTGGTATTTCAGAAAACAATCCCAGTCCAGTAAGAATAATGAGAAGCTTCCGGCAGTACCGTGTACCTCTGTGTCCTTAAAGAAGCTTAAAAATGGCCTCATGCATGGCTTTTTTTTCCCATCTTATTTTTCACTCCTAAAATTGCTTGAGTTTTTTTAAGTAATAAATAAAATTCCTTCGGTTTTTTTTAAAAACTATTTTCTGATATGTTCTTTAACATTTTAAGAAATGTTTTGTCAATGGAAACTGATAATGTTGACAGAGGAAAACATGTAAAATGTCATTTAATTGCTACAAATGTACATGAAAGCATCTATGAAGCTTACCATACGTGCAGCCAATATTACTCTGCTTACACATGGCAGTTACAACACTGTGAGTGAGGCAGCAAGCCCAAACGACTTTCAAATGCCATCCAGTTTCAGGCATTCAAAGATTTATCGGTGTTAATAAATAATGACAACTCTCTAATCCATCAAAAACACCACTTAAAAAGAAACAATTTAAGGTCATCGAAACCAACACAGAAATGCAAAAGGGCTCACAAAGAGATCGACTTTTAACCTTTGACAAAATTAATTCTCCATAGAGACATTTGATAAGGCAACGTCAGCTTGGAATCTCCCCTCTTTGGAGGAAGAAATTATAGTTACATCTTTCCTGAATAGGGGTTACAGTTATTCTGTCAAAAATCGTTAAAGTGGACAAGAAAAGTGGTCCATGTTCCCTCAAAATCAAAATTGTCCATTTTCTTACATGGATCTTTAACCGAGTCTTAAGAAACGTGTAAAGAGTGGTCTCTCTTCAGATAAGTAAATTCGTGTTTATTACATAAATATAATATACATAGTAACTAGAATACAAAACAGAATTTGTGATAATTCACTATACGCGTTAACTAAATCGAAAGTGACTACACTAAACCTTTACTGCCCCGAACAATCATGAATACATTAAAGCCCACTTTTGCTTGGACAGCCCCGGAAAAGATCTCTCTCGTCGGTAGAGTTTCTCTTGCTGTGACAAAGCACCATGTCCAAAAGGCAAGTTGGGAAGGAAAAGGTTTATTTCAATTTACACTTCCATATTACTGTTCAAAGGAAGTCAGGACAGAAACTTATACAGGACAGGAACCTGGAGGCAAAAACTGATACAGAGACAATGGAGGGGAGCTGCCTACTGGCTTGGCTCTCCACAGCTTGCTCAGCCTGCTTTCTTAAAGCACCAGGATCACGAGCCCAGGAGACTCTTGAGGAGTGTCTGACAGGTAGCGACTATTTCTCATTATTTCATCCTATTTTCTTATACAATGTCAAATTTAATTAAATGAAATTGAATCTTAGCTCATATATTCAACTGTGTAAGAAGAGTAACATCAAAGTGCATTCTCTGTAACTCGGGGAAAGTTCAGAATCTGTGCTTCCATTCTTCCTGGATTTGCTTCATTTTATCATCAAAGAGCAACACAGAGAAGTACTGACTGTGTAAGAATCTGCAGACTTCTGCCAACAAGGGTTGTAGGTGTAGTTCAATGCTGTTTTCCTGTCCTCCTGACATTCCTGACCTCTTGCTCCTTTGTACTCATTTCCCAAGAGGATCTGAGCCCAAAGCTCCTCTTTGTTATGCAGTAATATCTTTGACCCCATCAGCACCTCACAGTGTGCTGAAAACCTCATGCTGTTGCTACTGTGTTTTTTACATCCTTGGTTTGATTTTTCCTCTCACCCAGCCAGGGCAAAACTATTCATTTCCCCCTCCCCCTCCCCCTCCCCCTCCCCCTCCCCGTCCTCCTCCCCCTCCCCTTTGTCCTCCTCCTCCTCCTCTTCTTCCTCCTCCTCCTCCTCTTTGTCCTCCTCCTCCTCTTCCTCCTCCTCTTCCTCCTCCTCTTCCTCCTCCTCTTCCTCCTCCTCCTTTACTCTATTGTGTATTTATTTCACTTTTTCTGTCTTCATTTCTATTTTTATTTTTACTCTATGCTGCATAAATATCTCTTAATGGCCTTATTTTAATTTTTTAAAAATTTATTTATATAATCTCTCATAAAATGCATTCCTATCTACCATAGTTTCCACTCCTCCCACTTGCCCACCCCCCACCCATCCTCTCCCCCTGATCCATTCTTCCTTTTCTCTTTAGAAACTAGTAGGCCTCCCAGGGATATCTGCTGAATATGCATGACAAGATACCATAATACTAGGCACAAACCCTCACACTAAGGCTGAAAGAGGCAAGCCAGCAGAAGAAAACGGGTCCCAAAAGCAGCTAAAAGAGTCAGAGACACTCCCACTCCCACTGTTAGGAGTCCTACAAGAACTCTAAGCTAAATAACCTTAACCTATATGCAGAGTACCTGGTGCAGACCCATGCAGGCTGTGAGAGTGCCTCTTCCGTCTCTCCGAGCCCCTATGAGCCATGATTAGTTGATTCTGTGGACCTTGTTTTCTTGGTGCCCTTGACTCCTCTGGCTCCTAGAATTGTAGCAGAACAGCTAAGGTGGCAGCTTACCAAGGAAGACAAGGAGGCATTTTCCATAGGTGCAAACCCTGCCAGACCTCAGCAGAGGGAACTGCCATCATGGTCAGAGGCGTATTTGAGAGTGGAACTCTGAGCCTCTGAGCTCAGGTGTTTTTATTCAATCAGAACTCCTCAGGTGCAGATCATAGCAATCACACAACCCTGCCCCCACAGAAATTCAACACCTACAGACAATATAAAACGCCAAGACCTAGCTTAGCCCCTCACCCAATCATGCATTAAACATTTTATACATAACTAAAAATAAACTTCCACAACATAGAATCCTTCTTCCCCTTCTTCTATGGGGTTCCCTGAACTCCACCTAAAGTGTGGCTTTGGGTCTCTGCATCTGCTCGGTCAGCTGCCGGAGGAAGCCTCTCTGATGAAGACTGGGCTAGGCACTGATATAAGAGTATAGCAGAATATCATTGAGGATTATTTCATTGCCTTGTGTTTATTGGCCAGTCACATTTGGTTCTATCCTAGGTCTCTGGGCTATCCACCATCCAGTTCCAGGCCATCCAAGCAGTGTCAGGTATGGGCTACCTATCATAGTCTGGGCCTTGTTTGACCAATCAGTGGTTGGCCACTCCCGCAAGTTCTGCATCTCCATTGCCCCAATCCACCTTGCAGGTAGGATGGATAGTAGATAGGTAGAAGGTTTTGTGTCTGGGTTGATGGCCCAGTTCCCCCACTGGAAGTCTTGCCTGGTAAGAGAAAATGGGCTGTTCAGACTCCATATTCCCCATTACTAGGAGTCCTCGCTACGGTCACCCTTACAGATTCCGGCGAGTTTCCATTGCACTAGGTTTCCATATCTCTCCCAAAATGCCCCCCAATACCCATGGTCTCCCCCTATAGTCTCTTCCACCATCATATAGAAGCTGATCCCTCCTGTTCCCATGCCCAGGTGCCCCCAGCTTACCTGAGAAATTTGTTCTATCCCCATTCTTGGTCTTTTGACTAAGATCAAATGTAGTATCTGTCCATATCAGGTTATTTAGTACTTCTGTTCATGTTTTTTCAACATAGTGATATGTGACCTTCATTTTATCTTCTCATTACATCTTTTAAAGTCATTTCGAGCTTGGACATTTTATTGAAAACAAAACACAACAGAAAAAGACATAAAGGCAAGCCCTGTTGCAGGCCTCCAACCTTCTTACTTTAGAGGAATGGATCAGAGCATGCTCTATCCATTTAAATGGGCATACAATAGAGAGAATAAACATGGTTAAGAAACATATACAGTTTGAGTCTTAAATTGTTTTGTCAAGAGCAGACTGAATTTTTCTGGAAATGAAGAAATAGAACAGAGACAACAATTATTTCTGTAGAGATAGTACAAATTTCCAAAGCCTTAATATGTCTGGAAAAGATTTTTGATGACTTCTTAAGACTTCAAATTCACATGTTGGTAAATTCACTTACTTTATCCTTGAAAGTACGTATGTCCATACATACTCTCTCTCACACACATTCACAGGCATGTATATAGGAGAATAAATCATTGTTTAACTATTCCTCTCATTCAAAAGGAAGAGAAATGAGACTGAACAATAAAAACCATTACAAATATAATGATTACATTTAAATAAACTTAACAGGAATGAATAATTGGTTCTAGATTCATTTGTAAATTTGTATTTTATCATCTAGAGCTGAGAAAACATATTGTCCTCAAACAGTTTGACCTTATTTCTCATAATGGAGAAAGCAATTCCTTTCCATAACTAATAACTAATGGATCAATTAACAATTAGTAATGATGATTGATTATAGAGTAACACATATAACAATATGCTCCTAAATACCATATGTCCTGAAATTCCATAAAGATATAAACAAAGAATGTGTTGCGTCTTAATTTTTGTTTCTACGCACTCTAGTTACTTCATTGTACATTTATAATACTATAACTGGGTTCCCTTAAGATACACATGCAGACAATATGGCGGATTACAAATCAGATCCCGGCCGCTACTTCTGGTTCCATCACAGATTAAGCCAAAGCATAATTTTATTTTATACACCAACAAAAATGTCATTCCGGGAAATAGTCTTCATAGTATCCTCTAGGATTATATAAAATGAAATATTATTGCAGCTCCGTGCTCACTGTGTGAAGCTTAGCTGAACACCAGCTTGCTGGCTGTATTCATGTCTTTCTTCACAGTGTAAGAGCAGTGTAAAATTACTTTGTAGTACCTTATCGTTTGACAGGAAGCATGGGACCTCGCCGACTGTAATCTTAATGAACACCATGTTACAGATGTTAAAAACATATGTTGCTATCTACTAACAATCCGCTACCCAAACATATTTATATCGTTTCTGCATTTGCATGCTCCATTAAAGAGTGCTGTTATTTTAATTAACAAGACACAAAAATCTCACTCAATAAGAAATCTGAATGCTATATTCAGTCATCAATAAAACTCAGCAGTAGCAACAAGCAGAGTAATTGCTGAAAATTAAAATGTTGTGAAATTTTGATTGTGAAAGACTGATTAAATTCAGCTGGGAAGTTTTATCATCTGGTACTCACATTCAGAACACAATGAGAGACTTGGCCACTGGATATCTGCATGGAAAACTGGCTTTCACATGCATTTACTCAGAAGTATGTAAAAAAAAAAAAAATGCAAGTTTTAGGCACTCCAGAATCATGTGATTAATCTTCTGTATCTTCTGCCTTGCCCCTAAATAATGTAACTCATTAATTGCTATTCTTTCAATTAAAGTTGCCAGAGGTTCTAATCTAAGTGAAATAGGGAGGGATGCTTTCTGCAGAGTCAAGGATGGCAGTTGAGTTTTCACTAAAGCAACAAGGAACAAACTCTACAGAAAGACAAGGAGGAAGCTAGGCCAAAATGGTATTTGGATCTCATACTAGTGTGTTTCTGTTGTTCTGGTAAACACATGGTTAAAAGCAATTTGTGAAGGAAATGGTTTATTTGGCTCACCGTCTATCATTGAACTAAGTTGTGACAAGAAATCAAAAGGCCTGGAAGTAGAGGCAGGGGATGATGCAGTGGCCATGGATGAGTGCTGCTTACTGGCTTGCTCCCATTGCTCGCTCGGCTTGCTTAGCTTGCTTTCTTATAGAACCCAGGACCAGCAGCCCAGATGAGCTGGGCACTCCCACATCAATAATTAATCAAAAGCCTGCCTCACAGACTTGCCCACAGGCCAGTCTGATGGAGGCAATTCCTCAGTCAAGAGTCTCTCTTCCAGATATATCTAATTTGAGTCACATTGACAAAACCAACTACGAGAGATCCCAAGCAGCTGGTTCACCCTGTATGTCTTTCAGTGTTTGCATTAATTTCCCCTTTGTTTTCTATATGTGATGGTTGGAATAAGAGTGGCTCCCATAGGCTCATATATTGGCATGCTTAGTCATCATGAAGTGGCACTATTTGAGAAGGATTAGGGGGCGTGACCTCAATAGGTGTGGCCTTATTGGAAGAAATGTGTCACTAGAGGTGGACTTTGACTTTTCAGAAACCCATGAAAAGCTCAGTTTCCTTTTCCCTCTCTTGGATCATGATGTAGTTCTCAGCTACTGCTCCAAGGCCAGGCCTGTGATGCTCCCCACCATGATAATAATGGACTAAGATTCTGAAACTCTAAGCATCCCCCCAATTAAATGCTTTATTTTAAAGGAGTTGCCTTGGTCATGGTGTCTCTTCACAGCAAGAGAACACTGGCTAAGTCACTTCAGGATAGAAAAGTTGTCAAATACTGATTTTAAACTCTATTTTATACTTTCTCAAATTCAAATTTTATACTCCAAGATGAACTTTCCAGTTACCTCAGCTTGGATTTCGTTGGATAGATGAAGGAAGAAAAGTTTCCCTTAGGGTAAAAGTGTCTGGAGGAATGCCAGCTTTGTGTAATGTGCTTCTATTCTGACCAGAGACTAAACCAGTTTAACAATCATCACCCTGCATGCGTTGCTGTGTTGCATGTGGAATTGCAAACAACCAACTCCAGGTCTTGGTTTAGGTTAACTAATTCATCTATCTGAAATTCTTTTTTGGATTCCTATTAAGTCTGTTCTGAAAGCTATACTAAGTACTGGGATACCACAGTGGAAATATTAAGAGACCCTTAGCCCTCAAACAATGCCCTGTGCTGTGCAGTGATAACTGGACATAAATGAATACAACAACTACCCTGCCTCAGCATCACAGGTTAAATCAGCAAGGGATGGAGACATAGGATGGTTATAAGTACGTCTCCAAATAACACAGCAAGGGAAAAATCTCTGCAAGGAAGGGGCTGGCAAGTGATTAAAGCTAGCAACAATTTCTTTCTCTGAGTTTGGGAACAATTATCCATGTCCAGTGAACTGAGATTGTTCCCAGTAAGAGATTGAGGAACAATCAGGCCGTGCAGAAACAGGAGAGCCTGGAGGAGGAATTTTCATTTAAGTGCAATAATAGATGTTTTTATTATTTCATGTGAAAGAGCAGACAGATGACATTTGTATTTTAAGAGGGTTCGCTCTGCGGTTATGTGGAGAATGAGTTGGGAGGAAGGTGAAAATCTTTGACTTGTCAATGTGTTAGGTGTGGGTATTGAGAGGAATGGGGACTTTAGGTTACTCCATTTGGGACCTTGAGTAATTAGATCAACTGCAGCAGTAGGAGCCAAAATGGAGGAGATGCCTGTTTGCAAAAATAACCCTTGGAAATACTAAGCTCAGCTTACCACTGCAGTGCAGTGTAATCACACAGACAGAAAGCATCAGGTGACTGTATGCATAATTCTGCGAGTTGATGAGTTGAGGAACTGTTTTCAGAACAGGCTGCAGCCTACATGACTCGAGGTTAACCACGAAATGGCTGACACACATCAGTTGGTATAAGTTAAAAAGCTGACATTGACACATAATGGTGGAGGCTCCTTGATCTTGCCTAGTGGAAAGATGCAAAGGGAGCATTAGCCAGAAGTTCTTGTGAGAGGAATGAACCAGGGAAAGAGCAGGAAGGTGCTTGTGCATAGAAAGGGCATCCTGGAGCTCAACAGGATCAGAAGGCACTCGTAGGGGTGTAAATGAGCTGGGTCTGAACAAGGGAAGTTTTTAGGGCAGCAAGAAGAGGCTAACCACGGGACCAGAAGGATACCTGAATGAATTCTCCGAACCCTTCTGCTCCAGCAATGAGCTCTGGCTTCATGACTTCTTGACAAATGAAGGAACCATGAAATTACAGACTTGGCTAAAATTAGGTGAGGAATTACAACAGTACCATGAAAAAGGTGATGGACAGAATGTACCTGTTGATATTTTTTATATATGGAGATTGATTAAGGAAAGCTTAGACAATGGAGAGTCTGCAGAGTGGCAACAGAAAAAAAAAAAAAGGCTACAAATACAGAGGAAGTTATGGTTTTTAAAGAAGACATAGATGATGATGATGAATCCAGATCCAGGAGATGACTCTGAGCCAGAGAGCGAGTTTGTCAGAGATCACTATTTGGATTCTGATCTAGATTATATAGCTCTGCTAGATATGTCTAGAAATATGGAAAGAATGTTTCAAGGAATATCTATAACAGAACAGCCTTTGCTTCATAAGACTATAGAAATCAAAGAAGTGGCCACGTGGCTGGTGGAATGCCCATGTGTGTGCTGCCATTTTTACTAAGGTCAAAGAGGACAAATGCCAAGGTCAGGGAAGGTTTAGAGCACAGAAAGAGACAGAGAGAACTAGATCAGAGCTGGTTCCAGAGCTGGTTTTCTACCTCCCCTTGGCTAACAACCCTCCTACTCTCCCTGCTAGGTCCTTTGATAGGCCTACTCCTTTTAATGTCTTTTGGTCCCTGGGCTCTCAGAAAACAACTTTTGTAAAACAAGTGGATGCCATACAAGCAAAACCCATACAGGTCCATTACCACAGACTGGAGTTGGCTGATCAAGGCCTGGCAGAAGACTAAGGATCTCACCTAAGACAGGGATAGGGCCAAAAGCTGCCCTAACTCCCTATGACAGGAATTAGAAGATCCTCTGCCTGAAAGGAACCCTTTGTCAATGATGGGATTAGGCATCCTGTCCTGTCCTGTGTTGCCAGGTTATCAACCTAAGATAGAGACCCCAACCTTCTGCTGTTGAGGTCCCAGTGATGGGTAAGAAACCTACTTATGGAGAATTCATGGGTAATGCCGCCTAAGATAGACAGGGGCCATCTCTTCCTTTGTTAATAAATAAAAAAGGGAGACCTGTTGAGAGCCATCCCTCTGGACATGCTAGCTTGATTCAAGGCACTCCATTTTGTCTAAAAGGCTCTGTTTTTTTCTGATCATAACGGACAGAATTCGGATGAAGGTCAGATAGCCTGAAGCCACCCAGTTCTGGGAGACCACTGCTAAACTAACTCAATTTTATCGCTTCCTCATTCCCTGGGACTTTCTGCCTCTATAGATTAGATAAACAGCGCTGTTCACACAGGAGGCTCTGGGGGAGATCTTATAATTGCTGGTAGCTCCCTATCTATCGTTCAGGGACATCCTGACTGCGGTTCCTTGACCCAGTTCAACAGACCAGCCTTCCTGCCAGATAGGTTACCATAGCAACTTGCTTACGCACTCCCCATTTCCCCTCCCCTTCCCAAAACTGTTTAAAAGCTAGTGCTGTGCATTCAATAAACTGAGGCTTGATCAGAACTTTGACTTGCCTCCATTCTTCACGTCTCCTTGTTCCTCCCAATCCTCGCTCCCTCCCCTAGGGCTATTGTTGCAGATCCCGCAGGCCAGGACAAAAAGGGAGGCATCTTATTGCATCCTCAACAGCTGATGTCTCTGGAAGGATTTGAAATCCAGAGTAACCAAACTGAAAGCAGGTGTTCTACATTGGTAAGGCGAGAAAGAAAGCACTTCCTTTTGAATGATGATGATGATGGTGATGATGATGGTAGTGGTGATGGTGGTGGTGGTGATAGTGGTGCATTCCAAAACAAGACTTACAGAAAACAATGAGGTCGATCCATCAACTCAATACTGAGCCCAGACAGCTGTGCCCCACTAACAAGGGAAGGACTAGGAAACAGACTCTGGCTTGTGAAGGGGTGTCAATGCTATGTCTCTCCTTTTCTAAGAGCTGTAGAAATGCAAAGGCTTGGAGTTTTCCCATATCCCACCTCCTGTACCAGGTCAGTGACTGAATACACTTCTGGCTTCTGACTAGTAGTTCTGAAAAGAGAATTCTCTTTCTTCTCACTGTACTAGGAATACTTTCCCCTCCCCCAATTCTTCTTCTTCTTCCTCTTCCTCTTCTTCTTCTCCTTTCTCCTCCTCCTCCTCCTCCTCTTCTTCTTCTTCTTCGACACAGGATCTCTGTAACTCTGGCTGTCCTGGAACTCAGACCAGGCTGTAGACCAAGCTGACCCCGAACTCACAGCAATCCGCCTGCCTCTGCCACCCAAATGCTGGGGTTAAAGGCGTGTGTCACCACCACCCAGCTTTACTTTCTCTTCTGATGAATGTGAGTACAGTCATCATGGAACAATGACCTCCATGTTACAGGAACTCAATTCAAAAATAAATGTTGCTCAGAGGCTGGAGCACTCCACCCTTTGACAAAGCCCTACCCCCTCGTACACAGTTAAGGCTACATATTTTCAAAGAATACTCTTTGAACACAGATTGTGGATAAGTTTTTATTGTCAAACTTATATGATATTTTGAAACATTTTGTGTGCTTTCCTTTTAATTTGTAGCATAAGTCATTCTAAGAACTAGTTGCTATCTATGAAGCAGACAGACTGGTTTAGAATGGATATGAAAGAAATTGTCCTTTTCTTTCTGAACTAGTCATCTAATAAAAACTCAATAAAATTTTGGAGAAAGTATCTTATCAATAGTTATGGCTACTTGTATAATAGTTATGGCTACTTTAGATAAAGTTGGTATATCCTGCTAAGAGTCGTCTATTGATCATATTTATCATTTTTTCAGATCTAAGTTTTTGAGAAATTAAGACATATAATTCATATATATATATATTCATATAATTTCAGTTAGTCTTCTTTTAAACTGTGTTCCATGATATCACAAAACGTAAATTCATCTATTTCTTTAAAATTCACGACATTGACCAGAGTTATCCCTGTCAGTTGAATTGGGTCAACATACTATGATGGCTCGTTAGCAAATCAGAAATTTATTTCCTCAAACTAACATAAGAGAAGCACATCTCATTCTAAGTTCTAGAATCCATTTTAATTGACATTTTCTCTTGGACAAAGAAAACAAATAATCCCTTTAAATTAAGATCCTGAAATATATTAATACAAGAACAGTAGACAAATCAGTGGAGATCTAGCATGAGTTTTAGGATTGGCAAATATTCCTCACTTGATCGTTATATATTGTATATCTGTTATTCTTTATAGCTCCAAAAGATAATAATTATGTCTCAATAAAAAGTAATAATAGAGACTCTTGACTTGGCCAAATTTTGGCCAGGAATCTGAATCTGAAATAGTTGTACATGCATACTTCTTTATGAAATCTAGTTTTAGAAAATTATGCCTCCAAAGTAACTTGTTAAATCCTCTGCCCTCCCCCCACCCCTCCCCCAACAGCCCTCAGGGTAAAAAAAAAAAATCTCTCATTCATTGCTGTTGCTATCTGGTCACCCTGGTCTGCCTTTACTGAAAATCCTGTTAGGTTGATGCAACTTGACTCATCTCCCAGATTTGATGTGTCATTTGAGCAATTTTCCATCCGTCAACTCTTATTCCTTGGACTTAAAGCCCCCATTATCCCTGGTATATTGAGACTGGATTCCATTTATACCACAGCCTGCCTTCCCCTATTGCAATAGTACCCAATAAAATTTGTCTCTGCCATTTTAACTTCTGCCTGGTTCTAGTTTTCTTTGTCATGAACAATACTTTCCTAGAAAATGGCTATTTTTCAAAAAGATATAGACTTCTAACCATTCTCTGCGCTATCAAGTCAAGTGTTATTGCTTTGATCTTGGGGATGTTTCAAAGAAATATTCATCAAAAAAGAGAGAGAGAGAGAGAGAACAAAAGCCAAGATAAAATAGAATAGATAATCTGAAACAAAGCTAATAACAGGAGGAAAATTGAAATCGTAAGTCAGAGCAAGAAGAATCAAATTGTTGGGAATTGACAATTGAAATATAAAACGAGGGGAAAGGAAAGTAAGTTCACACACTGTCTAGCACAGTACAAAGAGCACCATCCAGAACTGAGCAGGCCGACAGCATTTTAATCAACTGTTAAGATGAGCTTTTAAATGAAAATAGCAAAATCATAGAAAACTCAAATATGGATGAGCTAAATTTATGCAAAATTGGCTTTTAAGATGACCTGTAAGCTAATTTCCTCCAATTTTGAAGGGGATTATAAGTACATACAGTCCCAATATCAAACACATAAAATGTCTATATATGGTGTAGGATTAATAAATATCGGATTAGAGAAGAAGTTTCAATGATAATTACGTTTCACACGTGTTCCAGTAACAAGAGAGCTGTTATCTTCGTTATCCCTATAAAACGAGACCCTGAACACTTTTGATCTTGAATATGTATCAAACCCTCAAAGGGTAGAATGTGTCCCTTCAAAGAAACAGCAACCCATGTCTGTGATAAAGCATTTAAAATATTTGTTTAAGTGTATGTATTTGTTTTAAGTGTATGAATGTTTTGCCTGTGTAAGTATATGTGCACTACATACATGCAGGAGCCTGTGGAGGCCAGAAGGTATCAAATCCCCTGTCACTGGAGTTACAGATAATTGTGAGCTGCCATGTGGGTGCGGGGAAGTAAACATCAAAAACATCAAGTGCTCATAACAGCTGAGCCATCTCTCCAGCCACACTGATGAAGTAGTCAAAGTGCTGTGTAAGCCACTGGCTTTCTGTGTAGTCACCGTGTAGTCCCTTCATAGTCCTCGGTCCCTCCCATCTTCACCATCAAAATTCCAAGAAAGAAAGCTCTCTTAACTAAAAAAATATTTTGGAAAAAAAGATGCCCAAATACTTTTAAAAACATCATATCATCTTTCTAGCATTTATCAGTCCATCACAATTAAATTAGATCTAGATTACTGACAAAAACAGATCTTATAATATATTAGACAACTAAATCCCAGAGACTGATTTTTGTAAAGTTCCCCTCTCTAACTTCGGAAACTTAAAAATAAAATTAACTGACTTGTGAGTTCTCACAAGTCTATTTTGCTATGCCATCTAGTTCTCCAAACTAATTATCTTGAATCATAAAATCCAACTTTTCTCATGCCTGGTGACTTAACATGCTTTATAAGTCATTCTTCTACTTAAGCCATTGGCTCATTTTTTGGTTTTGTTTCTTTTTTTATTTTGAGAGAGAACAATTTAGTGTGAGCCTCGGAGCCTTTTCTTGTGTGGTTCTTTTTAATATCTGTGCCTGGGTGAGTCTTGTGCTTATCATTTCCACTACGGTAGTCAAATATCTGCAGAAATCTGGTTCCTCTTATGAATTTAACAGGGAGAGAACTCAGAAAATAAATCAGTCCGGCGAACACATCTTTATTGGATTTTATGACCAGATCCATAAGTCTTCGTGAGACACTCTTCGGGAGATAGAAGAAGTAAGCTGAGAATAAATACACCATTAAAATTCAAAACGCTAGGTGCTGGGTGTATATAAAACATCTAAAGGGCTGTACAAGCCACAGAGAAGATGAGAAAAGTCCCCAGAGCAGCACAAGAACAATAAACAATCCACCAAGGAGACAACAGAGGGTAGGCAGCAGGGTTAGGAAGACGTTGTCTTTCAACATGACAAGTTTAAATTAAATGAGATAAGCAGGAGCCTCTGTACAACCTTCTGCCTCGAGCTGATGGAGGATGGTACCAAAGTGGAATATATATATATATATATATATATATATATATATATATATATATATATATATATATAGCATATCTAGAGGAAGAGGGGCTTACATTAGCATACAGATGGTGACTAACATTGCTCCGGTAATCTGCTCCTAGAAAGGAAGAAAGATGACTGGGGTGTGTCTGTCTTCTTCATCACGAAGTGCTCTCGTGTCATAACAGGCAGGACTTCCTTTCTCAGCTGTGTGATAGCAAACAATGATTGATTGCATCTGTGAAGTTCTCCCTCTGAGAGAGAGCATCGAGTTTTTGACAGACTCTCATTCCCGGGTAGCTTGGCACTGTCACTTTGTCCAGTACAGTTTGCTTTCCCAAGCAGAAGGAAAACAGCTTTCGAATGCAAAAGATCCTGCCTTTCAGTGAGCTAAGCAAAGTATCCTCTCTCTTAGGATTCGTAGCATTCTTTACATAGTGTCCTTTTAAACACCAAACAGAAGCCTTCCTAAGTCCTATCTACGATCTCCCTAGCATTGGTTCCTTAAAGCTCATAGTTCTAGATGATG